>JBBDGP010000440.1:10022500-10622500 GCA_037952835.1 Lithobates septentrionalis | reverse complement strand
ACACTGGGAACTTGAAATGCAGTGTATACAAAAGTATTATTCTTGAAATTAAAGTACAGCTTATTAACCACTTAAAGTGGATGTAAACCCGAAATTTTTTATTTTTTTTATATATATATCATACTGTAGAGTATAAGATTTCCTATCATTTGAGCCCAGTCTTGCCACATAGAGTTAATCCATCTCTGAGCAATCCTCTTTTATTGTTCAGTGAGAAAAATCTTGACAAACTGAGAAAAACTTTGTCAAATACTCCCCCTTGCTGTGAGTGACAGGTGATTTACATCTCGTGCACTAGCCTAAGACACAGGCATTATTTTTTTATTCCCTCCCACTCCTTTCTTCAGCAGCTCTGCAAGGATTGGCTGTTCCACACCTCAGCATGATTTGGCATGCTGAAGTCATGTGGTTACTTTAGTGTCTTTTCACTGGATGTTAGAGATCATAGCAGAAGTTCAGTGTTAGAAATACACAGGAGAACATGCATATTGACAAGGGGAGTGTAGAGGTGGGCGGGGAGTCTACTGACATCACGACTCCACCCACCGAGCTCCAGACAACAGACCCACCCACAGAATATGCAGTTTTTCGGGTCTAATAACAGACAGAGGGGAGACATTTGACAGGTAAAGATACATGCAGGAGGCATGTATATCCTTATAGATAACCCCTATAGCAGTAGTTTAGAAAGGATGACATTGGGTTTACATCCACTTTAAAGTCAAATGAGGGGTGATGGCGCTGTTCCACTGAAGGTGTCTCAAGTGTAAAAAATGTGC
Organism: Lithobates septentrionalis; assembly: GCA_037952835.1. Lineage (NCBI taxonomy): Eukaryota > Metazoa > Chordata > Amphibia > Anura > Ranidae > Lithobates > Lithobates septentrionalis. The sequence goes on along the minus strand of JBBDGP010000440.1, from coordinate 10,621,721 downwards.
ATCAAATAGAACAATAAACAAAACCATACAATATGTAAATTGAGAAACAATGTGCAAAAACTCGTGAAATATAAGTGACACCTGCATCCAAACAAAGTGCAATGTGTGTTAAGGGATAAGGTGAAATCCAAAAAATTGTATATACCCAAAAAAGCTTGAAAAAACTAAAAAACAGAAAATATTACTGAACATCAAGAACACCAATGTTGCATGAATAAAATACTCATGAATTAAATGCACATAAAAAATATGAAGTTAATAGTCCACAAAAAGTCCCAAAACCAAATGGATAATAAAATATATTAAATCTATAAGTGGAAAAGTTCCTCATAAAGTGCAGATAGTGAGTCTCTTCAAATCTTCTAGCAGTGCTCTTAGTGACATGAAATCTTCCAATCTTCTAAAAACAGCCCCCCAATGTGCCCTCACTCACCAAAGGAAGACACCCCTGCAGGGGTAACAGGCCTGTCAGCTGTATCCTGCAGCAACGGTCCTCAGTGATGGCTCCTAATCGAATCTCCGTTCACGGTGTCCGGGCTGTGAACGGAGATTCGATTAGGAGCCATCACTGAGGACCGTTGCTGCAGGATACAGCTGACAGGCCTGTTACCCCTGCAGGGGTGTCTTCCTTTGGTGAGTGAGGGCACATTGGGGGGCTGTTTAGAAGATTGGAAGATTTCATGTCACTAAGAGCACTGCTAGAAGATTTGAAGAGACTCACTATCTGCACTTTATGAGGAACTTTTCCACTTATAGATTTAATATATTTTATTATCCATTTGGTTTTGGGACTTTTTGTGGACTATTAACTTCATATTTTTTATGTGCATTTAATTCATGAGTATTTTATTCATGCAACATTGGTGTTCTTGATGTTCAGTAATATTTTCTGTTTTTTAGTTTTTTCAAGCTTTTTTGGGTATATACAATTTTTTGGATTTCACCTTATCCCTTAACACACATTGCACTTTGTTTGGATGCAGGTGTCACTTATATTTCACGAGTTTTTGCACATTGTTTCTCAATTTACATATTGTATGGTTTTGTTTATTGTTCTATTTGATACACATTTTTTACACTTGAGACACCTTCAGTGGAACAGCGCCATCACCCCTCATTTGACTTTAATTTTCTAGAATTCCACTTTGGTGTGATTCTGTGTTGGGGGGCTGCAGTTCCTTTACTACCTAAGCGTGGAGCTATCAGTTTCATACATCCACTTTAAGCCCCAGACCATTTGGCTGGCCAAAGACCAGAGTACTTTTTGCGATTCGGCACTGCGTCGCTTTAACTGACAATTGCGCGGTCGTGCAACATGGCTCCCAAACAAAATTGATGTCCTTTTTTCCCCACAAATAGAGCTTTCTTTTGTTGGTATCTGATCACCTCTGCGGTTTTTATTTTTTGTGCTATAAACAAAAAAAGAGCGACAATTTTGAAAAAAAAGCAATATTTTTTACTTTTTGCTATAATAAATATCCCCAAAAAATATATATAAAACATTTTTTTTTCCTCAGTTTAGGCCGATACGTATTCTTCATATTTTCGGTAAAAAAAAATAAAAAAAATAAAAAATAAAATCGCAATAAGCGTTTATTGATTCGTTTGCACAAACGTTAGACGTCTACAAAATAGGGGATCATTTTATGGCATTTTTATTAATAATTTTCTTTTATTGGTAATGGCGGTGATCAGCGATTTTTATCGTGACTGCAACATTATGGCGGACAGATCGGACACTTTTGGCGATATTATGGGCCATTCACATTTATACAGCGATCAGTGCGATTAAAAATGAATGGATTACTGTGTAAATGTGACTGGCAGTGAAGGGGCTAACCAGGAGGGGGCGCTGCAGGGGTTAAGTGTGTCCTAGGGATGTGTTCTAACTGTGGGTGGATGGGCTATGTGTGGCACGACACTGGTCACCGCTCCCGATTACAGGGAGCTGTGATCAGTGTCAGTGTCACTAGGCAGAACGGGGAAATGCTGATGTAAACAAGCATTTCCCCGTCCTTCCTCTCAGTGAGAGGATCGCGAGTGTCCCCGCGGACATCGAGTCCGCAGGACCAACGATCACACTCACGGAGCTCGCGGCGGGCACACGAGGACACGGCGGTAAATTTAAAGAACGTACCTGTACGCCCATTTGCCTGTCCGTGCCATTGTGTCAACGTATATGTACATGCGGGGGACGGCAAGTGGTTAAAACTAAACTTGCTTTTTACATTTTTATTTTTTAATTACAAAAAACGGAATAGGAACTGTACAGTATATGTTAAGAACATTTCAACCATAGTAAGCACCCCCCTTTCCCTCAAAATAATGTAAAAGCTACCTGCCAATATGCATTTTCAGTTATTGACAATGCTGAGCCAAAGGCATATATTGCTCTTGCAAGAGCTTGATGAATGTTCTGATTTTCAGGTGTCATCTCTCTATAAATAAAGGGCATGTGTATTTTTGAGAGGCGGTGATTTGCAACACTTCCTTACTTGAAGATGCTGCAGGTGAAGAAACACTTTGTGATGATCCAGAAGCAGCAGAAAGGGTGTTTCTGGAATGAGAACTCTGAAGGGAAAAGCTCCTTGCACTATTATTCTGATCCTCATCGTTTCATTCCATAAAGTATGTTTTATGTGTTTAGGGCACCTCTGGCACGCAAGGATGTGTTTTTTTATCCTTGTAGCATTTGGAAAAGAATATTTCTTCTCACAATATTTGTAAATTGCAGCTTTGCACTCAGCAGAAATTGCACTGTAGAAATGTTTCCAAACTCTAGATGTTGGTCTCACCACTTTACTGAGAGGACGAAAAGAAAAAACAATTTACTGACCAGACTATAGGTAAACATTATGCTGTGATGGTGGAGAACATTAGGAATCATTTAAAAGCAAGGGTGTCAAACTCAATTTCATTATAGGCTGCATCAGTATTATGTTGCCCTAGAAGAGCGTGCTACATACTGAGTGCAGGGTTTAGGGGTGTGCTGTGCACAGTGTGCAGGTCCAGGAATCTCACAGGCTGTTAACATCTCACTTCCACCCATTCGTGGCTTTGACCTCTGCACCACTCCCCCATCCCCTACATCTGCACCCATCAGACCTAATTTCTCCCCCCAGAAAGCTTCATCACATCCCACCCATCCAGCTTGGCTTTAATACTCCCTGGCAGTAAAGGTAGCTCCACATTTCTTTCTCACTTCCAGGCAGATCATTGGTCAGCATCTGTGCACACCATGTGATGCCCCATCCCACACTGCAGCTGTATCTCCCTCGACTCCGTCATGACTGCAGGACAGCCAGGGATCTGTGAGAGCCACTGAGAAAAAAAGCTGTCCTTGTAAACACAGAACAAGGGGACAGAAACTATCATCTACTATATCCCAACCATCATCCAACTGAAGGAGCTCACAAAAAAAAACTGGAGCATTTCCCTTGTAGTGTCCCCTGGTGGCAGAAATGCAAATGTCTCTTGTTGGAGAACTGCATTGAAAAGTAAAGTGTTACTTGAATTGTATTCCAGGATTTGCTTGTCTTCAGCTGAGAGAACTTACAATAATTTACGATTTTACATTAGGGTCTTCATGTTATATAGTTTAAATACCATGTCATAAATATATTATCATTGTAAAAAAACATATTCCACACTTTTTTTTCAATTTTCCTGGGAAAAAAACTTAAAACAGTTTTGAAAAAAAAAAGGGGGAAAAAAAAAATGTTAATTTCCAATTTTTCAGGGTTTTTTTTCCAGGCCTTCCCATCCCTAGTCTTCACGAGTAAAGGGAGACACAAAGAGCAATAATAGCACTGTCAGAAGTCCCAACCATTTCTCATGCTACCAAAAATGAGTTTTTGATTCTTTGCTGTTTGAGAGATTTACTGTTACATCCAAATTGTCCAATAGGAATAGGGGAAAAAAAAAATTTGACAAGAGCTTTTAGTGCTCCCCCACTCTATCCATTACTATATGAAAAGTATTGGGTGGGGTTGTGCTTTAAGATAAGATAATATGAAATGATACTGAAAAACAAAGAAAAGAACGGAGTTTCAAAAGTAACACAAATATAACCAACCTCTCTTGCAATATGACTAAGGGCTTCATCTTCAGCAGAAAATGTGTCTCTCATTTGGGTACGTTTCCTTCCAGATCCAGGAGTCCCCATTTTTTTTCGTTATTTCTATCCAAAGTTTCCAGTTCCTCTTGCCAAATTTACAGCTGTTAGTAAGAACAAACAAAAAAAAAGAAATTACACAAAAAGAATACAATGGCAATTATTCACATATAAAACATTTGTACCCCAAAGCTTACCATAGGTCTTATAAATGTTACAGGCACACAGCAAAATTTAAAGGGATATTAAAAGTCTCTTTTTTTGTTAAAAAAATATGTAACACTTTATACTTACCTGCTCTGTGCAGTGGTTTTGCACAGAGCTGCCCAAATCCTCCTCTTCTCAGGTCCCTCACCGGCGCTCCTGGCCCCTCCCTCCTGTCGAGTGCCCACAAAGAAAGTAGCTTGCTATGGGGGCACCCTAGCCAAGCCTCTGTATGTCCATTCAGACAAAGAACCATGGCTTGGCCCCATCTGCTCTCTCTCCTTATTGACTCACTGACTGTGATTGACATCAGCGGGAGCCAACGGCACCCTGCTGCTGTGTCTCAGCCAATTAGGAAGGAGCGTCCCGGACAGCCAAGTCTCTCGTGCAACATTGCTGGATCGAGATGGGGCTCAGTTAAGTATTAGGGGGGCTGCTGCACACAGAAGGCGTTTTATCTTAGTACATAGAACGCATTCAGATAAACAAGATTCTGCCTTTACAACCACTTTAACTAGGTTCCATTTCACCTCCTACTTATTAGCAAGAAGCTCCTTTAAAGTGCACCTTTCATAATTAAAATATATAGGCTGCAATTACTGACCACTCCTTTTGAGAATAATAGTTTTCTAGCTTTCATGTTGATGCTCTGGCTTTAAAGCTGAGTCACTAACCTTAAATCATTTAAAAAAAAAGATAAGAAATTCAAACACTTCTCTAAGACTCATTTACAGCATGTCGAATTGGGGTTTGTGACCTATATGAAGCTAGATGCAGCAGGTAACAAGCGATTTACAAAAGCAGGTCACTTAAGATAGCTTTCATACTTCTCGCACGACAGGTGCACTTTGAGTACACCTGTCATCAGAGAAACATTGTAGGCTGCCACTACTGACCTCTTGAAAAGCTACAGTTGTCTGGGTGTGTTTGTCTTTATTACTTCTGAGTCACAAACTTAGAATTAGATGGACTTGTGTCTTTTTTCAACCAGACTATGTAACCTGCACAGCCGTGGCCAAAAGTCTGCTGCCTCATTTTTTATTATGGCAATTTGCATATACTCCAGAATGTTATTAAGAGTTATCAGATGAATTGCAATTAACTGAAAAGTGCCTCTGCCATGAAAATGAACTTAAAGTGATTGTAAAAGTCTCGTTTTAAAAAACTAAAAAAACAAAAACGTTATACTTACCTGCTCTGTTGCAGTGGTTTTGCACAGAGCAGCCTGGATCTTCCTCTTCTCGGGTCCCTCTTCGGTGCTCCTGGTCCCTCCCTCCTGTCGAGTGCCACCACAGCAACCAGCTTGCCATGGGGGCACCCAAGCTGCAGCTCCGTGTGTCTATTCAGACACAGAGCTGCGATTCGGCCCCACCCCATCTCCCTCTCCTGATTAGCCAACTGACTTTGAATGACAGCAGCGGGAGCCAATGCCACCGCTGCTGTGTTTCAGACAATCAGGAGGGAGAGTCATGGATGGCCGAGGCACTTGTGTACATCGCTGGATAGAGATGGGGCTCAGGTAAGTATTAGGGGGCTGATGCACACAGAAGGCTTTTTATCTTACTGCATAGAATGCAGTAAGATAAACAAAACCTTTTGCCTTTACAACCCCTTTAATCCCAAAAAAACCCCAAAAAAACATTTCCACTGCATTTCAGCCCTGCCACTAAAAGGAACAGCTGAGATATCAGTGATTTTCTCATTAACACAGGTGACACTCTGTAATGCCGATTGAGTTAGAATAACAGACTGGAAGCTTTAAAATGAGGGTGGTGCTTCAAACCATTGTTCTCCCTCTGTTAATCATGGTTATCTGCAAGGAAACATGTCCACTTATCATTACTTTACACAAAAAGGGATTCACAGGCAAGGATATTGATGCTACTACGATCGCACCTAAATCAACCATTTATCTCAGATCTTTAAGAACGTCAAGGAGAGAGGTTGTGAAGGCGGCTTCAAGAGCACCCAAGAAAGTCCAGCTGCGGGATCAGGGTACCACCAGTGCAGAGCTTGCTCAGGAATGGGAGCAGGCAGATGTGAGTGCATCTGCACGCACGGTGAGAAGACTTTTGGAGGATAGCCAGGTGTCAAGGGCAGCAAAGAAGCCACTCTTCTCCAGGAAAAACATCAGGGACAGACAGATATTCTGTAAAAGGTGCAGGGATTGGACTGCTGAGGACTGGGGTAAAGTCATTTTCTCTGATGAATCCCCTGATTGTTTGGGGCATCTGGAAAAAAAACTTTTCCGGAAAATAAAAGGTGGGCGCTACCATCAGTCCTGTGTCATGCCAACAGTAAAGCATCCTGAGACCATTCATGTGTGGGGTTGCATCTCAGCCAAGACTCACTCACAATTTTGCCTAAGAACACAGCCATTAATAAAGAATGGTACAAAAACATCCTTAGAGAGCAACTTCTCCCAACCGTTCAAGAACAGTTTGGTGATGAACAATGCCTTTTCCGGCATGATGGAGCACCTTGCCATAAGGCAATAGTGATAAATAAGTGGCTTGGGGAACAAAAAATGGAAATTTTGGGTCCATGGCCAGGAAACTCCCCAGGCCTTGATCCCATTCATAACTTGTAGTTAATCCTAAAGAGGCAGAACAAAACAAATCCCTTAAATACTGACAAACTCCAAGCATTGATGATGCAAGAATGAGCTGCCATCAGTCATGATGTGGCCCAGAAGTTGATTGACAGCATGCCAAGGCGAAATACAGAGATCTTGAAAAAGGGTCAACACTGCAAATATTGACTCTTTGCATAAACTTAATGTAATTGTTAATAAAAGCCTTTGACACTTATGAAATGCTTGTAATTATACTTCAGTATACCATAGTAACATCTGACAAAAAGATCTAAAAACACTGAAGCTGCAGACTGTAAAAAAATGAATATTTGTTTAATTCTCAAAACTTTTGGCTATGGCTGTAGATACCAGCTAATGGAAATCAAAAAATCATATCAACTGTATTTCAAACCTAAAAGCATTAACAAGACAGCAAAAAAAAATAAATAACCGAAATAACCTAATATGAACGAACCTGCGAGTATGAATGTGTCACCTAATAAACTAAACACTTTACCCGAAACCTAAAAAACAAATATTCACGTAGCTGTGCATGGGGGAAATATGTATAAAACACATTCCAGGCATTTTTTGTTTTAATTTAGTGAACTGTTTTTCTTAGGCACTGGTGATGTAGCCAGTGCCTTCCAGCTGTCTCCTGGCAAGGCTATATCACAAAAGCATTCCAAGAAGATCTTGTGTACGAGACTCTGGACAAAAGGTTGTTTTTTTTTGGTCCCCTAGATTAGAGATCACTGCTAGTGCTGTATGATATCTGGTGATGATGTCATCAGTGGGCTGGCACCAAAAACACAGAAGAAGCCAACCAAAAGCAATAAGGAGGTGGATCGGAGCACTAGGATAAGGGAAGACAAAGAAATGGGGCAAGCAATAATAAATAGATGTATGTAGCTTTGAATGCCAATTTCATTAATGGTGGTGGTTTCATTAGAAAAAAATGAACTTTAAAACATCTATCATAACTACACAGATGAAAGCCATATTTGGGATCTGTTTCACCTGGCAAAGAATTGATATTTGGGTCTATCCTGTCTGAGCAACAATGACAGACCTGTGACTGTAAAGCAAAAAGAGAAGCAGCACTGATTAGTTCATCTCTCGTTTTCTATCAGCATGTCCCTGCAAGAGGCTGATATCAGGCCAAATTTGCATGCTAATGCTTGCATAAAAAAAATTTATAAAAATGCAATAGAGGTATAAATTATAACAGAGCTACATTAATATGCATTGATAAACACAAATCTGTTTATCTGGAGTCATGAGTCCGGTAGGAGGTTGCTATCTCTGTTTTCAAAGAGAAGTATGGGTTTTTTTTTTTTTTTAGATTCATACTTACCTAGGTGGATGGAGCTTAGACTGCCATCAATCAAGGCAGCTGGCGGATCCAGACTTGAGAAGTCGGGATGACGCGCTGCCTTGACTGATGGCAGTGATGTCAGCAGAGAGCGCACTACAGACCGCTCTCTGCTGAAAATAGGTCACAGGAGTGCAAAACGAATTGCACTCCTGTGATCCAGAGGAGAAACCCAGCCTAAAAAGCTCAGGCTGGACATCTCTTAACTAAGGTACAGTTCTGGCTACAAAGATGTTGCCTAGTACTGCATCTTAAAGGGGTTGTAAAGGTAATTTTTTTTTTTTTTTAAATAACAAACATGTTATTACTTACCTTCACTGTGCAGCTCGTTCTGCACAGAGTGGCCCCCGAACCTGCTCTTCTGGGGTCCCTCGGCAGCTGTTTCAGCTCCTCCCCGCAAGAACTAACCACCTTAATGCGAGCTCCCTCGCATGGTGGTTAGTTATTGCGGGCGCGCTCCCGTGATACAGCCGGCGGCTATAGCCGTTCGCTGTATCACTCGGCCCCGCCCCCCGGCGCACCGCGTCATTGGATATGATTGACAGCAGCGCGAGCCAATGGCTGCGCTGCTGTCAATCCATCCACTATAGCCAATCAGCGACCAGGCTGAGCGGTGAAATGGAGGTCGGGAGCGAGCGGCTGCGTTTCGAGGTGTCAGGTAAGTAAAACGGGGGGGCTGGGGGCGGCGGTATTGTCAAAAGTTTTTTCACCTTAATGCATAGAATGCATTAAGGTGAAAAAATGTACACCTTTACAACCCCTTTAACCACTTCTCTCGCACGCCGTCACATGACTTTGCAGACTTTGAGTGGGGATAGCTGAATGATGCCTGCAGTTACAGACATCATTCAGATATCTTCTTTTAGAGTCGGCGATTCCCCACACAATAAAAACAATCATAGTGGTTGTTTAGCTGCATGATTGTTTTTACAGGCAGCGGAAGGGGACACCTCCCTTCCGCCGCCCTCCTGTGCTTCTACCAGCTCGCCCGTGCAATCGGCGAGCCAGAGAATGAATCAGCCGGCGCCGGAAGCTGATCATAGGGAATACGGCGGGCCAGATTGTCCCCAGAAGTCTCTGACCTTTCGGAGACTAGGCGTGATGGTATGATGTCACGCCCGGCCTCTGCATTTGAAAATATGCCGCCTCGGCTGGGAAGTCGATTGTTTTTTTTTATTATTATTATTTATTTATTTATTTCAGGCTTCCCAGCCTAGAGGCGAGATCTGGGGACTTATAGACCCCAGATCTCGTTGTAAAGAGGACCTGTCATGCCCTATTCCTATTACAAGTATAAAAAAAAAAAATGTTTAACCACTTCAGCCCCGGAAGGATTTACCCCCTTCCTGACCAGAGCACTTTTTACAATTTGGCACTGCATCGCTTTAACTGCTAATTGCGCGGTCATGCAATGCTGTACCCAAACGAAATTCGTGTCCTTTTGTTCCCACAAATTCTTTCTTTTGATGGTATTTGATCACCTCTGCGGTTTTAATTTTTCGCGCTATAAAACGGAAAAAGACCAAAAATTTTGAAAAAAACTATATTTAAAATAAATATAAAAAAAATGTCAAGCGTATATTTATTGGCTTGCGCAAAAGTTATAGCGTCTACAAACTAGGGTACATTTTCTGGAATTTACACAGCTTTTAGTTTATGACTGCCTATCTCATTTCTTGAGGTGCTAAGATGGCAGGGCAGTACAAAACCCCCCAAATGACCCCATTTTGGAAAGTAGACACCCCAAAGAAATTGCTGAGAGGCATGTTGAGCCCATTGAATATTATTTTTTTTGTCCCAAGTGATTGAATAATGACAAAAAGAAAAAAAAAATTACAAAAAGTTGTCACTAAATGATATATTGCTCACACAGGCCATGGGCATATGTGGAATTGCACCCCAAAAAACATTTAGCTGCTTCTCCTGAGTATGGGGATACCACATGTGTGGGACTTCTTGGGAGCCTAGCCGCGTACAGGGCCCCGAAAACCAATCACCGCCTTCAGGATTTTTAATTTCACTCCTCACTACCTATCACAGTTTCCAAGGCCATAAAATGCCAAGATGGCACAAACCCCCCCAAATGACCCCATTTTGGAAAGTAGACACCCCAAGCTATTTGCTGAGAGGCATGGTGAGTATTTTGCAGCTCTCATTTGTTTTTGAAAATGAAGTAAAGAAAAATGTATTTTTTTTTTCTTTTTTAAATTTTCAAAACTTTGTGACAAAAAGCGAGGTCTGCAAAATACTCACCGTACCTCTCAACAAATAGCGTGGGGTGTCTACTTTCCAAAATAGGGTCATTTGATTTGGGGGGGGGGGGGTTGTGCCATCTGGGCATTCCATGGCCTCCGTAACTGTGATAGGCAGTGAGGAGTGAAATCAAAAATTTATGCCCTTAGAAAGCCTGAAGGCGGTGCTTGGTTTTTGGGGTCCCGTATGCGGCTAGGCTCCCAAAAAGTCTCACACATGTGGTATCCCCGTACTCAGAAGCAACAGAATGTATTTTGGGGTGTAATTTCACATATTCCCATGGCATGTTTGAGCAATGTATCATTTAGTGACAACTTTGTGCAAAAAAAATTGTCTTTTTCCCGCAACTTGTGTCACAATATAAAATATTCCATGAGCTCAACATGCCTCTCAGCAAATAGCTTGGGGTGTCTACTTTCCAAAATGGGGTCATTTGGGGGGGGGTTTTGAACTGTCCTGGCATTTTATGCACAACATTTAGAAGCTTATGTCACACATCACCCACTCTTCTAACCACTTGAAGACAAAGTCCTTTCTGACACTTTGTTTACATGAAAATATATTTTTTTTTGCAAGAAAATTACTTTGAACCCCCAAACATTATATATTTTTTTAAAGCAAATGCCCTACAGATTAAAATGGTGGGTATTTTTTTTTTCCACACAGTATTTGTACAGCGATTTTTCAAACGCATTTTTGGGGGAAAAAACACACTTTTTTAAATTTTAATGCACTAAAACACACTATATTGCCCAAATGTTTGATGAAATAAAAAAGATGATCTTAGGCCGAGTACATGGATACCAAACATGACATACTTTAAAATTGCGCACAAACGTGCAGTGGCGACAAAACTACAGGGGTGCTTTTTTTTTTTTCTTTCTTTTTTTTTTTTTTTTGCTTTTTTTATCTTATTTTTAAACTGTTCCTTTCATTTTTTTTTTTTTTTTATAATTTTTATTGTTATGTCAGGGAATGTAAATATCGCCTATGATAGCAATAGGTAGTGACAGGTACTCTTTTTTTAAAAATGGGGTCTATTAGACCCTAGATATCTCCTCTGCCCCCAAAGCATCTGACCACACCAAGATCAGTGTGATAAAATGCTTTCCCAATTTCCCAATGGCGCTGTTTACATCCGGCGAAATCTAAGTCATGAAATGCTCGTAGCTTCCGGTTTCTTAGGCCATAGAGATGATTGGAGCCATTCTGGTCTCTGATCAGCTCTATGGTCAGCTGGCGGAATCACTGGCTGCATTCTCAGGTTCCCTGTTGGGACAGGAGAGCCAGTAAAAGCAGTCTAGAGGCTAATTAGCCACTAGGATTGCTTTTACATGAAAGGCGACCGCTGGCTGAAAAGAATGATACCAAGATGATACCTAAACCTGCAGGCATCATTCTGGTATAACCACTCAAACGGTGATCACTGGTGAAAGGGTTGACTAGGGGGCAATCAAGGGGTTAAAACCTTTATTAGGTAGTATATAGGGGTCCCTGACGCTAAAAAAAGCTGACGGCAAACCTATATATTTACCTCCCTAACTAGCGTCACCAGTGACAATAATACAGCCATCAGAAAAACGATAGCTTAGTGACACTCGCGACGGGGTTAAAACTTTATTAGGGGGGGTTAGGGGGGTACCCTAGACCTAAAGGGGGCTAACACTAAGACCCCTTTCACACTGGGGCGGTTTGCAGGCAATATTGCGCTAAAAATACCGCCTGCAAACTGACCCAAAACAGACGCTGCTGTTTGTTCAGTGTGAAAGCCCGAGGGCTTTCACACTGAAGCGGTGCGCTGGCAGGAGAAGAAAAAAACTCCTGCAAGCCGCATCTTTGGAGCGGTGAAGGAGCGGTGTATTCACCGCTCCTAAACCGCTCCTGCCCATTGAAATCAATGGGGCAGCGTGGCAATACCGCGGCTATAGCCGCGCTATGCGAGCGGTTTTAACCCTTTTTCGGCTGCCAGCGGGGGTTAAAACCGCACCGCAAGCGGCCGAATACAGCCTCAAAAACGCCGGTAAAACAGCGCTAAAAATAGCGCTGTTTTACCGCCGACGCCCCCACCGCCCCAGTGTGAAAGGGGCCTAACTGCCCTACCATTTCTGTCACTAACTGACACCAATGCAGTAATCAGAAAAAAAAACGGCTTGGTGTCACTGTGACGGGGTGATGGGGGGTGTAAAGCGTGCCTGGTGTGTTTTACTGTGTGTGTTGTGTTGGTGCACTTACTCAGATGTCTTCTCTCCTCGGCGCCGGAACGGAAAATACCGAGCCGAGGAGAGATGACATCACTTCCTCTGCCACTGTTTACTATACAACAGCAGAGGAAGATTCTCATTCGTTGGGAGCGATCGCGAGGGGGTGGCCACGAATGAGTGGTCTCCCCCTCACCATGGATCGCTAACCTAACGATGTCAACCGCCTCGGGCACCCGGGGTAGGTCGTGCCCACATATGTAAACGGCGTTCAAACCACACATGAGGTATCGCTAATGTTAGAGCGAGAGCAATAATTCTAGTGCTAGACAGCCACTGTAACTCTGAACAGGTAACCTCTAAGTTTTTAAAGCGTCGTCTATGGGGATTTTTAAGTACCGAACTCTGTCACCATTCCACGAGCGTGGGCAATTTTAAAGCGTGACAGGTTAGGTGTCTATTTAGTCAGCGTAACATCATCTTTCACTTTATGCAAAGAAATTGGGCTAACTTTACTATTTAGTTTTTTTTTGTTTATGAAATTTTTTTTCCCAAAAAAATAACATTTGAAAAATTGATGCGCAAATACCATGCAAGATATAAAGTTGCAATTACCACCATTTTATTCCCTAGAGTCTCTACTAAAGAAACATATATGTTTGGGGGTTCTGAGTAATATTCTAGCAAAAAAAAATGCAGATTTTTACATATAGGAGAGAATTGGCAGAATTAGCTTGGTAGGCAAGTGGTTAACTGCTTCCCGACCAGCCGCCGCAGTTATACTGCTGCAGGTTGGCGCCCCTGGGCGAGCCGTCGTAGCTGTACGTCGGCCGCTTTAAGACCACTAGGGGGCGCGCGACCACTGTGCTGATGCTCGTGCCTGACGGTCGCGATGTTTGCTACACAGAGACAGAACAGAGGTCCGTCAACGTAAATAGACAGATCTCCGTTATGTCAGGGGTGAGGAGACTGATCAATTGTTCCTAATGCTTAGGAACAACAACAATCTGTCTCCTCCCCCAGGCAGTCTCACCCCCCCCCCCCAGTTAGAAACACTCCCTGGGACACACATTTAACCCCTTGCTCGCCCCCTAGTGTTAACCCCTTCCCTGTCAATGACATTTATAAAGTAATCAGTGGCTATTTTTAGCTCTGATCGCTGTATAAATGTCAATGGTCCCCAAAAAAAAAAAAAAAAAATTAAGAGTGTCAAAAGTGCCTGATCTGTCCGCCACAATGTCGCAGTCCTGATAAAATTTGCTGATCACCGCCATTACTAGTAAAAAAAAAAAAATAAATAAATATAAAAAATGCCATAAATCTATCCCCTATTTTGTAGACGCTTATTGCAAAAACCAAAAATATGTAGAAGAATACATATCGGCCTAAACTGAGGAAGAAATTCGTTTTTAAAAAGATTTTGGGGTATATTATAGCAAAAAGTAAAAAATGCAAAAAAAAAAAAAAACTAAAGCGCTGAAATGGATGAAGTGAGAATAAAGCCTGTGAAAATATTCTAAAAAATGTGACTAAAAAATAATTGTAAAAGCAGCAAACTATAAAAAGTGCTCAGACACCTATATCAAATAAATAATAAAAATAATAGTTGCGCTAATATAACCCCAGTCACTCTGTGAATAAATAGTGATAATCCCTCCACATTAAAAATAAATAAATATGGGTTTGGTCAGGTCAGAAGCATTAAATCAAGAAAACCTAGTGATCCAACATCCACAATATCCACAATCTGAGTAACACGCCTGTGACATTGGATCTATATAAATAATGATAAATATTATAAATAAACCAATGTAAAAATATACTCATATACTACACTGGATGCACTCACATAAACCTGGATAGTAAATGTCTGGATGAAGAGAAATCAGCCACTTGGGGAGCGGCGAGTCTTAACACTGCTCGTAATACGATGCTGCCCGGCCTCACTATTCCATGTCACTGACTCCTCCAAAAAACAACAATCAGCCGTTTGGGGCGCGGTGAATCCCACACCACTCGTGCCACACTGCTGACCGGCCTCAATACTGCACGACACTGACTCCTCCTACGCGTTGCGTCACATGCCTGTGACTTTTTTAAGGTAAGTCCTTACCTTGAAAAAGTCACGTGTTGTGTGGGCAGCTGAAGCTGCTGCCTGTTCACTTCCTGGATTTACACACACAGAGGCAAACCTCGAGCCCTGCAGCTCTCATTGGCCCTATTACGACTCATCCCCTCTCTCTTCCTGGCAAACTCTCACGAGAGTGAGAGGGAGCTGTGCATGATGTCATAAGCCTAGGTTTTTTTACCAGACAAGAAACAGGAAGTGGGCTGTATAAGGTATTTATTGGCCGGAAAAAAAAATGTTTTACTATCCAAAAAGGTAAAACAACAAGGGCAGAGGATTTAATAGAAAGATGAAAAATGACTGCAGTTTCACTTTAATATGATCATTGGCTCCATCTAATGGTTATAAAGCACTATTTTCCTAATTCGCTCTACATCCATACATATAGTTTGTCAGGACAAACAAATTAAATTTTTTACAACCCTTAAAAAGTCCATTTTAGGCTACATGTCAGTTCAAAACTGTTCTGTGACAACACTGCAGGTGGATTTCACTTCAGAATGAGCAGCATAGTCAGCCTAATTACAGGAAGTGGAAAATAATTGGAATACTGGCAGGACAAAAAGGGTAATAAAAACAGGGGGACAGAAAAACAAAAAGTGCTGTGTTAATGCCAGTGGCAGACTTCATCTATGTAATTTTTCATTTTGCCCATAGTTTCACTTTAATTCATAATGTATGGGATCCATTAACACCAACACTGAAGCCAATGTTCACTACAGAATTAGGCTTACAGACCCTTACCTCCTACCCTTAAGCATTTATACAGTTGTTAAGGCAGGGAATTTCAAAGGCTGTGTATACCCCATACAAGCAAGACAGATGAGAAAACTGCTTTCCATTTACAGTGTGAGAATGCAGGCCAACTATTGCAGACACGCTTTTCTTTTTAAAAATGTATACTGTATGAAGCCACTTGGAATTAAATGTGGAAGGGTTAAAGCAGGGGTGTACAACCTGCAGCCCAAGGCGGCTATGAATGCGAGCCAACAAAATCGTAAACTTAAAAATCTAGATTTTTAAAAAAGATTTTGTAAAAATGTATCTGGCCGAAGAAAATGTGACAGTGTCCATATCTAAGGCCCCTTTGATACGGGTCCGCCTGTTCGTTTTTTAGGCGGACCCAATCAGACCATCCCTTGCCCACTAAGGACATGTGTCCATTGACACCCACGGACATCTGATCCTATCTGCTTAAAATAGACAGATGGTGAATCCATTCCCCATCCGTCGGGTAGATTGGAAGACAGACAGACAATCAGAAGGAAATAGACAGGCAGTTCGTTTCCATCTGGCCGCCCCATAAAGGACAGCGGGCTGTGTCTGCTCTGCATAAGAAGAGCGGACACATACCTGTCAATCGCCTGCTCAGTAAGCATCAGTGGACAATCTGAAAGGGGCCTAAGTTTTATCTTTCCAAAGAAAAAAACTCCCACACTTCACAATCATGCCTTATTCATATCATCAGTTTTCAGCAGCATTTATATAGCAATTACTTTCAAGGATGA
Organism: Lithobates septentrionalis; assembly: GCA_037952835.1. Classification (NCBI taxonomy): domain Eukaryota; kingdom Metazoa; phylum Chordata; class Amphibia; order Anura; family Ranidae; genus Lithobates; species Lithobates septentrionalis. The sequence goes on along the minus strand of JBBDGP010000440.1, from coordinate 10,605,366 downwards.
AGAACATGAAGGGCAAAATTAGAACCAAAATATCTGATGAGAACCTTGAGAATTCATTGAGAATTACTACTACATCCATGCAACCAGATATTGATGTGTTAGTTTATCAAAAACAGTGTCAAATTATGCACTAGTTTCGTGTTGTCCTCTTGCTTTTAAAATAAAAAATAAATACATAAAAAAAATGAATATTTTTTATTTAGGTACATTATCTATATCCGCGATCCTTAAATTGTTATCTGCCTGATTTTTTTCTGCTCATCAGCTATCCTTATTGTTAGTGTATTTTATGTGTGGCCCAAGACAATTCCCCTTCTTCCAATGTGGCCCAGGAATGTCAAAAGGTTGGACACCCCTGAGTTAATGTATAACTAAAGACAAACTTTTTTTTTTTTTAGTTTTGAGTGGAGAGGGATTAGAACCCCTAATGGTTTTTATTGCTGTCTGTGTCCCCATTAATGAGACTCACCCTCTCTATTTGTCCTGTTTACCACTGAAAGTAAAGTAAACCCCAAATTTTGGATTGTCCCCAGATAACTAATGAAATGTTAATCTTTTAATGGGGACACTAGTTCTGGTGACCTGGGGGTCCCCAAGGGTTTCCTCCCACTTCCTGTTTGGCTGTGGAACAGGAAGTGAAGGGAAATCTTCCAAATAGGACAAAGATGGCGAGAAAAAAATCTGACAGGGTTTATAAACCCTCCCTTGCTCTAATGAAAGTTTTTTTTTTTAATTTTTGCATATCGTTCTACTTTAAAAGCACTTGCTGTTTTTTTTGTTTTTTTTTAAGTTATACAGTGCCCTGCAAATGTATTCACCCCCCTTGGCTTTTTACCCATTTTGTTACATTACAGCCTTTAGTTCAATGTTTTTTTTAATCTGAATTATATGTGATGGATCAGAACACAATAGTCTAAGTTGGCGAAGTAAAATTTAAAAAAATATATACACATAAAACTATTTTCCAGAAATAAAAAACTGATAATTGGCATGTGCGTATGTATTCACCCCTTTATTATGAAGCCCATAAAAAGCTCTGGCGCAACAAATTACCTTCAGACGTCACATAATTAGTGAAATGATGTCAACCTGTGTGCAAGACAAGTGTCACATGATCTTTCATTACATATACACACACCTTTTTGAAAGGCCCCAGAGGCTGCAACATTTAAGCAAGAGGCACAACTAACCAAAAACTGCCATGAAGAACAAATAAATCTCCAAACAAGGGACAATGTTGTTTTATGTACAATGTTGTTGTACCAGTCAGGGTTTAAAAAAAATAACCAAATCTTTGATGATCCCTAGGAACACCATCAAATCTATCATAACCAAATGGAACGAACATGGCACAACAGCAAATCTTTAAAAAGAAGGCAAAAATTTCCAAGAGTGTAGGTTCTTTCTAGCTTAACCAGCGCTCAAAAAACAAAAACTCATAAAATTGTAAATAAAAATTAAATAAAAGAATGTATGAGCAAAAACAAACTAATTAAAATAATAAAAATTGTAACAGCCCTGGTGTTAGGTAATTTCTCATATTAGAAAGCAGTTCATATCACTGAAGAGATGTTCCACTGTCACCACACCATGTGAATCCACTCCCTATAGGAATTGCGCTCACAAACTCCTAAAAAACGAACGCCTTAATGGATAAATCCAGAAGCTCAGCAACTACAGGACATCAGCATGGGAATTCAGTAACAATCAACGACAGATGAATGACGTCCTGATCCTGAACCATCCATACTGAACACACCCACAATCCTCTTAATCACTGAGGCATATAGGAGGAAAAGAATCCACATAGTATGATACTGTAAAACTTTTATTGTCCCAAAAAACACCCAACCCTTAAGATATTGCACTTACACAAAGTTCAATATAAAACAGCATTCAGGTAACTCATACAGCAATGGTCACAGCAGTTCCGATACTTTCACCAACTCAAAGAAGAGCAGCAGGTCTTCGTAGTGGTTCCCGGGAGAGACTCAGAACAAATTCCAAAAGCCATGTGGTCTCCCGTAGACGCGTTTCAACATTCTGTCTTTGTCAATAGGATGCAAACAGCAAACCTGCCAAGATACGGACACACAATGAAACTCATGGACCGGGCAAAAAGGGCATTAATCAAAGAGGCAGCACAGAGACGTAAGGTAACCCTGGAGGAGCTGCAGAGTTCCACAGCAGAGACTGGAGTATCTGTACACAAGACGACAATAAGCCGTACGCTCCATAGAGTTGGGCTTTATGGCAGATTGGCCAGAAGAAAGCCATTACTTTCAGCAAAAAACAAAATGGCACGTTTTGAGTTTGCGAAAAGGTATGTGGGAGACTTCCAAAATGTATGGAGGAAGGTGCTCTGGTCCGATGATGAGATTAAAATTGAACTTTTTGGCCATCAAAGAAAACGCTATGTCTGGCACAGACCCAACACATCACCCAAAGAACAATATCCCCATAGTGAAACATGGTGGTGACAGCATCATGCTGTGGGGATGTTTTTCAGCAGTCGGGACTGGGAAACTGGTCAGAGTTGAAAGAAAGATATATGGTGCTAAAAACAGGGATATTCTTGAGCAAAACCTGTACCTGTGTGTGATTTGAGGCTAGGACGGAGGTTCACCTTCCTGACAATGACCCCAAACACACTGCTAAAGCAACAAGGAGGAATGAGCAAAAATCCCAGTGGTAAGATGTGGCAAGCTCATAGAGACTTATCCAAAGCTGCTTGGAGCTGTGATAGCCGCAAAAGGTGGCTCTACAAAGTATTGACTTTAAGGGGGTGAATATTTACGCACATTGACATTTTCTGTTATTTTGTCCCATTTGTTGTTTGCTTCACAATAAAAAAAATAAAAAAACACAACATCTTCAAAAGTTGTGGGCATGTTCTGTAAATTAAATGATGCAAATACTCAAACAATCCATGTTAATTTTAGGTTGTGAGGCAACAAAACACGAAAAATGCCAAGGAGGGTGAATACTTTTGCAAGGCACTGTATGTGAGCTGGAAAGACTCACTTTCATTATCGATACTGGTGACCAGTGTTTACAGTGCATAAAGTAATGGAAAATCTAAAATGTTTGAATTGTTATAGTAACAGCAGGGGAGAGGAAATCTTCCAATAAGTAAACTAGCTCTGGTGACTGTCTAAAAGGGGATATCCCATTGCTTTGGGGAGATAGCTCTTCACTTCTGAGATGCAGCAAGTAAGGATATCTTCAAACCATTCCCTACTTTATCCAAAACTTAAAAAAAAAAAAATAGGATTTTTATTACAGCTTACCTGTAAAATCCTTTTCTTGGAGTACTTCATGGGACGCAGAGCCTTAAGTAATTGCCTAGTGGGTTATGGGCCACCTTCAGGTGTTGACACTGGTTATAACCAATCAAGGAAGTTCACTCCCTATACAACCCCTCCTCCTCCACATCAGTTTTTGTAGCAAAGCAATATACTTAATCCCAAAAGAGGGGCGGGACCTCTGTGTCCCATGATGCACTCCAAGAAAAGGATTTTACAGGTTAGCTGTAATAAAAATCCTATTTTCTTTATCGTACATCACGGGACACAGAGCCTTAAAGCGGGGGTCCACCTAAACCGGCAAAAAAAAAAAAAATTATTAAAAGCCAGCAGCTACAAATACTGCAGCTGCTGACTTTTAACCACTTCAGCCCCGGAAGGATTTACCCCCTTCCTGACCAGAGCACTTTTTACAATTCGGCACTGCGTCGCTTTAACTGCTAATTGCGCGGTCATGCAATGCTCTACCCAAACGAAATTTGCGTCCTTTTCTTCCCACAAATAGAGCTTTCTTTTGATGGTATTTGATCACCTCTGCCGTTTTTATTTTTTGCGCTATAAACGGAAAAAGACTGAAAATTTTGAAAAAAAATGATATTTTCTACTTTTTGTTATAAAAAAAATCCAATAAACTAAATTTTAGTCATACATTTAGGCCAAAATGTATTCGGCCACATGTCTTTGGTAAAAAAAATGTCAATAAGCGTATATTTATTGGTTTGCGCAAAAGTTATAGCGTCTACAAACTAGGGTACATTTTCTGGAATTTACACAGCTTTTAGTTTATGACTGACTATGTCATTTCTTGAGGTGCTAAAATGGCAGGGCAGTACAAAACCCCCCCAAATGACCCCATTTTGGAAAGTAGACACCCCAAGGAAATTGCTGAGAGGCATGTTGAACCCATTGAATATTTTTTTTTTTTGTCCCAAGTGATTGAATAATGACAAAAAAAAAAAAAAAAAAAAAAAATTTACAAAAAGTTGTCACTAAATGATATATTGCTCACACAGGCCATGGGCATATGTGGAATTGCACCCCAAAATACATTCAGCTGCTTCTCCTGAGTACGGGGATACCACATGTGTGGCACTTTTTGGGAGCCTAGCCGCGTACGGGGCCCCGAAAACCCAGCACCACCTTCAGGATTTCTAAGGGCATACATTTTTGATTTTACTCCTCACTACCTATCACAGTTTTGAAGGCCATAAAATGCCAAGATGGCACAAACCCCCCCCAAATTACCCCATTTTGGAAAGTAGACACCCCAAGCTATTTGCTGAGAGGCATGGTGAGTATTTTGCAGCTCTCATTTGTTTTTGAAAAAGAAAGAAAGACCAGAAAAAAAAATTTTTTTTTTCTTTTTTCAATTTTCAAAACTTTGTGACAAAAAGTGAGGTCTGCAAAATACTCACTATACCTCTCAGCAAATAGCTTGGGGTGTCTACTTTCCAAAATGGGGTAATTTGGGGGGGGGTTTGTGCCACCTGGGCATTCCATGGCCTCTGAAACTGTGATAGGCAGTGAAGAGTGAAATCAAAAATTTACGGCCTTAGAAAGCCTGAAGGCGGTGCTTGGTTTTCGGGGTCCCGTACGCGGCTAGGCTCCCAAAAAGTCCCACACATGTGGTATCCCCGTACTCAGGAGAAGCAACAGAATTTATTTTGGGGTGTAATTTCACATATTCCCATGGCATGTTTGAGCAATATAACATTTAGTGACAACTTTGTGCAAAAAAAAAAAAAAAAAAAAAAAAAATTTGTCTCTTTCCCGCTACTTGTGTCACAATATAAAATATTCCATGGACTCGACATGCCTCTCAGCAAATAGCTTGGGGTGTCTACTTTCCAAAATGGGGTCATTTGGGGGGGGGGTTTGAACTGTCCTGGCATTTTATGCACAACATTTAGAAGCTTATGTCACACATCACCCACTCTTCTAACCACTTGAAGACAAAGCCCTTTCTGACACTTTTTGATTACATGAAAAAATTATTTTTTTTTGCAAGAAAATTACTTTGAACCCCCAAACATTATATATTATTTTAAAGCAAATGCCCTACAGATTAAAATGGTGGGTGTTTCATTTTTTTTTTTCACACAGTATTTGCGCAGCGATTTTCAAACGCATTTTTTGGGGAAAAAACACACTTTTTTAAATTTTAATGCACTAAAACACACTATATTGCCCAAATGTTTGATGAAATAAAAAAGATGATCTTAGGCCGAGTACATGGATACCAAACATGACATGCTTTAAAATTGCGCACAAACGTGCAGTGGCAACAAAATTAATACATTTTTAAAAGCCTTTAAAAGCCTTTACAGGTTACCACTTTAGATTTACAGAGGAGGTCTACTGCTAAAATTACTGCCCTCGATCTGACCTTCGCGGTGATACCTCACATGCATGGTGCAATTGCTGTTTACATTTGACGCCAGACCGCCGCTTGCGTTCGCCTTAGCGCGAGAGCAGGGGGGACAGGGGTGCTTTTTATTTATTTATTTTTTTTCTTTATTATTTTTTTTGCTTTTTTATCTTATTTTTAAACTGTTCCTTTCATTTTTTTTTTTTTTAAATCATTTTTATTGTTATCTCAGGGAATGTAAATATCCCCTATGATAGCAATAGGTAGTGACAGGTACTCTTTTTTGAAAAAATTGGGGTCTATTAGACCCTATATCTCTCCTCTGCCCTCAAAGCATCTGACCACACCAAGATCGGTGTGATAAAATGCTCCCCCAATTTCCCAATGGCGCTATTTACATCCGGCGAAATCTAAGTCATAAAATGCTCGTAGCTTCCGGTTTCTTAGGCCATAGAGATGTTTGGAGCCACTCTGGTCTCTGATCAGCTCTATGGTCAGCTGGCTGAATCACCGGCTGCATTCTCAGGTTCCCTGTTGAGACAGGAGAGCCAGAGAAAAACACGGAAGACGGTGGGGGGGGGGGGGCATTCCCTCCCACTGCTTGTAAAAGCAGTCTAGAGGCTAATTAGCCGCTAGGATTGCTTTTACATGAAAGCCGACCGCTGGCTAAAAAGAATGATACCAAGATGATACCTAAACCTGCAGGCATCATTCTGGTATAACCACTCAAAGTCGTGAATGGCGTACCTGAAGACAAAAAAATGGTTAACAATAAAGCACAGTAAACGGTAAAGTATAAAAAAATTGCATACCTGAAAAGCAAACATGATAAAACATAATAACAATAAAACATTGCAGAATAGAATACAGTAAAAAAGAGCAGAACAATAGAGAGAGAGAATAGAGAGAGAGAACAATAAAACGACAACTATTTTTTTTTATTTTTGTTTGTGTTTTTTTTTTTTTTTTTACACTTTTTTTTTGTAACTGTAACTTTTATAACTGTAACCGCTTCCAGGTTCGGGTCTCTCAAAATGCGATGGCATCTTGGGAGACCCTGTGAAAGTGTGCCTAGTCTGTGCAATGCTGCACCCTACGCTAATACTCAACTAGTGAATGGTAGCGTTCAAAACATTCACCAATGCAAAGACCAGGATTGTCAGGACAGGAGGGACAATAATAGTGAGTGTCACGCCTATATCCGCGCTTGCTGCAGACACATCTTTTTTGGGGGGGTTCGTTGGGTAGGGGTACTCGGGAGGACATAAAGAAAATGCCTCTCATGCAGCCGACTGCATTTGGTTGGGGATGTGAATGGGGGAAGTACGGGCGCTGCAGAAGCGGTGGGTTCCCAATTAGGATTGGCGAATGCAGTAGGAAGGGCACTATGGGCACGACGGGCCTGTGTTTGTCTTTTTGGTGGCAGCGGGACACTACTTGTGCTTGCCACCTCACCAGCTTGAACTGCACTTATGGGACTCGCCACGTCACCAAGTGTTACTGCAGTGCTGGTTTGACTACGACCGGGGTGTACTAGGGCGCTGGTGCTTGCCAGTTCACCAAAACGCTACAAAAAAAAGTGACAGTGATCGATCGATACTGCACTTGGGTGGGCTGGACTGGGCTGGGCCGGGCGGAGGGGCAAAACGCAGGTGCTAGCAGGTATCTGGGCTGATCCCGCTAACACTGCGTTTTTGGGAACCCTAAACTGCTGGGGACGCCAGTATAGATCTGATCGGATCAGATATTGATGCGTTCAGATACTATACCACTAAGGGAGGTGTACGGTGCGTGCATGGGTGTTCGCGGTACTGGTGCTAATCTGACGCTGCCTAGGGCGACGCATATCACCGCCGGGCGATCAGGGGGCTAAACCTTTTTTCGGTAATAAACGGCGGGTGCCCTGACACTATAAAAAATAAACAAACTAACCAGCGTCACCCGTAACGGTTATACGGTGATCAGTGGTGAAAGGGTTAACTAGGGGGCAATCAAGGGGTTAAAACATTTATTCGGTAGTATATGGGGGTCCCTGTCGCTATAAAACACTGACGGCGAACCTAAATATTTACGTCCCTAACTAGCGTCACCAGCGACACTAATACAGCGATCAGAAAAATGATCGCTTAGCGACACTGGTGACGGGGGGTGATCAAGGGGTTAAAACTTTATTAGGGGGGGTAAGGGGGGTACCCTAGACCTACAGGGGGGTAACAGTCACTACCCTAACTGCTAACTGTCACAAACTGACACTATGCAGTAATCAGGAAAAAAAAAACAAAAAAAAAAAAAACCTGCTTGGTGTCAGTTTGTGACAGGGGGGGGGGGGGTGATTGGGGGGGGATCGGGGGGCGATCGGGGGTGTAATGTATGCCTGGCATGTTCTACTGTGTGTGTGTGAGTGTTGGTGCACTTACATGTCATCTCCCCTCGGCGCTGGAACGGAAACTCCCGAGCCGAGGAGAGATGACATCACATCCTCTGCCTCTGTGTACTATACAGAGGCAGGGGATGTTTGTCATTGGCTGGGAGCGATCGCGAGGGGGGGGCCACGATCGGATGGCCTCCCCCTCGTCTCCCATCGCTTCCAACCAAATGCCGACCGCAGCTGGCACCGGGGGGGGGTCCGATCGGACCCCCCACCCGCGGGAAGGCAATCACGTTTCAGGTACGTGATTTTGCCTGCCCGTGCCGCTCTGCTCACGTATATAGGCGTGAGGCGGTCGGCAAGTGGTTAATACATGGCCATTTACCTGTCCCGGGGTCCAGCGATGTCGGCAGGCGACGCCAAGAACCCGCTCGGTTCTCGGCAGCTGCCGCCGCCATCCTAGGTGAGGGAATCAGGAAGTGAAGCGTTGCGGCTCCACTTCCCGGTTCCCTACTGCGCATGCGCGAGTTGCGCTGCGCATCGTAACTGGTCCCCGCTATCTCCTGAGAGCTGTGTGTTTCCCAGGAGACAGTGCGGAGGGACAGGAAGAGGCATAGACTCCCATAGGAGTCTATGCCGGAAGTGGGTGCAAATACCTGTCTTAGACAGGTATCTGCACCCCCCTCCCCCCTGAAAGTTGCCAAATGTGACACCGGAGGGGGGGAGGGTTCCAAAAAGCGGAAGTTCCATTTTTGTGTGGAACTCCGCTTTTATTACTTAATGGGATGTCCCATAGCAATGCTACTTGAGGGGAGAGAGAGACAACCCGCAGGGTACCCAAAGACTTGAGGACTTATACTGCTGCCTGCAGCACACTGCGCCCAAAGGCGATATCCTCATACCTCCTTATATCCACCAAAAATGTTTGTGAATGTATGCACTGAAGATCAAGTTGCGGCCTTACAGATCTGAGCCATGGAGGCCTGGTGACGCACTGCCCAAGAAGCACTAACCTCCCTGGTAGAGTGCACCTTAACTTGAAAATGGAGAATCTTACGCCCTAAAATTATAAGTTTGAATTACAACTTTCCAAATCCACTTAGCAACAGTGGATTTCGACGCTGCCTGTCCCTTCTTAGGACCCTCTGGCAGAATAAATAAGACATCAGTCTTAAGAATCTGAGCAGTTGTCTTTGAATAGATTCTCTCACCACATCTAGACAATGTAGTGACTTTTCTTACCTGGAACATGGAAAAAACGATGGCAGGACAATATCTTGGTTCAGGTGAAAACCTGAAACCACTTTTGGCAAAAAACCTGGACGAGGGCGTAACACCACTCTGTCCTCATGAATAATCAAATATGGCTCTTTACAAGAAAAAGCAGCCAATTTCAAAACCCTCCTTGCTGAGGATATAGCAACCAAAAATACCAGCTTCCTTGTCAGAAGGTCTAAGAGAATATGCTGTATCGTTTCAAATGGTTGTTTTTGTAACACTGACAAAACGAAGTTCAAGTCCCAAGGGCTTAAAGGTGATTTAACTGGCGGATTAATTCGCATCACCCCTTGCATAAAACCCCGGACTAATTATGCGTATCAAGCGGTCTTTAAAATAAAAAAAAAATAAATAAAAATCGATAAGGCTGAGACTTGCCCCTTAATAATACTCAAGGCCAAATTCATCTCTACGTCTAATTGTAGAAAGGCAAGAATTCTGCCTATGATATATCTCAGAGGGTAAGAAAAAATAAAACTGTGCTAAAAAATGAAAGCAATATACCGTGAACCAATAATCGTGAAAGCTGCAATTCAAAATATATGACACACATATACCCAATCAAAAATAGAAAAAATACCTGAATCGCGCTAATGAGCCATAGTAGAAATTGATAGGTAATCAGTGATGAATAAAACCAATAAGTATAGCCTTATTGATATATAACTCTATGCTCATTAATAGACCTTAAGGCTCCTTTCACACTTATACGACTTCAAAGTCGCACGATTTTACCGCGATTTCGCGGCCGTGATTTTAACGCGATTTTAACGCGATTTGCCGCGATTTGGGAGCAGTACTACTTTGCCACGTTTTTGGCATTAACAAATGAAAACATACAGTAGTTGGTATAAGGGGGAACTCCACGCCAAGTTTTAAATAAAAAAACTGGCGTGGGTTCCCCCCCAGGGGCATACCAGGCCCTTAGGTCTGGTATGGATTGTAAGGGGAACCCCCTACGCCGAAAAATCGGCGTGGGGGTCCCCCCAAAATCCATACCAGACCCTTATCCGAGCATGCAGCCCGGCCGGCCAGGAATGGGGGTGGGGACGAGCTAGCGGCCCCCCCCCCTCCTGGACCGTGCCAGGCCGCATGCCCTCAACATGGGGGGGTGGGTGCTTTAGGGCATGGGGGGCACCCTGCCGGCCCCCCCACCCCAAAGCACCTTGTCCCCATGTTGATGAGGACAAGGGCCTCTTCCCGACAACCCTGGCCGTTGGTTGTCGGGGTCTGCGGGCAGGGGGCTTATCGGAATCTGGGAGCCCCCTTTAATAAGGGAGCCGCCAGATCCCGGCCCCCCACCCTATGTGAATAAATATGGGGTACATGGTACCCCTACCCATTCACCTAGGGAAAAAAGCGTCAATAAAAAACACAGTACACAGGTTTTTAAAATAATTTATTAGGCAGCTCCGGAATCTTCTTCCGACTTCGGGGATCCTCTTCCGACTTCGGGGGTCTCTCCGGCGTCTTCACCCGGTGTCCGCATCTTCTGCCGGCTCCACCGCTATCTTCTGGCGCTCTTTTGCCAGCGGTGGTCCGGACTTCTGGATCGTCTTCTTCCCTCTTCTCTTCCAGAGATGTTGACACGACGCTCTCTCCAGCCAGAATGGTCTCTGTGCGCTCCGCAACAGACTTTTATAGGCGGTGACCCCGCCCCCTTATGCCGTCACAGTCCCATGGCATGCTGGGACTGTGACGTTTTAGGAGGCGTGGTCACCGGGTGATGACCACGCCCCCTTATGACGGCACAGTCCCAGCATGCCCCGGGACAGTGACCTCATAGGGGGGCGGGGTCACCGCCTATAAAAGTCTGTTGCGGAGCGTTCAGAGACCATTCCAGCTGGAGAGAGCGTCGTGTCAACATCTCTGGAAGAAAAGAAGAAGGCAGAAGTCCGGACCACCGCTAGCAATTGAGCTGCAGAAGATAGCGGAGGAGCCGGCAGAAGATGCGGACACCGGGAGGAGACGGCGGAGAGACCCCCGAAGTCGGAAGAGGACCCCCGAAGTCGGAAGAAGATCCCGGAGCTGCCTAATAAATTATTTTAAAAACCTGTGTACTGTGTTTTTTATTGACGCTTTTTTCTCTAGGTGAATGGGTAAGGGTACCATGTACCCCATACTCATTCACATAGGGTGGGGGGCCGGGATCTGGGGGCTCCCTTATTAAAGGGGGCTCCCGGATTCCGATAAGCCCCCCGCCCGCAGACCCCGACAACCAACGGCCAGGGTTGTCGGGAAGAGGCCCTTGTCCTCATCAACATGGGGACAAGGTGCTTTGGGGTGGGGGGGCCGGCAGGGTGCCCCCCATGCCCTAAAGCACCCAACCCCCCATGTTGAGGGCATGCGGCCTGGTACGGTCCAGGAGGGGGGGGCGCTCGCTCGTCCCCACCCCCATTCCTGACCGGCCGGGCTGCATGCTCAGATAAGGGTCTGGTATGGATTTTGGGGGGGAACCCACGCCGTTTTTTTCATTTAAAACTTGGCGTGGAGTTCCCCCTCTGGATTCATACCAGACAGCTGTCAGCACTGCCTGTCGCTCATCGGGAAAGGAAAAAAAAGTTTTCCTTTTCCGATCAGGGAGCCAGGCTTGTGCTTACAAAGTCGTGCTGAAGTCGTGTCTATATATTTTTCAGGCACGACTTGCATGCTACTTCAGGGTTTAACATTGAGGTCTATGGAGTACAACTCGCATAGAAGTTGGACCAAAGTAGTGCAGGGACTACTTTCAAGTCGGCACGACTTAAAGTCGTGCCAATATGAATGGTAGTCATTGAAAATCATGGAGAATGACTTGTCATACGATTTTGCAGTACAAAATCGTGGGACAAGTCGTATAAGTGTGAAAGGGCTCTAAGTGTACATGTAAACAACAGATGATAAAAAGAAGAGAGAAAAAAAAAAAAAAAAGTCTCTCAATATGTGATGAATAGTCCACCCGTGCAGAACACAAATTGCAAAAGTCCATCCATAAGAAATTCTCCAACTATTTATGCAGCGAGAGATGTGAGCCACCACCAATATAGAAGGGGTTACATCTTACCGAGCATAAATGATCCCCCATTACAGAGGATCATAGCAGGCATGTCAGCTGTATAACTCCCGTGCTGGACTGCTGCGGCTGTGCCTCAGATCATCAAAGGGACCCGATCAGTACAGTGGTAAGTATTGCATGTAACACAAAGTGGGAAACTCCGATCGTGTAAAACCTTTCTTAATTTATTGGTATAAAAAGTCAAAGACACACTTACATAGAACATCCGAAAACAAGCCTAAAGTCCATTGTGTCGGCCGAACACACACAGACAAACCCGTCTTACTGGAAGAGAACACACAGTCTGGAGGTGACGTCAGCGCGTCGTCCAGCTCCGCCCTACGTGTTTCGTGATAGGCCACGTCATCCAGGTGCCCCCCTTTTTTATTTCTCTTCTTTTTATCATCTGTTGTTTACATGTGCACTTAAGGTCTATTAATGAGCATAGAGTTATATATCAATAAGGCTATACTTATTGGTTTTATTCATCACTGATTACCTATCAATTTCTACTATCACTCATTAGCGCGATTCAGGTGTTTTCTATTTTATATCTCTGAGGGTGCCAACCCTTGGATTCACACCAGGAAACATAAGCTTTCCAGACTCTATAATGTATAGTTCTGGAAGTTGGTTTCCTTGCATTAATCAAAGTAGAGATAACTGACCCGGAAAGCCCACGTTTCTTCAAAATGTGGGTTTCAATAGCTAGGCCGTTAAATTTAGCGTTCATAAAGTGGAATATCGGCCCCTGGGAGAACAGGTCTGGCCTTAGTGGAAGGGACCACGAACCCTCCAGTGCCATCTTTACGATTTCTGCATACCATGACCCTCTGGGCCATGCTGGTGCTGCCAGAATTACCAGTTTTCTTTCCAGCTTGATCCTGCAAAGAAGTCGAGGCAGCAATTGAATAGGGGGAAATGCATAGATCAGTGAGAACTGATCCCATGGTATCACCAACACATCTGTTCTGCATGCCAATGGATCCTTTGTTCTGGACACAAAGTTGACCAACTATGTTGAACTGGACGCTAAAAGATCTACTTTCGGAGTCCCCCCATCTTTGAAAAACAGCCCGAAAATATGCCGGGGTGAAGAAACCATTACCCTGGGAATAATCTGCTGGCGACTTAAGTATTCCACCTGCCAATTCACTTTTCCTGGAATGAAGACTACCGATAGGCACGTAATATTTCTTTCTGCCCAAGTTAGAATATCGTTCACCTCTCTCTGCGCTGAGAGACTCTTGGTGCCCCCTTTGGTGATTGATATAGGCCACAGCCGTGGCATTGACGGATTGGATCCTTGAGGGGTCCGGGGGAGCAGGCGGGGAGGGGGGGTTCTTAGCAGTTTGAGGTTATTACAAGTGTGCTGTCATACTGAGAATGTCACACTGCCCACTGCTTACAGTATGTAATTGTACCTTCACAGTACATGTACCCCCAGCCACTCAGTTTCCCCAATTTGGGGGAGAGGACTAAAGAACACCCTCCAGCTGCTAGGACACCCATGCTGTTGTAGCACAGATTGAAAGGGTATGAGTAGTCTTACTCCCTCTAGCAGAGACTTTAAGGCATTACAATGTTACATATTGAAAGAAAAGGCATAGGTGGACATTGCAGTTCCAAAGCTTTTCTCTTACCTTTTCCTCACAGCAGGATACTGCTGAAAACAGACAGATCCAAACTTCACCCATCACGGCAGGCAGCGTAGTTAAACCTTCAAAGACCAGGTCCCTTAATAGGGGTTCCATTCCTTTGGACCTGTATAGTACCCCTCAGGACAACTTTAGGTAATGTAGCAAGACCAAAAAGAGTCCTGGTTCCTAGGGTCCAGCCCTCAAAGAGAAGCGTTACAGGCAAAACCTCGTTCTTCTATGCGTGGCCCGGGTACCATCCTGTGAACGCAGTGGCATGGATGGATCCGGTTGTGGAGGTTTTTTAAAATCCAGCATGGCTCCCTCCTGTAGCTCCTCAGAGCACATCTTCACTCGTGACCAACACCTTAGACACTGGTGAAAAAACTGATGTGCTCCTGGTAGGAGGAGGGGTTATATAGGGAGTAAACTTCCTTGATTGGGTATAACCAGTGTCAACACTTGAAGGTGGCCCATAACCCATTAATTACTTAAGGCTCTGTGTCCCATGATGTACGATAAAGAAAAATCGTTTTTGTTTAATATAAACTTTCATAAAGTGCAATTAACCTTAAAATGTCGCTAAACCCACATTATAAATAAACTATTAATAAATGGTTTATTACATGATGTTCATATTCAGTCACCATAAGATTAATTTTCTATATTCTGCAAAACACCTGGTTGATCCTTCTTTTCTCTATCTCTCCCTTCTTTTCATGTATCCAATTTAGATAGGGATTTTGCCGAGTACTGTTGGCAGCTTTGCACATGCTCAGTTTTCAGTGAGTTTCTATGCTGAGCATTTTCTCTTTATCACATCTGAGCAGCCCATGTGACTATAGAGTCATACAAGTGGGCGTATACAGTGTGGTAAATGACAGCCCACTCCTTCCCTTCTCCATCCCCACTAACCAACTAAACACAATGGATGAGGGGTATTACATGTAGATTAATGGAGGCTTCACCTCCCTCTTATTCCAAGACACAGGCTGGAGGGGCAGAAATCTGTCCACACCACGTTATTGCCAAAAAAAATAAAGATTTGATTTCAAATATATACAGTATTTGAATGACAATTTAAAAATTTATTACAGGTGCACCGAATGGAAATGTTGGTGCTGAAACCGAAAAAGCAGGATTCACTTGGCCGAAAACTATAGTTTTAAAAAATATTTATATTTTTAATTAATATCATCAATTTAAATTAATATGAATTTATTGTCGGCCATTACTGGCACCTATAGCCTGGTATCACACTATTGCGATGCGGGAAACAGCACGATTCCAGTGCCGGTTCCCGCATCGCATCTCCCTTGCGGGTGTCAATACAAAGTTAATGACACCCCCAGATCGGTTCGCAGATTACAGTGCGAACTGTGAATTTGGACAGAATTCGACTCGCACACCCATAGGATACGATTGTAGCGCGGAAAAAAAAAAAAAAAGGTTCCTGCACTTATTTTGTGCAGATCCAACGCGAGTTCAGCCATACAACTGTATGGCTGAATTCGCATTGCACATACATCGCATGTGATCTGCACAGCAATGCGGTGCGAATTACATGCGATGTTTGTTTTCATAATAGTGTGAACCCAGGCTGGTCTATTGCACTTTAATTGTGGTTTTAAAAATCCTGCTTGTTGCAAAAAAAAAAAAAAAAAGAAGAAGAACTAGGAGCACAAAAAAACGCACCTCCCAGTTGAAATGCATTAAAAACTCAGCAACAACGCATCAACGCACCTGTGTTACATTTCTGAATTACATGATGAAAAACACACCATAAGCACAGTAAAATCGCTGTAAAATTGCCGACACCTTTTTCTCTTATCAGCCAGATGCAATTTTCAGCTGTCTAAATTTCGGTGCATCTCTAGAGTTTGAGATTAATTTATTTTTACTCTGTATTCCAACCAGTGGCAGAAGACTAGAAGCTCCTCCTGCTTATGTTTCCCTGCACACTGGGAAAGAGCTGGGTCATGTGACAGCTATATATCGATAATGAAAAAAGGTACTTGAATTTTTTTTTGTTTTTTGTTTTTTTTACAAAAAAAAAAAAAAAAAAAATCACAGTGCCATCATCTACAATACAGAAATAGAAGGGACCATGTAAATAGGGTGTGTTTAGGATCACTTTAAGATTTGTTAAACTCCAGACACAATACATTTTTGTCTTCATAGTACAGAACACTGTTGCCTGAGACCACCAACCTTTTATGGTACAATAATTTTTATTGCAAAAAGCATAACATCTTGACAAACATTCACCCACGCAGGGGTACAGAATAATCAACATAGCAGTAAAGTGTGGGCTGGGAAAATCCGATCAAAGAACTTTTATAAGTAGTAATTGTCCACTGGGCGACCTAGTGGGATAAACCAAAGGTCCATATAGGTCACCAGAGTCTAAGTCTACAGTTGCACTGGTTTACAGCAGAGGGTAATGCATGTACTGGTCTACTGGACACCCCTGGCAAAAGGGGAGAGGGGTAAGCCACTTGTAAAGAAGTACAAAAAAAAAACAAATAACTAAAAAAACTTTGGAATCTAGCAACAGCGGCCGCTTGCCAACATAAAAATAGGCATCAAGTCCAAGGACTCAGGATCACCCTAGAGCAACGGAGGCCGAGGGCAGACATAACCACGGTCTCAGCAGCGAAGAAGAGAAGGAAAAAGACAAAGAAATAAGGATCCAGATAGGGAAAAGAGGGAGGGGCGGAGGAGAAGTCCTGGAGGAGGGGGAAGTAACAAATTAGTTTTTATGGAGAGGCCCAGGCTGTTTTGATGCAAGGTAGGAAGAGCATAGGACCACCACGGTCACAATACTTTGAGGAATTTGGATTGAGAATCATTTAGAATACTTGACAGTTTGTCATTAATCATAAGCTCGGGTAAAGTGCTCTTCAGTCTTCACCATAGCAAACGGAACAGAGGGCTTCTTCCAAGCTCTGGCTATTACCTGTTTAGCAGCTATAAACAAATATAAAGCCAGTTTTTGTTGGTATGAGAACAAGTCCTGAATTGGGCAGTGCAACAAGGTCGGTTTTGGCTTCCCTATGTATAGGAAAAAGGAATGTAGGAGACCAAACACTCTGAACCAGAACACTGTGAGGAGAGGGCAGGACCACCAGATGTGTACTACATATCTCGTTTGCCACACTCTCTGAAGCACAGGTCGCTATAGGATGGGTTCGAGCTCACTGCCCAGTCTGGGAACCAGTACCATCATAGAAGAACTTTGTATGCAGTTTCCAGAGTAGCTGTGTTGAAGGAGCACTTAGTCATGGAGGACCAGGCCTTGCTCCAGTCCTCTGGATCAATAGAGATCTCCAGGTCTTGTTCCCACCGCAACTGATAAGACGTGGTCGCAGGAGAGTCTATAGCATTTAGAGAACAGTAAATCATCGATATAGCACCTGGGGCACCAGGGGAATGGAGGCAAAGGTGTTAAAAAATTGTTTTTTGGAAAGGATAATTAGTTACATCTCAGCGAAGAGACCTAATGGCATAGTTAAGTGTAGCAGAAAAATTCCTCGAGGGGTGCCTCGTGGGTATCCTGGAAAAAAGGCCAGGAGGGAAGAGTGCGGGATTAAAGAAAATGTCGGACCTCCTAAAATCCACGGGTGGACCACCAGAAAAAGGAGCTCAGTTGGTCTAGGCCTGGTGGAAACATGGGGTTATTAAGAAGAGAGCGAAGAAAGGGGGACATAAGATTGCCCTAGTAGCAAACAGAGTCCCAAAGTTTTAAGCTGTGACGCACAAGGAGGAGAGGAGGGGCGAAGCTTATGATGAAGCCACAGTAAGGCTGCAAGAGGAATTGGGGCACAACTGGGGAGTTCAAGGAGCACCCACAACGGGATGTCCGAGGTTACTGGAGTAAGGTTAGTTGGGAGATCTGGGCAGCCTGGCAGTGTTTAGCCAAGTTAGGGACCCCAAGACCTCCTCTTGCAGTCTGTAAAGGGTGGAGTGCGACACTCAGGGATGCCGGTAAACCCAGATAAATAGGAGAAGATCCTGTTCCGCAGTAAGTGCAAAAAAAAAAGGGTCATGGACTGAAAGGGTATAAAAATAGTAGAGAACTTTGGGTAGGATGGTCATCTTGACCGCATGAATGTGGCCTACCCAGGATAAGGAGGGGAACTTCCAAAATTGCATTAAGGGACCACCAAACTTTTCAAGCATATCAAATACATAGTTTATATAAGATAAACATGAAATCTTTGTACATTTTTAATTTTACAGTAGAACTTTTTTTTTAGCCTTTCCTGTCACTGAAAGACATTCAAGTAAGCAGGACTGGATCTGAATCTTCTTAAATTGAATCTGTCGCACTTGGCCAATGTTTAGTAAAAGGTGACAATTTATTTAGAGAGCCTAAATTTTCAAAATGGTGGCTATTTTAGATTTATATAAAAATAACAATCTGAAAATGAACATGTTCAATTTATTGCCATATGAGTTTCTACTTGTAGCAGTTTAGATTTAACAGCGATAGCTAAAACTACCATGCAAGACAGACAAATATAACCATTGTGGGAGGAAGCAGGCACACAGATAAATGGAGAACATCCCAAAATACCTCGGCAAACCTAGGTGACAACTGTAGGAGTGCATTAATTTACGATGCAGAGTGAAAAAAATAAATACATACATTTAGTTTGCTAAAGCATTGTTCAACAACTGCCATTATTTTCATAATACAGTTATCACTTTTTTTTCATGTTTTTGCATCTCAGTGCAGCATATCTGTTCCAGGCATTCCCATCCATTTTCTGTCTATAAGTGCTTGCTCCAGGTACACCTGCACATATTTATTTCTTGATCAGATTCTGACAGTGACAACAGTGGACCGTGTCTATACAATCACTTGCAAAATAACATCAGCATGTTAGCTTAACCACCTCAATACAGTGCACTTTCACCCCCTTCCTGCCCAGGCCATTTTTCATCTTTCAGCGCTGTCACACTTTGAATGACAATTGCGCGGTCATGCAACACTGTACCCAAATGATCATTTTTTTCCCCCACAAATAGAGCTTTCTTTTGGTGGTATTTGATCACCTCTGCGGTTTTTATTTTTTGCGCTATAAACAAAAGAAGAGTGACAAGTTTGAAAAAAACTCATTTTTTTTTACTTTTAAATATATAATAAATATCCAATTCTTTTTTTAAGAAAACTAGTTATATCCCTCAGTTTAGGCCGATATGTATTCTTCTACATATTTTTGGTTAAAAAAAAAAAAAAAAAAAAAAAATCGCAATAAGTGTATATTAATTGGTTTGCGCAAAAGTTATAGCGTCTACAAAATAGGGGATAGATTTATAGCATTTTTATTGTTTTTATTAGTAATGGCGGCGATCTGCAATTTATATCGTGACTGCGATATTGCAGCGGACATATCGGACACTTTTGACACATTTTTGGGACCATTCACATTTATACAGCGATCCGTGCTATAAAAATGCACTGATTACTGTATAAATGTGACTGGCAGGTAAGGGGTTAACACTAGAGGGTGGTCGAGGGGTTAATTATGTTTCCTAGGGAATGTTTCTAACTGTAGGGGGAGGGGACTCACAAGGGGAGGAGACCGATCGGTGTTCCTCTGTACTGGGAACACAACATCGGTCTCCGCTCCTCTGACAGGACGTGGAATCTCTGTGTTTACACACAGAGATCCACGGTTCTACTGTGCACCCGTATCGGGTCCTGAGTGACACGGCGGGAGCGCGCAAATGCCGTCGGCGGCACGCCCTCCCAGAGCGAGAGCTGGGCCGCCTGGCCGTCATATGACAGCCGGCGGGCGGCAAGCGGTTAAAGCGGAACTCCACGTCCCTCTATTGCCACATTTGGCAGGTCATTTTTTTCAAGGGGGGACAGGTACCTATTTATAGCCTATTTATTTGGGTGCGGTCAGGTGATCGGGGTTTGTGCCACCTGGACGGCTGTCTGGGTGGATGAGTCTTGTGCTGCCCAGGTTGCTAGGTCAGAGTTTGGGCCTATCCCGGGCACATCTGGCTGCTAGGCTGTCTGAGGGCCTATCCAGAAGCAAGGGAGTGTAGGGTTGGGATTGCGGCTTGCAGTCCAACTAGAAGTGACGGTTCTGCCGACTGGAGAACCTGTCGTGGTCGGGGGTAGAGAGGAAGCTGTTGCCACTAAGGGACCAACCACCTTGTTACCAGTGACCACTGTGAGTAGCTGACGACTGGAGAACCTGTCGGGGGTAGAGAGGAAGCTGTTGCCACTAAGGGACCAACCACCTTGTTACCAGGGACCACAGTGAGTAGCTGAAGCGAGTACCGGAGCCATATTCTCACCAACCGGGGACGGTGAAGAATCAGGAAACTTCAGCAGGTGCCAAAGCCAGGGACCCAGCCAGTGGGGTGACGCTTGAGGAGTATCTGGAGTGCAAAGCCAGGGACCCAGCAGGGAAGCAGGGGTTAACGCTTGAGGAAGATACTAAAGTAAGAAGATTAGAAGAGCTCACAGGATTCAGTGGCAGTAAATCAGCAAGTCTAGTGAGAGAGACTGGGAGCTCAGTGGGCTGAGAGTCTACAAGAAGTGACTGTATAAAAGTAAAGGAGTTTGTTACAATCTGTGTAGGGAACTGTTCTAAGACTATTGCCATAGGAGACAGCGCTCCTACACATGCAGATGTGGTGTCTTGCTGGATGCCTTTCCCTGCATGGCTGCCTACCTGTAGAAGTCTCAGTCTGCTAATTGACATTGAAAATTCCTAAGGCTGTCCTGGCCCTAAACCCTCTCTCCCACTGTTCTGTTCAAGAGAAAATAAATCTCTTTGCATTCAAGTGTCTGGCGCCCATGAATCTACCTTACATTGCATCCACTATGCCTTGCAACCCACTCTATACAGAAGGATGTCAGCTGTCCTTGGCTCTGGAGGGTCTCAGACTAAAAGAGGCCTGAGACCTTGCTACACACATAAAAAGGAAGACCCAGCAGTGATATCTCCTCTGGAAAGGATGTGTGGCATTGGGCAGGACCACAAAGCAAAGATAGCTGGGTCATTTGAGCCGCACTCTAAATAGTGGGGGGGAAACTGCAGGGATAACAGCTGCCATCTATGAGGAAGCCACAGCCTACCTTCAGTGGTCCAACAACTGCATGAGCTTCACGGACTGACTCAGTGTGGAGGGGGGAGAAGTGTCGGCACCACTGCATGAAGATTGTTGCTTTTTCACAGATGGCGGCAGTCCTCTATGAAGCATGCTGCCTGGGGAGAAATTTTGTGCGTAGTTATACTACTTAGGCCTCAAGCAAACTAAGCTCTTCTGAATGCCTTTCTCCTGACAGGAGGAAAGCGTTAAAAACACTAGGCACATTCAGACACATCAAGTGTTTGGGTGTTCATTTCATTAGCCAGAATATTAATTTATTCTGGCTTTTGAAATGAACAGTCAATCGATAAACGTGCCAAGTGTTTAGGAAACATCAGGCATTTTTTCTGCCCAAACACCCCTCAACACAATTTTGGTGTATTCAGATTTCCACCTGTGAACGCCTACATGTGCATGTACACATAGGCTAACAGAGGGGCGCTTAGGGGCAGAAAAAAACAAAACATTTGGCACAGGCATTTGACAGCTGCAGTATGCATGAGGCCTTACAAAAAAAAGACTTCATTTAGGCTCACTATTAATAAAACCTACTGTGTATGCATCAATGTATTTTTAATTAAAATGGGTAACAAGTGAAAATTTACTTAACTGCTGTAAGACACCAGTGCTTAAACTAGAGCCAGTACTCAAAGTTCTGTACTAAAACTATTCAGTCATATGGGGTTAAGGTACACATTACATACTAAAAAGGACAATTTAGCTTAACTATTTACAAGCTTTTATTTATCTTTATTACCTAGCTGTATTGATCTACTGTTAAATATATTATGTCCGATTCTGAAATACTTTGAAAAGTGACATTTTAGAGTTCAGTGTGAAAGATCTGATACACTGTACAGAATTATCACCCTAAAAGAAAGTCCAAATAAATAGTTTAAACACAACATATCATTTGTAGTTTCTAATAGCTCCAAACTTATTTGATGTTATTCCAGTGTATTACAGTTCTATACTGGTATTGACTATCAACAGTGCGTTTTTAGCGGGTTTTCCATTCATTTCAATTTGGAGCTGCATTTTTAGTGCAGTTTTGAAAAGCCCATTAAACACGGAGCATGGAACATGCACGACTTTTCAAGACACACTGCACATGCAACACATTTAACCTCTTGACATCCGAAGGCCGTCATATGACGGCCTCGACTTTCAGGGCTTATATCTGAATGATGCCTGAGGCTACAGACATCATTCAGATACCGGCATTTTCAGCCGGCGATTCCGTACACCATAAGAAGTCAAGCCTAGAGGTGAGATGTGGGGTCTTATTGACCCCATATCTCACTGTAAAGAGGACTGATCGTGTCATATTCCTATTACAAGGGATGTTTACATTCCTTGTAATAGAAATAAAAGTGATCAAAAAAAAAAAATTTTTTTTAAAGTGTCAAAATAAAAATTTTTAAGTAAAATTAACAATAAAAAAAAAATAAAAAAAAAATTTTAAAGCGCCCCTGTCCCCGTGAGCTCGCACGCAGAAGCGAACGCATACGTAAGTCCCGCCCACATATGAAAACGGTGTTCAAACCACACATGTGAGGTATCGCCGCGAACGTTAGAGCGAGAGCAATAAATTTTGGCCCTAGACCTCCTCTGTAACTCAAAACATGTAACCAGTAAAAAATTTTAAAGCGTCGCCTATGGGGATTTTTAAGTACCAAAGTTTGGCGCCATTCCACGAGCATGTGCAATTTTGAAGCGTGACATGTTAGGTATCTATTTACTCGGCGTAACTTCATCTTTCACACAATGCAAAAAAATTTGGCTAACTTTGCTGTTTTGTTTTTTTTTAAAGCATGAAACTGTTTTTTTTTTCAAAAAAAACGCGTTTGAAAAATTGCTGCGCAAATACCGTGCAAGATAAAAAGTTGCAATGACCGCCATTGTATTCTCTAGGGTCTCTGCTAAAAAAACATATATAATGTTTGGGGGTTCTATGTAATTTTATAGCAAAGAAATGATGATTTTTGACATGTAGGAGCGAAGTGTCAGAAATGGCCTGGATGCGAAGTGGTTAAAGAGAAATATTTTCATTGCATTTTTAGCAAGATAAAAATGTAGTAAAACCCGTTAGATTTACCGGTAACGGTATTTCCAGGAACCTTCCAGGACAGCTATTTGAGAGATGATTGGCTCCGCCCTCTACAGGAAACACAAATTAGATACAATTTAAAAGGCCTCTCCCTTTCCTCTGACCCTCAGTTGTTTAGAAGATCAAGTAAACCTCCACCAAAAGTGCACTCGGCAGAGGAAAAAAACCAGAAACTCATATAAAAAAATAAAAAAAAAAACACCACCACCAGGTAAACAAGGTCACCAGTGAAAAAAAAACAGAATAGGGTGGTAATATAGACGCTGTCCTGGAAGGTTCCTGGAAATACCGTTACCGGTAAGTCTAACGGGGGTTTTCCCCCTCACCTTCCAGGACAGCTACTTGAGAGGATAAGCAAGATTCTATACCTTAGGGAGGGACGACAGCCTGAAGCACTTTCCTACCAAAGGAGAGGTCCTGGCTGGAAAGCATCTGTACTCTGTTGGCTGTAAAATTAGCCTCGTTTTGGAAGCCAGGAAAAGGCCTCTTATTCTGGGGTTTATACCTTTGGGAAGAAGGGAACCATTTACTCTTCTCAGAGGAACGAGCTAGGACATCCTCTAAGGAAGAACCGAATAAGAGCTTGCCTTCAAAGGGGATGCCGCAGAGTTTATTCTTGGAGGTAAGATCACCTTCCCAAGATTTAAGCCAGATAGCTCACCTAGCTGAATTAATGAGAGCAGAAGCCCTGGCTGAAGATTTCACTGAATCTGCTGCTGCAACTGATTTGGCAATGAGTGGGAGAGACTCCCTAATCTCTTCTTTGGAGGTGTCGGATGAAAGAAGATCATCCAGACTAGGTCGACCGATATGGGTTTTTCTCTGGCCGATGCCAATATTTAGAAATCGCGATGGCCGATGGCTGATATATGATGCCGATTTTTTTGGGCCGATATATTAGGCCGATTTTTTATTTATTTTTTATTTATTTTTTTCCATCTCATAAAATCTAACAGTTAGACCCCTTTCACACTGGGGCGTTTTTCAGGCGCTTTTTTTAAAAAAAATAGCGGCTGTAAAGTGCCTGCAAAACGGCTCCCCTGCAGTATCAGTAAGATATCCCGAGTGCTTTCACACTAAGGCGATGCGCTGGCAGGATGTTAAAAAAAAGTCCTGCAAGCAGCATCTTTGGAGCGGTGTATACCACCACTCCCGCCCATTGAAATGAATGCGCACCTCTGCCGAAGTGCCTGCAAAGCGTTTTGGCAGCGGCGCTTCAGGGGCGCATTTAACCCCTTCCTCGGCTGCCAGCTGGGTTATAAGCGCCCCGCTAGCAGCCGAATAGCGCCACTAAAATGACGGTAAAGCGCTGCTAAAACTAGCAGCGTTTTACCGTCAACGCATGCCCGTTCCAGTGTGAAAGCAACCTTAAGGCCTCATGCACACGGACGTTTTTACAGCTGCTTTTTTGAGCTTTTTTTTCAGCTTAACCACCTCAATACCAGGCACTTAGACACCTTCCCACCCAGGCCAATTTTCACCTTTCAGTGCTGTCACAATTTGAATGACAATTGCGCGGTCATGCTACACTGTACCCAAACAAATTTTTTATCATTTTGTTCCCACAAATAGAGCTTTCTATTGGTGGTATTTGATCACCTCTGTGGTTTTTATTTTTTGCGCAACAAATAAAAAAAGACCGAAAAATTTGAAAAAAAAAACAAGTTTTTCTTTGTTTCTGTTAAAATTTTTTGTAAATAAGTACGCTTTCTCCTTCAATGATGGGCACCGATATGGCTGCACTGATGGGCACCGATATGGCTGCACTGATGGGCACCGATATGGCTGCACTGATGGGCACCGATATGGCTGCACTGATGGGCACCGATATGGCTGCACTGATGGGCACCGATATGGCTGCACTGATGGGCACCGATATGGCTGCACTGATGGGCACCGATATGGCTGCACTGATGGGCACTGATATGGCGGCACTGATGGGCACTGATATGGCGGCACTGATGGGCACCGATGAGGTGGCATCGATGAGGTGGCACTGACGAGCACTGATGATTGGCACCGATGGGCGCTCGTAGGCGGCACCGATGGGCACTCGTGGGCGGCACCGATGGGTACTCATGGGTGGCACTGATGGGTACTCATGGGTGGCACTGATGGGTACTCATGGGTGGCACTGATGGGTACTTATGGGTGGCACTGATGGGTACTACTGATGTGTGGCACTGATGGGTACTACTGATGTGTGGCACTGATGGGTACTACTGATGTGTGGCACTGATAGGTGGGCACTGATGGGCACAGATGGGCACTGACAGGTGGCACCGATGGGCAATGACAGGTGGCACATATAAAACATTGCTGGGCATATCAATGACATAATGGTGCCAATCAGTGCCCATTTGTGGGCACTGACTGGCACAGATTGGGCACATGTGGATGGCCATGGGGTACATACCTGGCCATCCACGTTGCCCCTTCCCTGGTGGTCCTAGTGGCATCCCTGGTGGTCCAGTGTGGTGATTTGAGGGGGGGCTGCGCTCTCCCTGCCAGGAGAGCCGCCTATCGGCTCTCCTCTACTCGCGTCTGTCAGACGCGAGTGAGGAAGAGCCGATCAACGGCTCTTCCCATTGACAGCGTGATCAGCCGTGATTGGACACGGCTGATCACGTGGTAAAGAGCCTCTGCCGCAGGCTGACACACCGCTCCACCGATCGCCGCGATGCACGCCCCCGGGGGCACGCTGCGGCATGTTATCCTGCTGGACGTCATATGATGCCCAGTCAGGATAACAGAACCACTTCTCGGACGTCAATCCGCTATAGGGCGGGCGCGAAGTGGTTAAAAAGGCCTGTCTATGTTAGTCTATGGCTTCATGCCCACCTAGGCGTTTTTTGAGCTGCAAATGGCATAGGCGTTTTTAAGCTGTAAAAAAAACCCAGGACCAGTGGGTTCTGAGAAACGTTTTTCAGCTTTAAAAACGCTCTAACGCTGATAAACGCTCAAGAACGCTCAAAAACGTCATTCACCAACGTTTTTTGACGTTTTTGGTCCATTGAAAAAAAAATTTTTGAAAAAAAAAACCGCTAAAAAACGCTATTGCAAAAAGGTTGAAAAAAAGCTGAAAAAAGTTTAAAAAAAATCACTGCAAAGATACTGGCGTTTTCATAACGTTATTTTAACAGCCTGTGTGCATGAGGCCTAAGTGATACAGAAATTTTTTTAAACATTTATTAAACAAAACAAACCTCCAATCAGTTCACTTGTATGTAGAATTTAGATAAAAAAAAAAAAAAAAAAAAAAAAAAAAAAACTATATCTTAAATATTAAATACACAAAAACATGTAATCAAAACTTGAATGAAAAAAAATGGGCTAACTTTACTGCTGAGTTTTTCTTTTAATTTATTAGTGTATTTTTAAAAAAAATATTGCGTTTGAAAGACCGCTGCGCAAATACCGTGTGACATAAAATATTGCAACAACCGCTATTTTATTCCCTAGGGTCTCTGCTAAATATAATATATATATATATATATATATATATATATATATATATATATATATATATATATATATATATGTTTGGGGGTTCTAAGTGATTTTCTAGCAGAAAATACAGGATTTTTACTTGTAAGCAACAAATGTCAGAAAAGATTTAGTCTTTAAATGGTTAAACCGAGAGCTTCTACACACAGAATTCAGTCCATTCATAAGTGTAAACATTGTATCAATTCAGGTTCTTTTAATCAGATTTGGCAGGCTGCCCAGAGGAGGAGAGAAGTCTCTCCACAGAAGATTTCAGGCAACTTGTATTGACTTCTATTACAGAAGTCATTTGCAAGTCCGCTGATATCAGCCTTTTTTATCAGCACAATCGGCCGATGCCAAATAAGTAAAAAACACCAAATATCAGCCGATATATCGGTCGACCTCTAATCCGGACGCTGAACCCATAAGTTTAAATTCCTCTCCACTCAGAAAGAATCATGTCCCTAAGTGACTGGTGTACCAGAAAGGCTCTCGATTTCCGCCCCTGTAGACCTCTATACATTTTGTCCTGTACAGATTGGGCTTGCTGTGGCATCTCAATCTGCTCCGAGGTAAATATTGACTTTAGTAGTCAATATCTTCAACTGGAAAAAGATATTTAGATGAGCTACCCATATCTTCCTCTGATGCAAATTCGTCATCAGATGAAGAAACTGGATTCTCACCTTCTTCCAGATCAGAAGTATTGCGTGAACTAATGGTCTCAGACACCAACAAAGGAAGGGATCTAGCAGAGGCTGAAGGCTCTTGAGCGATGGGTCTAGACGAGGAAGGCCCTAGACCAATTACAATGTCATTAAGGGACCGGAAGGAGTCAACTACCTACTTCAGGGAAGACATTAACTCCTTAAAAGAAGAAGTCTCTGAACTAGCTTTGGATCAAATACAATCCTCACAAAATTGTTTTTTTATAACTATCAGGAAGCCTGGCCCTACAGTTCCCACATTTCTTCTTCACCGGTTTGGCCTAGAAAAAAAGCAGAAACAAGAACCATAAATAAAAAAGTTCCATACAAAAAGCCCCCTGCTGTAGAGCTATCCACAGACAAGGGCTTACCTTGGGGGCAGTATGGGACCCCGATGCTGCCGCTGGTTCAATACGAGCGGACACTCCATCCTCAGACCTGTCCTCAAGCTCCATGAAGCAAATGGAGATTGGCTGTAGATTAGACTGCTGCTGTACTGCTGAATGTGCTTGACCGGCAATCAGCAGACTGTTCCCCAAGCAGCATGTCCTCAGTGTATCCACACCGTGTGCTTCCTTAAAAAATGACGCCCGGAAGTGCGTCATGCGACTTCCGGTTCCGGAGCCATCTTGCCACGTCACCGGAAGTCCTCCGACGCCATCTTGGTACACTGCGGTGAAACACAAGGAGTTCCACATAGCAGAGCTGGGGGAAAAAAATGGAAGGGAGTTGCCACCACTCACATCACCAGCTAGCCAAGTAACCCCTTACTTACTTTCTAGCTTTGGCTATACTACTCCTTTAAGCTTTATATATGAAAGCTAGAAGTTGATTGGCTGCAATTCACAGCTGCTCCAGATTCTGTCTACTCCAGTCTCAGTAAATTCCCTTTGTTGTTTCATGATGTTTGTATAGTGACAGCATGTAGCAAGAATAAACTTCTAATTATATGAAGGCTACAGGAAAAACAATTAAGTTTTTAATGTCATGTTTCAACAAAGCAGTGCACAAAAACCAATTGTCATCCGTGTGAAATGCTTTTATGTACTTTTTACTTTGAGATTTGCTCAAAAGTCAGCAAGTCTCTAGTCAACAAAACTTGCAAGACAGCAAGCGAAGCAGTGACTTCTTGATTGACAGAGGGATCTGATACAAGATACATGAATGCATATATTGATTTATGTGAATACTGACAAAAAGGTAAAAAAAGAAAAGCTGGAATACAGTCAAGCCCCTGAAATTTGCGGGTGTTAAATTCGTAGAGCACCAGCAAATTGTGAAAAACCATGAATTTTGGATATGGTAAAAAAAAAAAAAAAAAAAAAAAATGCGTATAAATGCCTATTTTTAAACTTCTTCTGGCGCTCAGGTTCATTGCCAGAAGCCTTAGAAGGTGCGGGGTGTTTGGAGGGTGTTTGGGTGGCATCTTAGGACTTTAAGAAGAACAAAATGAAAAACAACGAGAACACTCAGTGAAACACTCGAGATAACTACAAGTGGTAAACTATGATGTGGGAATGCTGGATCTGCTGGAGAGGAAAAATCTGTGAACAACTAAGGCCGCAAACTCTGAACCGCCTTGATACCTAGTTTTAGTAGGCTTTGGCCATAACTAAAATTCAAGCGCTACTTTCCTTTCTTTTCTTCTAACCTGGGCTGGAAAGGTACAACAAGGACCAATCAGACACCAGCCCTACATTACTTGGCTTCAGAAAGTATAAATCTACCAAGAACGACAATACACCACAGAAAAGCCTTATATTGTGCAATAAAAAAAAAAAAAAAAAAAAAAAAAAACAGCACAATTAAAATATAAATAAAGGAAAAACATTTTCTTTAGATTTGGATAGAGTGGAGTTGAATTAGAACGCCTGTCAGTTGTTCTTGCTGTCTGTGCCCCTGTTAACCACTTGAGCCCCGGACCATTATGCTGCCTAAGGACCAGAGGTCTTTTTCCAATTTGGCACTGCGTCGCTTTAACTGCTAATTGCGCGGTCATGCAATGCTGTACCCAAACGAAATTTGCGTCCTTTTCTTTCCACAAATAGAGCTTTCTTTTGATGGTGTTTGATCACCTCTGCGGTTTTTATTTTTTGCGCTATAAACGGAAAAAGACCGAAAATTTTGAAAAAAAATGATATTTTCTACTTTTTGTTATAAAAAAAATCCAATAAACTAAATTTTAGTCATACATTTAGGCCAAAATGTATTCGGCCACATGTCTTTGGTAAAAAAAATGTCAATAAGCGTATATTTATTGGTTTGCGCAAAAGTTATAGCGTCTACAAACTAGGGTACATTTTCTTTAATTTACACAGCTTTTAGTTTATGACTGCCTATGTCATTTCTTGAGGTGCTAA
This sequence comes from Lithobates septentrionalis, assembly GCA_037952835.1. Classification (NCBI taxonomy): domain Eukaryota; kingdom Metazoa; phylum Chordata; class Amphibia; order Anura; family Ranidae; genus Lithobates; species Lithobates septentrionalis. The sequence goes on along the minus strand of JBBDGP010000440.1, from coordinate 10,575,591 downwards.
AATGGCAGGGCAGTACAAAACCCCCCCCCAAATGACCCCATTTTGGAAAGTAGACACCCCAAGGAAATTGCTGAGAGGCATGTTGAACCCATTGAATATTTATTTTTTTTGTCCCAAGTGATTGAAAAATGACAAAAAAAAAAAAAAATATTTACAAAAAGTTGTCACTAAATGATATATTGCTCACACAGGCCATGGGCCTATGTGGAATTGCACCCCAAAATACATTTAGCTGCTTCTCCTGAGTATGGGGATACCACATGTGTGGGACTTTTTGGGAGCCTAGCCGCGTACGGGGCCCCGAAAACCAATCACTGCCTTCAGGATTTCTAAGAGTGTAAATTTTTGATTTCACTCTTCTCTGCCTATCACAGTTTCGGAGGCCATGGAATGCCCAGGTGGCACAAATCCCCCCCAAATGACCCCATTTTGGAAAGTAGACACCCCAAGCTATTTGCTGAGAGGCATGGTGAGTATTTTGCAGCTCTCATTTGTTTTTGAAAATGAAGAAAGACAAGAAAAAACTTTTTTTTTTTTTCTTTTTTCAATTTTCAAAACTTTGTGACAAAAAGTGAGGTCTGCAAAATACTCACTATACCTCTCAGCAAATAGCTTGGGGTGTCTACTTTCCAAAATGGGGTCATTTGGGGGGGTTTTGTGCCACCTGGGCATTCCATGGCCTCCGAAACTGTGATAGGCAGTGAAGAGTGAAATCAAAAATTCACGCCCTTAGAAAGCCTGAAGGCGGTGCTTGGTTTTCGGGGTCTCGTACGCGGCTAGGCTCCCAAAAAGTCCCACACATGTGGTATCCCCGTACTCAGGAGAAGCAGCAGAATGTATTTTGGGGTGTAATTTCACATATTTCCATGGCATGTTTGAGCAGTATATCATTTAGTGACAACTTTGTGCAAAAAAAAAAAAAAAAAAAATTTGTCTCTTTCCCGCAACTTGTGTCGCAATATAAAATATTCCATGGACTCGACATGACTCTCAGCAAATAGCTTGGGGTGTCTACTTTCCAAAATGGGGTCATTTAGGGGGGTTTTGAACTGTCCTGGCATTTTATGCACAACATCTAGAAGCTTATGTCACACATCACCCACTCTTCTAACCACTTGAAGACAAAGCCCTTTCTGACACTTATTGTTTACATGAAAAAGTTATTTTTTTTTGCAAAAAAATTACTTTGAACCCCCAAACATTATATATTTTTTTAAAGCAAATGCCCTACAGATTAAAATAGTGGGTGTTTCATTTTTTTTTTTCACACAGTAATTGCGCAGCGATTTTTCAAACGCATTTTTTGGGGAAAAAACACACTTTTTTAAATTTTAATGCACTAAAACACACTATATTGCCCAAATGTTTGATGAAATAAAAAAGATGATCTTAGGCCGAGTACATGGATACCAAACATGACATGCTTTAAAATTGCGCACAAACGTGCAGTGGCAACAAAATAAATACATGTTTAAAAGCCTTTAAAAGCCTTTACAGGTTACCACTTTAGATTTACAGAGGAGGTCTACTGGAAAAATTACTGCACTCGATCTGGCCTTCGCGGTGATACCTCACATGCATGGTGCAATTGCTGTTTACGTTTGACGACAGACCGCCGCTTGCGTTCGCCTTAGCGCGAGAGCAGGGGGCGACAGGGGTGCTTTTTTTTTTTTTTTTTTTTTTTCTTAATTATTTTTTTGCTTTTTTAATCTTACTTTTAAACTGTTCCTTTCATATTTTTTTTTTTTTAATCATTTTTATTGTTATCTCGGGGAATGTAAATATCCCCTATGATAGCAATAGGTAGTGACAGGTACTCTTTTTTGAAAAAATTGGGGTCTATTAGACCCTAGATCTCTCCTCTGCCCTCAAAGCATCTGACCACACCAAGATCGGTGTGATAAAATGCTTCCCCAATTTCCCAATGGCGCTATTTACATCCGGCGAAATCTAAGCCATGAAATGCTCGTAGCTTCCGGTTTCTTAGGCCATAGAGATGTTTGGCGCCACTCTGGTCTCTGATCAGCTCTATGGTCAGCAGGCTGAATCACCGGCTGCATTCTCAGGTTCCCTGTTGAGACAGGAGAGCCAGAGAAAAACACGGAAGACGGTGGGGGGGGCATTCCCTCCCACGGCTTGTAAAAGCAGTCTAGAGGCTAATTAGCCGCTAGGATTGCTTTTACATGAAAGCCGACCGCTGGCTGAAAAGAATGATACCAAGATGATACCTAAACCTGCAGGCATCATTCTGGTATAACCACTCAGTCGTGCATGGCGTACCTGAAGACAAAAAAATGGTTAACAATGGTTAACAATAAAGCACAGTAAACAGTAAAGTATAAATAATTACATACCTGAAAAACAAACATGATAAAACATAATAACAATAACAATAACAATAAAACATTGCAGAATAGAATACAGTAAAAAAAAGAGCAGAACAATAGAGAGAGAATAGAGAGAGAGAGAACAATAAAACGACAACTATTTTTTTTATTTTATATATATATTTTTTTTTTACACTTTTTTTTGTAACTAACTTTTCTAACTGTAACCGGTTCCAGGTTCGGGTCTCTCAAAATGCGATGGCATCTTGGGAGACCCTGTGAAAGTGCGCCTAGTCTGTGGAATGCTGTACCCTACGCTAATACTCAACTAGTGCATGGTAGCGTTCAAAACATTCACCAATGCAAAGACCAGGATTGTCAGGACAGGAGGGACAATAATAGCGGGTGTCACGCCTATATCCGCGCTTGCTGCAGACACAACATCTTTTTTGGGGGGTTCGCTGGGTAGGGGTACTCGGGAGGACATAAAAATGCCTCTCATGCAGCCGACTGCATTTGGTTGGGGATGTGAATGGGGGAATTACGGGCGCTGCAGAAGTGGTGGGTTCCCAATTAGGATTGGCGAATGCAGCAGGAACGGCATTATGGGCACGACGGGCCTGTGTTTGTCTTCTTGGTGGCAGCGGGACACTACTTGTGCTTGCCACCTCACCAGCTTGAACTGCACTTATGGGACTCGCCACGTCACCAAGTGTTACTGCAGTGCTGGTTTGACTATGACCGGGGTGTACTACGCCGCTGGCGCTTGCCAGTTCCCCAAAACGCTACCAAAAAAACTGTTAGCGATCGCAGGGATCAGGCCTGACTCTGCGAACGCTGCAGTTATGTGTTTAGAGTTTTGTAAGTGACAGTGATCGATCGATACTGCACTTGGGTGGGCTGGGCCGGGCCGGGCGGAGGGGCAAAACGCAGGTGCTAGCAGGTATCTGGGCTGATCCCGCTAACACTGCGTTTTTGGGAACCCTAAACTGCTGGGGACGCTAGTATAGATCTGATCGGATCAGATATTGATGCGTTCAGATACTATACCACTAAGGGAGGCGTATGCTGCGTGCGTGGGTGTTAGCGGTACTGGCGCTAATCTGACGCTGCCTGGGGCGACGCATATCACCGCCGGGTGATCAGGGGGCTAAACCTTTATTCGGTAATAAACGGCGGGTGCCCTGACACTATAAAAAATAAACAAACTAACCAGCGTCAACCGTAACAGTTATACGGTGATCAGTGGTGAAAGGGTTAACTAGGGGGCAATCAAGGGGTTAAAACATTTATTAGGTAGTATATGGGGGTCCCTGACGCTATAAAACGCTGACGGCGAACCTAAATATTTACCTCACTAACTAGCGTCACCAGCGACACTAATACAGCGATCAGAAAAATGATCGCTTAGTGACACTGGTGACGGGGGATGATCAAGGGGTTAAAACTTTATTAGGGGGGGTTAGGGGGGTACCCTAGACCTACAGGGGGCTAACCCTAATTGTCCCAACACTGTAACTGTCACAAACTGACACTATGCAGTAATCAGAAAAAAAAAAAAAACTGCTGGTGTCAGTTTGTGACAGGGGGGGGGGGGGGGGGGTGATCGGGGTGTAATGTGTGCCTGGCATGTTCTACTGTGTGTGTGTGTGTTGGTGCAGTCACTCACTTGTCGTCTCTCCTCGGGCCGGAACGGAAACTACCGACCCGAGGGGAGATGACATCATTTCCTTTGCTGCTGTTTAGCATACAGCAGCAAAGGAGTGTTCCCATTGGCCGGCGGCGATCGCGAGGGGGGGGCCACGAACGGATGGCCTCCCCCTCGTCTCCGATCGCCGGGGGACAAAACGGGACCGCCTCGGGCGGCGGGGGGGGGGTCCGATCGGACCCCCCACCCGCGGAAGGCAAATCACGTACCCTGTACGTGATTTTGCCTGTCCGTGCCGCCTTGCCGACGTACATCGGCGTGAGGCGGTCGTCAAGTGGTTAAGGAGATTCATCCTAAATGTGTCTGGTTTACCATTAGTTTTGAAAGCATTGAAAGTAAGGCCCCTGTCAGTATTTTTTAGGCGGACCTGAACGGATGCTCCACACAGTAATATGGAGCGACGGATGTCAACGGCGACATGTCCGCTGACATTCGATCTGCTCGGCTAAAATCAGACAGATGGAAACCCTATGGATGGAAACCCTATTTTACATCCGTCTGGCGGATAGGTTTTTATCCAATCCCCCATAGCAGAGAGCAGAGATCTGACAAGTCCGTCTCTCCACAATGAGCAGAGACGGACCTGTCATCCACCGGCTTAGCGGGGATCAACGGAGCAATCCCCACTGAGGAAACGGAGTCTGTGGAAATGGACATTCATGTGTGAAAGAGCCTTAAAAGTAAAAGAAAACAACTAATTCTGGGTTGTGCCCAGAGAAGTAATAGAGGGGAAATCTTCCAATAGGGACACTTGTACTAGTGACCTCGGGTTCCCCAGGGATTCCCTTATTTGTAGGGCTTTCTTCTCACTTCCTGTTTTGGCTATGGAACAGGAAGTGAAGTGAAATCTCCCGAATGGGACACAGATGGCAGAAAATGAACCAACAGGTATTATAAACCTACCTTACTCTATCCAAAATGAAAAAAAAAAAAAAAAAAAAAAAAGAAGTTTTGCCTATATTTCTACTTTAAGCTAAGGTGAATGTAGCAGTATACATAATCTGAAAGCTATATAGTTGTCTGACTGTCCTTAATGGCTAAAAGGGAATTATAAAAAAAAATAAATAAAAAAAAAAAAAAAAAAAAAAAAAAGGAGATAAACATGCTTATCTTGAGCCAAAGCTTACAGTGACTTTCTATAGCAGTGATATTACTTCCAATGGAATCCTGGTAAAGCCAAGGAACTCAAACCTCAGAACGTGCTCCTATTCTGTTAATAGACACATTTTTTCAAGCGTTTGGGATCTCAGCTTTCCAAGGACCCCACAGTTAGGCTGAATGACATAGATTGCATCTAGCAAAGCAGAAGAAAGCCAGGGTCCAAAATAAGATTGTTTTTTTTCCTTTTTATAAACAGATTTGTTTTAGCCCTTAGGATTGAGTAGAGGGGTTCTACTCTGTAGCCTTGAAATGACCCCCCCCCCCCCCCCTTTGATGGTGCCTGCATAGTTACCATGCAAACACCATTGGCATAGCCAGCTGCATCACACCTGTGACCTTTTGAGCTGTCTATACGGGTGGCATTCTGGTCATTGACCATTGTAAGGGGTATTTTTCCACTCACCCTGGTGAACTGGTTTCAGCAGGGGTTCCCCCAGTCATAGGTTTTCCCTGAAGAAAAAAAAGGTAGAGAAAGGCTGCCCTAATTACTAGGAACTGAGAGGTCACACAAGTCCATCTAGCTCAACCAATGAAAAAAAAAAGAAAAGGAAATGGTTTGCATAGTTTTAAGCTACTGCTACTTAAATTTATATCTTGATGGCTCTTTCTTTTGAACCTCTGAATGCAGAAGTTTTTCTGGTTTGTTTCCTTTTTTTGTTTTCTTTTTGCATATGTTGTACTCCCTCTTAAATTATGTCATTCACTGTATTCCTGTATTCAGCTCTAAATCGTCCTAACCAGAACAGATGGTCATAACAGCATTAGCCTATTTTTTCATTCTTCCTATACTGGAGCTTGAGGTTTCTACCAAAATGTGTGTGTCATGTACATGTTGTGCTGTATAAGCTGTAACATACTTATTTTATATACTTAAAAGTGGAGTTCCACCCAAAGATGGAACTTCCGCTTTAAGGGAGGTGACCCCCTGATGTGCCACATTTGGCATGTCATTTTTTTTGGGGGGTCCCAGCTCCCACTTCCTCCCGGCGCACCGGAAGGGAGATCACCTCTCCCCCCTGCCTCTTGGCAATCATCTGAGACACGTCACAGGTCCCACATGATTGCCAGGCCTGTCACGGCGCATGTTTGTGAAGCCACAGCCGGGCGCCCACACTTACAATGCCGGCGCTGCAGAGAGGAGGGGGAGATGAGCGGGGCTTTGCTCCCCCGCATCGCTGGACCCTGGGACAGTTAAGTGTCCTATAATTAAAAGTCAGCAGCTGCAGTATTTGTAGCTGCTGACTTATTTTTTATTTTTTTTAGCAGAACTCCGCTTTAATGAGAATTCGTTATTGAGTTTATATATGCTTTAACTTTAAGGTGGAACTCAAGGTAAAAATTATACTTGGGGAACAGCACGTCTTAGAAGTTTTCCTTAGTGAAATAGCTAATGCTTGGGCAGCTGTTACTCTACAAATGTGCAATTCATTCAGCCTGGATTCTACAGTCAGCGATCTTGATCCAGTGCTGAAACTGACAGTTCCATCCAGTGTACAGTATGGGAAACGAGTCGCTCTCTCTCCCATTACTCTCCCCTTGTCTTTTCCCAGACAAGGGGAGAGGAGAAGTGGGCAAACTGCAGAATACCCCCTTGTCCATTCACAGAGCGTCTTGCCTTCTGTGGAAAAAATACTTTTTATGAATGGACGATGGAAGAAGGGCAAAACATTATTTCCACACTGTACACTAGCCAGAACAAGAGCACTGGGCTGAATGAAACTGATATTTCTACAATAACCAGCAGCCAACTGATCATTAGAGGCAACTTAACCACTTCAGCCCCGGAAGGATTTACCCCCTTCCTGACCAGAGCGTTTTTTGCGATTCGGCACTGCGTCGCTTTAACTGACAATTGCACGGTCGTGCGACGTGGCTCCCAAACAAAATTGACGTCCTTTTTTTCCCACAAATAGAGCTTTCTTCTGGTGGTATTTGATCGCCTCTGCGATTTTGATTTTTTGCGCTATAAACAAAATGACAATTTTGAAAAAAATGCATTATTTTTTACATTTTGCTATAATAAATATCCCCCAAAAATATATAAAAAAAACACATTTTTTTTCTTCAGTTTAGGCCAATCGTATTCTTCTACATATTTTTGGTAAAAAAAAAAAAAAAAAAAATCGCAATAAGCGTTTATTAATTGGTTTGCGCAAACGTTATAGTGTTTACTAAATAGGGGATAGTTTTATGGCATTTTTATTAATATTTTTTTTTTTTTACTAGTAATGGCGGCGATCAGCGATTTTTATTGTGACTGACGTTATGGCGGACATGTCGGACATGTCGGACATTTTTGACACATTTTTGGGACCATTGTCATTTATACAGCGATCAGTGCGATTAAAAATGCACGGATTACTGTGTAAATGACACTGGCAGTGAAGGGGTTAACCACTAGGGGGCGGGGAGGGGTTAAGTGTGTCCTAGGGAGTGATTACTAACTGTAGGGGGATGGGTTGTGTGGGTGACGTCACTGATCTCTGCTCCGATGACAGGGAGCAGAGATCGAGTGACACTTGTCACTAGGCAGAACGGGGAGATGCTGTTTACAACGGCATCTCCCCGTTCATCCGCTCCGTGAGGCAATCGCGGGTATCCCCGCGGCGATCGAGTCCACGGGACCCCCGACCCGACTCACGGAGCTCCCGCCCCCCGCGCGCACCGCCGGCGGCGCGCACGCAATGGCACGGCGGAAAATTCAAATGGACTTACAGGTACGCCCATTTGCCCAGCCGTGCCACTCTGCCGACGTACATCGGCGTGAGCCGGTCGGGAACCGGTTAAAGAGCTTGTGCTTTTTCCCAATATTTTTTTTTTTCCCCCAGAAGTTCCACTTAAAGATATTAAAGTAGAACTAAAGGCATTTTATCTACACCATTTGTGTCCCATTAGGGAAATTTCACTTCACTTGCTTTCCCATAGCCAAAACAGGAAGTGAGAGGAAATTTCTTCAAAATGAGCGAAACATTGGTTGTCACCAGAACTAGTGTGCCCAATCGAAGATTTCTCCAATATTCTTGTTCTGGAAACAACCCACAATTTTGGATTTTCTGGTGACAACGGTAAACAGAACAAATAGAGTAGATTTCCCTAATGGGGGTCACAGATGACAATAAAAACCTGACAGGTTAACACCTTGAGTCACACAGTTATATTTTTTCATTACTTGGGGCTTAGATTGTGATCGATTCTGCCAGGTTTGAGTTAAGTGTTCTCATAACTATCTGGGATTCTCATAACTATTTGGTGCTTTTTAGTGTCAAGTGATATAGATAGTTTACTGAAGTAGAAGACAGCAGTACAGTGAGATAAAACACCGCTGAGTTATCAGAAAGGCAGAAGTCTAATATAATAGCATACCATGTTCCAATCTATGGTTTCCTCATAGAGTTATTCTTGCTGTGGAAATCTGAATCCTGTTTTTGGGTGACAGCATTTATTTTCACAAACAAAGGTGTGTAATAGGGTTGACATCCCTGGAGGTGTCTGTAACGTGGAACATGATTTGGCATTTCTGGAAGATTGGTCAAAGCAGTGCAGAGATTGGCCACTGCAGTCCAATGTTTCTTAAAGTAAAATAACGCACCTACGGAGAAAGAATCCCCTGAGAGAGTACAACATTAGGGGTACAGTGTTGGCAAGCACTACAGAGGAAAAAGATTTGGGGGTACTTATTTCAGATGATTGCAAAATGAGCAAACAGTGTGACAAGGCATTGGGAAAAGCAAATAGAATTCTAGGATGCATCAGTAGAGGGATCACCAGCAGGAGGAAGGAGGTCCTGATTCCTCCATATAGATCTTTAGTGAGACCTCATTTAGAATACTGTGTCCAGTTCTGGAGACCTCACTTACACAAAGATATTGATAAAATAGAATGAATCCAGAGCTGGATAACAAAAATGGTGAAAGTTCTGGGGGAGAAAACACATTAAGAACGACATCAGGAAGTTAATATGTACAGTCTGGAAAAAAGAAGGGAAAGGGGAGATACGATTGAAACCTTTAAATATATCAAAGGGTTGAATAAGGTTCAGGAGGGCAGTTTTTTCAATATGAAAGTGAATCAAGAACATGGGGATATGACCTCAAACCAACTGGAGGAAAGTTCAAAAATAATCTTAGAAAGTATTATTTTACCGGAAGGGAAGTTGAAGCTTGGAATAAACTACCAGCAGATGTAGTGAGACCGTCAACAGTAAACTGCGGCAAACATGCTTTGGACAAAAAAAAAAAAAAAAAAAAAAAAAGGGGGCAGACTCAATGGACTACTCTGTCTTTTTCTGCCGTCGCTTTTCTATATTTCTATGTGCGTTTTGTATAAGACTGGAAATACCTTTCTGTCTTTTCATATTCAATGTACATCCAAAATTATATTAAAGAATGAAATAAAAGGTTTTTTTTTTAAGTTTTATACTTTAACCACTTGCTGCCCGCGGTATAGCAAAACGACGCCGGCAAAGTGGTTGTGTTATCCTGACCGGACGTCATATAACGTGATCAGGATAACAGAGTCTGTGAGCGCCCATCAGAGGTATTGTGTGTTAGTCTGATCATTATTGCGTGAACCAGGAACCCGGCTTTCCTCAGTTCACGCTGACAGGGAGAGCCGATCGGCGGCTCTTCCTGTCATGGGGGAGGGGGGTGGGGGGGGGGTGGGGGGGGGAGTCTTTGCTGATAATCAGCACATTGATTATCAGCACAGCCCCCATCATAAGGTGCCCACCAGTGCCCATCACCTGCCAGCCTGTCCCTCTCTATAAAGCCTGGCAATACCCTTAAAAGTGCAGATCAGTGACCAAAAAAGTGCCAGTGCCCCATCAGTAATGCCTGTCAGTAGCTCCTCATCATTGTCAATTGAATATCAATTGTCGGTCTTTTTTTGTTTATAGCGCAAAAATGAAAAACCGCAGAGGTGATCAAATACCACCAAAATAAAGCTCTATTTGTGGGAAGAAAATTATAAACATTTTGCTTGGGTACAGTGTTGCATGACAGCGCAATTGTCATTCAAAGTGAGACAGCGCTGAAAGATAAAAAATTGTCCTGGGCAGGAAGGGGGGGGATGTGCCTGGTATGGAAGTGGTTAAAGTCATTGTAAACGTTCCAAAATTCTTAAGCCTGTAACTTATTAAAATACTTCTTAGTATTGTGCAACAAAAGTCCTTGTTCAGGCACTTCCTGTCAAAGGGTGACAACACTCTGTCCCTATATTCCTGCACTGTCATCGTCACATGGATTTCTGATGTAGAGTATAAATAGATGTTTTAATAATGTACATTACAGAGGCATGGCCCACTGTTGTCACAATCAGAAAACCTGCCATGACAGGTGACATGCAACCATCATTGGCATGCATAAAAAATGCAAATGGCTGCAAAGAGACTGCAGAAGACCAGCAGCATGGAAATCCCCAAAAAAATAAAAACTGCAGTTGTTGATGACACACAATACTTCAGCAAACTAAGGACTCTTTCACACCATATCCACTGAGCGGTGTTTAGCTGCATAAATCAACAGAGGCTTAATACAGGGGCATACAGAAAACAATTGTTTTCAAAGTGATCTGTTCACAACTTAAAGGTGCAGTGGTGTGGGCTGTGTAACAATGCAGCATGTGTGCATTTTTATGCATTGCAGCGCACTGCAGTGCATACAGATGAAGTAAAATTTTGATACACCCGATAAAGTTTACAATGCAAGGCATTTTACCAACAGATCGCACCACCCCTACACAATGTACACCAACCCATGCCTATTCCCACTGACAGTTCGATCAGCTCCACCTGTCAGATTTTCAACTGAAAGCTCCATGTACAGCTGCATTTGCACATTTTTACCGTGATCTTTAAAAGTTTTTGTTCAAAGTCCATGACTACATATTCTGTTCATAGTTGTACATCAGGGGTGCCCTACCGCTGGCCCGTGGCGCCCTCTGATGTGGCCCTTCACCTCCTGCCCAGAAAATGAGTTCCCGACCCACCATCCCCGTAAATAACGGAGACGGCACTAGAGGAAGCAAAGCTGATGCTTCCCGTATAGTGCCAGCTCCTGTCACAGGCGGAGTGATACCAAATGTACTCTGCCTGTGACAGGATCTGGCGCAATACAGGAAGCAACTGCTCTCTATTGCAGCCGCATGCTTCCTCCAGCTCCAACAGCCCCTGTCACACTGATGCTTGGGGGATGGTGGGTCGGGAACCCGCAATCTGGTACAGCAGCCACCAGGGATACCCGCCAGTACCACCAGCCAGTAGGACCCGTCAGCAGTACCAGCCAGCAGCAGCCGCGAGCCATACCTGCCCTAGGGACAGCTGCAGCTGACGTTCATACCCACCTGGGGGGACAGCAGCAGCCACTGCATAATAAATAATTAATTGCATGTGGACTTTATTTTAGTATTTTTTCAGCATTAGAATTTTCTTATTGTTTTTCACAAAAATAATATTGTGCTGTTTTTGCAGAGATTGGATGATAGTCATTCTCTTGTAATATGCAAGTTTGATACATATATTTTTATTTTTTGGTGTATGGTACACTACAGTGTTCACATTCAGTTTGTTTGAGCATAAATATCTAGATGTTATTTAGCCCACTGTATATATAATTTCAGCGCTCCCCACCACATATACTTTTCCACTGCATAATAAATGGTTAAAGAATCGAGATCGCAATTCAACCCCCCTCACAATCTTAATACATTATTTCCTCGATTCAGTGCAGAGAGTTCTCTGCTGACAGCTGTCAAAAAAAAAAAAAAAAAATAGGCAGCCAGCCAAGTTTATCACAACATCACTTAGACCGAGATAAAGAGAAACATTGTAACATTTAGTTCTTTTAGATCAAGGGAATTTACTTCGGTCTGTAAATGAGGGCAGTTTAAAGCAGAACTTCAGTCATTTTTTTCATCTTTCCATCTATTAAATCTTCTGCCCTTGTTGTTTTAAACTTTGAATAGTAAAACATTTTATTTCTGCCAGTTAATACCTTATACAGCCCACTTCCTGTTTGTCTGGTAAAACGCCTAGGCTTATGACATCATGCACAGCTCTCCCTCTCACTCACTCTCGTGAGAGTTTGCCAAGAAGGAAGGGGGGATGAGTCAAAAGAGGGACAATGAGAATTGCATCTGTGTAAATCCAGGAAGTGGACAGCAGCTTTCGCTGCCCACAGTTAAAATGGCTGCAGTCAGACTCAGTGGAGGGAGATTTCTGCAGCATATTTGGCAAGTACAGAATCACAGTATATATAAAAATATATACAAAGTGGTTAAAGGGAAGCTTCAGAATTGCAAAGATGTTTTTATTACAAATTATGTGAGCAGACTGCAGTTCCTCTTTAACCATTTAAAGACTAAACCTTTTTCTGACACTTGTTGCTTAAAAGTTAAATACAGTATTTTTTTTTTTTTTTTTTGCTAGAAAATTACTTAGAACCCCCAAACATTATATATTTTGTTTTTAGCCCTTTGAGACCCTAGAGAATAAAATGGTGGTCATTGCAATAATTTATGTCACACTGTATTTGCGCAGCAGTCTTTTAGGGGGGGGGGGATACAGTTTAATGGAAAAAAAAAAAAAAAAAAAAACAGTAAACCTAGCCCAATTTTTTTGTATAATGGTAAAGATGATGTTACGCCACGAGAATCGTGATCTTTATTCGAAGCTAAAAAAAAAAAAAACAGTGATTCACATTTTAGCCAGAATCATGCAGCTCTACCACATACTGACTGAAATTCCACCAGTCCCGCAAGCACACTGCCCCAGTGTGACGCACTTAGGCTTTCAAACTGGGGAGGCATGAGAGGTAGAGCTGCACGATTAATCGTTATCGTGATTTTTTTTCCCAGTTGCGGTCTTGACAAAGTATTTCCCAATTCTTTCTATGCAGAGAAATCTCAGCTGTCAAAAAAAAGGAAAGAAAAAGAAAAAAAAAAAAAAACGGGCAGTCTGCCAAGAATCACAACAATCTTTAGCAGTGGAACTTAAGTATAAAACATTGTAACTATTTGTCCTTTAGATCAAAGGAATACACTTTGGTGTGTAAATGAGGTAAGTTTAACCACTTAAACACTAAAACTTTTTCTGACATTTGTTGATTTCAAGTAAAAATATATTCTTTAGTAGAGACCCTAGAGAATGAAATAGTGGCTGTTGCAATATTTTAAGTCACACTGTATTTGTGCAGCAGTCGTTCAAATGCAGTTTTTTGGGAAAAAAAAAGTACACTTTAATGAATTGGAAAAAAAAAAACCTAACCAGTAAAGTTAGACCTTTTTTTTTTTTTTTTTTTTTTTGTATAATGTATAAGATTTTATGCCTGATCTTTTTATTCTAAGCAAAAACATTGTGATTCTCATTTTGGCCAGAATCGTGCAGCTCTAATGAGAGGTGCTTTTCAGGCGCCTTTTTGAGCACTAAAATGCCTGAAAAGCGCCTCAGCGTTTAAAGTGGGGTTCTACCCCCAAAAAAAAAAAAAAAAAAAAAAAAAACATTTGGAGAAAAGTTAAAATGCCGGCGCCGCCGAGCGGAGGGGGGGGGGGGGCGAGCAGGGCATCGATCCCCCGCATCGCTGGACAGGTAAGTGTCCGATTAAAAGTCAGCAGCTGCAGTATTTGTAGCTGCTGACTTTTATTTTTAGTTTTTTTAAATGGGAACCCCGCTTTAAGGAGTCTTACACTAGCGGCAAGGAATGCCTCTTCTCTGAAAACTGATTCACGATCAGATTGCTTTTCAGAGGTGCTTGACAGGCAGTGAGGAGGTGATAAGTCAGGTCTTCAAAACCTGTTGTAACCTCCTAAATGCCACACTCACATGCCGCAACTGCATGCACAGCATGGCTGCAGTGTGACCCCCTTTATTGGCATCAATGGATCACGGTCAGTGGGCATAGTGCCTCTGCTGAACATGACAGGTTGTACACTTTCTGCCTTGGCTGCAAAGTACAGTGTTGTGGCCATGGCATGTGTACAACCCCGGCTGCTGAATCTGCAGCTAAATGGGGAGCAGTTTTACTGCCCCCACCAACTGTGCTTTTACCCCTCCCCCCAACCTTTAGTATAAATGATCCCTTAGCGTAAGAACTGGTATGAATGAGCCTTAAACATCATTGAGCCTTTCCATCTACTTTGATATTACAGAGGAAGATAATGTACAAGTGACAGAACGAACCTCCCAGCACCCCATAGTACAATATTACATGGCAGTATATGATGTAAACACAAGAATTGGGGAGTAATGGTCACTTCTAGCAGTCTTATGTCACATAAGGCTGCAGTCTTACACTAGGGTGAGGTGTATTGGGCTGTACACTACTAACCCCCAATAGTGACACTGGTGTGCTAGAAACATGCTGCCCAGTGTACCTCCAGCAATGCTCCATGTCAGGCCTGCTCCTGCTGAGTAGATGTCAGGACTATGGCGGAGAGGTGAAGCAGTCAGCCCAGTACTGTTCACAGGCTGTCAGGGACACTCCATTGTACTCTTCTGCCTCTATACATGACAACTCTGCCTTCCAGCTCACTCTCACCCTACTCCTCCCTTAGCCCGTCCACAACGTGTGTATAACAAGTACGAGAGACCTACCCCACGTACCGCTCGGTAAAAACCCCGGTGTCTCTTCTCTCTCTCGAGGTTTCTCTCTCAACGTCCGGCCGGTGACGCGATCGACGCATGCGCATCACGCCGGCCAAGCCTGCAGCGACGTGACGTCAGGGAGGTACAGGAGGATTTGGCAGGGTGAGCCTTGTCATGTGTTGACCAATAGGAAGCCGGCTGTCGGCTGCAGTGTAACATAGCGGGGAAGAGCGCTCTCCAGTGTAGCAGAGGTTCCCACACTGAGTCTAGGGGGCCGGTGATCGATGACCTCTCCCTAGAAATAAGAAATAATCGCTGACCTCTACTTTTACAAATGCTCGCTGCCTGGCTGTCATGCTGTTGCATTAACTTTAAAACTTTATCAGTCACTGATATGGAATAAGTATAGAGAATAGAATTGTGATCACTTTCTATAACTTGTTCACAGCTTGCGTGTTCCAGATTTAACTCAGGCAAGTTCACAGCGATGTAGGTTGTGGTTGATACATTTTTGTGTGTTTTTGATGTGTTTTGTGTTTGCTTTTCTTGGCTAATAGGAAAGTATAACAGTTTTGTTCATGGAGTGCGACTTTGATGCGACTTTACACTCTCTGGCACCCAAGTTGCATCAAAGTAGTGCAGGAACGTTTATGTGTCCAAAATCGCATGTTAGGGTTAGGATTAGCAGCAGTGGCTTCGCTAGCAGGTGGCTTTTGGGGCTATAGCCCCGAATCTGGGGCCCATAGCCCCGAGTCTCTGCAGGGGTCCCCAAGGGGAGGGGGGCTCTCTGGGGACCCTGATGTATGGAGGGGGCTCTCTGGGGACCCTGATGTATGGAGGGGGCTCTCTGGGGACTCAGATGAATGGAGGGGGCTCTCTGGGGACCTTGATGTATGGAGGGGGCTCTCTGGGGACCCTGATGTAAGGGGGGGTTCTATGGGGATCCTGATGTAAGGGGGGGGCTCTGTGGGGACCCTGATGTAAGAGGGGGCTCTCTGGGGACCCTGATATAAGTGGGGGGCTCTCTGGGAATATATACACACACACATATATTACTGTATATACATGTGTATGCCCGCCCAAGCGTATGACTTTCTTTACTACGTTGCTATGGGCTCTAGCCCCAGATCTTTTGTAGACCTAGCAATGCCCCTGATTAGCAGTAATCATTAGAGTTAGCAGTAAATGTTAGGGTTAGTGTTCTAACCCTAACAAATACCACAAACCAGTGGCGTCCCTAGGGGGTGGCTTTTGGGACTATAGCCACAAATATGGGGCCCATAGCCCAGAGTCTCTGCAGGGGTCCCCAAGGGGAGGGGAGGCTCTCTGGGCACCCTGATTTAAGGGAGAGGCTCTCTGGGGACCCTGATTTAAGGGGGAGGCTCTCTGGGGACCCTGATTTAAGGGTCTCCAGAGAGACCATACACACACACACGTATATTATATACATGTGTATGCCCACCCAAGTCTATGACTTTCTTTACTACGCTGCTATGGGCTCTAGCCCCAGATCTTTTGTAGACCTAGCAACGCCCCTGCTGCAAACCCTAAATTTAAAGCGGAGTTCCACCTAAAAATGGAACTTCCGCTTTAAGTGATGGTGACCCCCTGACATGCCACATTTGGCAAGTCATTTCTTTTGGTGGGGGAGCGGATACCCTCTTTTTACGGGCACCCAGCTCCCTCTTCCTCCCTCCCTGCAATTTTCTGGGACACATCACAGGTCCCAAAAGATTGCCTGGCCAATCACAGCGTGCAGCGCGGCTCGCGCATGCGCAGTGCGTGCCGGCTGTGAGGTCACAGCCCGGCGTCCACAGTCACAATGCCGGCACCAAGGAGAGGAGCGGGGCTTCGTGAGCCCGAATCGCTGGACCATGGGACAGGTGAGTGTCTGATTATTAAAAGTCAGCAGCTACACTTTTTGTAGCTGCTGACTTTTATATGGGTGGAAATCCGCTTTAACCCACCTACTAGTTGGAGCAGCTGTCAGAACCACTTTACTAATGATTTCGAGTTTAGTACAGCGATCTCCCTCGCTGAGCTGTTGTGCTCTGACGAGGACGGCCCCCCTGTCGGAACACTCTGGTCAGCGCTCACCGCCATTGGCAGAGAGCACTGATCGGGAGACGGCCAGCTGCTGGTTTTCCAGCATGCTCGTCCGACAGAGGCCGGCCAAATGGTCAGGTGCTGTCAGACCAGGTTTTTATTGAACCGGCCAATGTCATCTGGCATTTGGCCCATGTGCACGGGGCTTAATATCTAACTCAAACCCTTAATGGCCCGTACACACGATCCGAATATTGTACGAAAACTGTCGTCCGAGGAAGAATCGTACAATTTTCGGACCGTGTGTACACTACTTTCGAGAATCGATCACGACAGTTCATCCGATATTATTATCAGACAAGCACAAAAATTTTCCTCGTACGATACCAGTTCATACAATTTTCATTTAGTCAGTATAGTTGTCGTCCGAAAATACAATACAAATACATTACAACACATGACATCACTTCTGATTTTTTTTCTGTCGTACGAGAATTTTTGTGACTTTAGTTACCTATTCAATTTCTACTTGCGACTATTAAGCGAAAAAAGTTGTACGATCTGTCGTACGATATTCGGATCATGTGTACGGGCCATTACCCTAACATGTGGCTTTGGACACAAAGGTTCCTGCACTACTTTTATGCGACTTTGATGTGCTACTTAAGTGCCAGAGAGTGTTAAAGTCGCATCAAAGTAGCACTCCATAAACAGAACTGTAATACTTTCCTGCTAGCCAAAAAAAAAAGCATGCAAAACAGATTAAAAAACGCAACACTTGCGTTTTTGGTGCAGGTCCACTGAAGTCTATTACATGCAAAACGCAATCTGCTGCAGAAAACAA
Organism: Lithobates septentrionalis; assembly: GCA_037952835.1. NCBI lineage: Eukaryota > Metazoa > Chordata > Amphibia > Anura > Ranidae > Lithobates > Lithobates septentrionalis. The sequence goes on along the minus strand of JBBDGP010000440.1, from coordinate 10,557,928 downwards.
AGTCCCTGACCCTTTTCAAAAAACGCACCAGCTCAAAACAAGCTTGATCCATAGGAAACCATGTTAAATGGACTGTAGTGAATTTCTGCAAAATGCACAGGTGTGAACCAAGGGTCAAAAAGTATTTCAGCCAAACACAGCCAGGCAACTAGCATTTTCAGGATTAAAAGCTCTTTTCTAGGCTTCAAGCACACGGCCGTCAGAATTTTACAGATCGTTTAGGATGGTTTTCTACCACAAAAGTTCCTGGATTAAAGATCAGTAAAATGCTTGCGTTTAAACATGTAAAGACGCATATATGTTTAACTGCGTAAAATGCTACTTCTGCATCCTCCTCTGTTTTCAATCCCAGAATGCACTTTTTACATCCTTGTATATGTGTAGTGTATGTCCTCAGGTTAGAGCTGCATGATTCTGGCCAAAATGAGAATCACAATTTTTTTGCTTGGATTAAAGATCACAATTATCACGGCGTAACAACGTCTTTAACATTATACAAAAGAATTGGGCTAACTTTACTGTTTAGGTTTTTTTTAAATTAATTAAAATGTATTTTTTCTATCTATCTATCTATCTATCTATCTATCTATCTATCTATCTATCTATTTATCTATATACAGTGGGGATGGAAAGTATTCAGACCCCCTTACATTTTTCACTCTTTGTTATATTGCAGCCATTTGCTAAAATCATTTATGTTCATTTTTTTCCTTATTAATGTACACACAGCACCCCACATTGACAGAAAAACACAGAATTGTTGACATTTTTGCAGATTTATTAAAAAAGAAAAACTGAAATATCACATGGTCCTAATGCTGGCCATACACTATACAGAAAATCGGCCGAACCCCTTTTCGAAAAACGAACGTTCGACCGTGACCGCAAACGATCGTGCCATCATATAATGACCGATAATCTGTTCAGTGGACATGAATAAATAATTTTGTGTTCGTTTTTTTACATATACCTAGTGCAGGCAGTTCGGACGGGAAACACATTAACCTTGCAATTTATCGTACGTTCGGCAGAAATTTTCCAAACATGCCGTTCGTTTTTTTTCCACAAAAACGTCACAAACGATTATCGATTTGTACCCACTAACTTGCCGAAAAACGAACGAAGTGTCCATACGAACGATTTTTCGGCCGATTTTTCGTATAGTGTATGGCCAGCATAAGTATTCAGACCCTTTGCTGTGACACGCATATATTTAATTCAGGTGCTGTCCATTTCTTCTGATCATCCTTGAAATGGTTCTACACCTTCATTTGAGTCCAGCTGTGTTTGAAAACTGAGCTATCGGGGGAGAAGAGCCTTAGCGAGAGAGGTAAAGAAGAACCCAAAGATCACTGTGGCTGAGCTCCAGAGATGCAGTCGGGAGATGGGAGAAAGTTGTAGAAAGTCAACCATCACTGCAACCTCCACCAGTTGGGGCTTTATGGCAGAGTGGCCTGACAGAAGCCTCTCCTCAGTGCAAGACACATGAAAGCCTGCATGGAGTTTGCTAAAAAAAACATCTGAAGGACTCCAAGATAGTGAGAAATAAGATTCTTTGGTCTGATGAGACCAAGATAGAACTTTTTGGCCTTAATTCTAAGCGGTATGTGTGGAGAAAACCAGGCACTGCTCATCACCTGTCCAATACAGTCCCAACAGTGAAGCATGGTGGTGGCAGCATCATGCTGTGGGGGTGTTTTTCAGCTGCAGGGCCAGGACGACTGGTTGCAATTGAGGGAAAGATGAATGCGGCCAAGTACAGGGATATCCTGGATGAAAACCTTCTCCAGAGTGCTCAGGACCTCAGACTGGGCCGAAGGTTTACCTTCCAACAAGACAATGACCCTAGGCACACAGCTAAAATAACGAAGGAGTGGCTTCACAACAACTCTGTGACTGTTCTTGAATGGCCCAGCCAGAGCCCTGACTTAAACCCAATTGAGCATCTCTGGAGAGACCTAAAAATGGCTGTCCACCAATGTTTACCATCCAACCTGACAGAACTGGAGAGGATCTGCTAGGAGGAATGGCAGAGGATTCCCAAATCCAGGTGTAAAAAACTTGTTGCATCTTTCCCAAAAAGACTCATGGCTGTATTGTATAAACTTCCCTCTAATGTTTGTACCTATAGGTAAGCCTATCAAAAAGGATAGAGAGTATTCCTGCGCTATTGTGAAACGGGGGAAGAAAGGAAAAAAACAAAATATATGTAAAATAAGGAAAAGCAGCCTACACCGGGTAGGGTACAGCCTGCCCCTGGCTACAGTATAAGTGGGTAAGAATGTGGTGCTGCGCTAATCCTTTAAATGAAAAAAATGACTCTGTATGTGATACCACAGTGATGGTGGGTGTCTCTAAAGTATAAGCGTATTACGATAAAACATCACTGCCTAAGTGTGACTCTGTAATACAAAATAACGTGATGGTATGGCTTCTAGCAACAAATATAGCTATACACCTATCATAAAGGTAATCCGCTAGATATAACAGTCAAACAAAAATATGAAAAGTGACTGGTGCTCATAAACAAATCCTTATACACAAAGTTTATAAAGATAGCAACCAACTCTAAAATTACTAGTCTCTGACTGGACTGATATGCACCTGGTGTAACTTAACACGCATCCAGGTGTATATATGCAATGTGAATAGTGCTCATAGTGCATAACATAAAGTGACAGTCTCAATGGAACTGGGTGATATAAAGTTCATTAATATACATGCAAAACAAATGCAAAATAACAGTGCTCCACTTGGAAATAATCGTCTGTTCAAAGTCCACAAAATATATATGTGATCCACTTGGTGCCAAAAATATGTGACAATGGTGATTATTCTTCATGCAACACAGCACACACTGGTGGGCAGTGGCCCCTTACCTGAAGGTAATGGGGTACTCGCATTTAGCCACTTTTAAGCATGGCAACCTTTCGTTGTAAAAACCATGGAATCAACCAGCAGTGGGGGATGGTAGTGGTGCAATCCTATCCTGGTTTATCTCCTTTAAGGGCGTGTCCCGGGGTCACCCAGATAAATCAAAAATAGAAGATCCCACAATGGTATAATATTGTTTGGTAAACGTACAAATCTTTATTAAAACTCACATGTACTCACATTAAAATCAACAGTACTGGGCGGAGATCCGACGAGCAGCGAGCTCGTGATGCAAAACAAACATAGAGTGCCTGTCCCGTCCCTACGCGTGACGCCACGGTCACTTGACTTCTTCAGGGGATACAGGGAGGCACTATGGGTGTCCTTAAATAGCTCTCCCATAGACTATAATGGGCGGCCATTTTCCCAGAGCTGCAAGGAAGTGCTAGGGCGGCCATTTTGCCTAAGACGAATGGGCACAGCTATACTGCGAGTCAGCCAATGATAACAACAGGGGCGGGTGCCATTCACTGACAGCTGTGATGGACTTAGCCAATCAGTGATCGTGCTCATCTCAACTGTCAGCAGAGGGGGAACAAAAACTATATATCGGCAAAGCGGCATATACGATCGCCTGTGTGCGGCAGCAGCTAACCTAGCGATACACAGGCCGATGTTAAACAGGAACAAATAAAAGTATACAAAAATTAAAAAAGGAGATGTTGGTATTCAGAGTTAGCTAAGTGGACATAAGTCTGCTGTATACCCATATTCGGTCAAATCTCATAGCGGTATGTGTTGAGGCAAAGAATATTAAAAAATGTAAAAGATCTATATATATATAAAAAATATATATATAAAAAATCATATATATATAAAAAATATATATAAAAGGCTGATCGGTAGGGGAGAGGCATCTATGCACACTGAGATCCAAACAGCAAGTATGTCATAACACATATAAAATCTAGTGACCAAAAGTGCTAGTGCAAAGTATAAATATATGGCTATCTCTAATCATGATAGGTACTATGCACGTGGCATGAGCATACATATACACCTAGATACAATATAAACAGAACAGATAAAAGATATTAAAAAATAATCAAATAAAATAAGTATATGGAAACTTGGTGTATCTGTCACATGATTCCTCATATAGAGTGGTAAGGTAAAAATGTGCTGTATTAGCTAACAGGCTCAGACCTACATGTATGGGCATAATATAACCTCATGTGGCTGATACAGAGACGGACATAATAACGGGATAAAAAAATTCTAAGTGTTAAAACTCAAATATTAAAATAGTCTATAGTATAAAAAGTTGATATTAAAAGTTACTCAGGAAACAGTTCAAGTCAAATTCTATGTTGAGGCCTCTTGGCGAGAAAGTGTCCAGGGTGAAAATCCACCTGGACTCCAGTTGGCTGAGGGTCCTAACCTTACCGCTGGGAATGCCTGATGTAAGTAGAGACTCTGCTGGGGACACCTGGTGTAAGGAGGGACTCTGCTGGGAATGCCTGGTGGCACCTGGTGGCAGGTGACATGGCAAGTGACACGCTCAGGGTTTCCACTGATTCTCCATTATGGTGAGTTGAATGATTTCATTTTACATTACAATGTAATAATAGAAATAATGTGCTTCAATCATCCTGACACCATAACAACCATGGTGCTGGGATGATTGAAGCGCCAACACCAGGTGTTTGGAGTATCTTTATCTGCTGATTGTTAAACTTTCTGGAATACACATATTGCTATTGTGGTGTAGGATCTGGGCCTGCTGTCCCTCCGTCCCTTTATACTTTCCTTCCCTCTCTCTCCTTCCCTCCCTATTTCTTTCTTTCTCCCTCCATCCCTCGTTCATCTCATATTTGAACCACACCCCCTTTGAGCCACGCCCCATTTAAGCCACACTCATTATTTTGTTTAAACCATGCCTGTTTTTCACCGTGGCACACTTTACGCGCCGCATCTTACTTTCCCTGCTGCACCACGCCTAAAAATTAATGCCCCGCCCCCTAAATATAATAAGACCCTGCCTATACCAAAAAAGTGTCCCTATACGTTTTTTGACAATGTTGGCGACTATGGTTCTAAGGAGCTCTGATCAATCCCCAGGCCTCCTTAAATACACAGAGTAAGTCCAACTAGGGAGGAGTTGTTCGGGTGGAAGAACTGGAGATGGAGTATTAGGCTGTTGGGACCTTGGATGAAGATCCCCAGTCTGGGGGGGGGTGACCTTGGGCCAGGGGCTCGGAGATGAACAGGAACCCCATACAACCCAAGGGGTGTCCTGAACAGGAGCAGGAGAGGACAGCAGGGAATACTGCGGGGCAAGTCTCCAGGAGGGATCCACCAGGTGTTGGTGAGTGACACATGGTCAGGAACGCTGGGGAGGCATGCCGGAGCAGATTGGGAGGATGCAATCTGAGATGGATGTAGAGCAAATAAAGACTGTGGTGTCATGGGCATTGGAAGCAGGCAGCTGCAGCCAGGAGGGCTGTCAGGGTCTGAAGAGGACTGGCTGGGAGCAGTAGTCCACCAAAGAGGGCAGCTAGTATCAGAACTTTTATTTGCTACATAATAGGGGCCTGCTGTCCCTGCCTGTAATAAGGCACTTTTGCTAAGGCCTAGCTGAAACCAGAGTCGGGCCTAACCATGTGCTAGCTGCGCCTGAAGAATTGGAGGGAGAAGAAGAGATAGTCTGCAGCAAGTGTTGTGCAGGAGGAGGGTACCTAAATTGTCCCATGCAAGAACCTTTTTTCTGGGCATCCCATGAATTCCTTAACTCCATCTAAGTTCTAATCCCTCAATAAAATACAAAAAAAAACAAAGCTGATGGACTTGTTCATTGTCTTGGAGTGTCTGGAAGTGAATGCCGGGCTGGGCAGGCTGTCAGGTGGGCCACATCACTCAGCAGCCCCTACAGTGGTACCACTACACCTATTTTAGGGCTTACCTATAGGTACTGTAAAAATATCCTAAACTTGCACCTGTTAGGAAATATTTACTGTATACTGCGTCAATGACGTCATCGGCACATGCGCTCTGAAGGAACGTCCGCCTGTGCCGTTTCTTCAGAGCCCTGTGCCATGACCGGTGGCTACCATGCACAGGAGTGACGTCATGCGGTTCTGGCCAGTCACACAGCTGGAGTCCGCGGTCCCGGAAGGAAGACAGGCAAAGATGGATGCAGCCTCCAGCGGGGATGACGAGGGCTTCGTTTGCAGGTAAGTTTTACATAATGTGCTAGTATGCAATGCATACTAACACATTATGCCTTTACTTTGTAGGTGACCAAAAAAAAAAAAAAGAGGTAGTGTTTACTTCCTCTTTAACAGAAAATGTTAAGAGGAGCCTGTAGGCCTCATTCAGACTGCTACTGTCAAACCTGCATTTATATGCATTCAAAGGATACTTCTTTTTTTTCACAAGAAATCAAAGGATACTTCTAAATGTGTATAAATACATGTAATGATTTTTCAATGGTGTCATACTGTAATTTATAAAAACTGGAGCAGCTGTGCATGGCAACCACTCAGCTCCTATATTCAGCTTGGTTATTCAAAGTGGAACTGAAGTCTTCTGTATGACAGACATGTGAGCAGGCAGGCTATTATTGGAGAAGATACAAGCCAGCAACAGTATTTCTTATCACTGTCACACCAATCAAACTGTCACCAGACCAGTGTAAGCCAGCAACATTGTTCCTGGTCGTTGCCACACCAGTCCCAGTATCACCAGACCAGTGTAAGCCAGAAACATTGTTCCTGATTGTTGTCACACCAGTCCCAGTGTCACCAGACCAGTGTAAGCCAGCAACATTGTTGCCACACCAGTCCCAGTGTCACCAGACCAGTGTAAGCCAGCAACATTGTTCCTGATTGTTGCCACACCAGTCCCAGTATCACCAGACCAGTGTAAGCCAGCAACATTGTTCCTGATTGTCGCCACGCCACTCCCAGTTTCACCAGACCGTGTAAGTCAGCAACAATTTTCCTGATTGTCGCCACACCAGTCCCAGTGTCACCAGACCAGTGTAAGCCAGCAACAGTGTCCCTGATTGTCACCACACCAGTCCCACTGTCACCAGACCAGTTTAAGCCAACAGTGGCTTCGCTATAGGGGTGCTGGGGGGTGGTCCACACCCGGGTGACACCGTCAGAGGGGCGACACCAGGACTTTTTTCGCACCTCCAGCGCTGGCAGTGCTCCGGTCCGGGCCACTACACTGAATCCTCCCCGGCGCAGCTGCTGTATTAACGCTGGGCATGTATGGTGCGATGTGCACCGATTCTAGGCACCCGGCCTCTCGCAGCATCTCTCGCCGCCACCTGTCACATAAAGCCAGGGAAGCTTTTGCGAGGCTCCGCCTCGGCTCTGACGTGTCTTATGACAGGTCATGAGGAGGGGCATTAACCACATTGCATTGAGCCGCGCTGTATCTGAGGTCTGTGTTTGGAGGTAAGATTTGGGGGAGGGATTAAAAGCATTTAGTGTGCCAATTGTACAGGAAGGGGGATGGGGATCTGTTCTGGGAGGGGGAAGACTTTGAGGTTGGAACTCTGCACCCTGCACCTAGCACCCACCTGGGCTCTGCACCCGCCTGAGCTCTGCACCCACCTGAGCTCTGCACCCTACCTCCACCTGAACTATGCATCCACCTGAGCTCTGCACCCTGCACCTGCATCCACCTAAACTGTGCACTCTGTATGTAGCACCCTCCAGAACCCTGCACTCTATATGTAGCACCCTCCAGAACCCTGCACTCTATATGTAGCACCCTCCTGGTATTTAACCACTTGAAAACAGGGCACTTATACACCTTCCTGCCCAGACCAATTTTCAGCTTTCAGCACTGTCGCAGTTTGAATGACAATTGCGTGGTCATGCTACACTGTTCCCAAACTAAATTTTTATAATTTTGTTCCCACAAATAGAGCTTTCTTTTGGTGGTATTTGATCACCTCTGCGGTTTTTATTTTTTGCTAAACAAATAAAAAAAGTCGCAAAAGTTTTGCTTTTGTTTCTGTTAAAAAATTTTGTAAATAAGTAAGTTTTCTCTTTCACTGATGGGCACTGATAAGGTGGCACTGATAAGGCGGCACCGATGAGGTGGCAATAAATGAGCGGGCACTGACGGGAAGTTATTCAGGATTTCTGCTAACAATTCAAGAGTTGAAATCAGTCACTTTCTTTGGCTACTATGTGCACGGGTCATTCCTCGCCATCCTTGGCCATGGCTATACTGTACCTCTGGAACCTGCTTCTACAGCACCATCCGTAGTTGTTCTGTCAATATAACCATGAGTTTACAAAATGGGGTGTAGTGGGGATACCCAAAATAGTTTTTTACTGGAACATGTGTCTACATTAGAACATTTACCTCTTGTTCTTGTGACAACTATAAAATGTTTGAATCCTTAATACTGTCTGTCTCATTGACCGTGGCAACAAGGACAAACCAGGAGAGGGAGAGTTTAACAAGCAAGGAGCAATAAAAATCTGACAGGGGTTCTAACTGTTTTCTACCTTATAAAAAAATAGCAATACATACACTGAAACGTGTGTTGAAGGTTTGAGGTTTAAAACTAAGGGACGGCAAAATTTTACATGGACACAATGACCAAGACTTAACAATAAACAAAAAACATTACCAGTTATACAGGTTACAGTATATGATATGCTACCTAGCTGTCAGATTTTTATAAACAGAAAGAGGATGATTTAAAAGGCAATATTAAGGAATTGATTAGCCTCCAGCAGCTATTACTCAGTCCACTTGCACAGAAAGGTAATTTTAGAAGGTCACAATTACAAGTACAAGACAGCTGCATTGTGGGGGATAAACTGCATGAACTCCTCTGTAGCCTACTTTATTTTTGCTTTTTCATGAAGAAATATTCTGGAGAAGTAAACCTCATACACACGATCAGATTTTCGGACGAACGATCGTCCGTTTTTTGTTGCATGCTGATGCTAGTCTCATGTCAAAAGTGAAGAGGTTACTCACCATACGAAAATTCTCGTACGACAGAATACAACTTCAGAAGTGGCATCATGTGTTGACTGGGTTTGTATGTATTCTTTCATTTCTGAGCATGCGTAGTCTTCCACTTACAATTTTTTTTGTATAAAAACTGTACTGATAAAAACGAAACTCGGACTTTGAGTTCACGTATAAGACAAAAATGTTACAGTCTGCACATCCAGCTTTTGTCTGGCGAAGAACTGTAATCAGCTGTCGAAAGCGCCATACTAACGATCCAAAAATTGGCAGATTGTTCGTTGGACAATATTTTACTTCCGATTTTCGTATTGCATGTACAGGCCTTATCAGGAGGTAGGTATTGTCCACTGGAAGAAGATGGGTTGTTGGGATCAATAATTCACTCTACACAGGCTATTTCTAATCTAAACCCTAAGTGCCGGTTCACACAGGGGCGACTTGTCAGGCGACCTAGCCACCTGACAAGTCGCCTCCCGTTCTGTACAATGGAACTGTTCTAATAGGAGCGACTTAGAAAAAGGTTCCTGTACTACTTTGGGGCCGACTTGAGGCAACTTGCATAGACTTCTATACAGAAGTCGTTTTGCAAGTCGCCGTGGAAGTCGTGTGCAGGTCGCCTCGGTGAGGCGACCTGCAAGTCGTGCCGCCCCTGTGTGAACCGGGGCTAACAGTCAACTTTTATTTTCTCCCCCCAGGCCTGTTAGACATACCATGGAAAACATTTAGTTATATCTATTCAAAGGGGTTGATTTACTAAAACTGGAGAGTGCAAAGCTTGGTACAGCTGTGCGTGGTAGCCAATCAGCTTTTAACTTCAGCTTGTTCAATGAAGCTTTGACAAAATAATGAAATGGAAGCTGAATGGTTTCTCTACAGAGCTGCACCAGATTTTGCCCTCTTCAGTTTTAGTAAATCAACCCCAATGAGTTAAAAATGATCTTGATAGAAATCCAATGAATTCCTAAGTTTATAACTATATGTCTCTGCTGCACTAAAATCCCAAGCAGTGGTATCAGCCAAGCCCAGTCCACCTCTATGAACTACAGAAGACCCCCTCCTTATGGTACGTTTTGTAGCCTAAACCAGGAACAAGCAGCCTAGAATGACAATACTTCTTGACCATAAATACAGTAAAGTAAGTGAGCATTAGACAGGAACTGTGTTAATTGTAGAATCACCTAGTATACTGTATGTAAGGAAAAAACGAATGTAGCCACCACATCAAAAAAACTATAAGCTGCAATATACAGTATTTCATTTTTATTATGTGTAGATGCTTTTTAAGTTATGTAAAATTATATGATGTCAACATTAACCACTTCAGCCCCGGAGGATTTGGCTGCTCAATGACTGGAGCACTTTTTCCAATTTGGCACTGCGTCGCTTTAACTGCTAATTGCGCGGTCATGCAACGCTATAACCAAACAAAATTTGCGTCCTTTTCTTCCCACAAATAGAGCTTTCTTTTGATGGTATTTGATCACCTCGTTTTTATTTTTTGCACTATAAACGGAAAAAGACCAAAAATTTTGAAAAAAAAGGATATTTTCTAATTTTTGTTATAAAAAAAATCCAATAAACTCAATTTTAGTCATACATTTAGGCCAAAATGTATTCGGCCACATGTCTTTGGTAAAAAAAATGTCAATAAGCGTATATTTATTGTTTTGCGCAAAAGTTATAGCGTCTACAAACTAGGGTACATTTTCTGGAATTTACACAGCTTTTAGTTTATGACTGCCTATGTCATTTCTTGAGGTGCTAAAATGGCAGGGCAGTACAAAACCCCCCTAAATGACCCCATTTTGGAAAGTAGACACCCCAAGGAAATTGCTGAGAGGCATGTTGAACCCATTAAATATTTATTTTTTTTGTCCCAAGTGATTGAATAATGACAAAAAAAAAAAATATTTACAAAAAGTTGTCACTAAATGATATATTGCTCACACAGGCCATGGTCCTATGTGGAATTGCACCCCAAAATACATTCAGCTGCTTCTCCTGAGTATGGGGATACCACATGTGCAGGACCTTTTGGGAGCCTAGCCGCGTATTGGGCCCCGAAAACCAATCACCGCCTTCAGGATTTCTAAGGGCGTAAATTTTTCATTTCACTCTTCACTGCCTATCACAGTTTCGGAGGCCATGGAATGCCCAGGTGGCACAAAACCCCCCCAAATGACCCCATTTTGGAAAGTAGACACCCCAAGCTATTTGCTGAGAGGCATGGTGAGTATTTTGCAGCTCTCATTTGTTTTTGAAAATGAAGAAAGACAAGAAAAAACTTTTTTTTTCTTTTTTCAATTTTCAAAACTTTGTGACAAAAAGTGAGGTCTGCAAAATACTCACTATACCTCTCAGCAAATAGCTTGGGGTGTCTACTTTCCAAAATGGGGTCATTTGGGGGGGTTTTGTGCCACCTGGGCATTCCATGGCCTCCGAAACTGTGATAGGCAGTGAAGAGTGAAATCAAAAATTTACGCCCTTAGAAAGCCTGAAGGCGGTGCTTGGTTTTCGGGGTCCCGTACGCGGCTAGGCTCCCAAAAAGTCTCACACATGTGGTATTCCCGTACTCAGGGGAAGCAACAGAATGTATTTTGGGGTGTAATTTCACATATTCCCATGGCATGTTTGAGCAATACATCATTTAGTGACAACTTTGTGCAAAAAAAAAAAAATGTGTCTCTTTCCCGCAACTTGTGTCACAATATAAAATATTCCATGGACTCGACATGACTCTCAGCAAATAGCTTGGGGTGTCTACTTTCCAAAATGGGGTCATTTGGGGGGGGTTTTGAACTGTCCTGGTATTTTATGCACAACATTTAGAAGCTTATGTCACACATAACCCACTCTTCTAACCACTTGAAGAGAAAGCCCTTTCTGATACTTTTTGTTTACATGAAAAAATTATTTTTTTTTTGCAAGAAAATTAATTTGAACCCCCAAACATTATATATTTTTTTAAAGCAAATGCCCTACAGATTAAAATGGTGGGTGTTTCACTTTTTTTTCACACAGTATTTGCGCAGCGATTTTTCAAACGCATTTTTTGGGGAAAAAAACACACTTTTTTAAATTTTAATGCACTAAAACACACGATATTGCCCAAATGTTTGATGAGATAAAAAATATGATCTTAGGCCGAATACATGGATACCAAACATGACATGCTTTAAAATTGCGCACAAACGTGCAGTGGCGACAAACGAAATACCTTTTTAAAAGCCTTTAAAAGCCTTTACAGGTTACCACTTTAGATTTACAGAGGAGGTCTACTGCTAAAATGACTGCCCTCGAGCTGATGTTCGCGGTGACACCTCACATGCATGGTGCAATTGCTGTTCACATTTGACGCCAGACCGTCGCCTTTGCGCGAGAGCAGGTGGGGACAGGGGTGCTTTTTTTTTTTTTTTTTTTTATTATTTTTTTGCTTTTTTATCTTATTTTTAAACTGTTCCTTTCATTTTTTTTTAATCATTTTTATTGTTATCTCGGGGAATGTAAACATCCCCTATGATAGCAAAAGGTAGTGACAGGTACTCTTTTTTGAAAAAATTGGGGTCTATTAGACCCTAGATCTCTCCTCTGCCCTCAAAGCATCTGACCACACGAAGATCGGTGTGATAAAATGCTTTCCCAATTTCCCAATGGCACTGTTTACATCCGGCGAAATCTAAGTCATGAAATGCTCGTAGCTTCCGGTTTCTTAGGCCATAGAGATGTTTGGAGCCACTCTGGTCTCTGATCAGCTCTATGGTCAGCTGACTGAATCACCGGCTGCATTCTGTTGAGACAGGAGAGCCAGAAAAAAACACGGAAGACGGTGGGGGGTGGGGGGGGGATCATTCCCTCCCACTGCTTGTAAAAGCAGTCTAGAGGCTAATTAGCCGCTAGGATTGCTTTTACATGAAAGCCGACCGCTGGCTGAAAAGAATGATACCAAGATGATACCTAAACCTGCAGGCATCTGGTATAACCACTCAAAGTCGTGAATGGCGTACCTGAAGACAAAAAAAATGGTTAACAGGTTTACCAAGACCCGCGGAGTGTCCATACTCATCGCTAGCAAAGTACCCTGGAAATGCGTAGAAACATTATCAGATCCAGAGGGAAGATATTTGTTCCTCAGAGGCGAGATTGGGGGGGCCCAGGTAACCCTTGCGAACATATACGCACCTAACAGCCACCAAGATTGTTTTATTGTTAAAACCTTAGAGACCCTGCTGGAGTTTTCCAGAGGCCACCTCATCATTGGAGGGGACTTTAACGTTCCTCTAATCCCCTCTGAGGATACTTCCTCAGGAACTTCTTCTATCACTCCAGTTGCTAGAAAACGAATAGCCAGGGCAATACATAAGGCACAATTGATCGACGCTTGGCGACTACTTCACCCAACCGAACGAGATTACACCTTTTACTCCAAACCCTACAAACAATACTCCAGGATTGATTATTTTCTACTTCCTCATGCCCAATTACATGCTCTTAGAGATTCCAAAATAGGTTCTATCACGTGGTCAGACCATGCCCCTGTTATGCTGACCTATGTCCTGACCGACCATCCTACAGATAGGCAGAGGACTTGGAGACTGAACGAAAGTCTAATGCATGATGATGAGGTACTTACAGATGTCAGGAAGGAATTGGATTTTTATTTCCAGACTAACTATACCCCTGACAGTGATCCTGGAATTGTCTGGGAAGCACATAAAACGGTGATCCGCGGAGTTCTGATAAAGCACGGGGCACGCATTAAACGACTAAGATCAGCTCAAATGACAACCCATCTACATGACCTACATCTAGCGGAGGCAAGACACAAACACGCGCAGACAACGGCGGGGGAAGCGGAAGTTACGCTGCTACGCAACAAAATCACTGACCTAATACAGTATCGGGCTAAGGCGGCGTTACAAATCTGCAGACGTGTGACGTATGAATCTGGGAATAAGTGCGGTAAGATACTAGCCAAATCACTGTCTTAGCGAATTATATCCCTCAAATTGGGTCGTCCTCTGGTCAGAAAATCACATTGCCCAAGGCGATAGCAGCGGAATTTAGGGAATATTATTCCTCACTCTATAACTTAAAACAGCAACCAGTATCACAGACACAGATAGATGACTATATAGCTAAATCTAAAATGCCTAAATTATCAGCGGAGTTCAGTGGGTTACTAGAAGAACCTATTACCATGGAGGAGATTCAGAAAGCAGTTGCCTCCATGAAAATGGGGAAAGCACCGGGGCCGGATGGCTTTACGGCTCTATATTACAAAACCATGCTACCATCCCTAGGGGAACACATGCACAAATTCTTTAACTCACTGGACTCTAGCACTCACTTCCCCAGAGACACATTAACAGCACACATTGCAGTACTACCCAAAGAAGGGAAAGACGCGACGTTATGTGGGAGTTGTAGGCCAATTTCGCTCCTCAATATTGATCTTAAAACCTTTACGAAAATAATTTCAACCAGACTCCAAACATACCTCCCGTCCCTGATTCATCTAGACCAAGTCGGATTTGTTCCGTCTAGAGAAGCCAGGGACAATACAATCAAACTCCTCAACATCTTACATGTGGTTAATCATAATAAGATCCCCTGCATATTCCTAAGTACAGACGCGGAGAAGGCCTTTGACAGGGTGAATTGGCGCTTCATGTCATCGGTTTTAAGACATGTGGGCTTGGGGACCAGAATGTTAGACTGGATTACCTCAGTTTACACCAACCCCACAGCGCGAGTTCGGGCAAATGGGACTCTGTCTGCACCCTTTGAAATCAAGAATGGAACCCGCCAGGGATGCCCGCTATCCCCACTCCTTTTCGTCCTGTCACTGGAACCCTTCCTGCGAACAATCCGAGCCCATCCAGACATTTCTGGAGTAACCATAGGAGAGATGCAACAGAAAATTGCTGCGTACGCGGACGACATGTTATTCACTCTTACTAACCCGATAATTTCTCTTCCCAATCTGCTCCGGGAATTCAAGACGTATGGGGATGTATCTAATCTGAAGATAAATTTTAATAAATCAGAAGCCATGAGTATTGGACTCACCCCACGCCTCCACAGGACATTGCAAGATAGTTTTAAATTTAAATGGACCACCACTGCATTGAAATATCTAGGAACTTATATTCCCCCCAAGTTATCCCAAATATTCGACCTAAACTTTCCCCCATTATTGTCCAAGGTCAGAACCCTACTTAAGAAGTGGAACACAGGGCTACACTCCTGGTTTGGCAGGTGCAACATCCTCAAGATGTGCATCCTGCCAAAGTTTTTATATCTCATACAAGCCCTACCGATTCAAATACCCGCCCGGTACTTTGACCAGACCAACGCCATGTTTCTAGACTTTATATGGGCAAAGAAGAGACCCAGGATTAACAGAAGGCAGCTCACTTTACCCAAATCATTTGGAAGTTTGGCAATCCCAGATCTTCGTAAATATCAACAAGCAGCCCACTTGACCAGACTCATAGATTGGAACCGCCATAATACTACCAAGCTATGGACCCAGTTAGAACAAGCCCAATGTATTATACCTTTAAACAGAGCACCTTGGTGCCATGATTTATTACCTGGAAAGATAAAAAAGCACCCTCTGATAGGAATAACCACACAAATCTGTTCATCTCTTTTTGCCAGAATACATCTTACATCCCTTAACTCCCCCTTACGTCCGATTCTGGGAACCCCAGAATTTAGTCCAGGATGTACAGACCCAATATTTCGCTCATTACGGAACGCAGGGTATTCTCAGGCGTCACATTACATCACGAATAGACAGTGGCCCTCCATAGAAAAGCTGATGAGTTCAGAGGGGCCATTCCATCTAGACTTTTGGAGAGATCTACAGCTTAGTCATTTCCTCAAGACGTTACCACCTCCTGAAAATTTTGACCAGACCTTGACCACATATGAAACATACTGCTCAGGAGAAGGTGATCTACCTCACACACTATCAGCCACTTACCAGCTGTTGATTACGCCACAAGAAAATTATCAAATGCCTACCCTCAGGACATGGGAGAGAGATATGCAGTGTAGCTTTACATCACGGCAAAAACAAAACATACTCTATTTTATATTTAAATCCTCAATATGCACGAAAATGCAGGAAACTAACTATAAATTAGTAACCAGATGGTATACTACTGCAGACAAACTGCAGAGATTCTTCCCATCGTCCTCAGGTATGTGTTGGAGATGTGGGGAGGAACAGGGTACGATTCTCCATGTCTTTTGGTCCTGTCGGAAACTGGAGCAATTCTGGAAGTCCATACAGCAGACGATACAAAAATTTACGGAACGCACTATTGTGGCGGATCCTGGCCTTTTCTTGCTACATGCTTCCAATATGTCCAAAAAAAATACAAAAAAAAAAATCGCTGACCAGACATCTATTTGATGCGGCCAAAGCAAGTATCCCCTTGCTGTGGAAGACTACCAGATCTCCAACGGTGGGTATGTGGCTAAAAAAGGTAGAGCATATCAGGAAGATGGAGGATCTTATCCTCACAGCATGCAACCAAACCGAACAATACACTAAAACATGGTCGCAATGGCTGATATACATATTTTCCACTGAGGGACAGAACCTACTAGCAAACTCGTGAACTGATACAGATAATAGAAGCCATATGGCAGCAGATCCGTGTTTGTCATACTTGTACCAGGCAATGGATGGGCGCCGCCTCCGTGTCCCCCCCCCCCTCTTACCCAGACCCGTGTACCATACCCCTACCCCCTTTCACTCTTTGAACCTATTACTTCATCTTCTATCTCGTTCTTTTCTTTCTTCTTTTCAATCACTATAACTATTATTTTGGAAAAAGGAAAATTGGCAGGTGGGATAAGGACAAACAGATATGCCTGTACTCTAAAGTTGGGTTGAACTTATTGTATAGAGTATAATAACATATGTATGACCCTGGAATGAGCAACAATATTGTCTTGCCCTATTTATGTAGATGTAAGAGGCTGCGTTCTCAGACCCGGTTTATGTCTATGTTGATACTGGGGGCCCTTAGCCCCTCCTGCTTTTTTGAATAAACTTATATTTGAAAAAAAAAAAAATGGTTAACAATAAAACACAGTAAACGGTATAAAAATTGCATACCTGAAAAGCAAACATGATAAAACATAATAACAATAAAACATTGCAGAATAGAATACAGTAAAAAAGAGCAGAACAATAGAGAGAGAACAATAAAACAACTATTTTTTTTTAATTTTATATATATATATATATATATATATATATATATATATATTTTTTTTTTTACACTTTTTTTTGTAACTAACTTTTATAACTGTAACCGGTTCCAGGTTCGGGTCTCTCAAAATGCGATGGCATCTTGGGAGACCCTGTGAAAGTGTGCCTAGTCTGTGCAATGCTGTACCCTACGCTAATACTCAACTAGTGTATGGTAGCGTTCAAAACATTCACCAATGCAAAGACCAGGATTGTCAGGACAGGAGGGACAATAATAGCGGGTGTCATGCCTATATCCGCGCATACTGCAGACACAACATCTTTTTTGGGGGGGTTAGTTGGGTAGGGGTACTCGGGAGGACATAAAGAAAATGCCTCTCATGCAGCCGACTGCATTTGGTTGGGGATGTGAATGGGGGAATTACGGGTGCTGCAGAAGTGGTGGGTTCCCAATTAGGATTGGCGAATGCAGCAGGAAGGGCATGATGGGCACGACGGGCCTGTTTGTCTTCTTCTTGGTGGCAGCGGGACACTACTTGTGCTTGCCACCTCACCAGCTTGAAGTGCACTTATGGGACTCGCCACGTCACCAAGTGTTACTGCAGTGCTAGTTTGACTACGACCGGGGTGTACTAGGCCGCTGGTGCTTGCCAGTTCACCAAAACGCTACCAAAAAAACTATTATCGATCGCAGGGATCAGGCCTGACTCTGCGAATGCTGCAGTTATGCGTTTAGTGTTTTGTAAGTGACAGTGATCGATCGATACTGCACTTGGGTGGGCAGGGCTGGGCCGGGCAGAGGGGCAAAATGCAGGTGCTAGCAGGTATCTGGGCTGATCCCGCTAACACTGCGTTTTTGGGAACCCTAAGCTGCTGGGGATGCTAGTATAGATCTAAACGGATCAGATATTGATCCGTTCAGATACTTTACCACTAAGGGAGGCGTATGCTGCGTGCGCGGGTGTTAGCGGTACTGGCGCTAATCTGACACTGCCTGGGGCGACGCATATCACCGCCGGGCGATCAGGGGGCTAAACCTTTATTCGGTAATAAACGGCGGGTGCCCTGACACTATAAAAAATAAACGAACTAACCAGCGTCACCCGTAACGGTTATACGGTGATCAGTGGTGAAAGGGTTGACTAGGGGGCAATCAAGGGGTTAAAACATTTATTAGATACTATATGGGGCTCCCTGACGCTGAAAAACGCTGACGGCAAACCTAAATATTTACGTCCCTAACTAGTGTCACCAGTGACACTAATACAGCGATCATAAAAATTATTGCTTAGTGACACTGGCGACAGGGGGTGATCAAGGGGTTAAAACTTTATTAGGGGGGGTTAGGGGGGTACCCTAGACCTAAAGGGGGCTAACCCTAACTGCCCTAACACACTAACTGTCAAAAACTGACACCATGCAGTAATAAAAAAAAAAAAAACTGCTTGGTGTC
Source organism: Lithobates septentrionalis (assembly GCA_037952835.1). Taxonomy (NCBI): domain Eukaryota; kingdom Metazoa; phylum Chordata; class Amphibia; order Anura; family Ranidae; genus Lithobates; species Lithobates septentrionalis. Next base: position 10,539,356 of record JBBDGP010000440.1, on the reverse strand, counting down.
AGTGTGACGGGGGGGAGGGGTGATCGGGGGGTGATCGGGGGGGGGGGGTCGGGGGTAAAGGGGGGGTGTAATGTGTGCCTGGCATGTTCTACTCTGTGTGTGTGTTTGGTGCACTCACATTACAGTCTTCTCTCCTCGGCGCCGGAACGGAAACTGCCGAGCCGAGGAGAGGTGACATCACTTCCTCCGCTTCTGTTTACATTACAGAAGCCGAGGAAGTCTGTCATTGGCCAGGAGCGATCGCGAGGGGGGAGCCACGAATGAGGCCCCCCACCCGATCGGACCCCCCACCCGCGGGAAGGCAAGGGCGTACATGTAAGCCCTTTTGCCTGCCCGTGCCACTCTGCCGACGTACATCGTCGTGCGGCGGTCGTCAAGTGGTTAACTGGTAATTGCGCGGTCATGCAATGCTGTATCCAAATAAAATTTGTGTCCTTTTTTTCCCACAAAGAGAGCTTTTTTTTATGGTATTTGATTGCCTCTGTGATTTTTATTTATTGCGATATAAACGGAAAAAGACTGAAATTTTTGGAAAAAAATAGATATTTTCTAATTTTTATTATAAAAAAAATTGAATAGACTCAACTGTAGCCATACATTTAGGCCAAAATGTATTCAGCCACATGTCTTTGGTAAAATATTTATTGGTTTGCGCAAAAGTTATAGCGTCTACAAACTAGGGTACATTTTCTGGAATTTACGCAGCTTTTAGTTTATGACTACCTATCTAATTTCTTGAGGTGCTAAATCCCCCCAAATGACCCCATTTTGGAAAGTAGACGCCCTAAGGAAATTGCTGAGAGGCATGTTGAGCCCATTAAATATTTTATTTTTTTGTCACAAGTGATTGAAAAATGACAAAAAAAATTACACAAAGTTGTCACTAAATGATATATTGCTTACACATGCCATGGTTATATGTGGAATTACACCCCAAAATACATTCTGCTGCTTCTCCTGAGTATGCGGATACCTCATGTGTGAGACTTTTTGGGAGCCTAAGCACCGCCTTCAGGATTTCTAAGGGTGTAAATTTTTGATTTCACTCCTCACTACTTATCACAGTTTCAAAGGCCATAAAATGCTAAGATAGCACACCCCCCCCCCCCCCAAATGACCCCATTTTGGAAATTTTTGGAGATTGATCGGGTGGGTATACCCACCATTAGAATACCGCTGTCACAAAACGTCCCACACTCCGCTTGAGTGCTTCCGTCAGTATACCACTTCCTCCCAGTCTGGATACAGATAGCAGATATTCCAACTGCTCCCAAGCACAAAACAAGGCGACACTTGTTTCACTGCTAACATGAACTATATTTTATTATCACACATGGACACAACAGATAAAATAACTCAGAGACTCTTCCCCCCCCCCACCCTTGTAAAAGAGGGCGGGTTAAACTGTCCAAAGACAATGGACACACAGGTCAGGTGTGTTCAAACTTCTCCTCAGTAAACAGTCTTATCAGCAGGGGGGCTGCTGGAGGAATCCCCCCTCCCTCTACAGAGACACACATCCCAAATGATCACAGCAAAGAGTCCACAACAGAATGAGACAACATACATTATATACATATATACACGACTGAGTCCGACTAGTACAGTTCAGACTGGATTTCTCATTCACCTCACAAAGAGTATTGTTCCCTTGGAAATCCAGGGCCCATAATCAAAAGGCAAGAGGCTTGCATTCAGTCCTCTCCAACAGCCTCTGTCCCGGCTAGGTCTGTCACAGCCGCCCTTCATCCACCCACTTCTAATGATGAGCATACATGCACCATTTATTTTTTAACTGTGGTGGTGAAATCACCTCCTACAGTGCTGGTTTACATATCGTGGGAGCAAACGCTGTTGCTGTCAAGATACATAAATCAGTGCTGCAGCTGAATGGCATACCTGCTAAGCAAATGATGGTTAACAATAAAACAAAGCAACATTACATTATAATGCCCCGTACACACGGTCGGACATTGATCGGACATATCCCGACAACAAAATCCTAGGTATTTTTCTGACGGATATTGGCTCAAACTTGTTTTGTGTACACACAGACGCACAAAGTTGTCGAAATTTCCGATCGCCAAGAACGCGGTGACGTAAAGCACGTACTACGAGACTAGAAAAGGCCAGTTCAGAACCAAGCGCGGCACCCTTTGGGCTCCTTTTGCTAATCTCGTGTTAGTAAAAGTTTGGTGAGAGACGATTCGCGCTTTTTCAGACTCATGGTTTTCAGATCGTTTTCTGCTGTTCAGTTTGTGCTTGTGGGTTTGTATCTGCTCTTCAGTGCGTGCAAGCAAGCTACGCGTGACTTTGTCATTGTGTTCTTGTTAGTTTGTTACTGTTTTTCAGGTCGCTCTTCACAGGCCTTGCTGTTCTTCAGTGCGTTCTGTTACTTCGTTCTGAGCAGCCGACCGTTTTCTAGCCATATTGCGTATACGTACTCCTCTTAGAGTTCGTGCTGTGCGGGGGCTTGGTGTTGGGGTCCTGACCTTGACACAAGTCCAGTCCATGAACAGGGTGGGGAGGAGTTCATGGACCAAGAATTGGTTGCTTCAGCGTGACAAGTTCTGTCATATGCCTTTGCTTCGTGAGATCCGTGAGAATAATCCTGATGATTTCAGGAACTTTCTCCGGATGACGGACCCCGTATTTCACCGTTTGTTGGCTTTGCTGACCCCCTATATCAGTAGGCAGGATACCTGCATGAGGCAAGCCATCACTCCGGAGCAGAGGCTCGTCGCCACCCTGCGGTACTTGGCGACGGGGAGAAGCCTGCAGGACTTGAAGTTCTCGACAGGCATCTCCCCCCAGGCTCTGGGGATCATTATCCCAGAGACTTGTTCTGCCATCATCCAGGTCCTGCAGAAGGAGTATATTAAGGTAAGATTTTTATCCTTTAATATCACATTTTATTGTATTTAATGTTTGCTAATATATTGTATTTCTTTCCTCATTCCCTAATTATCACGATTGTAATATGCTGTGAATGTCCCCTTTGTCCTCATGCATGCTGGATTTTTATGTCTTTTTTTTTTGTCCTTCATACATATTATTTGCCTTCACTTACCTCCCCAGCATGGTCTCCTGGCCCTATATTCACCTCATGTAGTCACTTAACAATGTATTTTATCAGCTCCATAGTAGTGCTTTACCCCAAACACCCCCTAAAATGTGTTGAAATGTGAGGCAGAGTGCCAGAGGCTTTTTTTGGGGGTCCCCAAATCATTTTGAACCCTCCCTCCCCCCAACTGCTAAGTCAGCTGATACCAATTCTCTATCTATCCTCAATCATCTATCTGCTGACTTTGCCAAACCCATACACACTATACCCATCTCTTTTGTGGTCAGATTTATGGATGAATTCCCCAAAGCATGTAGTGCAAGGGCCTGCCTGTATACTTTCAAATGGTACTGTTTAAAGTTTTTTTTATCCTAATATTATCTTGATAGGTAATAGCAGAATGTCCAAATGTGCTCAAATGTGTACAATGTGTATTTATATCTTTGTATTATGACACTTCTTACCTGTCCAGTGGGCTGTCAATAGTGTAACTAAGGAGGGGCTGTTCAAAGTAATACACATTATTTATGCATTCATCTTTCAATGAAGTGGAGAGGGTTACCTGTCCAAGAGCTTCCCCCCCTATAATGTTAGAAATGGCCCATGAGAGGGGGGGGGGGGATATGATAGGTGTACCTTATACTTTGGTCTTTAAAAATTCCCATAAATAAATGTTATCTTGATGTTGGCCAAGAATGTTTGTGTCTAATCTGCTTTCCATGTTTATGTGCAAAAAGACTAATTTTTTTTGTTTTCCTCAACAGTTTCCTTCCACGCCACAGGAATGGCAGACTGTGGCCTCCCACTTTGCCCAGCGGTGGGACTTTCCTAACCGCGGAGGGGCAATTGATGGGAAACATGTCCACACCATCCCAGCACCCAACTCGGGGTCGTACTATTATAATTATAAGGGGTTCAATAGTATTGTTATGTTGGCGGTGGTGTCGGCTACTTATGAGTTCCTGTATGTGGACGTGGGGAAGAATGGCCAGATGTCCGATGGTGGAGTCATCGCCCAGACGGAGTTCTACAGGCGTCTCCAGAATGGCAGCTTGGACTTGCCACCTCCAGAAGACAATGTGGAAGGACTTCCATTTGTCTTCATTGCAGATGAAGCCTTTGCGCTGGGGGACCATTTTATGCGGCCATTCCCGATGAGGACCCTCACCCCGGACCAGAGGGTTTTTAATTACCGGCTGGCCAGAGCCAGAAGAGTGGTGGAGAACACGTTTGGAATCATGGCCAGCCGGTTCCGCCTATTTTTTACACCCATACATATGGCGGAGTATAAACTGAATCATATTATCCTGGCGTGCTGTGTTCTACACAACTTTTTACGGCAACATTCTGCCAACTATGCTAGCTCAGTTGGGCCTGAGGCCGGAATTCAAAATGAACCAACCCTGACGGCGCTTGAAAGTGGCCGTCCTCGCTTGCCCTCCCTGATTGCCCGTGATGTCCGGCTAAGATACCTGGAATTCTTTGCGGGTAAGGGGGCTATCAATATGCCAGACAATGCGTGAAACATTTATCAAATAAAAAAAAAAAACATTAAGCAAATCTTTGGTGACATTTACTGCTTGTGTTTGTTTTAGCTGACCCTGACAGAAATGTGGTGAGTCCTGAAAATGGCGTGATTGTGTAACCTTATACAAAGCACTGTTGGGTGTTATTTACTAAAGGCAAAGACACTTTGCACTACAAGTGCACTTAAAACTGCACTTGGAGTGCAAAGTGGATTTGCCCTTAGGAAATAACACCCATTGTCACAGAAAACACCAATTAGAGCACCCCAAAAGTGTTGTAGCGTTGAGACAATAATCCACACATTGTTGATTAACAATCTTTTTAATACCTGCACAATCACACGTGCATTTAGAAAAGGTTTTTTAAAACAAACCAACATGTTTGTTGTATAACAATTTTTGGGGTCACATTAGAAAAAGTAGAAATGTCCATTTAAGATAAAACAGGCACGTTTAAAACCCACAAGAAAGACACAAATCTTGAACTTACAAAGTTCACATTTGGTAGAACTTGAAGGCAGTATCAGACATGAGTATTTAGGAACTGTGTTTGATATTGCATTCAGATGGGGTGAAGTCACCCCCCGGAAAAGCCAAATTTTGAAGATGCACACAAATAATGTCAACATGTGCTAGCTGCCATCATGGGGGATCAAGGGATGTGTTTTGGGGGAGCCACCCCTTCCTCACAGCTACTTTATTATTGAGGAAGGGGTTGCACCCCCAAAACGCGTCCATTGATCTCCCGTGATGGCAGATAGCACATGTTCACACACTGTGTGCATCCTCAAAATTTGGCTTATCCCCAATTAGGCAAAAAATGTTAAAATTGTAGCACACCATAAAAGAAAGGGATTTGGAGGGGTTTTAAACTCTCCCCAAAACATCAATGATGTTCTTATTTTTTTGAATAACATCATTGATGTTTTTCTTGATGTTTTCCAAGTCCCTATTACACCCCATGATCTCCCCAATCAGGATCTGTGCACTTTCCGAGGTGAAATGCCCTGGATCCACAACATCACGATCACCTAAAAAGATAGAAACCAAAAAAAAACCATGTATTATAAATATGGCGGCATCCATCTCTTACCTGAGCCTGTGGTCGCAGACACTCACCTGTTGTGGTGCCAATTTCCACCACATCTTCCTCCTCCTGCTCTTCTTGTCTCTGAGGGATTTCCCCTTCTTCCAGAGGTGGGGGGTCTCTGGTCTCCTCAGATGAGGGGTGTCCTCTGAGTCTTTTCTCCCCTATATAAAAAAAAAATGGTATACTTAGCACACAGATATTTGATGGCAGAACTATAAATATGAAACATTGCTTGGAAGTGGGGTACAATTGTCTGTTTTGGCAGAGTTCCAAGATGTAGAATTTTTAGTGTCCTTTGTCAAGCTTCAATACTTTACCTGTTTTGTCCAAGCTTCACAGATGGAGACACCCCTATAGTATACACTGGAGCACCTGTGTGGGCCCCCTAATAAAAAGGGTGTTCTTGTGTCCCACACTAGTGCTCCAGCGTCCAGATGTGAAAACTGCTGCTGAGTGTCCTCTCCTTACACAGAATCGAGTTTGCATTTCATTCTAGTAACAAACCCATCTACACAACCAAATTATTTTCATACAAGTAGGCCCTAAAAAATGTGGTCAAATGCATATGGCCAAAACAATGGTGTTTTATAGGCCAAAAGAAAAATGTTTGATATGAACGAATAATGTGCCCATAAACATGAAAGTTGACATTTTAAACTGGAAAACAGTTAAGAAAAGCACATGGAGCAGCACGAACGTAATAAACACAAAAAGAATAAGAACACAGCACAACTACTTACTTTTTTGCAGCACACTCTGGATCTTTCGGTACTGCTCGTGCTCTCTTAATTTTAGGTCCGACCACCGCTTCCTGAGCTGATCTTTCGATCGTCGTACCCTGAAATTCCGGTGCAGACTCTTGACCACTTTCGCCATTATCTTGGCCTTTCTGAAATTGGGGTTGGGGTAAGGTCCATACTTTCCATCATAGTCGGCCCTCTTCAGGATGTCGACCATCTCCAACATCTCCCCAAAGGACATATTTGAGGCCTTAAATCTTCTCCTTCTGGATCCAGACGTTTCCGCCTCCGGGCTTTCCTCCCCCTCCTCCTCGTTGCTATAATTAGCACGCACCTGCTGTGTCTCCGCCATGTGCTCTTCACCCACTGCGCCGAAGGAAAAGGGGCGGGGAATAGACTAGAAAGAACGTCAGGGGCGGGCGGAGTTAAACGCATGCGCAGTGTGTATAAAGCGTAACACGCGTGCGTATTACGTACGATCTGTGAGCGGAGGAAGGAGTATCGGAGGCACAGATCGTGATAACGAAGGTAAGATATAAACTTGGGCCTATACTGCTTCTAGATTGAGGCCTATATTGTAACAAGATTAGGAGAGTTTTGCCTGACATTAGGGTTTGTCTCGTGTTTTGCAGATAAAATGGATGGCTTCAATGACCACAACTTCCTCCCCCTGTTCATAGACAAGTACAGGGAGCTGCCCTGTCTGTGGCAGGGGAAACATCCACATTACAATAATAAACAAAAGAGGTAGACAGCGCTGGAGAAACTGCTGGAGTTGGTGAAGCTGGTGGTCCCAACGGCAAACATCCCCTATTTAAAAAACAAAATTGGTGGACTGAGGAGCACTTATCTAAGGGAGCGCAAGAAGGTCACGGATTCCCAGAGATCAGAAACTGGAGCAGATGACGTTTTATGTCCCCAGGCTGTGGTACTATGAGAGACTGCGATTTCTGTCAGACCAGACTGGAGTCAGGGAATCCCTCTCAACCCTTCCTTCCACCCCAGCTGAGGCTTCCGATGTCCAACCTGGGACTTCCAGCCAGGAAGAAGTGGAGGAGCCCAGATGGAGTCAGGTATAGCATTGTTCTACAGATTTCTGGTCAATAAATAAATGATCTTTACTAGATGTTATTATTGATCACTAATTGCTGATTTCATAAAGTGTTTTACATATCAATAGACAGTAGTGGGCACAAAAAATTGGGACAAGAATGAAAAATGCTGGCCTCAGAATTATAGTCTGTTATATTTGTTAACATTCAATTTGCAACAGTCATGAGATGAAAATTGTGTGATTGATGAATCAAAAACTCAAACTATGTCCCTTTTTTATACACAGGAAGACCTCAGCCAGGACGAGGCTGTGGAATGTGGCAGCCAGGAGGAGGCGGGGGTTAGTGGCAGCCAGGAGGAGGCGGGGCTAAGTGGCAGTCAGGAGAAGCCTGGGACCAGTCGGAGCCTGACTGAATCGCAGGTCCCTCCCCTCCGCCTTCCATACAAAAGACCCAGGAAGGGGACTCACATGCAGGATTCAGCACTCAAGCTCATTCAGGAGGCTTCTGCGTCCCTCAGAGCCTTACCCACTCCTGAAGAGGTCTTTGCCTGCATGGCTGCCACCAAACTGAAGGGCATGCAGGAGGGTCAACGCCTCATGTGTGAGAAACTTATTTATAAAGTCCTAACTAAGGGGGTGAGTGGCGAAATCACACCCAAGACCGACGTGATTGAGTTGGACCATCCTCCTCCTCCTGCCACAACTCCACCACCAGAGCCACAGCATGGAAGGAAGCGTGGAAGGAAGACCAGAGAGTGATGGCCCTGGGTTCAGTCTGGTCTGGCCAAAGATGCAGTCTCTTGTATGACCACAGCCTGGGAACATACATGTCATCTGCTGCTTTCCGGATCTCTGGGACTTCTGGACCAGACTGCACTTCCTTACATATGGACTCCTCAGGCCACCAATTTTGCAGTAAAATAATTGATGTGTGCCCTGGGGGCCAAAGGCTTTGCCAATTTCAGCTGTTTCTCCAGTGTTGTCTCCCTCTTTGTTTGGCTGTGAGCCCTTAATAAAGGAATTTTTGGTTCAATTATACTCGCCTATGTGTGTTTTCCTTCAAAAAAGGAGGCAGGTACATTTCAAAATACAATGTGAAATTAATAAGAGCCTTTGCACACTGGGGCGGGGGGCGGCGTCGGCGGTAAAACGCTGCTATTATTAGCGGCGTTTTACCGCCGGTATGCGGCCGCTAGCGGGGCGGTTTCACCCCCTGCTAGCGGCCGAGAAGGGGTTAAATACCACCGCAAAGCGCCTCTGCAGAGGCGCTTTGCCGGCGGTATAGCCGCGCCGTCCCATTGATTGCAATGGGCAGGAGCGGTAAAGGAGCGGTATACACACCGCTCCTTCACCGCTCCGAAGATGCTGCTAGCAGGACTTTTTTTACCGTTCTGCCAGCGCATCGCTCCAGTGTGCAAGCCCTCGGGGCTTTCACACTGGAATGCAAGGAGCGGCACTTTCGGGTCGGTTTGCAGGCGCTATTATTAGCGCAATAGCGCCTGCAAACCGCCCCAGTGTGCAAGGGCTCTTAGAGACACCAACACCAAACAATCTCATTGAGATTAAATAATACGCCCTGGGGGGCGTGACCGGATGCCGCTGTGAGAGGGTGTGTGTGAGAGCTCCCTCCTAGCTCCGGCCTGCATGCCGCTCAGCCCTGTCTCCGCTGACCCTCCCCTCCCTACCATCTAGCCAGCTGCTGGCCTGATTCGCTTCCCGGCCTTGGATGCCTGCCACCCGCATCTGTCAGCTGCCGAGATAGCCGCTTCTCACCCCCGCCGCTCCTGTAGCACCGCGCTGAAGGACACTGGCTCGGGCTTGCCTGGTTTGTGCTGCACACGGACCGTGCGGTGAGCTCCCCTTCTTCCGCGGCGGCGTGGGCTGGATGCCTAGTAACCCCTGGGAACCTCGCGAGACTTGCGGGAGCCGCTGGAGTTCGGCGCTGGAGATCTGGGAACCTCAGTCAAAGTGCCTGCTTCAGTTCCAGCATCGAATCCAACCTCCCCCCCCTGCCTCAGCCGCAACCACAGCCACAGCAACAGAAGCAGACTTCAGCCAACGACAAACGCCCACCAGATGCACTTGGGAGAGAGTTGCTCTGAAGTACCGACAGGTCAGGTATGAGCACCCTGTGGGCTTAGTTCATAAGGGACAATTTCTCAGTATTTTGTAGTTTGCAAGACTGCCAGCTTATACCCTGCAATACTCCATGCCTTATGCCTCTCATAGCGGCTGGTATCTAAGCCTTGGATAATATAGAAGAAGTAAGAGGCAGGGGGAGTGGGGAAAGAGAAGTACAGAGTGCAGCAAGGAGTGTAAAGAAGCTCTTGGGAAAAGCAGAGGACGAAGAGGGTGAATAGGAAGAGAAAGGAAGGAAAGAAGGAAAGTCTAACCAAGCTTTTTTCTGAGGTTCTGGGACTGATACGGCCCCCTCATAGGGCGTGCGGCAGTGGGGGACTCGTGGTAACCTTTGGGTACACTACATTGAAGCTAAGGGGCAAGTCGCCATTGGAACCACGTTTTCCTCCTCCTCCCTCACCCTTGTTAAGTACCCCTAATGATGACCAGAAAAAAGGGAGAGGACCCCCAACAGCCTAATGAAAATTTAGCAGCACAGGCAACTCGCTCTGCCAAGGACAGGGGGGGCTCGGCAGTGCCGACACCCCTAGCGGCAACAGCTGCAGCAAAATTGGAAAAGTTTGCACATACCCCTGCTCATACCCCCGTTAAGGGCAACCAGCTTCCCCACGAGAAAACACAGACAGGGCCACCTGGTGAGCGAAAAAGCGTGGGCAGAATGTTAACAGCCCCAGCTGCAACACCGGCTGGTACCAAAAATGCATCAAACAAAAAAAGCCCAGAGACAGCCCCCCTGGAGAAAGCAACTCCTCAAAATAGCGGAGCTTCAGCTGCCCCTATAAAAATAACTGAGCCAGAACCCACACTAAAAGAGGTACTAGCCGCGGTGAATTCCTGTAAGGGGTCCCTGCGTGACCTGTGTGACCAACTGGGGGGCCTCAAGGTAGAACTTCGCTCTATGAGTCAGGAGCTTCAGAAGGTATTGGAGAGGACTGCCCTTATAGAAGAGAGATTGAGCCAAATTGAGGACACAGTGTTCCCGATGCAGCGGGAATTTAAGAATATACAAACGCAGTTTGAAATGTATAGAAATAAATTGGATGAATTGGAGAACAGGATGCGTAGATGCAATGTTCGGGTCCTGGGTCTCCCGGAGGGAAGCGAAGGCCCCTGTCCTGAAATCTTTATGGAAAAGCTGTTTAAAGGCTTCTTTGGGCCCGATTCATTCTCACCCTTTTTTGCCATCGAGAGGGCGCATCGAATTCCTACTAGACCAACTGCATCGGGGGGACGCCCTAGACCAATGATTCTGAAACTGCTCTGCTATAAGGACAAAGTGGTGTTAATGCAAAAATCAAGAGAGACAGGGGATATCTCCCATAATGGCAGTAGGATTTCACTGTACCCCGATTTCTCCCCGGATCTGCAAAAAAAAAGGGCAGGCTTTCTGGAGGTGAAACGAGCTTTGCGGTCCCACAAAATTCCATATGCCTTACTATATCCAGCACGATTGAGGGTGGAAGCCTCGGGGTCAGTTTACTTTTTCGATGCAGCTGATAAGGCCGCAGCATGGTTGGAGGACCATCAAGGGACCCTACAACCCTGAGAAGATAAGAGGGCTGCAAAAGAAGAGTATAAAGAGGACAAATTAAAATGTTCTAGTATTAAAAAGTGGATGGTGGGAGGGGACTGAGGGGCTGGGGGAGGGCTTATTGTAATTCTTTTGCTATTCAGGGAGGGCCGGAGGTGGGGGGGAGAGTGAGATGTAGAGGTTGTGTAAGTCCTAAATGTGGGATGGTGCACGATCTGGGATGTGGAGTGTATTGTTTTGTTTTTTTTTGCTACACTTGTCTCAGCACCTCGGGGTTTTCCCTGGGGATACTGTTGTGGGTGGGGGGAGGGGGGGTGGGGAGTGGGAGGAGGGTGAAGGGAGGGTATGGTTGGCAGTAGGAGTGAAAGGGAGGCATTGGGTAGATTGGGTCACTACAAAAGCCCTCAGGGCGAGCCGAAATAGGCACGGGGGGATAAAGGGAAATTCACTGGATAAAGATTCACGTAGTCCCTATCTGGGACCCAAACACATTAACAAAACGAATCAGGGGGGGAGGGAGGGTAGTAATGTAAATATGGGTTTGGATTATATCTCTATGCACATGGAAGGAATAGGAGTAGAGGGGGCTTGGGGGGACTGGAGGGAGAGGGGTTTTTCCCCTTTTCCCTCCCTCCACAACCCCCCAAAACATTGTCGCAATACTGATGGTAGGCTTAGGATTCAGAACGGAGCTAGGATAAATATTAAGAAGCTGGGTGCCCCGGGGCGGGAGCTAAAATGCGGTACGCGTTGTACACTGAACAATATGGTTGCTACTTGTATTCCTGCTAAAAACCTTTTTTTTATTTTTCTTTTTACTGATGCTTAGTACGATTGGTATATGCTCATGGAATGTCAGAGGCCTGGGCGATCCCGATAAAAGGTCCGCTGTCTTATCAGAGTTGGAGGCCCAGGGTGTCGCTCTGCTCTGCCTGCAGGAGACGCATCTAACAAATGAAACTAAGACAAAACTGGGGGGTAGGAAATTTCAAGCACAATTTCACGCGGTTTACTCCTCCTATTCGAGAGGGGTAAGTATATTGATTAAAAAAGGGGTGACGTTTACCTGCAGGAGTGCGCGGATTGACACGCTGGGCTGCTATATTTTTCTACACTGCCTATTAGGTGGGAGAGAACTGGTCATAGCAAATATATATATTCCTCCACCTAGCAAGCTGGAAATTCTATACCATTTACTAGAATACATGGAGAACAAGGCAGGGATTCCATTGATTCTGATGGGTGATTTTAACACTGTTCTTGATAGCCGGCAGGATAGATTCTCATCGGGTACCCGGATAGGGAGAGTAACGGCGGGGAGACTCAAGCAGTTCCTAGAGGAAGTGGGGTGGTGCGATTTATGGAGAATCCGCAATCCAAACGCCAGACAGTTCTCCTGTTACTCAGGGATGCACTGCACACTATCCCGAATAGACCTAGCTATAGGTAATAAGGAAGCGTTCCCTATAGTACATAAAATAGATTATGGCCCAAGGGGATTATCAGACCACTCACCCTTAAAATTGATGTTGTGCACCGGGGACAGACAGATATATAGGCCTTGGTCAGTAAACCCAGTATGGCTAGAGGTAATTGGGAACCAGGAAGAAATCTCTACCAGCTTAAAGGAGTTCATCTTGAGTAACCTGGGCACGGCGGCAGGGGGGGTGGTATGGGACGCACTAAAGGCCTTTCTCAGAGGACTCCTAATTCAGCAAATAGCAAGAGCAAAGCGAAAAACAAAAACGCAGGAGGATCGCATTAGAAGGGAGGTTATAGACCTGGAAGGGCAGTATGTTCTGTGTCCCAATATAGAATTAAGGGAGGCATGGGTTAAGAAGCAGCAGGAATATAAAGCGGTAATAATGAGAAAGGCAGAAAATAAAAGGCTTTTTCAGAGGCGGAGATTTTTTGAGGAGGGGGAAAGAGTGGGGCGCACGCTCGCCGCGGTGGCTAGCGCCAACTCCCCGTCCTCAACAATCTCTGCGATCAGATCCCCAAAGGGGGAAATAGTTACGGACCCTGGGAAGATAAGGGAGATATTCTTTGACTTCTATAGTTCCCTGTACAAAACGAAACAGCTTGCAGGTAATGGCGCGCTAGATAAATTAATGGAGGGAATTACACTACCAACACTAACTACAATAGATAAGATGAACTTAGAGGCCCCCATTACCCTGGAGGAACTTAGGAGCGCGGTGGCGGCTATGCCTAATCGCAAAGCTCCAGGCCCAGACGGACTCCCCCTGGAGATCTATAAATACTACGGGGAGACTTTGCTCCCCACCCTTCTGAGGACACTAGAGGAGGTGCTGGCGGACGGCGGCCTCCCCTCCTCAATGTCAGAGTCTAATATTATACTTATTCAAAAGGAAGGGAAAGACCAACTAGAGGTGGCCTCATATAGGCCAATCTCCCTGCTTTGTTCGGATATTAAAATCCTTGCAAAGGTTTTGGCAACCAGGCTAAGCAAATGCATTGACAAATTGATCCACCCAGACCAGATGGGATTTATCCCCCATAGGTCTACCAGTGTAAATATTAGGAGAGCATACTTGAACCTGCAGACCCCAGTAGTAGACGGGGGCCCTAGAGCAGTTGTTTCGCTGGATATTGCCAAGGCCTTTGACAGCCTGGAATGGGGCTACCTCTGGGAAATAATGGATAAATTTGGGTTTGGCCCGGTCTTTGTTAAATGGGTAAAAATTCTATATAGCCACCCATCAGCTAAGTTAAAAATCAATAACGAGTATACAGACAGTCTGACATTGGAGAGGGGCACAAGGCAGGGTTGCCCGCTGTCCCCCCTCCTGTTTGCCCTGGCGATGGAACCGTTGGCGGAGGGCATGAGGAGGGCATCGGACATACAGGGGTTCAGGAGGAGGGGTGGGGAAGAAAAAAAATCGCACTTTACGCGGACGATGTTCTGGTATTCCTGGGGGACACTGGCCCCTCCTTGGAAGGAATGATGAGACTGGTGGAAGGATTCGGGAAAGCGTCGGGCCTAGTAGTTAATTGGGATAAATCTGCACTGCTACAGATGGACTCAATTAATAGCCCCCCCCCCCCGACGGCCTTCCTGGGCTAAAAATAAGTGATAAAATAAAGTACTTGGGAATAGAGCTGGCCAGCGATCCCAATATTTATATTTGGGATAACCTGGTCCCTTTACTCGCGAAGCTTAAAAAAAAATGCGATATCTGGTGCCGGCTCCCCCTGTCGTTGGCAGGGCGGGCAAACTTGATCAGAATGATCTGGCTACCACAAATCCTCTATATTCTCCATAACTCCCCGGTGTGGATCGGGAGAAAATGGTTTATAAAAATAGACTCCTTATTTAGGGATCTCCTCTGGAAGAAAGGCCAGGCCAGGATCAAACTGCAGGCGCTGCAGCGCCCTACCTGGGAGGGAGGGTTAGCAATTCCCCACCCGTATGGATATTTTTTGGCTGCTCAACTGCAGCATTTGGGGGGCTGCGAATCGAGTAGCGAATTAAGCGCTAGTAATAAAATAATGTTGGAAGGCAGCCCACATAGATGCCTGGTAGATGCACTTGAGGCAGGCTCTCTCCAGAGAAAATTACCAACATCTAAATTAGTAAGCAAAGTCTGGCAGACAGTCAAGCGGATCATGGAGTACAGGGGCATCACGGAATACTCGCCAATATGGTCTAATGAATCCCTGGGGGAATTAAGGGCCATAGAAAAGCACCCCGTATGGGAAAACCATGGAATCTATAGATTGTCGCAGCTATATACTGGTAGCAACCTGAAATCCTTCACGGACCTCAGAATGGAATTTGGCATCCCAAGTAATACATTCTATAATTATCTTCAGATAAGGCATGCGTTGAGCACCCAATTTAGGTCTACCCCTATGGAGCAAAGTAAAACGCCTCTCCTTAATAAAGTTGTCAAAGCAACAAACGCCAAGGGACTGATTGGAGCCGTGTATGCACAGCTAGTAGACAAAATACTACCTCAAAGCGCAGCAGCCAGGCCCAGAGCAGGGTGGGAGGCGGACGTGGGAAAGCTGTCAGATGCCCAGTGGCGAAAAACACTGAAGCTGGGTCAGTCGGTATCAATTTCCCCCTTGCAGAAGGCCTCACACCTACTCCTTGTACACAGAGCCTACTACACCCCTAGAAGATTATATAGATTTGGGGGTAGGCCAGATGACAAATGCCCTAGGTGTAACAATACAGGGGATCTTATACATATGGTTTGGAAATGTCCAAAATTAGTAAGATATTGGACGGAAGTGGTCAGGACGATCAATCGCAGATTTAAAATTAAACTAGCGTTAGACCCTAAGGTATGTGTGCTGGGGCTGGTGGGAGATACCGCGGGTCACACTAACTCAGTCACAGCTGCGGTTAGATGCCTATACCAGGCTAGAAAGCTGATAGCACAGTCCTGGCTCTCGAGAAAATCTCCAACTATAGAGGACTGGATTAAAACGATAGACTCCCTGGTCTGGACAGAGAGGACAGTTTATATTAGAAAAGGGAACTATAGAAAGTTTATTGGTCTATGGAAACCCTGGTTGCAGGAACTGAATGCCCGCCAATTACTTTGAATCAAACACCTCTGTATTTCAATTGTCTAGTGGGGCGAATGTATAGCCAGTGCCGCAAAAGTCTAAGTGGTGGGATAGCCCCCATTGGGGGCTAGTTAGATATAACATCTTGCGATTGCTGAAGGTACTTCTTCTTTCTCTTCTTCTTCCTATTTTTTTTCCTGATTTCCTCTCCCTCCTCCACCTCCTCTCTCCTCGTCCCTCTCTCGCTGCGATCTTAACAGGTGTGGTGTTTTCGGGACGGGGTGGGGGGAGGGGGATGGCAGGGGGATCAGTGCATTATGGAGGGTGGGTTAGATAGGGGCTTAGAGGGGAAGGGCAAAAAAGGGGATAAACGTGGCACAACACAAAATATGGATATGTACCTATAAAGGCACACTTAAAAGCACGCGAAACAGGGGTTTTAAATATATTTTTATAATGTCTGTACTAGGCTTTATTATCGTAATATATGCACTTTAAACGCACCTTGTTATGTAAAATATGTAACCTTGCTGTTATTCTTACTGCCACAAAAGGTAAATAAAAGCTATTTAAAAAAAAAAAAAAAAAAAAGAGATTAAATAATACAAGATAATAATGGTGTTGTAGTAACTTGACACACAAAACACACACAAAAATATTCTGGAATAAAAAGCAAAAAAAAGTAAAAAAAAAAAAAAAAAAACAGCCTTGAAAAAAAATATTTTACAATTAAAAACAAACAAAAAAAAAAATTGGTCAGATGTGACAAATCAAAATATATTGAGGGAATCCCGATAAATAATAAAGAAAAAAGTTTGTGAAAAATCTGTGTGAATATGAGCAGCAAAACTACTTCATTCTTCTCACATTATAAAAAAAGAAGAGAGTGCGCTGTATTAAACCATTTTTTACATTGCAGCGTGACGAAAGTGCTGTATCCATTTCGAACGCTAATTTTACCAGACCGAGCTGTTCCGTCTCGGAATTTCTTCTGAGCATGCGTGGCACTTTGTGCGTCGGAACTGGCCACACACGGTCGGAATTGACGCGATCAGATTTTGTTGTAGGAAAATTTTATAGCCTGCTCTCAAACTTTGTGTGTTGGAAAATCCGATGGAAAATGTCCGATGGAGCCCACACACGATCGGAATGTCCGACAACACGCTCCGATCGGACATTTTGTAATGCCCCGTACACACGATCGGTCATTGATTGGACATTCCGACAACAAAATCCATGGATTTTTTCCGACGGATGTTGGCTCAAACTTGTTTTGCATACACACGGGCGCACAAAGTTGTCGGAATTTCCGATCGCCAAGAACGCGGTCACGTACACCACGTACGACGAGACTAGAAAAGGGCAGGTCCTAACCAAGCGCAGCACCATTTGGGCTCCTTTTGCTAATCTCGTGTTAGTAAAAGTTTGGTGAGAGACGATTCGCGCTTTTTCAGACTCGTGGTTTTCAGATCGTTTTCTGCTGTTCAGTTTGTGCTTGTGGGTTGTGGGTTTGTATCTGCTCTTCAGTGCGTGCAGTGAGTTCGCATTGATTTATCATTGTGTTCTTGTTCCTTCGTTACTGTTTTTCAGGTCGCTCTTCACAGGCCTTGCTGTTCTTCATTGCGTTCTGTTACCTCGTTCTGAGCAGCCGACCGTTTTCTAGCCATGTTGCGTATACGTACTCCTCTTAGAGTTCGTGCTGTGCGGGGGCTTGGTGTTGGGGTCCTTACCTTGACACAAGTCCAGTCCATGAACAGGGTGGGGAGGAGTTCATGGACCAAGAATTGGTTGCTCCAGCGTGACAAGTTCTGTCACATGCCTTTGCTTAGTGAGATCCGTGAGAATAATCCTGATGATTTCAGGAACTTTCTCCGGATGACAGACCCCGTATTTCACCGTTTGTTGGCTTTGCTGACCCCCTATATCAGCAGGCAGGATACATGCATGAGGCAAGCCGTCACTCCGGAGCAGAGGCTAGTCGCCACCCTGCGGTACTTGGCAACGGGGAGAAGCCTGCAGGACCTCAAGTTCTCGACAAGCATCTCCCCCCAGGCTCTAGGGATCATTCTCCCAGAGACCTGTTCTGCCATCATCCAGGTCCTGCAGAAGGAGTATATTAAGGTAAGATTTTTATCCTTTAACATCACATTTTATTGTATTTAATGTTTGATAATGTATTGTATTTCTTTCCTCATTCCCTAATTACCATGATTGGAATATGCTGTGAATGTCCCCTTTGTCCTCATTCATGCTTGATTTTTGTGTAATTTTTTTTTCTCCTTCATACATATTTGCCTTCTCTTACCTCCCCAGCATGGTCTCCTGGCCCTATATTCACCTCATGTAGTCACTTAACAATGTATTTTATCAACTCCATAGTAGTGCTTTACCCCACACACCCCCTAAAATGTTTTAAAATGTGATTTGTGCTTTAAATTCTGGCAGAGTGCCAGAGACTTTTTTTGGGGGGTCCCCAAATCTTTTGGAACCCTCCCTCCCCACAACTGCTAAGTCACTGATACCAATTCTCTATCTATCCTCAATCATCTATCTGCTGACTTTGCCAAACCCATACACACTATACCCATCTCTTTTGTGGTCATATTTATGGATGAATTCCCCAAAGCATGTAGTGCAAGGGCCTGCCTGAATACTTTCAAATGGTACTGTTTAAAGTTTTTGTATCCTATTATTATCTTGATAGGTAATAGCAGAATTTCCAAATGTGCTCAAATGTGTACAATGTGTATTTATATCTTTGTATTATGACACTTCTTACCTGTCCAGTGGGCTGTCAATAGTGTAACTAAGGAGGGGCTGGCCAAAGTAATACACATTATTTAGGCATTCAGCTCTCAATGAAGTGGAGAGGGTTACCTGTCCAAGAGCTCCCCCCCTAAAATATTAGAAATGGCCCATGAGAGGGGAGGGGGGGGGGATCTGATAGGTGAACCTTATACTTTGGTCTTTAAAAACTCCCTCAAATAAATGTTATCTTGATGTTGGCCAAGAATGTTTGTGTCTAATCTGCTTTCCCTGTTTATGTGCAAAATGACTACATTTTTTTTGTTGTTTGACTCCACAGTTTCCTTCCACGCCACAGGAATGGCAGACTGTGGCCTCCCACTTTGCCCAGCGGTGGGACTTTACTAACTGCGGAGGGGCAATTGATGGAAAACACGTCCACATTGTCCCACCACCCAACTCGGGGTCATACTATTTCAACTATAAGGGGTTCAATAGTACTGTGATGTTGGCAGTGGTGTCGGCTACTTACAAGTTCCTGTATGTGGACGTGGGGAAGAATGGCCGGATGTCCGATGGTAGAGTCATCGCCCAGACGGAGTTCTACAGGCGTCTCCAGAATGGCAGCTTGGACTTGCCACCTCCAGAAGACAATGTGGAAGGACTCCCATTCGTCTTCGTTGCGGATGAAGCGTTTGCGCTGGGGGACCATCTTATGCGGCCATTCCCGATAAGGACCCTCACCCCGGACCAGGCTGGCCAGAGCCAGAAGAGTGGTGGAGAACACATTTGGAATCATGGCTAGCCGGTTCCGCCTATTTCTTACCCCCATACACATGGCAGAGTACAAACTGAATCATATCATCCTGGCGTGCTGTATTCTACACAAATTTTTATGGCAACATTCTGCCAACTATGCTGGCTCAGTTGGGCCTGAGGCCGGAATTCTAAATGAAACAACCCTGACGGCGCTTGAAAGTGGCCGTCCTGGCTTGCCCCCCTTAGTGCCCGTGATGTCCGGCTAAGATACCTTGAATACTTTGCGGGTAGGGGGGCTATCAATATGCCAGACAGACAATGTCTGAAACCTTTTTCAAATAATAATAAAAAAAAAAATAACTACTAAAATCTTTGGTGACATTTACTGCTTGTGTTTCTTTTAGCTGACGCTGACAGAAATGTGGCGAGTCCTGAAAATGGCGTGATTGTGTAACAATACAAAGCACTGTTGGGTGTTATTTACTAAAGGCAAAGACACTTTGCACTACAAGTGCACTTGAAACTGCACTTGTAGTGCAAAGTGGATTAACCCCCATTGTCACTGAAAACACCAATTAGAGCACAACAAAAGTTTTGGAGCGTTGAAACAATAATCCACACATTCTTGATTAACAATCTTTTTAATACCAGCACAATCACATGTGCATTTAGAAAAGGTTTTTAAAACAAACCAACATGTTTGTTGTATAACAATTTTTAGAGTCACATTAGAAAAAGTAGCAATGTCCATTTAAGATAAAACAGGCATGTTTAAAACCAACAAAGACACAAATCTCGAACTTACAAAGTTCACATTTGGTAGAACTTGAAGGCAATAACAGACATGAGTATTTGCAAACTGTGTTTGATATTGCGTTCAGATGGGGTGAAGTCACCCCAGGAAAAGCCAAATTTTGAAGATGCACACAAATTGCCGAATGTCAACATGTGCTACCTGCCATCATGGGGGATCAAGGGACGTGTTTTGGGGGTGCAACCCCTTCCTCACAGCTACTTTATTATTGAGGAAGGGGTTGCACCCCCAAAACGCGTCCATTGATCTCCCGTGATGGCAGATAGCACATGTTGACACACTGTGTGCATCTTCAAAATTTGGCTTTTCGCAAATATGTCAAAAAATTGTATAAATTTTTAGCTCACAAAAAAACAAAGGGATTTGTATTTGTTTTAAACTCTCCCTACAACATCAATGATGTTCTTCATTTTTTTTTTAACATCATTGATGTTTTTCTGGATGTTTTCCAAGTCCCTATTACACCCCATGATCTCCCCGATCAGGATTTGTGCACTTTCAGAGGTGAAATTCCCTGGATTCACAACATCACGATCACCTAAAAAGATAGAAACCGAAACACACCATGTATTATAAATATGCCGGCATCCATCTCTTACCTGAGCCTGTGGTCGCAGACACTCACCTGTTGTGGTGACAATTTCCACTACATCTTCCTCCTCCTGCTCTGCTTGGCTTGGGTGGATTTCCCCTTCTTCCAGAGGTGGGGGATCTGTGGTCTCCTCGGATGAGGTGTATTTGATGGCAGAACTATAAATATGAAACATTGCTTGGCAGTGGGGTACAATTGTCTATTTTGGCTGAGTTCCAAGATGTTGAAATTTTATTGTCCTTTTTCAAGCTTGAATACTTACCTGTTTAGTACAAGCTTCACAGATGGAGACACCCCTATAGTATACACTGGAGCACCTGTGTGGGACCCCCTAATAAAAAGGGTGTTCTTGTGTCCCACACTAGTGCTCCAGAGTCCAGATGTGAAAACTGCTGCTGAGTGTCCTCTCCTTACACAGAATCTAGTTTGCATTTCATTCTAGTTACAAACCCATCTACACAACCAAATTATTTTTAGACAAGTAGGCCATAAAAAATGTTTTAAAATGCATATAGCCAAAACAATGGTCTGTTCTAGGCCGAATGAACAATGTTTCATACAAACGAATAATGTGCCCATGAACATGAAAGTTGCCATTTTAAACTGGACAACAGTTAAGAAAAGCACATGGAGCAGCACGAATGTAATAAACATAAAGAATAGGAACACAGGACAACTATTTACTTTTTTACAGCACTCTCCTGATCCTTCTGTTCTGCTCATGCTCCCTTAATTTGAGGTCCGACCACCGCATCCTGAGCTGATCTTTCGATCGTCGTACCCCGAAATTCCGGTGCAGACTTTTGACCACTTTCGCCATGATCTTGGCCTTTCTGACATTGGGGTTGGGGTAAGGTCCATACTTCCCGTCATAGTCGGCCTTCTTCAGGATACCCACCATCTCCAACATCTCCCCAAAGGACATATTTGATGCCTTAAATCGTCTCCTTCTGGATTGGGACGTTTCCGGCTCCGGGCTTTCCTCCTCCTCGTTGGTGTAATTATCTGACACCTGCTGTGTCTCCGCCATGTGCTCTTCCCCCACTGCGCCGAACGAGAAGGGGCAGGGAATAGACTAGAAAGAACGTCAGGGGCGGGCGGAGGTTCACGCATGCGCAGTGTCTATAAAGCGTAACACGTGTGCGTAGTACGTACGATCTGTGAGCGGAGGAAGGAGTAACAGAGGTGCCGATCGTGTTAGCGAAGGTAAGATTTAACATTGGGCCTATACTGCTTTTAGATTGAGGCCTGTATTTGCACAAGTTTAGAAGACTTTAGGCTGACATTAGGGTTTGTCTTGTGTTGTGTCTTGCAGTGAAAATGGATATCTTGAAGGATCAGGACTTTATGCCAATCTTCATTGATATATTCAGGGAGCTGTGGTAGGCAAACCACCATGAATATAAGAACCAAACAAAGAGGAAGGCAGCGCTGGATAATTTGCTGCAATTTGTGAAGTCTGTGATCCCCACGGCAGACATCACCTATTTGAAGATTCTAAATTGGTGGCCTGAGGAGCACTTATCTAAGGGAGCACAAGAAGGTCCAGGATTCCCAGAGATCAGGAGCTGCAGATGACATTTATGTCTCCAGGCTGTGGTACTATGACAGACTGCATTTTCTGGCAGGTCAGACTGAACCCAGGCCAGCACTCTCCACTCTTCCTCCCCCCCCAGCTGAGGCTTCTGACGCCCAACCTGGGCCTTCCAGGCAGCAACATGTGGAGGAGCCCAGATTGAGCCCGGTATAGCATTCTTCTAAAAATTGTTGGTTGTCCAATCAATGATGTTAAATAGATGTTAGTTAGGAGTACTAATTTAGGATTGTGATTGATGATGCAAAAACTAAAACCATGTCCCTTTTTCATACACAGGGAAGTCTCAGGAGGTGGCTGGGCCAAGCAGGCTGCCTGATATCCAGGTCCCTCCCCTCCGCCTTCAAAGACAAAGTGGCAGGAAGAGGAGTAACCTGGAGGAGGCTGCCATAGGCCTCTTTTGGAAGGCTACTGAGGCTCTCAGAACACCACACAGTGTGGAGGAGGACTTTGCTGGCATAACTGCCTGCAAAATGATGCAGATGGAGGAGGACCAACGACTCCTGTGTAAGTCCTTAATTTTGGAAGCTTTCAATAAGGGGTTGAGGGGCCAAATAAAATGTGCTACCTGCATTTGTCACCTCACACATAGTCCTCCTCCTCCTCCAGGTCCTACTCCTCCTCCTCCTCCTCCTCCTCCTCCAGGTCCTATTCCTCCTCCTGCCACATCTCCAACAACAGAGTCACAGCCGGGAAGGAAGCGTGGAAGGAAGACCAGAGAGTGATGGCCCTGGGTTCAGTCTGGTCTGGCAAAATATGCAGCCTCTTGTAGTACCACAGCCTGGGGACATAGATGTCATCTGCTGCTTTCATGATCTCTGGGACTTCTGGACCAGACTGCACTCCCTTAGGACTCCCATAAGGACTCCTCAGGCCACCAATTTTGCAGTAAAATAATTGATGTGTGCCCTGGGGGTCCAAGGCTTCTATCCATTCCGAACGCTAATTTTACCAGACCGAGCTGTTCCGTCTCGGAATTTCTTCTGAGCATGCGTGGCACTTTGTGCGTCGGAATTGTCCACACACGGTCGGAATTGACGCAATTGGATTTTGTTGTCGGAAAATTTTATAGCCTTCTCTCAAACTTTGTGTGTCGGAAAATCCGATGGAAAAAGTCCGATGGAGCCCACACAGTCGGATTTTCCGACAACACGCTCCGATCGCACATTTTCCGTCGGAGAATCCGACCGTGTGTACAGGGCATAAGACTTACCATACCTGCAAAGCAAATACAATAAAACATAGTGAAAAATGTTTTATTTTTTACGCAATCTGTGCTTAAAAAATATATGCCGAAGCATGGGGGCAATCTGCCCCTAATGTTAGGAGCAAATCTCTCCTCCACCCCTGCCCCCATGCTTCAGCATATATGCTCTTTTTTCTTAACTGTGGTGGTGAAATCACCTCCGACGGCACTGGAGTCATGGCTTAACATATCGTGGGAGCAAACGCTGTTGCTGTCAAGATAAATAAACCTGTGCTGCAGCTGAATGGCGTACCTGAAAACAAAAAAATGGTTAACAATAAAACACAGTAGGGGAAGTGGTAAAGTGCAGCTATAAAAGTGAAGGTGAAAGTGATGGGATCAAACTAGTAACAAACGATTACTGATGTGCATAAATCATGATAAAATACATACAATATTACTCTAATATACAAACAACAATAATGATCATGTTTACATAAACCAACAGTGCATATATATATTAGAATGAAAGTCCCTAAAGTGACTCCAATATATAAAGTGACTTGCGAGATAAATCTGTGAAATAGTTGTCTGTTGAAAATCCACCACCAAAAGGAAAGAGGCTTACCAGACAAGTTGAACCCAACTAGGCATACGCCTGATGAGTCAACGGAGCTTGTGGTGTAACACACCCAGGGTAGAAAATCAGCATACATGGTTTCCCATGTAGACCAATCAAGCAGGGGTCCATCACAATGTATAACATCAATGGGTAGCCACCAAGGGAACAGTGACCAAAGATCAAGAACGGATCCTCCCAGTAATATATATAGTAGAAGAAAAAAATTGGGCCACATAGTGTGATTGTGTCTGGCAGCTACTATTTTTCACTTTAAGACAGCGCGTTTTTTATCTTTTCTTTTTTCCAATAAAACACAGTAAACAGTAAAGTATAAAAGAATTACATACCTGAAAAGCAAACATGATAAAACATAGTTAACGATAAAGCATTGCATTGTAGAATACAGTAAAAAAGAGCAGAACAGTAGAGAGAGAATAGAGAGAGAGAGAGAAACGAGAGAACAATAAAACGACATGCAAGGACCAGGATGGTTAGGACAGGAGGGACAATAATAGCGGGTGTCACGCCTGTATTCGCACTTTCTACAGACACAACATTTTCTTTGGGGGGCTCGTTGGGTAGGGTTACCAAGGAGGACATAAGGAAAATGCCTCTCATGCAGCCGGCTTACTGCATTTGGATTGGGAAGTTGGGCCACAGCACCGTCTGGAAACAGAAGGGATGTGATGATCTCTTCCTGGAATTTAAGGAAGGATCCAGTTCATCCTGAAGCTTTGTATAGCACAGAAGCATTCAGCAGAGCCAATTGAAATAAGTATACAGACACTTTTGTGTACCAGCGTCTGGCCTTACGGCCAATTAGGTACGGCGCCAACAACTGGTCGTTAAGGTCCACCCCTCCCATATTAAGGTTATATTCGTGGACACAGAGGGGTTTCTCCACAACACCAGACGCCGTAGGAATTTGGACCGTTGTGTCTGCGTGAAGGGAGGACAGAATGAAAACATTCTGATTATCCCTCCACATCACAGCAAGCAAATTATTACACTTCAAGTATACTCTCTCCCCCAGGCTAAGACGGGAATCTATAAGCCGCTGGGGTAAGCCCTGGTGATTAGATCGCATGGTGCCACATGCGCCAATTCCGTGATCAAACAAGTGACTAAAAAGTGGCACGCTCGTGTAATAATTGTCCACATACAAGTGGTATCCCTTTCCGAATAAGGGTGACACCAAGTCCCACACAATCTTACGAGTGCTCCCTGTGTAATCTGGGCAGTTCTCCGGGTCTACCTGACTATCTCTTCTCTCGTAAACCATAAAACGATATGTAAAGCCTGTGGCCCTGTCACAGAGCTTATACATCTTGACCCCATATCTGGCACACTTGCTGGGAAGATACTGTTTGAAAGGCAAGCGGCAAGAAAACTTAGTCAGGGACTCATCAATGCAGACAACTTGATGGAGAGTAAACAAGGCTGCAAACCGTTAGTTGAAGTGGTTTACGAGGGGCCAAATTTTGTAGAGCCGATCGTATCCAGGGTCAGCCTGAGGACAACAGAGTTCATTGTCGTTGAAGTGCATGAACCGCAAGATCTGCTCGTATCGTGCCCTGGCCATGGAGGCAGAGAACACAGTCATATGGTAAATTGGGTCAGTGGACCAATATGACCGCAACTCACTCTTTTTAGTTATGCCCATGAAGAGGAATAGGCCCAGAAAGGTCTTAAATTTGGAAACTGTAATTGGTTTCCAATCTCTGGCAAGGGTCAAATGGGGATTAGCGGCGATGAATTGACCAGCATACACATTGCTTTGGTCCACAATAGATCTATAGAGATCTTCCATGAAAAACAGCAAATAAAAATCAAGTGACATAAAATCAACTGTTTCCACCTGAATTTGGGGTTGGCCGGTGAATGGGGGAATGTCAGGAAAGAAGTACCAGTCTCGCCAATATCGCTGCCTTCCTTCGCACATGCGCGGTAGAGCGGCACTCCGGCGCATCCCTGGGCACAATACAGCAAAACGGCTAATACTCGTGCGCAATTTGGTTAAACGGCTAATGTATGTGTGCAATTCAGCGAAATGGCGAATGCTCGTGTGAGATGCAGCGGTACGGCGAATGTGCGTACAAAATAGCACGCGCACAACATGAGCCTCCCACTGGCCTATAAAAGCCACTCAATGACCAGATTGCTGGTTTATCTTTCAGCTCCCCGTATGTTTCCTGCTTGTATCCTGATTCTTGATTATCTGTTGTGACCCGGATTGACCTCGACCTGCTCTGATCTCTTCCTGCATCTGACCCTCGGCTTGCCTCTCGGACTTCTCCACTTGCTTCCTGTGTTTGACCCTCGGCCTTTCTACGGATATTGCTTCCTGTCTCCAGTGATTGACCCTCAGCCTGCTCCCGGACTCTGCTACTGTCTTTAGTGCTCGACCCCTGGCTTGCTCACAGACTTTGCTTCCAGTTACCTGTGTTTGACCCCCCAGCCTGTTTACGGACTTTGCTATCAATCTTCAGTAGTAAGTCATCAGCCTGCCGACAGACCTGCCAACAGTCCTTTGCACTAGACTGTTTAGAGACTCTTACTAGTCAACCGTGTTTGACCCCTGGCCTGTTGTTGGATCAGCTGTTCATCTTCCAGTCCTGCACAGCTTTCTCCCCGCCGGTGACCTTCACGCAAGACCTGCCCAGCCTGCTGGTGACTCGTGCCTCTTTGTGCCCTTCACCCCCTGTACTATCTCCAGGAGTGGAGTGCGCTTAATCGCAAGAGGTTACCGCTCTCAGCATCTCGGCCTCGGTGAGTACCCTTATCTGACATAACAAACCAGCCATGTCAGAGGCCAATAGAGCGGGTTCACCTCTTGAGGCCCTGTGCCAGCAGGTTACAGCCCTCACACAAGCTGTCAAGAAATTGCAGGAGGGTTATGTCAAAATGGAGGGTCACCTCCAGCATCTGTCCGGGTCGCCTGCTCCAGCTGCCGCAGCTCCTATACCTTCTTCTGGGGTCACCTCACCTCAGGCACAGACCAGCTCTACTGTGGTAATGGCCCTCCCGGAACCCAGGGTTCCCACACCTGAGCGATTTGTTGGCGACTGGAAGAAATTCAGAGCTTTCAAGAACGCCTGCTCCTTGTACCTGGCCCTTCAACCCAGAACTTTCTCTACAGAAGTTGTAAAAGTGGGTTTCATATTCTCCTTATTATCCGAAGAGCCGCAGGCCTGGGCTCATAACCTTATGGAGCAAAGAAGCCCTATACTGAACTCACTGGACACTTTCTTTGAATCTATGTCTCAATTGTATGACGACCCCCAGCGCACCGCCACAGCCGAAGCCATCCTACACACCCTCTCCCAAAGGAAAAGACAAGTAGAAGACTACACGGTTGACTTTTGAAAATGGTCGGCTGATACAGCATCGAATGAAGCTGCCCTCAAATACCAATACCGTCAGGGTCTTTCTGAGACTCTTAAGGATGAGCTGGCTCGGGTCGAGACTCCAACTACTCTGGAGGAGTTTATCCAATTGGCCATCAAGCTGGACCGGCGCATGCGTGAACGGCGCTCTGAGCGCTTTCAGTCTTCCCGACCTACCTGGATGCTTCCCAAGCCTTCTTCAGCCTATCCTCCATCCCCGGCTCCTTCTGCTGTTCCTGCTCCAGAGAGTAAGCCCATGCAATTAGGACTGGTCCGATCTCCTCTCACTCCAGATGAAAGACAACGGAGGCGGCAAGCCAATTTGTGCCTATATTGTGGGGGTCCAAGACACTTTTTACGCAATTGTCCCGTGAGACCCAGTAAGTCACGCTCCCAGTTTACCATGAACTCTCAGGTCACTGGTCCTGCTCAAACTCATGTCATCCTTCCTGTCTCCTTACAGGTGGCGGAAGAGGGAATCCGGCTTCTGGCCATAATTGATTCGGGGGCTTGCAGTTGCTTTCTAGATGCATCTCTGGCACAAAGATTACGCATTCTTCTCTTGAACAAGAAGCAAAACCTCCAGGTCCACCTGGCTGATGGGTCTCTACCTTGTTCAGGGCCCGTCACTCAAGAGACTAGACCCATCCTCACCACCACAGATTCCGGCCATCAAGAACTCTTGTGTTTTGACATTATCTGCTTCCCAATGTTCCCTTACATCTTGGGTCTCCCCTGGCTGCAGGCCCACGATCCCCAGATTAATTGGAGCAAGAAAGAGATTTATTTTTCCTCGGATTACTGTTCTCAACACTGTCTAAACCAAGTTCCAGCTTCCTGTTTGACTGTGCAACCGGTACCCGACAACCTTCAACATGTTCCTCCAATATACCTTGAATTCAGGGACTTTTTTGACAAGAAAAAAGCTGACAGTTTGCCACCTCACCGGTCTTACGACTGTCCTATTGAACTTTTACCTGGCTCTGAAATTCCTTATGGGCGCATATTTCCGTTATCCGAGTCTGAATTGGAAGCCTTTCGGGTTTACATCGATGAGAATCTGGAAAAGGGCTTCATCCGCCCATCCTCCTCGCCGGCTGGAGCTGGTGTTCTGCCGAGAAAGTTCAGCTCGGCGGATAAGTTCCCCCCTCTACTGCGCCTGCGCAGTAGGATCCGGCGGAAATAGCCGAAGCTGAACAGCTGAAAATGAGCTGTACACGGCGCCTGTAAGAGGGCCCCTCGCGGGCTCGCTTCGCTCGCCACGCTTCGGGCATGGCCTCGCTTCGCTCGGCTCTTTTAGATTCCCCCTCTAGGTCCACTTGGATGGTGGGGAATGAACCTGGACCTAGGGCACAGGCGCCGTGTACAGCTGATTGAAGCGTTTGAGCTTCGGCTATCTCCGGCGGCTGACAGTAGTTCGGGGGGAACTTATCCGCCGAGGGAACTTTCTCGGCAAGACACCGGCATCTTTTTTGTTGAAAAAAAAGGATGGTTCTCTCAGACCCTGTGTTGATTACAGGGAACTCAATAAAATAACCTTGAAGAACAGGTTCCTGCTTCCACTCATTCCAGAGTTGTTCCAGCGGTTGCAAACTGCACAAATTTTTTCCAAATTAGACTTACGTGGTGCCTACAACCTCATCCGATTCGTGCTGGTGACGAGTGGAAGACTGCTTCAGATCCAGATTCGGACATTTTGAATACTTGGTGATGGCGTTTGGGTTATGCAATGCCCCGGCCAACTTTCAATACTTGGTAAATGACATTTTCCGAGAGTACCTTGATAATTTCGTAATTGTGTACCTAGATGACATCCTTATTTTCTCTGCTACCATTGAACTACACCAGACTCATGTAAAGAATGTTCTTACTATCCTCAGAAAACATGGACTTTACCTTAAAGCAGAGAAATGTGAATTTGAAAAATAGGATTTTTTAAAACAGCTTACCTGTAAAATCCTTTTCTTTCGAAGGACATCACGGGACACAGAGCCACAGTAATTACTGATGGGTTATAAAGGTATCACTGGTGATTGGACACTGGCACACCCTATCAGGAAGTTCAACCCCCTATATAATCCCTCCCCCTTGCAGGGATACCTCAGTTTTGTAGCCAAGCAATATAGTGTATTAGAAGAGGGGCGGGACCTCTGTGTCCCGTGATGTCCTTTGAAAGAAAAGGATTTTACAGGTAAGCTGTTTTAAAAAATCCTATTTTCTTTCTCGAACATCACGGGACACAGAGCCACAGTAATTACTGATGGGATGTCCCAGAGCAATGCTACCTGAGGGGGGGGAACCACGACCAAGTAGGGTGTAATCAGACCTGAGGACCCCAGCACACTACGCCCAAAGGCGATATCCTCATGCCTTCTCACATCCACCTGATAGAATCTGGTGAATGTATGAACTGAAGACCAGGTTGCGGCCTTGCAGATTTGAGCCATAGAGGCCCGGTGATGCACTGCCCAAGAAGCACCAATAGCCCTTGTGGAATGTGCCTTGATCTGAAACGGAGGAATCTTCTGTTTCAAACCGTAAGCTTGAATGATCAACTGTCGAATCCATTTAGAAATGGTAGCTTTTGACGCTGCCTGTCCTCTATTGGGACCCTCCGGCAGCACGAACAAGACATCCGTCTTGCGAATCTGAGCAGTTGCCTCCAGATAGGTCTTGACTGCTCTTACTACATCCAACTAATGTAGAGATCTCTCTTCCGGAGAACAGGGATCTGGAAAAAAGGAAGGCAGAACAATGTCTTGGTTTAAATGAGAATCAGAAACCACCTTCGGTAAAAAACTTGGATGAGGGCGTAGTACCACTCTATCCTTGTGTATAATCAAATAAGGCTCCTTACAGAAAAGAGCTGCTAATTCTGATACTCTTCTAGCAGAAGAGATGGCCACCAGAAAAATTTATTTCCTTGTCAACAAGACCAAAGGAATCTGACTTATTGGTTCAAAAGGCTGTTTCTGTAACACAGCCAGGACCAAGTTCAAGTCCCAGGGGTTTAGGGGCGCTTTAACCGGAGGATTAAGACGCATCACCCCCTGCATAAAATTTCGGACCAAAGAATGCGAAGCAAGTGGCCGCTGAAATAATACTGATAAAGCAGAGACCTGGCCCTTGATGGTACTCAAGGCCAGCTTCATCTCTAATCCTAATTGTAGAAAATCAAGAATTCTACCTATGACATATTTCCTGGGATGCCAACCTCTGCATTCACACCAGGTTATATAAGCTTTCCAGACTCTATGATAAATCATCCTGGAAGCTGGCTTCCTTGCATTAATCAAGGTAGATATCACAGGACCTGAGAGCCCACGACTCTTCAGAACGTGGGTCTCAATAGCCAAACCGTCAAATTTAGCGTTTGTAAGGCAGGATGGAACACTGGACCTTAACAGGTCTGGGCGTAACGGTAGGGTCCACGGGGAACCCACCGTCATCCTTTCTATTTCTGCATACCAAGTCCTTCTGGGCCAAGCGGGGGCCACCAGAAGTACCGACTACCTTTCCTGCCTGATCCTGCGAAGGAGTCGCGGTAATAGCAGAATAGGCGGGAATGCATAAATCAGTGAGAACCGATGCCACGGAATCACCAACGCATCCGTCCCGCATGCAAGAGGATCTTTTGTCCTTGCCACAAATCTGTCTATCTTTGTGTAGAATCGGGATGCAAAGAGATCTACATCTGGAACCCCCCATCTTTGGCATATGGCCCAAAAGACGTCGGGATGCAGAGACCATTCCCCTGGAAGTAACTGCTGGCGACTTAGATAGTCCGCCTGCCAATTCTCTATTCCCGGGATGAAAACTGCCGATATGCATGGCACATGCATCTCTGCTCAGACTAAGATCTGGTTCACCTCCTTTTGAGCAGCTCGGCTCTGGGTGCCTCCCTGATGATTGACATAAGCCACTGCTGTGGCATTGTCGGACTGGATCCTGACCGGACAACCCTGTAGCCTGATAGTCCAGGCTTTTAGAGCTAAATGTATCGCCCGGATCTCCAGAATGTTGATGGGTAAGGTCCTCTCTGTCTTGGACCATAACCCTTGGACCGCAGCCTGTTCCAGAACTGCTCCCCAACCTGACAGACTGGCATCTGTTGTTACCACCGTCCAGGTAACCGGTAGAAAGGATTTCCCCTTCTGCAGGTTCTCGGGTATGAGTCACCAATTGACGCACCGCATGAGACAGGTGCATCGGAAAGTCTAATGCCTGAACCTTCTTGTTCCAGGTCAACAGAATACTGTGTTGCAGCATTCTTGAGTGAAACTGAGCATAGGGAACTGCTTCGAATGAAGACACCATCTTCCCTAGTAGCCTCATACAAAGGCGGACTGAGGGACCCTTCTTGGTCCTTACTGTCAGAATCAGCTCTTCTCAAAGCAGTGATCTGGTACTGGAGGGGGGGGTGGTGGTGGTACTGGAGTGGGTGGTGGTGGTGGTACTGGAGGGGGGTGGTGGTACTGGAGGGGGGTGGTGGTGGTACTGGAGGGGGGGTGGTGGTACTGGAGGCAGGCCCGGATTTACTCCCTTTGCCGCCCCAAGGCTGGGTCTTTCAATGCCCCCCCACACACACACACCACAATTCTCATCCTTTATCGATGACTGCTACAATAGATCAATTAAAAACATATCTCCACACACGAGAACACTGAAAATAACTGTCTTTAATTGTGGAATGTGTGCGATAGGAGTATGGACTGTGGGTGAGATATCAGGGGTCTAAACAGACCTCTGATGTTTCATCTTTGAAACAGAGAAATGAGATTGAGGACACAGCCCACAATCTCCATCTCTGCAGCCTCAGCTCCACAGAATGAATGGACAGAAATAGCTCCATACAGAGCTTCCTGTTCATTCACAAACTGAAGCATAGTAAACACATTTTACTATGCCTCAGTTATAAATGAACTGGGTCAGTGATCCCTGCAGGTCACTGACTCTATTCATTAAGATATGGGAGGAGCCGGAAATTACACATTTACCGGCCCCTTCCCCACTCTCCATCCAGAAAGCATTCCCCCGCAGCAGCCGGGAAGGAGAGGAGAGGGGGGAACCCGACAGCACTGTGGGGGATGAGGGGGGCCAAAGAGTGGACAGGAGCTTGGGGCAGCAGGTGGTGGATAGCGAGGGGCGGCATATAGAGGAACCGTTCCCCTTCATTTTCCTCCTGCAGCCTTTCAGCTGCAGGCTGCAGGAGGAAAATGAAGGGGAACGGTTCCTCTATATGCCACCCCTCCTATCCAGGGTGTACAGGGGCTGCACGGAAACCCTGGAGCATGCAATTGTGACCCCAGCAACTCCTGTACATACACCCCTGCTCGTAGGATGTGATGAGTGACAGTGTTGGGGGGATGGGATGAGTGGGATTGCTGGGGGGGGGGAATGAGTGGCAGTGCTGGGGGGAATGGAATGAGTGGCAGTGCTGGGGGGATGGGGTAAGTGTCAGTGCTGGGGGGGATGAGTGGCTGTGCTGGTGGGGGGGGGTGGAATGAGTGTCAGTGGTGGGGGGGATGAGTGGCTGTGCTGGTGGGGGTGGAATGAGTGTCAGTGGTGGGGGGGATGAGTGGCTGTGCTGGGGGGGGGTGGAATGAGTGTCAGTGCTGGGGGGTGGGATCAGTGTTAGTGCTGGGGGGATGAGTGTCAGTGCGGGGGGGGAGTGGAATGAGTGTCAGTGCTGGTGGGGGGGGGGGTGGAATGAGTGTCAGTGCTAGGGGGATGAGTGGCTGTGCTGGTGGGGGGGTGGAATGAGTGTCAGTGGTGGGGGGGATGAGTGGCTGTGCTGGTGGGGGGGTGGAATGAGTGTCAGTGGTGGGGGGGATGAGTGGCTGTGCTGGGGGGGGGGTGGAATGAGTGTCAGTGGTGGGGGGTGGGATCAGTGTCAGTGCTGGGGGGATGAGTGTCAGTGCAGGGGGGGAGTGGAATGAGTGTCAGTGCTGGTGGGGGGGGGGTGGAATGAGTGTCAGTGCTAGGGGGATGAGTGGCTGTGCTGGTGGGGGAGGTGGAATGGGTGTCAGTGCTGGGGGGATGAGTGGCTGTGCTGGTGGGGGGGTGGAATGAGTGTCAGTGGGGGGTGTGGGGTGGAATGAGTGGGGGGGTGGGATCAGTGCCAGTGCTGGGGGGATGAGTGGCTGTGATGGTGGGGGGGGTGAAATGAGTGTCAGTGCTGGGGGTGGGATCAGTTTCAGTGCTGGGGGGGATGAGTGTCAGTGCTGGGGGGGATGAGTGGCTGTGATGGTGGGGGGGGGTGAAATGAGTGTCAGTGCTGGGGGTGGGATCAGTTTCAGTGCTGGGTGGGATGAGTGTCAGTGCTGGGCGGAAGGGATGAGTGGCTGTGGTGGGATGGAATCAGCGGTGGTGGTGGGGACTGGGTTCATTGGCAGCGCTGGGTGCCGCGATCAGAGACTCTTACTTGTTGTCAGTGTCCACTCGGTTTCCCCTGCATTGCTCCGTGTCTCTCTCGGCTCCCTGCGCTCCACGTGTCACTGTCTCTACACAGCGGCCGCGACCTCCTGCAGCTCCTTCCCCTCCTTCTCTTACTTGATGTCAGCAGTGTCCGTCCCGCCTCCCTACATTCTCTCTGTCTCTCGATAGGCGGGGGCGGGGCGGTCCACAGCGGAACGAACCGACACATGCTGAACTCACAACAGCAACCAGAGTGGACGTGCGGGGCCCTCACACTAGCGAACGGACGGGCGGCGGGCTTGTCACACTGGCGGGCGGCGGCGGGCCCCCCTTAATTGACAGGACTACAGGGCCCAGTCGCAAGTGCGACTGCAGCGACCCTGATAATTCCGCCACTGCCGACCGGTCTATCAAGAGCAGATCGTCTAGGTATGCTATGACAGCTATACCCTGAGCCCTTAATCTGGCCAGAGGAGGAGCCAAGATTTTTGTGAACACTTGAGATGCAGTGGCTATCCCGAAAGGCAGAGCCACAAACTGGAAATGGCGCCCTCCTACCTCGAAGCGCAGAAACTTCTGATGAGCAGGAAAAATGGGCACATGCAGATATGCATCTCTGATGTCTATTGATGCCAGAAATTCTCCTCCCTGCAGGGTGGGAACTACTGTTCAAATTGATTCCATGCGGAAGGATTGAATCCTTAGGAATCGGTTCAGATCCCTTAAGTCCAGAATGGGCCTGACATCCCCATTTGGCTTTTGGACCGTAAAAAGGTTGGAATAGAAGCCCAATCCCTGGTCCTTTGCGGGAACTATCATAATGACCTCCTGCGACAAAAGTCGCTCTAACGCTAGAAGGAGCGACTGGTTCTTCTCTGGGTCTCTGGGAACACCTGATCTGAGGAACCGAGGAGAGGGGAATTCCTGAAACTCCAGCTTGTACCCTAAGGTTACCGTGGAGATTACCCATCTGTCCTGGAAGTCCTCCTGCCAGAGCTCTGAGAACTGTCGCAGTCTTCCCCCACTCGAGTGAGCGGGGGCGCCCCCTCATGCAGAGGTCTTAGTGTTTTGCCTAGTAGGCTTCTTTCCCCAGGACTTCTTTTGTCCCTGGGGTTGACTCTTGTCTCTGGACCCCGATGGAGGCGGCCGTCGAGACTGCCTGGAGGCTGAAGCCCCTGGCGCTGGGGAAAGAGTCAGTTTGAAAGAGGGACGCTTACTCTTCTTCTTGACAGGTAAGAGAGTGCCTTTCCCACAAGAGATTCTCTTGATATAGTTATCCAAGTCCTCTCCAAACAACCTTGCACCACGAAATGGAAACCCAGCCAGTAGCTTCTTACATGGTGCTTCGGCTGACCAATTTTTCAACCATAGGATTCTACGTATATGCACCAACCCCAGTGAAAGACGGGAGGTTTGCACGATAGAATCTCTAATGGCGTCAACCACAAAGCATAAGGCCGCTGGAAGGTTAGCAAACCCCTGGGCCTGCTGTTCAGGTAATACTTTGATGACCTGCTTAACATGGTCTCTTAAGTATTGACAGACTCCAATCGCTGCTACTGCAGGTTGGGCCACTGATCCTGCTAAGGAGAAAACATCCTTCAATAGGGATTCCATCCTTTTATCTACAGGATCCCTGAGCATCTGAGCATTGTCTACAGGACAAGTCAGGCTATTATTTACGAAGGAAATGGCGGCATCAATAGCCGGTATTCC
Source organism: Lithobates septentrionalis (assembly GCA_037952835.1). Lineage (NCBI taxonomy): Eukaryota > Metazoa > Chordata > Amphibia > Anura > Ranidae > Lithobates > Lithobates septentrionalis. The sequence continues at coordinate 10,503,839 of JBBDGP010000440.1, read as the reverse complement.
CCACATTTTAATAAACTTTTCTTTCATCGGATAAAGTGTTGAAAACTTTCTTGGCGGAAAAAAACGTTTGTCTGGGTGATCCCACTCAGAATAAATGAGCTTTTCAAGTAAAGTATGAACAGGAAAAGCATGTGCTGCTTGGATAGGTTTCAGTGACCCCAAAGCAGAAGAGGATTCTTTAGCAGTTTCAGGTATGGGCAACTTAAACGTGGAGCGGATAAAAATCCAGTGAGGATCTGCACTAAGACTTTCTCCTCTTGGGAAGTCGCAGAGGGTCCCTCTCCACCTGATTCCTCCGAAGAGGAATCATCCGTCCCATCCCTATCCTCTGAAAGAGATTCATCTCCTTTATCCCAGAGCTCCTCTGTCAGGGGGCCCTCAGAACCTGAACGAGATCCCCTAGTGTCTCTGGTTCCTGGGGTGCTTGAACCTCTTCTACCCATAGTGCAAAGCAACAAGGTGTGAGGTATACAAATGAACACTGCCTGCTGAGCGATGTAGTCTGGCTAAAAGCCTTGCTACCCAATGCTCAGTCTGGTGTTACTTCAGTAAATGCTGCCTAGGAGAATGCCTGTGTCCCACCTTACATGCGACCGTCAGCTCTGTGTCTCTCAGAAGGCTGTGTGCACCTGTACAGAGTGCCTCTAATAGCCTGCAGCTGGCCTGAGTGGGAGTCTAAGCACCTGTGCTGACGTCCCGCCCCCCCTCTACCACCCCCCCCTCGAGTTTTGAAAAAAACGAGCGCTTCCCGTGCTGCCGACTCTCCTGTCATGCTTCTGGAGAAAGGCTGGGGATGGGGGGGGGAGGGAGGGAGGCTGGTAACAAGATCTGCCTGAACGGCTATCTTCAGAGATGGTGGCCATTAGGCTGCAGAGCCCGGGTGGTATAACCACTTTCTAGACCCCTGTGGCCCCTCTCTAGCCTGGGGGGTAACATTCAAACATGAGAAATCCCCCTTTCCATCTTACCTGCTTGCAGCCTGCTTGAGACGCTGGGACATAATCAGTGATGAAAACACCTGAGACAGTCAGTCAGCATGTGCAGGTTTGTGCTCTTGGCAGCCCCCGGTGGTCACAATAGGCATAGCATGCATTTACCTTAAAGGAGAAAAGCCACTAGAACTCAAAAATTCTGTGGAATCTCCTCTTACCTTATCCAGCCGCAGGGTGCTGTTTACACAGACCCAATCTTCACCTCTCACGGTGGGCTCCGTTTGAAAAAACCGTCAGAGACTGGGGCCCCCATCAGTAGGGGGATCCAACAGTTCTGAGACCGTAAAGCACCTCGCCAGAAATTAGGAAGTTTAAAGCCATTTTCTGATCTGCGGGGTCCAGCTCTCTAAAAAGAGAAGCGTTACGGGTAAAATTGTACAATGGAGGGGGAATTGGGACTTTATATGAGGCGCACTAGTCGCCTCCATCCCGGTAATACGAAGTCAAAATGGTATTGGTGGACCATAGCATGGGTGCCACTGGTGCCCGGTAACTGATAGTATAGTTGCATACAGGGATAATGTAATCGTAATAACGAACAATGATGGCATCAAAGTACAGTGGATAGAGTAGGCATCAATTGTAGCTCGACGCGTTTCGTGGGTGATGTTTTCCACTCATCAGGAGCTGATGCATGATAATCCTGTAAGATATGTACATCTAATCAACCTCAGTCTGTAGGGGAGGAATTGAAAAAATGTTGGAAAAGTATGGCCAGAAATACACTTACCAACCCTGACATTGAGCGCAGCGCATGGCGGATGGCATGGAGTAGGCCGGGGGCAGCAAGCCTCGCGGCGGGAGCTGAGGCAGCATGTAGTGTCTGAATGGCATCAGGTAGTGGGGTGACACTATATGAGTAGTGAGATGATCTCCGTTGATGAAACGTGAATTGTCAGAAATAGAGAAAATCTGGGAATGGATGTTAAAGAATAATATATCAGTATAAATTATAAAGATAACTAAATAAATTAGATTACGTTGAGTAATATGTAGATATTATACCCAGAGATGCTCATAAATGGAGAGTACTGGTAGCTAGTATAATGGAAATTATAATGAAAAAAGTCTGAATAAAAAAGTATTTGTAAAAGCAACAATGTAACATGGCTTGTCAGAAAAAAGAGGAGGGATATCTGGGAAGTAATGTGTGAATATATGTTAATTAAATACGAATGAGAAGATTATGTAGAATGAAGTATGAATTATGCAGAGTGTTGGTGAGTAATGTAGTGGAGATCGTTACGGGTAAAACCTTGTTTCTTCGGACACGAGGCCTGGGTACCATTCAATTCGGCCATGAAAAGACACTTTGAATGGATCCGGTTTGCCTGGCTTGCCCCAGTATAGGATATCAGGATATTCCCTTTGGAGCTCAGCACAGGACATCTTTACACGTCCATCACCTAAGACACTGGCGTAAAAACTGAGGTATCCCTGCAAGGGGGAGGGATTATATAGGGGGTTGAACTTCCTGATAGGGCGTGCCAGTGTCCAATCACCAGTGATACCTCTATAACCCATCAGTAATTACTGTGGCTCTGTGTCCCGTGATGTTCGAGAAAGAAAAACTGTTGTTCAATTTCTTGGATTCATTATTTCCACCGATGGGGTCGCAATGGACCCGCAAAAGGTTAAAGCAATTCAAGAATGGCCGGCCCCTGCAGATAAAACGGTTCATTGGCTTCGCTAATTTTTATCCAAGGTTTATTAAAAAATTTTCTTCCATTGTCTTGCCCATCACCCAGCTGACCTGTCAACAAAATCTTTTTCGGTGGTCCCAGGAAGCTCAAGAGGCTTTTGATGAGTTGAAGGTCCTGTTTAATTCTGCACCTATCCTGCAGCATCCAGACCCCGCACTACCCTTCATATTGGAAATAGACGCTTCAGAGACAGCTACAGGTGCTATTCTGTCTCAGAGATGGGGTCCCAAGTCCCTCCTTCATCCAGTAGCCTTTGCTTCAGGGAAACTAAGCCCTCCTGAAAGAAATTACAGTGTTGGGGACCGTGAGTTATTAGCTATCAAGTTCGCCTTGGAGGAATGGAGATATCTGTAGGAGGGTGCGTCCCATTCTATAAATGATTTTCACAGACCACAAGAACTTGGAATACCTCAGAACAGCCAAGCGCCTAAATCCTAGACAAGCCCGGTGGGCACTCTTCTTCTCCAGATTCAATTTTCACATTTCTTACAGACCTGGTTCCAAGAACGGGAAAGCGGACCCACTCTCCCAGATGTTCCCAGAGTCCCCTCAAATAACAAAACCTAGCACCATCCTTTCCCCACAGAATTTTTGCCTCATTACCCAGTCTGACCTCAGAACTGCCATTAAACAAGCTTCCACCCACTGTACTGAGCCAGAGGTACCTTTTTTGAAGAAACGGGATGACTTACTTTGGGCCCGGAATAAAATTTTTGTCCCGCTTGAGGTAAGACCTCTGATCCTGGAGACTTTTCATGACCACAAACTGGCGGGTCATTTCGGAGCTCTAAAGACCACTGAACTAGTCTCTCGTTCCTTTTAGTGACCTGCTTGGAGATGGGACTGCAAGGATTACGTCTCCTCATGTATCTCCTGTCAGCGAAACAGGGGGTCAAACGCCAAGTCTTGGGGTCTACTGAAACCTCTGCCCATCCCGGAACGACCATGGAAAGAAGTGTCTATGGACTTTATTGTTGAATTACCACCCTCTGATCTCTGTTCTCTACCATTTTTGTCATTATTGACCGCCTCTCTAAGATGGCACACTTTCTCCCCAAGATGGGCACTCCCTCTGCCCTGGATACAACTAATAAACTAATATTTTTATCAAGGAAGTAGTAAGGCTTCACAGGGTATAATATTGTCTCCTATAGAGGTGTTCATTTCACCTCTAAGTTTTGGAGGGAGCTTTGTAAAGCGCTGTAAATTAAAGTCAGTCTGTCTTCAGCTTACCATCCTCAAAGTAATGGCCAAACGGAGAGGACAAACCAAACGTTAGAACAATATCTTCGTTGCTTCTGTTCCGGCTCCCAGGATGATGAGTTTGCTTATAATAATTCCATCCACTCAGCTACTAACCAAACACCTTTCTGGTCCAACTTTGGGTTTCACCCCTCCTTTCTTTCTAATTGCTTCCCTGAAATATCAGTTCCGGCTGTGCAAGACCGCATAACTTCCATCCAGTCTAATTTCCCAAAAATTTAGGAAACCATGCAGAAGGCCCAGGACAGTTACAAAAGACACTATAACAAGGGAAGAAAAGAAAATCCAGCCTTCAAGGTAGGGGATGAAGTCTGGCTATCTGCCATGAACCTTAGGCTACCTTGTCCTTCTCGGAAATTAGGACCGAAATTCATCGGCCCTTTCAAAGTCAAAAGGATTGTGAACCCTGTGGCTTTTGAATTAGCATCATAGGTGTGCGCAGCCTATTGCATTAGGGTGTGCACCTCAAAGCTCAAACACACATGTGCGTGCATGTATGTATGTATGTATGTATGTATGTATGTATGTATGTGTATATGTATATTACACACACACTCTTATGGCAGAGCCGATGCAGTGAAAGAGAGGTATGGTAGCACTTTATTAATGGCAGAACTGGTCATAGGGAGATATTTCCCATAATGCTAATGATAATGCTAATACACTTGGGGTGATTAGGGTGTGCCCAGGCACACCCCCTGCGCATGCCTATGATTAGCATTACCCAGTTCCTATAGGATACACCCTGTGTTTCACGCATCCCTACTGAAACTGGTGATTCCTAGCCCTTTTTCAGGAAGAAAAAGACCACCTCCTCCTCCGGTCAAAATCAATGGCAAGAATGAGTTTGAGGTAGAAGCTATAATTGACTGCAGGAAGAAGGGCAAGCAGCTCCAGTACTTGATTAAATGGAAGGGCTACCCCCCTGAGGATAATTATTGGGAACCTTCAAGTAATTTACACGATGCACGCTTAATCCAAGCCTTCCACAAGAAACACCGGGACTTACTGTCCAGATTGGGCGTCCAGAGGCCGCCCCTGGGGGGGGGGCACTGTTAGGAAAGAAGCAAGTACCAGTCTTGCCAATATCGCTGCCTTCCTTCGCATATGAGCGGTAGAGTGGCACTCCAGCGCATCCCTGGGCACAATACAGCGAAACGGCTAATGCGCGTGCGCAATTCGGCTAAACGGCTAATGTGTGCAATTCAGCGAAACGGCTAATGCGCGTGCCTGAACAGCGAACGCGCGTACGCAATAGCGCGCACACACAACATGAGCCTCCCACCGGCCTATAAAAGCCACTCTGTGCCATGACCAAATTGCTGGTTTGTCTTTCAGCTCCCCATGTGTTTCCTGCATGTATCCTGATTCTTGATTACCTGTTGTGACCCGGATTGACCTTGACCTGCTCTGATCTCTTCTTGCATCTGACCCTCGGCTTGCCTCTCGGACTTCTCCACTTGCTTCCTATGTTTGACCCTCGGCCTGTCTATGGATATTGCTTCCTGTCTCCAGTGATTAACCCTCAGCCTGCTCCCGGACTTTGCTACTGTCTTCAGTGCTCGACCACTGGCTTGCTCACAGACTTTGCTTCCAGTTACCTGTATTTGACCCCCAGCCTGTTTACGGACTTTGCTATCAATCTTCAGTACTAAGTCATCAGCCTGCTGACAGACCTGCTAACAGTCCTTTGCACTAGACTGTTTTTGCCTATCTAGAGACTCTTACTAGTCAACGGTGTTTGACCCCCGGCCTGTTGTTGGATCAGCTGGTCATCTTCCTTCTTGAGCTTCAGCATCTTCCAGTCCTGCACAGCTGTCTCCCTGCCAGTAACCTTCACGCAAGACCTGCCCAGCCTGCTGGTGACTCGTGCCTCTTTGTGTCCTTCACCCCCTGTACCATCTCCAGGAGTGGAGTGCGCTTAGTCGCAAGAGGTTACCGCTCTCAGCATCTCGGCCTTGGTGAGTACCCTTATCTGACAGGGAAGTACGGTTGCTGCAGAAGTGGTGGGCTCCAAATTAGTATTGGCAAATGCAGCAGGAAGGGCACTATGGGTTTGATGGGCCTGTGTTTGTCTTCTTCATGGTGGCTGCGGGACACTAATTGTGCTAGCCACCACACCAGCTTGAACTCCACTTATGGGACTCGCCACTTCACAAAGTGTTACTGCAGTGAAGATGAGCGGCACTAGTACTGGCTCTCTGCTCCATAGGAGAGCCCTGCAGTTCTTGCACCTCAACGACAGCAGAAGAACGGGGTCTGGTACGCCTGAGCTTGGCAGGGACCACAACTCCGTCGTCAGAGCTATCTGTCAGGGTGCCGCTGCTTTCTACAGGATTGTATTCTGAGCCTGAATCTGATAGATGAGTGACTTCCTCTTCACTATCTGTCATTCTCAGAAACGTGTGGGCCTCTTCACTAGTGTACTTTCGATTTGACATTTTGGTCTCTAAATTTACTGGTACACTAGTGAGACTCACAGGTAAAAAAGCTCCTGACTGTCAGTGACTGATTCAAACGCTACCAAAAAAACTGTTCGCAGGGATCAGGCCTGACTCTGCGAACGCTGCAGTTATGTGTGTTGTGTTTTGTAAGTGACAGTGATCGATTGATACTGCACTTGGGTGGGCTGGGCGCAGGGGCTAAACGCAGGTGCTAGCAGGTATCTGGGCTAATCCCGCTAACACTGCGTTTTTGGGAACCCTAAACTGCTGGGGACACTAGTATAGATCTTATCAGATTACATATTGATCCGTTCAGACACTATACTACTAAGGGAGGTGTATGGTGCGTGCGTGGATGTTAGCGCTACTAGCACTAATCTGATGCTGCCTGGGGTGACGCAGACCCTGACTGATGCTAAAACCTAACTTATATCACCTGCCGGGCGATCAGGGGGTTAAACGTTTATTGGGTAATATACGGCGGGTGCCCTGATGCTATAAAAAACAAACTAACTAACCAGCGTCACCCATAACACTAATACGGTGATCACTGGTGACAGGGGGTGAAAGGGTTAACTAGAGGGTAATCAGGGGGTTAAAACCTTTATTAGGTCATATTTGGGGATACCTGAGGCTATAAAAACCTGATGGTGAAACTAACTGGCTAACAAGCGTCACCAGTGACACAAATACGGCGATCGATTGGTGACACTGGTGACAGGGGGTGAAAGGGTTAACCAGGGCTTTAAAACCTTTATTAGGTAGAATATATGGGGGTACCTGATGCTATAAAAACCTGACGGTGAAACGAGTCACCTAACTGGCTAACTAGCGTCACCAAATATGGCGATCGATTAGTGACACTGGCAACAGGGGGTGAAAGGGTTAACTTTTATTACCTTTATTAGGGTGTTTAGGGGGGTAACCTAGACCTAACGGGGGGGGGGGGGGGCTACTAACTGCCCTAACACTTATTTCAGTAACAAATTACACCAATACAGTGATCAGTGAAAAATCTGAAAACTGCAATTGGTGACACAGTGACAGGGAGTGAAAGGGTTAACTGGGGGGGCAATCGGGGGTGATGGGGGGGGGGAAGTGTACCTATGTGTATTGGTGTTAATGTACTGTTGGTGCAACTCATGGTTAGATGTCCTCTCTCTCTCACTGTAATCTAAAGGACCCCAGGAGGAGAGATGACATCACTTCCTCCTGTCTGTGTTTACACTTACACAGATGGGGGAAGGTTTTCATTTGTTAGGAGTGATCACCAGGTCCAGACCATAAATCATTGGTCTGGCCCTGGGAACTGATCGCTCCCCTAATGAATCCAACCTCCGCGGGCACAGGGGTGCGCGACTTTTGTAATTCATGTGTTGTGGGCACATGATGTGCAATGGACTGATGTGCACCCTTTTTAACGGGTGAATATCAAAAGGCCAACTTTCACTTACAACCCTAGGATGCCTAAGAGCATGGCCGCTGATAAGGCAGTACAACTGGCCCTCCTGTAGGGGGCCTGAGCCTCATCAGTCCAGAAGGGGGCCCGGGCACCTGCAGGAGAGGAAAGCCAACTGTACTGCCTTGAAACCTCTGTGGAACCCCCTACAGCACTGCTGGCTTTCTCCCTCCGGCTGATGTGCAGGGGATCAATGCTACTTACTTGCCCACATTTCCTTTATTTAGCAAGCTTTCCCATGCTGTTTTTTTTCTCGGGCTGTGTCCCGATTTTGGAGCAGCAGGGACAGCTGTAGAGTCTCTCTCTTCCTTTGCCATTAAATCTTTACACTGCCAGTGTCATGTCAGATTACCGCTACCCATCTGTCAGGGCTGGGCTCAGCCCTTCCTTCTCTAAACTGGCCGCTCAGCTGTCGGCTAATTGCTAGCTCCTATCTCTCCACAGTGACTCACCGGTTGATGATCCTGCTCATCAGTCCTGCCTACTTAAACTGTCCAGCCCAGTTGATCTCTGCCTTTGCCTTGGTCACATCTCTAGAGTCGCTCGCCTGTGTTCCTGTTAAAGACTTGCTTGACTGACATTCCTTCTGGCTCCTTTACGTTTTGGCTTGTCTGACTATCCGTTCCGGTTCCTGAACTCTAGCTATGTTTTGACTACATTTACTCTGTTTACCTTTTTTATTATTATTATTAAACAAGTATGATTTAACTGTACTTCCGTCTCAGTCTGATTAATGGTTTCTGACAGTAATGTATTAGATATAGATAAAAATGATTTAAAAAAAACTGTGCCAAAATTTAAAAACAAAATGGCGTGGGGCCCCCCCCAAAATCCATACCAGACCCTTACTCGAGCACGCAACCTGGCAGGCCGCAGGTAAATGGGGGTGACGAGAGTGCGGACGCCCCCCTCCTGAACCATACCAGGCTACATGCCCTCAACATTAGGTGGGTGCTTTGATGGGGACAAGGGCCTCATCCCCACAACCCTTGCCCGGTGGTTGTGGGGGTCTGCGGGCGGGGCGCCCACAGATCCCGGCACCCCCATGTGAATGGGAATCGGGTACATTGTGCCCCTACTCATTCACCAAAAAAGTGGCAAAAAAGTAAAAATGACAGGAGACAGTTTTTGACAATTCCTTTAGAAAAAAAAAAAAAAAAATGTCCCGCGATTGTCCATCCATCTTTAATCACAGCACCGATGGACTGAAAAAGAAAAAAATAAGGAAAAACTGTGCCTCGATGGGAGGCATCCGGCTGACTGCAGCCTTTTCGCGCTAACAGCTCTTATATAGCTAAAGGCGAAACCGGGTGACCCTTCCCCCTTCTGACATCACGTGACGTCAGAGGGGGTGGGGTCACTCGTTTACATCACCGGGTGGCCCCGCCTTTGGCTATATAAAAGCTGTCCACGCGAAAAAAGCTGCAGTCGGTGGGACGCCTCCCATCAAAGCGGAGTTTTTCCGGGTTTTTTTGGTCCATCGGAGCTGTGATTGAAGATGGATGGACATCGCAGGTGTCACACGGGCCACGTACCTGAGATGAGACTGAAGAAGTGGGGAGGCCTCCCTTGCACTTAGAGTCCTTGAACCCTCTGGAGATGGAGACAGAGACTTGGTGGACACCGAGTGGCATGGGTGCCAGGGGTGCAGAGCACTGTGCAAACCTTAGTCCGAGATCCGAGCCGAGGTCAAGTCCAATTTGGCAATGAAGTATAAAAGGGTTAATCAGAAGAAGAATGATCCAGATCCAAGCTGGGGTCGGTTCCAATCTGGCAGCTGAGTACAAAAGGGGCAAAGAAGTAGAATGGTCAAGGTACAAATCCGAGGTCAATGTCAAGCAGCAATCAAGAGTAGTCAAATAGGTTTAGAGGTCACAACAAGTTCAGACAGATCACACACTAGCACAGGAACAAGGGGGGACTGAAGATAATCCAGCAATTTGGCAGTGTCTGGGCTGGGATTATATAGGGAAGTTTGAGGTCACTTCCTGTGCGCCTCCTGGGCATTTTCCCGCCTTTTTCCATCAGGTTGAGGTCACTTCCTGTACGCCTCCTGGGCATTTTCCTGGCTTTTTCCCTTAGGTCTTCTGCGCAGGTGCAGGTTGGCGCACTGAGGTGTCTTTTGGCGCATGCTCAGTTGGCATGGATTACCTCTTGCGGCAACGTGCCATTGGTGCATGCGTAGTAAGTCCTGAACTCTTACAGAGCCCCCCGAAGGGGCGGCCTCCGAATGCCTGTCCGGGATGAAGCTCGCTATAAGAACCGCCGAGAAGATCTGGAGCATGGATATGCGACTCGGGTTCCCAGGAATTCTCTTCAGGGCCATAACCCCTCCACTGTACCAGAAATTGGCGTCCGCTGCCCCTTCTACGGCAGTCCACGATGGCCTCCACCTCGTCCTCCTCAATCCCTTTAATCATAGAGGGAGGCGGAGGAGGGGCCCCACGTTTCCCAAAGGGGTTTGGGGGCCACGGACTTCAGGGAGGGAGGCATGGAAGACAGGGTGGATCCGGTAAGTAGCGGGCAGTTTGAGTTTGTAGACAACAGGGTTGAATCGGGACAGGGAAGGGCCCAATGAACTTAGGGCTCAATTTCTTGGAGGAACAGGCCAACTTCAATTGCCTGGTAGACAGCCAAACCTTGTCTCCCGCTTGAAGACCAGGTCCCCCCGCCACCTTCAATCATAGATGGTCTTGTAATCCAGCTGTGCCTTGGCCATGGTATCCTTTAGGAGCTTTAAGTTATAGCTATGAGTAAGCATCAGTTGATGTGAAACGCGTTAGCCGTTTATCCCTGTTTTATCCACCCTTGATATGACTATACTTTGGATTTTTATTTATTTTTGCTAATAAAGATGCCTTTCTTCATGGAGTGCGGCAGTCCAGGATCTTTTTCCGTTTCTACACAGTTGTGCAGAGCCAGCACCCTTTAGCTTGAGTAGGGCGTGAGGATCTATTCAGGTGTGGAAGTCTTGGGAGCGTCATCCCCTTTCGTAGGAGCTTTAAGTTGTTGTGTAGAAATTCTGCTCTGTTCCAGACAGCCAGGACCGAAGCGGAAGCGGGTAGGACAGTGTCATGGTTATGCAATAGAGTTTGTCCGTCAGCTTACCTGTCTCCATGTGTTCATCTCTAGAGACCAGCTGACTCCCACCTGACTGCTTTTATAATCTCTCCTCTAGCATGGCTCCACCCCAGCTCCTATCAGAGAAGTCTATATTAACCTCTGCACTGCAGGCCAGCCCTGCTGATCAACCTTTGTGTGTTTGGCTTCTTGTTTGCCGTGTGTTCTACGTTTGTTTCTGTTACTTACCTTGGCGTGTTCTCTGCTATTCCTATCTGCTTGGGACCCTGAGGTTTGGCGTGTCCCCGACTATCCCGGTTTGCCTGTGACCCTGAACCTTTGGCGTGAACTCTGTTGTCCTTGTCTGCTTGTGGCCTCGACCTTGGCTTGTCCCTTACTATCCCTATCTGTTGCCTACTGTGGGTGTGAGCTGGGGGACCCTGGGGGTCGTGACCTGGAGCCAGTTGCAGCCCAGTCCATCCTCACCACTAGAGGCTCTGGTGAACACCTGCTGGCTCTTAGACTCTGCGCCCTAGGGAATCTTACGCTCTAACCCCGGTTGCATCCGTGTTGGTGTTCAAGTGGCCCTGACTTACTTACCACCCTGACTCCCATCCACAGCAGTCAGCCGTAGGGTCCACTACTTTGTGGTGCACTCCTGATTCCAGCGGTGTGCATCTGTCACCTAGCTTCAAGGTGACCTGACAGACAGGGGAAAAAGAAGGGTGGTACCTCAGGTTGGCGTAGAACGGTGATTGCTTAGTGGTAGAATGTATTGCGTTGTTGTATGCAAATTCTGGGAAAGGAAGTAGGGACGCCCAATTTGGACAAAGGTGGAGAAACAACGAAGGTACTGTTGAAGAGTTTGGTTTGCGCATTCCCTTTTGTCCATTGGTCTGAGGGTGGTAGGCCGAAGAGTAGTGGTTCTCGATGTCTAGAGCAAGACAGAGTTCCTTCCAGAATTTAGAGGTGAATTTGACCCCACAATCCGATACAATATTGCTGGGGACCAAATGGAGGCGTATGATCTCCTTGATAAAAGCCTGAGCTGTTTCTGGGGCAGAAGGAGTGCCAATCATAGGAATAAAATGAGCCATTTTTGTAAGGCGGTCCACAACAACAAATATGGATGTAAACCCATCAGAGGGTGGTAGCTCCACTATGTAATCCATGCTGATCTGTCCCCAGGGTCTGGAGGGAACAGGCAGGGGGTGTAGGAGACCCCATGATTTATTATTTTCCGTTTTGCTGTGATTGCATACCGGGCAGTAACTGACGTAAGGGTGGCAGTCTGCCTTGAGGGTAGGCCACCAAAAGGTTTGTAAAAGCAGATTGGTGGTTTTAGTCACCCCAAAATGCCCTGCTAACTTGCTGTCATAGCAGAGTTTGAGCACCCGAACTCTCAGTTGAAAGGGCACAAACACAGCATGGCCATGGAAGAAAAGTCCATCCTTTTCTTGCAGATGTTTTCCTGAGGGCAATTGGTCTAGAGAGGAGGCCAGTTTAATCCTGGACAAGAGGTCATCCGTAAGTAGGAAGAAATTATAGGCAGGGAGTATCGCGTCCGTTGTTGGCGAGATATCTGATGTTGGATACATGTGGGATACATGTGGGATAGAGCATCAGGTTTACAATTTCTGGATACCAGATGGTACATGATATGCATTTGAAATTAGTTGAAGAAGAGAGCCCATCTGGCTTTTCTGGTCTGAGACGTTTAGCCGTACGGAGGTATTCCAAATTCCTATGATCAGTGTAAAGTATAGGGTGCGAGGCTCCTTCCAATAGATATCGCCATTCTTCCAGGGCCAGTTTAATAGCAAGAAGTTCCCGGTCCCTACATCATAGTTCCTTTCGGCTGGGGACAACTTCCTGGAAAAGAAGGCAACAGGATGCAACATAGCTGTGGTTTCGTGGCACTGAAAAAGGACTGCCCCAACCGCAATATCTGAGGCATCGAACTCCAACACGTAAGGCAGGGCTGGGTTGTGATGACGAAGGACCGGGGCAGAGGTGAATTGCTTCTTGAATTTGTCAAAAGCTATTTGTGCTGAGGGGGACCACAGAAAACGGCTGTTTTGCTTGATAAGTTGTGTGATAGGTGAAATTATTGATGAGAAGCCTTTGATGAATCTTCTAAAAAAATTGACGAATCCCACGAACCTCTGGACGCTCTTATGGTCCGAGGGTGCTGGCCATTCAAGAACTGCAGTTACCTTCTGGGGGTCCATGGATATGCCAGAAGTCGAAATAATGAGGCCAAGGAATTGTATGGTATCTTTCTCAAACTCACATTTTAAGCTTGGCGCAGAGTTTATGGGCTCGGAGGTGAAAAAGGACATTTCGCATGTGGATGTGATGTGCCTCGAGGGAAGGTGAAAAAACAAGGATGTCATCTAAGTACACTATCATGAAGAGGTCAAGAAAATCCCAAAAGATGTCGTTTGCCAAGTGTTGGAAATTTGCTGGGGCATTACACAGCCCAAATGGCATGACCAGATACTCAAAATGGCCAAACCTAGTACGAAAGGCTGTTTTCCATTCATTGCCCTCTCTTATCCGTATTAAATTGTAGGCCCCCCTTAGGACCAATTTTGAGAAGACCTTGTTGATGCAGAATCTCTGAACAAGCTCAGGGACTAGAGGCAACGGGTATTGATTCTTGATTGTGATACTGTTCAATTCTCTGTAGTCGATACATGGTCTTAAAGAATGGTCCTTGTTTTCCACAAAGAAGAGTCCAGCGCCAGCAGGAGAGGTAGAGGGCTGGATGAACCCTTTCCTAAGATTGTCATCAATGTATTTTTGGAGAACTTCTAATTCAGGCTCAGAGAGTGGGAAGATCCTCCCAAATGGTATTGCAGAACCAGGAAGAAGCTCAATGGGGCAATTATATGGCCGGTGAGGCGGTAGGGATTCAGCCCCCTTCTTGTCGAAGACATCCAGGAAGTCTCTGTAAACCTGGGAGAAGAGTGTTGTCATCTGTGGAAAGGGGTTGAACCGTCAAACAGGCTCGTTGTGGGAAACAGTGGTGTAAGCAATAGGGTGAGCCGAAAGACACAACTTCAGTGGACCAATCAATCTGTGGCTGGTGCTGTCGAAGCCACGGTAACCCCAAAATAACCGGAAAAATGGGGGAAGAAATCACGTCCAACCGAAGATATTCCCGATGGTCTGCTTCGGTGGTGGCCAATATGAGGGTGGTCTCATGGGTTATTGGACCCGAGGTTGGTGTGGAGCCCTCTGCCAGATGAACGGTAAATGGCTGGGGCTTCTTGCATAGTGGGATTCCATACTTTTTGGAGAAGTGGATGTCAATAAAGCAGCTGCAAGCCCCAGAGTCAATAATGGCTGCTACTCAGATTATCCTTCCCGGTATCTGCAAAGAGAGGCAGAGAGCGAGATGCAAGGATTTAACAATGTACGGCGAAACAGATGGGGGTTAGATCCACTTACTCGGCCTAATGAGGCATCCCTGAAGAAAGTGACCCGCTCCACCACAATACAGGCATAGATTGATTAGGCGACGGTGTTGTCGCTCTTCGGGTGTGAGGGGTGCACGAACTGAGCTGAGTTGCATCGGTTCTGCGTCATTGGGAATTGGAGTTGATGCGTGGGTCTCAGGGGTTCTCAGGTGTGGAGCCATGGGTACTCGTGGCAGCATCCATGTAGGACGGGCCATACTGGATTGTTCCCTGTGACGTTCTCTGAGTCTGCGATCAACCTGGATAACTGAATTGTAGGTTCCAATGTATCAGGGAGCCCCACTCTTGCTAATTTGTCTTTGAGGGGCTCGGACAGGCCCAAGCGAAACTGATGGCGCAAGGCAGCATCGTTCCATGTAGTGTCTGCAATATGCAAGTAGAGGCGCAGAGAACTGGCGATAACAATAATGACAACAATAATAAAAACAAAGGGATGGGGAACAAAATGAAATTTCCCAGTCTCATATTACATTCAATGGATAAATAATGTCCACATGTATATGTCCAAAGAGGAAAAATTGTGTATCACATTAACATATATAGGGCATGATCTCACAGTCATGTGAAAATGAGGAGTTCAAGGATCCAAATAATAATAGGTCCACAAGCAGGGCTGCCTTCATCAAGAAGTGAAACCACATTCCAATCCTAAGAAAAAGCAAAAGAGAGAGGCGCCTCTGGGTGTAGACTAAAAGCAAGGTTTATTCATAAAAAGATAATGATGATCAAACTCACATGTTGAAGGTCATCAATAAGCATAAAATGGTAATCAATACTGAAGAGGACATCATCCATCAAAGGTTCAAATCAGTCAAAGACAACTCCTGGCGGGGGGCTCTGCCTGTGTGTGAGGAGAGGTACCGCTGAGATGTGAGGCCGGCCGCAGCGGTGACAAGTCACAATGCTAGGTAGAGAGCATGGAAGAACGTAAACATCCGGCGAGGAGTGATGACGTCATGAGTCGAGCGACGCGTTGCAGGGCGTACGGGCTGTGATGACGTGACAGCCGCGCCCCTTCATCAGGCTGAGGATGGATGGGATAGGGCGGCTTAAAACAAACAGGAAATGTGGTGATTGGTGTGGATGAAGGAGGGGAGGGACGGGACCGGGACTACAGGAAGTGGTCAGAGGAACGATCAGAAGTGTCAGCAGTGAAGTATTAAGTGGAAAAGCATAAGGAGGCGATTATGTGAAAAGAAAAGAAAAAGAGATGATGTAAAAATAGAAGGTTCAATTGGGATGGTATATGGCTGGAGAAAATATATGTGAATGAAATAAAAAGGGGAATGGTAAAAATAATAATAATAAAAAATGAAAAATGATGAAAAATAAAATAAAATAAATAATAAATAAATAAAAAATAAAAAAATAAAATAATAAATAATGATGATAATGATAATATATGAAAGTATAAATATATATAAATTAGAAATATAAATTATAAATTATAAATCTGTAAATTATGCAATGGAAAAGGGTAAGTGTATGTACAGAGTGAATATCTGTTGATATAGATACATACATGAATGTATGAATATGATGAGTCTATGGAGGGGGGGGGGGGAGGCAAAACATATATATACATATGAATATATAGGTATATATGATTATAATATGGAAAATGTTATGATAGAACTGGAAGGAAAGGGGGGGGGGGAGGGAGGAAGGAGAGAAGAAAATGGGCATGTATCTCTCCATCACACACAATTGATTAAAAAAGGGGCAAAAAATCTAATCATCACTAAATTAATGATAATTAATAAAAGTTCTTATTGAAAGTGTTGTTGCATATGTGTGTGCATGTATGCGCACGCAATATTGCGCACGCACACAGCACACGCAGATGCAAAATAAGATTGGAAAATGTTCGCACAGAACCTAAAAAGCTAAAATTCTGGTGAAAAAACAAAGAACCAAAACTATTGGAAGAAGTATGTGTATAAAAGATTTTAAAGGATGGTAGAGATCTCTATACTTTCGTTAATTCCTCCTGGCGATAGAGCATCTAAGGTATATATCCAAAAAGTTTCCTGGGAACAGAGCTTCTTGAATCTTTCAGCGGGAGACAGGGATCTGGGAATTTGTTCGATTACCCATACCCTGAGTCCCACTGTCGAGCTCTGGTGGGCCGCCGCAAAGTGTCTAGGGACACTATGTGGATCAGTGCCACCTTCAATTAGCCTTCTGTGCTCACCGAACCTCTGTCTGAGAGCCCTGATGGTACGGCCTACATAGATCAATCCGCATGGGCAGCTCAGGCCATAGACTACAAAGTCTGATGAGCAGTTGAAGAAGTCTTTTAACATATAGGTTTTACCTTTAGTAACAAAAGACTTCTGACCATGATGGACGAAATGGCAAGTTTTGCACAAGGCCTTGCGGCACTGATACATACCCACCAGGGGTATTAGTGTGGGTACAGCAGGAGAAGGTACAGTGGATTTGAGTTTGCTGGGAGCAATTTTACTCTTTAGGTTAGGGGCCCTACGGTATGTGACTTTGGGATGTGAAGGTAATACGGCTGAGAGGTGGGGATCCTGTAGTAAAATATCCCAATGTTTAGATAGAATTTTTTCCATGTGTTTAAATTTGTGGTGGAAGGTAGTAACAAATCTGCTTGAACAGTCCTTGGGAGATGTACTATCTCTGGGGGGTTTGCCGTGAAGGTAGTAATTGTAGGCTTCATCAACCAAGGACTCAGGGTATTGTTTATCCAAAAACTTCCTTTTAAGATTAACACTAAGTGCAGTGTAGTCAGACTCTTTTGTGCAATTTTGTCGGAGACGACAAAACTGCCCCTTTGGGATGTTGGTGATCCACTTTGGAAAATGGCAACTATTGTAGTGTAAATACGAGTTGCCTGCGGTAGGCTTGGTATAGTTCTTAGAGGTGATAACTGAACCTTCGTGACCCAATTCTAGATCCAAAAAGGCTATGGTGGCACAGTCTGTGACAGATGTGAATGAAAGTCCATAAGGATTATCATTGCAGTGTTTCACAAAAGGAGTAATGATCTCGGAGTCACCATCCCAGATGATAATCAAATCCTCAATGTACCTGCCGAAGAATACTATGTTGGCTGCAAAGGGGTTATGATTGTAGATGTATTCGTTCTCCCAAAAACCCATAGCTAAATTGGCGTAGGACGGAGCAAAATTAGCTCCCATCGCCGTACCCTGTATTTGATGAAAAAAATCTCCATTGAAAGTAAAATAGTTGTGCGTCAGGCAGAACTCTGTGGCCTCTATGATAAATCTAGCCTGACGCATATTCATTAGAGGATCCGTAGATAACGATTGCTCCAATGCCATTAATCTGAACTGGTGTGGAATAGAGGTATACAGAGAGCATACATCGAGTGAAAGCCATACATAAGAGGACTCCCATCTGTAAGAAGACAGGAGTTCTAAGAGATGCGTTCCATCACGTATGTATGACCGTAAGGATGAGACTATGGGCTGTAAGAATTGGTCTATGTACAAACTGAAGCCTGTGGTGACACTCTCCATCGCTGCTACAATAGGTCTGCCAGGAGGATCCACTAGGCTTTTATGAATCTTGGGTAGGTAATAAAAATAAGGGATTTGGTTGAAAGATTTCCGCAAGAATGAGCTTTCTGCTTTCGTAATGATCTCTTCTTTCAGAGCATTGTTTATAAGGGTGTCAGCCTCCAGTGCAAATTCTGCAGTGGGGTCTTTCTTAAGCTTAGCATAAGTGGCTCTATCTGAAAGGAGTCGATATGATTCCCTTAGGTAGTCAGACCTATTGAGCAGCACTATACCACCCCCCTTGTCAGCCGACTTGATCACCAAGTCCTTGGCAAGAGTAAGGTGGTTCAGCGCTGTGATTTCAGAGGGTGAGAGGTTATGAGCTTTGGATGTATGATTGCACATTTTTATTAGATCAGCATAGACCACTCTATAGAAACTCTCTATATATGGACCTTTCGATTGAGTGGGAAAAAAGATGGACTTAGGTTTTAATGTGGACTGTATGATCGGCGGAGATGTGGCTAGATGTTGGGTGAGCATTAGTGATGTGAATTCATCACAGTCAAAACTACCCAAGTCCTCAATATTGTGGTCAGGTACCTCTATACTGAGATCTGATGAAACGGTGGGAGATATAATGGAGGTCTGAGTATTGGATACGCCATCTGTATTCTGATCTTTAAGTGATTTTATTTGGAAATGTCTTTTCAAAGTTAATTTGCGTATGTAGCTGTTTAAGTCCTTGAAGAGGACAAAAGGATTAGGTTTGTTAACCGGGGCAAAATTGAGTCCGCGATTCAGAAGGGAACTATCAGCAGGGGACAGGGTGTGGGAGGATAAGTTGAAAATCTTTACCGTTTTGGGTGTTTCAGTGTGTTGACCTGTTTTTCTAGTTCGTCCTCCTCTACAGCCTCTTCTGTGAGTTTTCTTTTTCTTGATATGGAGGCCGGAGGAGGACCGAACACTAAAAAAGGGGAGGTGGAACTGTTCGCTGCAGGAACATTAGAACTGTTCATTGACGGGGTGTTCGAAGATCGGTTTTCTATCAGAGGCACTATAGGTTCTATAGGCCTGAGGTTGAGAGTGACTGGATGATTAGTGTGTTTGGAACTGGTGGAGACGGTGGTGGGGATCTCAGCAACGTTAGTGCGGATGGGAGGACCATCTTTGGGGGCACTACGAGGAGTGCTGGGTCTATTATAGAATTGGTTGAGAGCATTGATCAGTTCCAAATTCTTATTCTTGTGTTTATGGAGAACCTGTTTATGTGATGTTTTGGACGAATGTTTGGAAATGTTGGGCGGTGTGAAAGCACGTGAAGTGCGAGAAAAGGAATGGATCGTGGGATTCTCAAGCTGTCTCATGGGAATGACGGCATCATATGGTTTGATATCCAGCAGGGAAGGAATGGAGGGATTAGAAAGTGCCTGATCACATCCATTCTGTTCAGGTGAGTGTAGGGTGGTCATACTGGGTATAGGTTTGTGCTTTTTATTCCATGAGAAAACTTTGTTGGAGTTGTAATCCTCCAAATCACGTTTAAATTTCCCCATCTTAACATCAATAAAAGCATCCTCATCTTTTTTAGTTTTTTCCTTCAGTATCTCAAGCCATGATAGTGGAATATGGACTTGGAAACTGGCAATATCTTTAATAATAGCTTGAACTTGCTCAGTAAGGGTATTGAGCTTGTGGGCTCTATGGGAGATCAGTATTCCCATCCATTTGGTCGTGCAGAATTCTGCAATATTGGCCCATTCTTTCGTCTGATCTGTGCTAAAACCACTGGGGCAGTCTTTAGTTACTCGTAATCCCCTAGGTGAGATTTTCACATCAATATATTGCTGTAAAAAGAATTTATCCCACCACTGGAAATTGGTGGTGTGGATTACTCTTTCTAGTTGTTTAAATTTGCCACACAGACTGTGACGATTTATAATTTATAATTTATATTTCTAATTTATATATATTTATACTTTCATATATTATCATTATCATCATTATTTATTATTTTATTTTTTTATTTTTTATTTTTATTTTTTATTTTATTTTATTTTATTTTATTTTTTTTTTTTTATTTTATTTATTTTTTTTATTTATTTATTATTTATTTTATTTTATTTTTCATCATTTTTCATTTTTTATTATTATTATTTTTACCATTCCCCTTTTTATTTCATTCACATATATTTTCTCCAGCCATATACCATCCCAATTGAACCTTCTATTTTTACATCATCTCTTTTTCTTTTCTTTTCACATAATCGCCTCCTTATGCTTTTCCACTTAATACTTCACTGCTGACACTTCTGATCGTTCCTCTGACCACTTCCTGTAGTCCCGGTCCCGTCCCTCCCCTCCTTCATCCACACCAATCACCACATTTCCTGTTTGTTTTAAGCCGCCCTATCCCATCCATCCTCAGCCTGATGAAGGGGCGCGGCTGTCACGTCATCACAGCCCGTACGCCCTGCAACGCGTCGCTCGACTCATGACGTCATCACTCCTCGCCGGATGTTTACGTTTTCCATGCTCCCTACCTAGCATTGTGACTTGTCACCGCTGCGGCCGGCCTCACATCTCAGCGGTACCTCTCCTCACACACAGGCAGAGCCCCCCGCCAGGAGTTGTCTTTGACTGATTTGAACCTTTGATGGATGATGTCCTCTTCAGTATTGATTACCATTTTATGCTTATTGATGACCTTCAACATGTGAGTTTGATCATCATTATCTTTTTATGAATAAACCTTGCTTTTAGTCTACACCCAGAGGCGCCTCTCTCTTTTGCTTCATGTAGTGTCTGCAGCCCACTTGCGGAATTCTGTTACGTAGTCCTCAACAGGGCGTTTCCCCTGTTGTAGAGAGGTCAACACTGTTTCAGCCATGGTGGTTCATTGTGGGTCATCATAAAGCATTGCCATGGTATCGAAGAAAGAAGACAGTGAGTGCAGAATAGGACTCTCCCTTTCCAATAGCTGATGAGCCCATGCCTGAGGTTCTTCTGTAAGTAAGGCTACTATGAATCCTAACTTTGTATCCTCTAAAGAGAAGGTCCTAGGCTGTAAGGTAAAGTGTAGCCGACAGGTGTTCCTAAAAGCCTGGAACTTGTGGCGAACGCCTGAAAAGTGCTCCGGCATAGGAACCCGTGGTTCAGGAGCTGGAGTAGAGATGGGCTGCTCCATAGCCATAACAGGTGGTTCCTCCGGGATCAGAACTGAGGTAATGGCGATTGCAGTCAGCCAACCTTCTAGTTGAAAGTACCCCTCTTGTATGGACTTTAGGGTCTGAGACACAGAGGCCACTTGTGCGGAAGCACTCCCCTCAGTCTCAGACATGGCTGGTTTATTCTGTCACATGGGCCACGTACCTGAGATGAGACTGAAGTAGTGGAGAGGCCTCCCTTGCACCTCGGGTCCTTGAAGCCTCTGCAGATGGAGATAGAGACTTGGTGGACACCGAGTGGCACAGGTGCCAGGGGTGCGGAGCACTGTGCAAGCCTAATGCCCCGTACACACGGTCGGATTTTCTGATGGAAAATGTCCGATCGGAGCGTGTTGTCAGAAATTCCGACCGTGTGTGGGCTCCATCGGACATTTTCCATCGGATTTTCCGACACAAAGTTTGAGAGCAGGATATAAAATTTTCCGACAACAAAATCCGTTGTCGGAAATTCCGATCGTGTGTACACAAATCCGACGGACAAAGTGCCACGCATGCTCAGAATAAATAAAGAGATGAAAGCTATTGGCCACTGCCCCGTTTATAGTCCCAACGTACGTGTTTTACGTCACCACGTTCAGAACGATCGGATTTTCCGACAACTTTGTGTGACCGTGTGTATGCAAGACAAGTTTGAGCCAACATCCGTCGGAAAAAATCCTAGGATTTTGTTGTCGGAATGTCCGAACAAAGTCCGACTGTGTGTACGGGGCATTAGTCCGAGATCCGAGCCGAGGTCAAGTTCCAATCTGGCAGCTGAGTACAAAAGGGGCCACAACAAGTTCAGACAGATCACACACTAGCACAGGAACAAGGGGGGATTGAAGATAATCCAGCAATTTGGCAGTGTCTGGGCTGGGCTTATATAGGGAAATTTGAGGTCACTTCCCCCTGCGCCTCCTGGGCATTTTCCCGCCTTTTTCCATTAGGTTGAGGTCACTTCCTGTGCGTCTCCTGGGCATTTTCCTGCCTTTTTCCATCAGGTCTTCTGCGCATGTGCGGGTTGGTGCACTGAGGCGTCTTTGGCGCATGCTCAGTTGGCACAGATTTCCTCTTGTGGCAATGTGCCATTGGTGCATGCGTAGTAAGCCCTGGACTCTTACAGCGGGACACTTTTTTTTTAAATAAACGAATTGTCAAAAACTGTCTCCTATCATTTTTACTTCAACACTTTTTTGGTGAATAAGTAGGGGTACAATATACCCCAAAACCTATTCGGGGGGGGGCTCGGATAAGGGCCTGGTATGGATTTTAGGAGGGACCCCACGCCTTTTTTAAAAAAAATTGGCGCGGGGTTTCCCTTAATATCCATACCAGACCTGAAGGGCCTGGTAATGGCCTGGGGGGGGAACCCACGCCATTTTTTTTCAATGATTTTTATTTATATTGCCGGGATCCGACAATACATCACAACCGCGAACAGTTTTAAATTACATTTTTTCCTTTAGAAATGTAATTTTGCTGCTCTCATTCATTACTCCATGTACGTATATAAAAGAGAAATACAGCGCTGTGTGTAGTATAGGTAAAACAGCAGCCAACACAGCTATAGACCCAAGCAGTAAATGTGAATATGAAAGTGTAGCGCTATAAAACCTAAATAGACTCTAAGATAATGAAATCAGTGTAAAAATCTTAGTATCAAAAATTTAAAAACAAGAATAACAAATCATAAAATAATTATTCAGTGAAGAAATCCCAATTCAGGGAATATATATAGATATGATATGATACAATCATACCCCGTGCAAAATATATGATACAATATACATGTGCAAACTCTCCCTCTCTCCCTCCCTCCCCGTAGTCTTCTGGGACACATCACAGGTTCCAGAAGACTGCAGGACCTTTCACAATGGGCAGTGGGCTACAGGCTGTCACAGCTGGGTGCCCACAGTTCAGATGCCAATGCTGGGGACTGAAGATGGATGGAGAAAACAGAAAATTGAATTCAAACACTTACCGTAATTTTCCTCTCCTGACGAGCTCCATGGCAGCACAGCTGGGTATAGGCTCCGCCCCCCATGCCTCCAGGACTTAACTCAAATAAATTTGAGCCCACCTACAGCCTTGGCGTTTTGTAACTAGTCCTACCAAGCTGGATGGGATCTGTGCTGCCATGGAGCTCGTCAGGAAAGGAAAAATACGAGAAGTATTTGAATTCAATTTTCCGTATTCCTGACGTCTCCATGTCAGCACAGCTGGGAACTAACTAGCCAAAACAGGGGAAGGATAATGCTACAAACTCCTCAATTCTGACTAAAAAAAAACAGAAGCCAGGATACCTCTGCCAAACTCAACTGTCATTAAGCCATGAATATGAATATTCTTCTAATGAACACTTTTCTAGTAGAGAGTGCTGTGATTCTCCTGGCACAGCCAACCCTTTCAACTTGTAGACCAAGGAGATGAGCTTTACCAACCAAGAGGCAATAATCTTGCTGGAAGCCGTAAAATCATTATGTGTTCCACTTGGAATGACAAACAGATGTTCCAACTTCCTGATGGCAGAAGTCACCTTGATAAAACATTTTAAAGCTTGGCAAACATCCAATGGGCTAATTTATTGAGTACTCCCCAAAAGGAACGTGGGAGGACAACCTCTTGTGTGATATAGAATCTGAAGGTCAGTTCAGGCACAAAATTCGAGCATTGGCATGAGTACCACCCTGTTTGGAAGTACACAAGTATGGGTTTTTTAAACCCCAAGGCCACCAATGCTGACTCTGTTCTGGCTGATGTTATTGCCACCAGTAAAGCAGTTTTCAGTGAGAGGTACAGGGTGATTGAAGGCTTCTGGATGCAATAACGTCCAACAGCAATGGGAGATCCCATTTCGGAAACAAAAATTTGAGGTTTAAACCAAATTTCTTCTTAAATACAGTATAATTAAGTGTTGGCTGCCCTCTGTATGCCGGTGAAGGCAGAGATAGCCAAAATGTGTGCCTATAGCATACTTACGCAAGAACCTAAATCAAGCCATGCCTGCAGGCATTTCAGAACAGACTTCTGAAGAGTCCAAGGTAAAATCTTGCTCAGCAATAATACTGGGAATTTATGCCATATTCTACTATAGGCACGGTTAGCGCTGTCCTTTCTTGTTTTCAGAAGAGTATTTACAATCTTCACAGAGCATTCAAAATCCATTAGCCTCTGCCTCTCTAGACCCAGGCCATCAGCCTGAGCCTGTCGGATGCTGGATGAATGGTACTTTGGAGAAGGTTTGATCTTACATACAGAGGGAGTCAATCCTTGACACTTATAAGGATGAGCAAAGGGTACCAAAGCCCCTTCGGCCAATCTGGGATCATCACCAGAACTGTCACCTTCCCCCACCACTGCCTCAGCTGGAAGCTGAGAATCAGAGGGAGCAGCAAAAAGGCATAAGCTGGCTTTAAAATCCACTCTGCAGTCAGCACCTCCACCCTGATTGCGTGCGGATTCTGGGCCCTGGAATGGAACTTCAGCAACTTGGTATTAACTGGGGATGTGAGCAGTCTACCTCTGGAAGAAAAATACCAAGCTCTGTTAGTTCTCGAATAACTCACAGTAGTCTGGACCATTCATTGTCATCCAGACTTGTCCTGGACAAATAGTTTGCCTGAAGATTCTTCTTACCAGGCACATAGGCCGCAGATGGCTGTAGAAGATTGACATGGGCAGATTTTAGAATTAGAGAAACCTCCTTCAGAAGGGAGAGACTGAGCCTTGTTTCCAGATGTAGGCCACAGTCGTTGCGCTGTTCAACTTTACCAGGACAGGCTTACCCCGGAACATTGCAAACGATTTAGTTTCTTCAACCACCAGTTTAGGCCACTGGTCCAGAAACCCGACTTGAAGGGGAGCAAGAGTTAAACTGAGCCTACCTGAGCTGCTGGAGCGAGGCGATTTCTATGGCTCAATCTGAGATGTGAAGGATGAAAGATCTTGAAAAATGGCCTAAAATGCTTGCCTTAATGGACCACGTGTCCATCACCAAAGCAGGACCTATGTCCACAGAGGAGCTACATAGTGCCCCTAAGGCATGTATTTGGGAAGCACAATCCCAAATTAACAGAAAGCATCCTGACATGGAACTCTTTACTAACTTCTTGGTTTATGCATTGGTTTCCCAATTTTTCCTGGACTCCCAGACAGAAATACAGAAGCTAACCTCTCTGGAGTGAGAGTGAGCGTGGAAACTGACTCTTGAGTTTTTCGGTCTCCTTTAACTCAGCAGACATTCATCTTGGAGGTAGGAAGCCAAACTGACCACTATTAAATTTAGGCTTGACCTTCTACGATCAAGAAAAATGCAGTGATAGCGTTTGTCCTTGAAGGCCCCAACATCTTCTGACAGTAAGGACATATATATGGCCAATCCCACAAGGGACACACACTGTACAAAGGTAGTCCTCATCTTCCTGTTCAGAAGAGACTGAAGAATATTGATTGGCTTGAGAAGGCCCTGAATAGAAGACTGGACATTGCCAGAATAGATGGCCCTTGCAGAAGATGAATTCAGCAATTCCTTTAGAGTGTCTTGACCATATGCTTAATTGTGACAACTTAGTCACCATCATCTTAATCACAGCCTGCCTGAAAAAAGTAGGAATCACATGTTCATTCACCTCTATTTGGGAAGAAGCTGACAAGGGTAAATTTGCCTGAGGAGGTTCTGGGACTCCTCTTTGGCACCATATATGACCCCGTCACAGTGTGAATGGAAATGATTCCTTTAGAGTGTATTGACCACATGCTTAATGAATGTGACAACCGGTTAGGTGTTGTCGTCATCTTTATCCTTGGTCACTTGAACAAGGCAACATTCTTGCAGTCATGCTCTTCTGTCTTTTCTTTGGAAGAATCTGAAGCAGATTGCTTGCCTGGGAAGGCTTGAGACTGCTCGGTAACCCTTTCACAGGGTGAGTGGAAACACTCCTTTTGAGTGTATTGACCACAGGCTTAATGAATGTGACAACCTGTTAGGTGTCATCATCCTTATTCTTGGTTGCTTAAACAAAGCAGAATTATGCAGTCATGTCCATCTGGAAAATGGGCTGTTTCACCTGGTATGGCTAGGCAGCTTCTCATTACCAGAGCAGATAACCCTTTCAAAGGGTAAGCAGAAACCACTCCTTTAGAGTGTATTGACAATGCGTTTATTGAATGTGACATCCTCTTAGGTGTCATCCTTATCCCTGGCTGCTTGAGCCAGTGAGATACATACTGTCATGCCTATCCGTGTATTCCTCTTATAGAGTCTGAATAAGGATGTTTTGCTTGGGAAAGCTGTGAGACTGCTCCTTGCTAAAGAATTCAACCCCTTCACGGGGTAAGTGAGAATAACTTCTTTGAGTGTATTGGCCACTTGTTTAATAAATAAGACAACCTGTTGTTAGGTATCATCATCCTCATCTCTGGTTGCTTAATCAAAGCAAGATTCACATAGTCATGTTCCTCCACATCTTCCCCTTTGGAGAGTCTGAAGAGGCCGATTTGCCTGTGAAGGCTATTAGACTGGTCATTGCCAGACAATACAGTGGGGACGGAAAGTATTCAGACCCCCTTAAATTTTTCACTCTTTGTTATATTGCAGCCATTTGCTAAAATCATTTAAGTTAATTTTTTTCCTCATTAATTTACACACAGCACCCCATATTGACAGAAAAACACAGAATTGTTGACATTTTTGCAGATTTATTAAAAAAGGAAAATTGAAATATCACATGGTCCTAAGTATTCAGACCCTTTGCTCAGTATTTAGTAGAAGCACCCTTTTGATCTAATACAGCCATGAGTCTTTTTGGGAAAGATGCAACAAGTTTTTCACACCTGGATTTGGGGATCCTCTGCCATTCCTCCTTGCAGATCCTCTCCAGTTCTGTCAGGTTGGATGGTAAATCGTTGGTGGACAGCCATTTTTAGGTCTCTCCAGAGATGCTCAATTGGGTTTAAGTCAAGGCTCTGGCTGGGCCATTCAAGAACAGTCACAGAGTTGTTGTGAAGCCATTTCTTTGTTATTTTAGCTGTGTGCTTAGGGTCATTGTCTTGTTAGAAGGTAAACCTTCGGTCCAGTCTGAGGTCCTGAGCACTCTGGAGAAGGTTTTCGTCCAGGATATCCCTGTACTTGGCCGCATTCATCTTTCCCTCGATTGCAACCAGTCGCCCTGTCCCTGCAGCTGAAAAACACCCCCACAGCATGATGCTGCCACCACCATTCTTCACTGTTGGGACTGTATTGGACAGGTGATGAGCAGTGCCTGGTTTTCTCCACACATACCGCTTAGGATTAAGGTCAAAAAGTTCTATCTTGATCTCATCAGACCAGAGAATCTTATTTCTCACCATCTTGGTGTCCTTCAGGTGTTCTTTAGCAAACTCCATGCGGGCTTTCATGTGTCTTGCACTGAGGAGAGGCTTCCGTCGGGCCACTCTGCCATAAAACCCCAACTGGTGGAGGGCTGCAATTATGGTTGACTTTCTACAACTTTTTCCCATCTCCCGACTGCATCTCTGGAGCTTAGTCATAGTGATCTTTGGGTTCTTCTTTACCTCTCTCACCAAGGCTCTTCTCCCCCGATAGAGCTGGCCGTCCGGCCAAACTGAGCTAGGAAGGGCTCTGGTCATCCCAATTGTCTTTCATTTAGGGATTATGGAGGCCACTGTGCTCTTAGGAACCTTAAGTGCAGCAGAAATTTTTTTGTAACCTTGACCAGATCTGTGCCTTGCCACAATTCTGTCTCTGAGCTCTTCAGGCAGTTCCTTTGACCTCATGATTCTCATTTACTCTGACATGCACTGTGAGCTGTAAGGTCTTATATAGACAGGTGTGTGGCTTTCCTAATCAAGTCCAATCAGTATAATCAAACACAGCTGGACACAAATGAAGGTGTAGAACCATCTCAAGGATGATCAGAAGAAATGGACAGCACAGAGTTAAATATATGAGTGTCACAGCAAAGGGTCTGATTACTTAGTACCATGTGATATTTCAGTTTTTCTTTTTTAATAAATCTGCAAAAATGTCAACAATTGTGTGTTTTTCTGTCAATATGGGGTGCTGTGTGTACATTAATGAGGAAAAAAATGAACTTAAATGATTTTAGCAAATGGCTGCAATATAACAAAGAGTGAAAAATTTAAAGGGGTCTGAATACTTTCCGTCCCCACTGTATAACCATATAAAAGCAAGACTCATACAGCCATGTTCATCCATGTCTTCTTTATTGAAGAGCCTGAAGAGGGCTGTTTTTCTCTGAGACTGGTAATTACCATTTTAATTGATAACCTTTCCACAAGGTTTTGCACGTCATTTAACAAACCAGCCCGTAAAAATAATTAAATGCAGTAAAATAGTTTGCTTAGTAAAAAATAAAACCTAAAGGGTTAACCACTGCTAGAGGGAGGCCGAAGCCTCAATCTACAGCCCTGATTCACCAGGTGGTTAATGAGCTAAACCTTGCCCTGCCAGGAATCAGGACATAATGAAAAAGTTTGTTCAGAACAGTAACAAAAAGGTAGGAATTTTCAACAGAATTACAATAATATTCTGCAATGTACACAAACCAAGGGAATTGTAGACAAACATGCTTCTCCCCCTTTTTTTGCTGAAAAACTGGAAAGCACATAGAAATATAAAAGGATATCCCATATCTCAAGAGGCCATAGCTGGCTCCAGTAGTCATCCACATGTGACTCCTCTACCTTCTTTGGAAATGCTGGCCTTTTGAGGAGGTTGGAACAATGGCACAATAGTAAAGCAAACATGAGAAGCCACCAGCAGGTTATTGCCATGTGTGAACAAAGTATTACTTTGTGTACCTGTTATGCAGAGTACTCCCTGTGGCAGAGCTCAGGCTATGCATAGAGGCTGCAGGGAGCAAGGCACCACAATACCCAGCAATGCAGCATTCATTTGGATACAAAGCATTTTTGAAATTTAGCTCACCCAACCTCCGTCATCCAACCGTAAACACTGGCACAGCGTGGGTGCGCGTGCATATGGGAGACTCTCCCAACACTGCTGCCCACTTTACATGGACCCAGCGGGCCCCAGACAAGGCTGTTAGCATTGATAAAAGCCGCCCGAGGACCAGCAGCGGGGCTCCCTGAATCCAGTCTATTCCAAACATGGACGGACGGCCAGACCTTTAGACCAACCAGGTAGAGGAGCACACCTAGGTCCTACGCATAGGAGGAAAAAATTAGAACGCAGAGGCTGTAGGTGGGCTCAAATTTATATGAGTTAAGTCCTGCAGGCATGGGGGGGCGGAGGGTATACCCAGCTGTGCTGCCATGGAGCCATCAGGAAAAGGGCTTGGGTGAGCACAGCACTGGAACCTGGGACAGGCGAGTGTCTGTTTATAAAGTCAGCAGCTACAGTTTTACAGGGAAAGGGTAAAAATTCTGTCAGATTTTTATTTCCACAGTGTCCCTGTTGCAGAATCTCTCACATTCTGTCTGGTGAAACAATAAAAGGAATAAAAGGGTATATCTCTTTAAAGTGGTCCTGGATACCTATATAAACCCAGAAGGAGTCCTAATGCTTCCCCATTCCACCCAAAGCTAGAAAAATGTTTTGGCATTTTTTTGCATACACTAATGCACAGCAGCATAGCACTAAAGTGTGAGTGTATGGGCCCTATTAGAAAATGTCCTACCATGTTATGTCATCTGCAGAGGTAGAAAGCATTCTACCAATAAATCTCCCTTAAAAAGTCAACATCAGGAGTGTTATAAATATTTTAGATATGGTGCTAGGTCTTGTACAATTGTATCTGGATAGTCATGTTAAGTGACCTATAAATATTTTATGAACTTACAAACCACATTTCAGTATTTCTAGGCACCAAGGCAAAAGAGTTTTCCTGCAGGCATAGGATGGAAGTTACTGCTGTTTGAGCATGTTGTATCGACAATAACAACAGACAACATGTAAAATGTAATCTATAAAACTGCTGGTTATATCCAGGTAATATTATTACTGAGTTTAAAGTGGTTCTAAAGGCAGAAGGTTTTTGAAAAACCTTTTGAGCGCAGTATCTCCCTCAGCCCCCCTAATACCTGAGCCCCATCTCGATTCAGCAATGTGCATAAGAGCATCAGCTCTCCCGTGTCTCTCGTCCCACATTGGCTCACACTCCATCGGCTCACGACCGGTTTTCCCGTCAGAATAAACTCTGAAGGTTTTTCCGATGGAATTCTGCTCAAGCTATCTTGCATACACACGGTCACACCAAATTCCGACCGTCCAGAATGTGGTGACGTACAAGACGCAGGACGGGACTAGAAAACGGAAGTTCAATAGCCAGTAGCCAATAGCTTCTGTCTCGTACTTGCATTAGAGCATGCGCCGTTTTTGGTACGTCGGAACAGCATACAGACGAGCGGTTTTCCCGATAGGTATTGGTTCTGTCGGAAAAATTTAGAACATGTTCTCTTTCTAGGTCAGTCAGAATTTTCGACGTAAAAAGTCCGATGGGGCATACACACGATCGGAATATACGATGAAAAGCTCCCGTCAGACTTTTTCTGTTGGACATTCCGCTCATGTGTACACGGCATAAGATTGTAACAGTACTGTCTGCCTTCATTTTGTAAAGCGCTGCCCAAACTGTTGGCGCTATATAAATCTTGCATAATAATAATTCACAGAAGCACGGCTCAGGTGCCAGCCTGCTCAAGTACTCCCATAGCAAGCTGCTTGCTATTGGGGGCATGCGACAAGGGGGAGGAGCCAGAACAGCCAGCAGGGGACCCAAAAAGAAGAGGATTGGGGCTTCTCTGTGCAAAACCTTTGCACAGAACAGGTAAGTATAACATGTTTGTCACTTTAAAAAAAAATCTTTAGAATCAATTTAAAGCGGAACATTTACACTGAATATTTTTAATCCTTATGCTGCTAGCATTAGTAAATGCATAGGAAAGTATATCATATTTACTTGTTTAAAACTTTTTTTTAACATTTCTTCAGTTACTTCCTGGTTTCCATGTTTAGGCAAATGGTGTCATACTTCCCATGAGTCTTTATGAGAGGAGGAAGAGCTTTTGCAGCTAAGCACACATTCCTACCTGAATACCTGAGCTATGGTCAGATGGATTCCAGGAAGTCAATGCTAAATTAATCATCTGCCCTTATTTAAGATAGCCACAGCCAGAAATGCTGGGGGAGTTTGGTTTGAATATTAAAAAATAATTTAAAAGTGTTTTTGGTTTATAGTTCTCAGATTCAGTGAAGTTCTGCTTAAAGCAGAACTCCAGCCAATTATTTTTCCCATGTCCTTGTTGCTGATCTCCTACCTCCACCAACTTTGCCATCCATGTTCTTCTGAGCTCTGTAGTTCCTCTGTAATAGGCTGCTGAAGTTGCTGAAAAACTGTTATTGCCTGCTGACATCCTGTTTGTAAGACCGCTGGCTTCTATCCCTCTCCTAAGCTCAGCCAGCGGTCTGACACGTCCTGTTGTAGTCCTCTGAAAACGAGCAGGGAGGAAGCAGACATGTTGTGGGCGGAAGGGGTTTCACAGCCCCGGTCTGTGCCGCCCATGGAGGAGGTGTCCTCCTTCTCCTATCTCCTCCTTCCTCCTCCCTTGCTCCTGCCAGTCAACGCCCCTCCACTCTGTCCCGCCGCCGCCCGCCTGCTATCCGTGCAGAGCGGGCATTATCATCAGTAATTACTTGTATGACACGGCGGGGATCTCCCACTGTGTCAGGTATTGTTATATGAGAACACCGATCGTTGATCTCCTGCCCCCGACGTTATATGAACAGTGTGCTGCCAATCATAATAACGGTGGTGGGTGGGGCATCAGCAATCGGTGTTCTCACATACTATACCTGGCACTGTGGGGGATCCCTGCTGTGTCATACAAGTGATTTCTCATAATAATCTCGGCTTTACACTGGTAGTCCCTGACATGGTGGTCCCTGACACGGTGGTCCCATGGTGATCCCTGACAAGTGGCACTGGTGGTCCCTGACATGGTGTTCCCTGACAAGCGGCACTGGGGGTCCCTGACATTTGGCACTGGTGGTCTCTGACATGGTGGTCCCTGACAAGTGGCACTGGTGGCCCCTTACATGGTGGTCCCTGACAAGCGGCACTGGTGGTCCGTGACATAATGGTCCCTGACATTCGGCACTGGTGGTCCCTGACATGGTGGTCCCCGACTGGTGGTCCCTGACAAGCAGCACTGATGGTCCCTGACATGGTGGTCCCTGACTGGTGGTCCCTGACAAGCAGCACTGGTGGTCCTTGACATGGTGGTCCCTGACATGCTGCACTGGAGGTCCCTGACTAGTGGTCCTTGACATTCAGCACTGGTGGCCCCTGACATTCGGCACTGGTGGACACTGATAAGCTGCTCTGGTTTGCATTTATATTAAATGCATTAAATTGAATAATTTAATTTTAATTTATTTATTAAATGCATTAAATTAATATTATATTAATATGCATTTATATTAAAATGCTTTGCATTTATAAGGCTGTAACCTATCATACCATGTGTCATAGTTACCAACATTGCAAAAAAATATGTGGGACACTTTTTTGGCTGTAGGCGGAGCCGTATAATAATTAGGGGGCGGGGCATGCGTTTGCAGGCGTGACTTAGCAAAAAACTACAACTGCAGCGAAAAATGGGCGTGGTTTACATGAAATTGTGGGCGTGGCTTAAATGGGTGTGGCTCAAAGGGGGTGTGGTTAGAGTCTGAGATGAATGAGGGATGGAGAGGGAAAGGGGGAGAGAGGAATGAAGGGACAGCAGCCCCAGATCCTACACAACAATAGAAATATGTGTATTCTAGAAATCAGTAATCAGTAATCACAATCAGCAGATAAAGATACTCCAAACACCTGGTGTTAGCGCTTCAATCATCCATGATTGTTATGGTGTCAGGATGATATTGTAATACAAAATTAAATCATTCAACTCACCATAATGCCGAATCAGTGGGATCCCTGAGCGTGTCACTAGCCACGTCGCCTGCCACAAGCAGAGTCCATCCTTGCATCAGGTGCCACCAGCAGAGTCCATCCTTGTATCAGGTGCCCCCAGCAGAGTCTGTCCTTACATCAGGTGTCCCCAGCAGAGTCTGTCCTCGTATCAGGTGCCCCCAGCAGAGTCCGTCCTTGCATCAGGTGCCCCCAGCAGAGTCTGTCCTTGCATCAGGTGCCCCCAGCAGAGTCTGTCCTTGCATCAGGTGTCCCCAGCAGAGTCTGTCCTCGCATCAGGTGCCCCCAGCAGAGTCAGTATAGACCCCCTCAGTGCAGACCCCCCTCCATCAATGCAGACCCCCTCAGTGCAGACCCCCCTCCATCAATGCAGACCCCCTCAGTGCAGACCCCCGTCCATCAATGCAGACCCCCTCAGTGCAGACCCCCCTTCATCAATGCAGACCCCCTCAGTGCAGACCCCCTCAGTGCAGACCCCCTCCATCAATGCAGACCCCCTCAGTGCAGACCCTCCTCCATCAATGCAGACCCCCTCAGTGCAGACCCCCCTCCATCAATGCAGACACCCTCAGTTCAGACCCCCCTCCATCAATGCAGACCCCCTCCATCAATGAAGACCCCCTCAGTGCAGACCCCCCTCAATCAATGCAGACACCATTAGTGCAGACCCCCTCCATCAATGCAGACCCCCTCCATCAATGCAGACCCCCTCAGTGCAGACCCCCCTCCATCAATGCAGACCCCCTCAGTGCAGACCCCCCTTCATCAATGCAGACCCCCTCCATCAATGCAGACCCCCTCAGTGCAGACCCCCCTCCATCAGTGCAGACCCCCCTCCATCAATGCAGACCCCCCTCCATCAATGCAGACCCCCCTCCATCAATGCAGACCCCCCTCCATCAATGCAGACGCCCTCAGCAGACCCCTCTCAGTGCAGACCCCCCTCCCATAATGCCCCCCAGGCCTCAGCACATGTCCATTACTGCCCCCCAGGCCCCAGCACATGTCCATTACAGCCCCCCAGGCCCCAGCACATGTCCATTACCGCCCCCCAGGCCCCAGCACATGTCCATTACCGCCCCCCAGGCCCCAGCACATGTCCATTACCGCCCCCCAGGCCCCAGCACATGTCCATTACCGCCCTCCAGGCCCCAGCACATGTCCATTACCGCCCTCCAGGCCCCAGCACATGTCCATTACCGCCCTCCAGGCCCCAGCACATGTCCATTACCGCCCTCCAGGCCCCAGCACATGTCCATTACCGCCCTCCAGGCCCCAGCACATGTCCATTACCGCCCTCCAGGCCTCAGCACATGTCCATTACCGCCCTCCAGGCCCCAGCACATGTTTATTACAGCACCGTGTGTTCAGTGGAGAGGGGAGTGGCCGATCCGTGCAAAAGGAGAATCCGATTCATTGGCTGCACAGGTCGAGCCCCCTTCCCCTCTCTACTGAAAACAACGGGGACCGGCCGCCATTTTCCTGAAGCCTGCTTGTTCAAAAACGATAAAATGCAAACATTCCCGATTTCCCTGGGCAAATCCCGATTCGGGACAGCCTCCGATCGGGACGAGGGTCCCAAAATCGGGATTGTCCCAGGAAAATCAGGACTGTTGGCAACTATGATGTGTTATGTATGCTTGCTGGCTGCAGAATGAGGGGTGTGATTTATGTTGAAGTGTGAGTTCACATTTACACTTACAAGCCTAGTGTACCTCCCACATTCACTCCCATCTCAAGAATTCATGGAAAATGTAGTCTGATTACAGTTAGAGAGAGAGAAGAGGATATGATGCAATCACTGTTCTAAGAGATAAGACAAGCGGCACTGGTGGTCCTTGACATGGTGGTCCTTGGCTGGTGGTCCCTGACAAGCGGCGCTGGTGATTCCTGACAAGCGGTACTGGTGGTTCCTTACATAGTGGTCCCTGACAAGCAGCACTGGTTGTCCCTGACATGGTGGTCCCTTACATTCGGCACTGGTGGTCCCTGACATGCGGCCCTGGTGGTCCCTGACATGGTGGTCCCTGACAAGCAGCACTGGTGGTCCCTGACACAGTGGTCCCTGACTAGTGGTCCCTGACAAGCGGCACTGGTGGTCCCTGACATGGTGGTTCCTGACAAGCGGCACTGGTGGACCCTGACATGCTGCACTGGTGGTCCCTGACTAGTGGTCCCTGACATTCAGCACTGGTGGTCCCTGACATTCGGCACTGGTGGACACTGATAAGCTGCACTGGTTTGCATTTATATTAAATGCATTACATTTATTAATTTAAATTTATTTATTAAATGCATTAAATTAAAATTATATTAATATGCATTTATATTAAAATGCTTTGCATTTATAAGGCTGTAACCTATCATATCGTGTGTTATGTATGCTTGCTGGCTGCAGAATGAGGGGTGTGATTTATGTTGAAGTGGGCGAGTTCACATTTACACTTACAAGCCTAGTGTACCTCCCACATTCACTCCCATCTCAAGAATTCATGGGAAATGTAGTCTGATTACAGTTAGAGAGAGAAGAGGATATGATACAATCAGGGCTGTCTTTAATATTGATTGGGCCCTGGGCAAAGATTTTATTGGCCCCCCCCCAGCTAGACTCAAAATGAGTTTACTGCAGCAGATCAGGCAACGATTGTGATTGGCTACCAGAGATTACAACACATCATTACAGCTCACAGATTAGTTTCTAGAGGTTACAGAACATCATTACTGCTCACTAATTGGATTCTAGAGGTTACTGAAAATCATTATTGCTCACTGATTAGTTGCTAGAGGTTACTACACATCATAACCTCTCAGTGCAATTTGCGGGTGTGGCCAAACTGCACTAGCATTGAGGGGTGCACTATGTACAGAGTGCAGGGTTGGGGGTGCGCTTTGTGCAGAGTGCAGGGGTGAGGTGGGTGCAGAGTGCAGGGGTGAGGTGGGTGCAGAGTGCAGGGGTGAGGTGGGTGCAGAGTGCAGGGGTGAGGTGGGTGCAGAGTGCAGGGGTAGGGTTGCCACCTGTCCGGGATTCACCCGGACAGTACGGGTTTTGAAACATGTGCCCAGGTCTCTGACCACCTGAGACCCGGGCACATTATTCATTTCAGAACCGCCAGTGGCTCCCTGTGCCATCGGTGCGGCCGTGTCTCCTCGATTTCGGGTCCGCAGCGCTGCTGGATTTCTGCTCCTGCACAGCTGCCAGACTTGGGACGGGAGTCGGGACACAGAGGCAGAGGCGGAGTCTCTATGATGCTGGCCGGGTGCTCTCCTCGAATCCTCTGGCTGGCTGCAGAAGTGACAACGAAGTGGGCGGAGCTTCCCCAGTCCCTGCTGATCTGGAATGTGTGCAGAGATCGCACTGGGACTGCAGCCAAGCTTGTAAGGTAAGTTTGTGCCATGTCAGGATTTCAAAGCACTCTCACCTCTCCTCCCCCACCATACACTATACATACATACATACACACACCCCTCCCCCCACCATACATACACTATACAAACATACACACCCCCCATACACCGTCCATATATACAGTCCTCCCCCCCATTCACCATCCATATATACAGTCCCCCCCCATTCACCATCCATATATACAGTCCCCTCCCATACACCCTCCATATATACTGTTCTCACCGGGTGACACCGTCTTCTGCCCTACTGACACCGTCCTCTGCTCTACTGACACCGTCCTCTGCCCGACTGATACCGTCCTCTGCCCTACTGACACCGTCCACTGCTCTACTGACACAATCCACTGCCCTACTGACACCGTCCTCTGCCCTACTGACACCGTCCTCTGCCCTACTGACACCGTCCTCTGCCCTACTGACACCGTCCTCTGCCCTACTGACACCGTCCTCTGCCCTACTGATACCGTCCACTGCCCTACTGATACCGTCCTCTGCCCGACTGACACCGTCCTCTGCCCGACTGACACCGTCCTCTGCCCGACTGACACCGTCCTCTGCCCGACTGACACCGTCCTCTGCCCGACTGATACCGTCCTCTGCCCTACTGACACCGTCCACTGCCCTACTGATACCGTCCTCTGCCCGACTGACACCGTCCTCTGCCCGACTGATACCGTCCTCTGCCCTACTGACACCGTCCACTGCCCTACTGATACCGTCCACTGCCCTACTGACACTGTCCTCTGCCCTACTGACACCATCCACTGCTCTACTGACACCGTCCTCTGCCCTACTGACACCGTCCACTGCCCTACTGACACCATCATCTGCCCTACTGACACCGTCCACTGCCCTACTGACACTGTCATCTGCTCTACTGACACCGTCCACTGTTCTACTGACACAATCCACTGCCCTACTGACACCGTCCTCTGCCCTACTGACACCGTCCACTGCTCTACTGACACCGTCCACTGCTCTACTGACACCGTCCACTGCTCTACTGACACCGTCCACTGCCCTACTGACACCGTCCTCTGCCCTACTGACACCGTCCTCTGCCCTACTGACACCGTCCTCTGCCCTACTGACACCGTCCTCTGCCCTACTGACACCGTCCTCTGCCCTACTGACACCGTCCTCTGCCCTACTGACACCGTCCTCTGCCCTACTGACACCGTCCTCTGCCCTACTGACACCGTCCTCTGCCCGACTGATACCGTCCTCTGCCCTACTGACACCGTCCACTGCCCTACTGATACCGTCCTCTGCCCTACTGATACCGTCCTCTGCCCTACTGATACCGTCCTCTGCCCTACTGACACCGTCCTCTGCCCGACTGATACCGTCCTCTGCCCTACTGACACCGTCCACTGCCCTACTGATACCGTCCTCTGCCCTACTGACACCGTCCTCTGCCCTACTGACACCGTCCTCTGCCCGACTGATACCGTCCTCTGCCCTACTGACACCGTCCACTGCCCTACTGATACCGTCCACTGCCCTACTGACACCGTCCTCTGCCCTACTGACACCATCCACTGCTCTACTGACACCGTCCTCTGCCCTACTGACACCGTCCACTGCCCTACTGACACTGTCATCTGCTCTACTGACACCATCCACTGCTCTACTGACACCGTCCTCTGCCCTACTGACACCGTCCACTGCCCTACTGACACCATCCTCTGCCCTACTGACACCGTCCACTGCCCTACTGACACTGTCATCTGCTCTACTGACACCGTCCACTGCTCTACTGACACCGTCCACTGTTCTACTGACACAATCCACTGCCCTACTGACACCGTCCTCTGCCCTACTGACACCGTCCACTGCTCTGCTGACACCGTCCACTGCTCTACTGACACCGTCCACTGCTCTACTGACACTGTCCACTGTTCTACTGACACAATCCACTGTTCTACTGACACAATCCACTGCCCTACTGACACCATCCTCTGCCCTACTGACACCGTCCACTGCTCTACTGACACCGTCCTCTGCTCTACTGACACCGTCCTCTGCTCTACTGACACCGTCCTCTGCTCTACTGACACCGTCCTCTGCTCTACTGACACCATCCACTGTTCTACTGACACGGTCCACTGCCCTACTGACACCGTCCACTGCTCTACTGACACCGTCCACTGCTCTACTGACACCATCCACTGCCCTACTGACATCGTCCACTGCTCTACTGACACTGTCCACTGTTCTACTGACACAATCCACTGCCCTACTGACACCGTCCACTGCCCTACTGACACCGTCCTCTGATCTTCTGACAGCATCCACTGCTCTACTGACACCATCCACTGTTCACCGTAGCACACCTCATTAGTACTCTCTTTGGGTAACCCAAGGTATTTTACAATCCTATAGCGTGTACTACAAAAAAATTGTCGTGCGCCGCTAAAGTGTTCGGGTTTGGCTTGAGGAAAAGGTGGCA
Organism: Lithobates septentrionalis; assembly: GCA_037952835.1. Taxonomy (NCBI): domain Eukaryota; kingdom Metazoa; phylum Chordata; class Amphibia; order Anura; family Ranidae; genus Lithobates; species Lithobates septentrionalis. Next base: position 10,464,928 of record JBBDGP010000440.1, on the reverse strand, counting down.
ACCCTATGCAGGGGTGAGGTGGGTGCAGAGTGCAGGGGTGAGGTGGGTGCAGGACTGAGGTGGGTGCACAGTGCAGGGCTGAGGTGGGTGCAGAGTGCAGGACTGAGGTGGGTGCAGAGTGCAGGACTGAGGTGGGTGCAGAGTGCAGGACTGAGGTGGGTGCAGAGTGCAGGACTGAGGTGGGTGCAGAGTGCAGGACTGAGGTGGGTGCAGAGTGCAGGACTGAGGTGGGTGCAGAGTGAGGTGAGTGCAGAGTGCAGGGGTGAGGTGGGTACAGATTGCAGGGGTGAGGTGGGTGCAGAGTGCAGGAGTGAGGTGAGTGCAGGACTGAGATGGGTGCAGAGTGCAGGGCTGAGGTGGGTGCAGAGTGCAAGGCTGAGGTGGGTGCAGAGTGCAAGGCTGAGGTGGGTGCAGAGTGCAAGGCTGAGGTGGGTGCAGAGTGAGGTGAGTGCAGGGGTGAGGTGGGTGCAGAGTACAGGGGTGAGGTGGGTGCAGAGTGTAGGGGTGTGGTGGGTGCAGAGTGCAGGGGTGTGGTGGGTGCAGAGTGCAGGGGTGAGGTGAGTGCAGGGGTGAGGTGGGCGCAGAGTGCAGGAGTGAGGTGGGTGCAGGGTGCAGGACTGAGGTGGGTGCAGGATGCAGGACTGAGGTGGGTGCAGAGTGCAGGACTGAGGTGGATGCAGAATGCAGGACTGAGGTGGATGCAGAATGCAGGACTGAGGTGGGTGCAGAGTGCAGGGGTGAGGTGGGTGCAAAGTGCAGGACTGAGGTAGGTGTAGAGTGCAGGGGTGAGGTGGGTGTAGAGTGCAGGGGTGAGGTGGGTGCAGAATGAGGTGTCTACAGAGTGCAGGGGTGAGGTGAATGCAGAGTGTAGGAGTAAGGTGGGTGCAGGGGTGAGGTGGGTGCAGAGTGCAGGGGTGAGGTGGGTGCAGAGTGCAGAGTGAGGTGGGTGCAGACTGAGGTGGGTGCAGAGTGCAGGACTGAGGTGGGTGCAGAGTGCAGGGGTGAGGTGGGTGCAGACTGAGGTGGGTGCAGAGTGCAGGACTGAGGTGGGTGCAGAGTGCAGGGGTGAGGTGGGTGCAGAGTGCAGGGGTGAGGTGGATGCAGAGTGCAGGGGTGAGGTGGATGCAGAGTGCAGGGGTGAGGTGGATGCAGAGTGCAGGGGTAAGGTGGATGCAGAGTGCAGGGGTAAGGTGGGTGCAGAATGCAGGGGTAAGGTGGGTGCAGAATGCAGGGGTAAGGTGGGTGCAGAGTGAGGTGGGTGCAGAATGCAGAGTGAGATGAGTGCAGAGTGAGGTGGGTGCAGGAGTGAGGTGGGTGCAGGGGTGAGGTGGGTGCAGAGTGAAGAGTGAGGTGGGTACAGAGTGCAGGGGTGAGGTGGATGCAGAGTGTAGGGTGAGGTGGGTGTAGGGGTGAGGTGGGTGCAGGGGTGAGGTGGGTGCAGAGTGAGGTGGGTGCAGAGTGCAGGGGTGAGGTGGGTGCAGGGGTGAGGTGGGTGCAGAGTGAAGAGTGAGGTGGGTACAGAGTGCAGGGGTGAGGTGGATGCAGAGTGTAGGGTGAGGTGGGTGTAGGGGTGAGGTGGGTGCAGGGGTGAGGTGGGTGCAGAGTGAGGTGGGTGCAGAGTGCAGGGGTGAGGTGGGTGCAGGGGTGAGGTGGGTGCAGAGTGCAGGGGTGAGGTGGGTGCAGGGGTGAGGTGGGTGCAGAGTGAGGTGGGTGCAGAGTGAGGTGGGTGCAGAGTGAGGTGGGTGCAGAGTGCAGAGTGAGGTGGGTGCAGAGTGCAGAGTGAGGTGGGTGCAGAGTGCAGAGTGAGGTGGGTGCAGAGTGAGGTGGGTGCAGAGTGCAGACTGAGGTGGGTGCAGAGTGCAGAGTGAGGTGGGTGCAGAGTGCAGAGTGAGGTGGGTGCAGAGTGAGGTGGGTGCAGAGTGCAGAGTGAGGTGGGTGCAGAGTGCAGAGTGAGGTGGGAGCAGAGTGCAGAGTGAGGTGGGAGCAGAGTGCAGAGTGAGGTGGGAGCAGAGTGAGGTGGGTGCAGAGTGCAGAGTGAGGTGGGTGCAGAGTGCAGAGTGAGGTGGGTGCAGAGTGAGGTGGGTGCAGAGTGAGGTGGGTGCAGAGTGAGGTGGGTGCAGAGTGAGGTGGGTGCAGACTGAGGTGGGTGCAGAGTGCAGAGTGAGGTGGGTGCAGAGTGCAGAGTGAGGTGGGTGCAGAGTGCAGAGTGAGGTGGGTGCAGAGTGCAGAGTGAGGTGGGTGCAGAGTGAGGTGGGTGCAGAGTGAGGTGGGTGCAGAGTGAGGTGGGTGCAGAGTGCAGAGTGAGGTGGGAGCAGAGTGCAGAGTGAGGTGGGAGCAGAGTGCAGAGTGAGGTGGGAGCAGAGTGCAGAGTGAGGTGGGAGCAGAGTGCAGAGTGAGGTGGGAGCAGAGTGCAGAGTGAGGTGGGAGCAGAGTGCAGAGTGAGGTGGGAGCAGAGTGCAGAGTGAGGTGGGTGCAGAGTGCAGAATGAGGTGAGTGCAGAGTGAGGTGGGTGCAGAGTGAGGTGGGTGCAGAGTGAGGTGGGTGCAGAGTGAGGTGGGTGCAGAGTGAGGTGGGTGCAGAGTGAGGTGGGTGCAGAGTGAGGTGGGTGCAGAGTGCAGAGTGAGGTGGGAGCAGAGTGCAGAGTGAGGTGGGAGCAGAGTGCAGAGTGAGGTGGGAGCAGAGTGCAGAGTGAGGTGGGAGCAGAGTGCAGAGTGAGGTGGGTGCAGAGTGCAGAGTGAGGTGGGTGCAGAGTGCAGAGTGAGGTGGGTGCAGAGTGCAGAGTGAGGTGGGTGCAGAGTGAGGTGGGTGCAGAGTGCAGACTGAGGTGGGTGCAGAGTGCAGAGTGAGGTGGGTGCAGAGTGCAGAGTGAGGTGGGTGCAGAGTGAGGTGGGTGCAGAGTGCAGAGTGAGGTGGGTGCAGAGTGCAGAGTGAGGTGGGAGCAGAGTGCAGAGTGAGGTGGGAGCAGAGTGCAGAGTGAGGTGGGAGCAGAGTGAGGTGGGTGCAGAGTGCAGAGTGAGGTGGGTGCAGAGTGCAGAGTGAGGTGGGTGCAGAGTGAGGTGGGTGCAGAGTGAGGTGGGTGCAGAGTGAGGTGGGTGCAGAGTGAGGTGGGTGCAGACTGAGGTGGGTGCAGAGTGCAGAGTGAGGTGGGTGCAGAGTGCAGAGTGAGGTGGGTGCAGAGTGCAGAGTGAGGTGGGTGCAGAGTGCAGAGTGAGGTGGGTGCAGAGTGAGGTGGGTGCAGAGTGAGGTGGGTGCAGAGTGAGGTGGGTGCAGAGTGCAGAGTGAGGTGGGAGCAGAGTGCAGAGTGAGGTGGGAGCAGAGTGCAGAGTGAGGTGGGAGCAGAGTGCAGAGTGAGGTGGGAGCAGAGTGCAGAGTGAGGTGGGAGCAGAGTGCAGAGTGAGGTGGGAGCAGAGTGCAGAGTGAGGTGGGAGCAGAGTGCAGAGTGAGGTGGGAGCAGAGTGCAGAGTGAGGTGGGAGCAGAGTGCAGAGTGAGGTGGGAGCAGAGTGCAGAGTGAGGTGGGTGCAGAGTGCAGAATGAGGTGAGTGCAGAGTGAGGTGGGTGCAGAGTGAGGTGGGTGCAGAGTGAGGTGGGTGCAGAGTGAGGTGGGTGCAGAGTGAGGTGGGTGCAGAGTGAGGTGGGTGCAGAGTGAGGTGGGTGCAGAGTGCAGAGTGAGGTGGGAGCAGAGTGCAGAGTGAGGTGGGAGCAGAGTGCAGAGTGAGGTGGGAGCAGAGTGCAGAGTGAGGTGGGAGCAGAGTGCAGAGTGAGGTGGGAGCAGAGTGCAGAGTGAGGTGGGAGCAGAGTGCAGAGTGAGGTGGGAGCGGAGTGCAGAGTGAGGTGGGAGCGGAGTGCAGAGTGAGGTGGGAGCGGAGTGCAGAGTGAGGTGGGAGCGGAGTGCAGAGTGAGGTGGGAGCGGAGTGCAGAGTGAGGTGGGAGCAGAGTGCAGAGTGAGGTGGGAGCAGAGTGCAGAGTGAGGTGGGAGCAGAGTGCAGAGTGAGGTGGGAGCAGAGTGCAGAGTGAGGTGGGAGCAGAGTGCAGAGTGAGGTGGGAGCAGAGTGCAGAGTGAGGTGGGAGCAGAGTGCAGAGTGAGGTGGGAGCAGAGTGCAGAGTGAGGTGGGAGCAGAGTGCAGAGTGAGGTGGGAGCAGAGTGCAGAGTGAGGTGGGAGCAGAGTGCAGAGTGAGGTGGGAGCAGAGTGCAGAGTGAGGTGGGAGCAGAGTGCAGAGTGAGGTGGGAGCAGAGTGCAGAGTGAGGTGGGAGCAGAGTGCAGAGTGAGGTGGGAGCAGAGTGAGGTGGGAGCAGAGTGCAGAGTGAGGTGGGAGCAGAGTGAGGTGGGAGCAGAGTGCAGAGTGAGGTGGGAGCAGAGTGCAGAGTGAGGTGGGTGCAGAGTGCAGAGTGAGGTGGGTGCAGAGTGCAGAGTGAGGTGGGTGCAGAGTGCAGAGTGAGGTGGGTGCAGAGTGCAGAGTGAGGTGGGTGCAGAGTGCAGAGTGAGGTGGGTGCAGAGTGCAGAGTGAGGTGGGTGCAGAGTGCAGAGTGAGGTGGTTGCAGAGTGAGGTGGGTGCAGAGTGAGGTGGGTGCAGAGTGAGGTGGGTGCAGAGTGAGGTGGGTGCAGAGTGAGGTGGGTGCAGAGTGAGGTGGGTGCAGAGTGAGGTGGGAGCAGAGTGCAGAGTGAGGTGGGAGCAGAGTGCAGAGTGAGGTGGGAGCAGAGTGCAGAGTGAGGTGGGAGCAGAGTGCAGAGTGAGGTGGGAGCAGAGTGCAGAGTGAGGTGGGAGCAGAGTGCAGAGTGAGGTGGGAGCAGAGTGAGGTGGGAGCAGAGTGCAGAGTGAGGTGGGAGCAGAGTGAGGTGGGAGCAGAGTGCAGAGTGAGGTGGGAGCAGAGTGCAGAGTGAGGTGGGAGCAGAGTGCAGAGTGAGGTGGGTGCAGAGTGCAGAGTGAGGTGGGTGCAGAGTGCAGAGTGAGGTGGGTGCAGAGTGCAGAGTGAGGTGGGTGCAGAGTGCAGAGTGAGGTGGGTGCAGAGTGCAGAGTGAGGTGGGTGCAGAGTGCAGAGTGAGGTGGGTGCAGAGTGCAGAGTGAGGTGGGTGCAGAGTGCAGAGTGAGGTGGCTGCAGAGTGCAGAGTGAGGTGGGTGCAGAGTGCAGAGTGAGGTGGGTGCAGAGTGAGGTGGGTGCAGAGTGAGGTGGGTGCAGAGTGAGGTGGGTGCAGAGTGAGGTGGGTGCAGACTGAGGTGGGTGCAGACTGAGGTGGGTGCAGACTGAGGTGGGTGCAGAGTGCAGAGGGAGGTGGGTGCAGAGTGCAGAGGGAGGTGGGTGCAGAGTGCAGAGGGAGGTGGGTGCAGAGTGCAGAGGGAGGTGGGTGCAGAGTGCAGAGGGAGGTGGGTGCAGACTGAGGTGGGTGCAGAGTGCAGAGTGAGGTGAGTGCAGACTGAGGTGGGTGCAGAGTGCAGAGTGAGGTGGGTGCAGACTGAGGTGGGTGCAGAGTGCAGAGTGAGGTGGGTGCAGAGTGAGGTGGGTGCAGAGTGAGGTGGGTGCAGAGTGAGGTGGGTGCAGACTGAGGTGGGTGCAGACTGAGGTGGGTGCAGAGTGCAGAGTGAGGTGGGTTCAGAGTGCAGAGTGAGGTGGGTTCAGAGTGCAGAGTGAGGTGGGTTCAGAGTGCAGAGTGAGGTGGGTTCAGAGTGCAGAGTGAGGTGGGTTCAGAGTGCAGAGTGAGGTGGGTTCAGAGTGCAGAGTGAGGTGGGTTCAGAGTGCAGAGTGAGGTGGGTTCAGAGTGCAGAGTGAGGTGGGTTCAGAGTGCAGAGTGAAGTGGGTTCAGAGTGCAGAGTGAGGTGGGTTCAGAGTGCAGAGTGAGGTGGGTTCAGAGTGCAGAGTGAGGTGGGTTCAGAGTGCAGAGTGAGGTGGGTGCAGAGTGCAGAGTGAGGTGGGTGCAGAGTGCAGAGTGAGGTGGGTGCAGAGTGCAGAGTGAGGTGGGTGCAGAGTGCAGAGTGAGGTGGGTGCAGAGTGCAGAGTGAGGTGGGTGCAGAGTGCAGAGTGAGGTGGGTGCAGAGTGCAGAGTGAGGTGGGTGCAGAGTGAGGTGGGTGCAGAGTGCAGAGTGAGGTGGGAGCAGAGTGCAGAGTGAGGTGGGAGCAGAGTGCAGAGTGAGGTGGGAGCAGAGTGCAGAGTGAGGTGGGAGCAGAGTGCAGAGTGAGGTGGGAGCAGAGTGCAGAGTGAGGTGGGAGCAGAGTGCAGAGTGAGGTGGGAGCAGAGTGCAGAGTGAGGTGGGAGCAGAGTGCAGAGTGAGGTGGGAGCAGAGTGCAGAGTGAGGTGGGAGCAGAGTGCAGAGTGAGGTGGGAGCAGAGTGCAGAGTGAGGTGGGTGCAGAGTGCAGAGTGAGGTGGGTGCAGAGTGCAGAGTGAGGTGGGTGCAGAATGAGGTGGGTGCAGAATGAGGTGGGTGCAGAGTGAGGTGGGTGCAGAGTGAGGTGGGTGCAGAGTGAGGTGGGTGCAGAGTGCAGAGTGAGGTGGGTGCAGAGTGCAGAGTGAGGTGGGTGCAGAGTGAGGTGGGTGCAGAGTGAGGTGGGTGCAGAGTGAGGTGGGTGCAGAGTGAGGTGGGTGCAGAGTGAGGTGGGTGCAGAGTGCAGAGTGGGTGCAGAGTGCAGAGTGGGTGCAGAGTGCAGAGTGGGTGCAGAGTGTAGAGTGGGTGCAGAGTGCAGAGTGGGTGCAAAGTGCAGAGTGGGTGCAGAGTGCAGAGTGGGTGCAGAGTGCAGAGTGAGGTGGGTGCAGAGTGAGGTGGGTGCAGAGTGAGGTGGGTGCAGAGTGCAGAGTGAGGTGGGTGCAGAGTGAGGTGGGTGCAGAGTGCAGAGTGAGGTGGGTGCAGAGTGCAGAGAGAGGTGGGTGCAGAGTGAGGTGGGTGCAGAGTGAGGTGGGTGCAGAATGAGGTGGGTGCAGAGTGCAGAGTGAGGTGGGTGCAGAGTGCAGAGTGAGGTGGGTGCAGAGTGCAGAGTGAGGTGGGTGCCGAGTGCAGAGTGAGGTGGGTGCCGAGTGAGGTGGGTGCCGAGTGAGGTGGGTGCCGAGTGCAGAGTGAGGTGGGTGCAGAGTGCAGGGTGCAGAGTGAGGTGGGTGCAGAGTGAGGTGGGTGCAGAGTGAGGTGGGTGCAGAGTGCAGAGTGAGGTGGGTGCAGAGTGCAGGGTGCAGAGTGAGGTGGGTGCAGAGTGCAGGGTGCAGAGTGAGGTGGGTGCAGAGTGCAGGGTGCAGAGTGAGGTGGGTGCAGAGTGCAGAGTGAGGTGGGTGCAGAGTGAGGTGGGTGCAGAGTGAGGTGGGTGCAGAGTGAGGTGGGTGCAGAGTGAGGTGGGTGCAGAGTGAGGTGGGTGCAGAGTAAGGTGGGTGCAGAGTGAGGTGGGTGCAGAGTGAGGTGGGTGCAGAGTGAGGTGGGTGCAGAGTGAGGTGGGTGCAGAGTGAGGTGGGTGCAGAGTGCAGAGTGAGGTGGGTGCAGAGTGCAGAGTGAGGTGGGTGCAGAGTGCAGAGTGAGGTGGGTGCAGAGTGCAGAGTGAGGTGGGTGCAGAGTGAGGTGGGTGCAGAGTGAGGTGGGTGCAGAGTGAGGTGGGTGCAGAGTGAGGTGGATGCAGAGTGAGGTGGGTGCAGAGTGCAGAGTGAGGTGGGTGCAGAGTGCAGAGTGAGGTGGGTGCAGAGTGCAGAGTGAGGTGGGTGCAGAGTGCAGAGCTCTCCTCCCACCCAGATTTCAATACAGAGGTCCACTCCCCTAAGTACAAGGCTGTCCTCCCACAAAGCCCCCCATCCCCCCCCCATTCCAGTAGAGAGGAAAACTCTGTACTCACAGCATGTTGTCCTCCGGTGTCCGTGGAGCCTGCCAGTCCCAGAAGCAGCTTCCCCTGTGCAGAGTCCCCGCCCCCTTCCTCCTCTGCTCTCATAGATCGTGCGTGTACCCGAGGGATGAGAACAGCCACCGGAAGAGGAGCGCTGTCACTTGGAAAAACACAAGCCGTGCTTGTGTATTTCCAAGTGACAGTAGCGAGCAGCCAGCATGCGACCAGCACCGGAGGTGGCCGAACTCCGGCGGGCAGTGCAGGGTTTAAGGGACGGGCAGCGCAGGGCCCCCAACAATGACAGGGCCCTGGGCAGATGCCCCTTTTGCCCCGCGGTAAAGACGGCCCTGGATACAATCACTGTTCTAATAGATAAGACAAGCGGCACTGGTGGTCCTTGACATGGTAGTCCCTTACTGGTGGTCCCTGACAAGCGGCACTGGTGGTCCCCCACATTCACTCCAATCCCAAGGATTCATGAGAAATGTAGTCTGATTGCAGTTAGAGAGATAGAAGAAGATATGATGCAATCACTGTTCTAATGCCCCGTACACACGATCGGAAATGCCACCAGCAAAACTTAGATGAGAGCTTTTGGTCGGAAAATGCGACTGTGTGTATGCTCTATCGGACTTTTACTGGCGGAATTCCAGCCAGCAATAGGATGAGAGCAGGTTCTCAATTTTTCGGTCAGAAAAAGTTCCTAGTCGAAAATGCGATCGTCTGTATGCAATTCCGACGCGCCAAAAATCACGCTTGCTCATAATTAAGTACGAGACGGAAGTGCTCGGTCTGGTAAAAATAGCGTTTGTAAGGGAGCTAGCACATTTGTCACGCTGTACATGTTTGAATCTTTTAATGCAGCGCATTCTTTTATTGTTTATAATGCTAAAAGAATGAAGTTAAACTTACCGTATTTGTTTATTATTTCTCGTGATCTCCTGAATAATATTTTTTGTTTTTAAAGCCAGATCTCCATAATAATGTTTATAATAATTTTTTATAGTCATCTTTTTTATAATCAAGAACTCCTGTTTTTTAGGTTATTTTCAAACTAGTTTCTATTGCGCTCTATTCAACTAAATTCGTTTAGTTAAATTAGTTGCATTTGTTACATTCGTTTTCGGAATTCGTTTAGTTTCGTATTCGAATTCAAAAAAATTTGAAAAACTATCAAGTTCGAAAAAATTCTACCGCATTCGAAAAATTTTTTACGGAATTTGAAAAAGTAAACTATAACCATTTTGCGAAATTCGAAATTCGTATAGAATGAAATCGAATTCCAATAGAAAAGATTAGAATAGTATAGAAAATAGAAAAGACTAGCATAGAAAAACAATAGAACAAATAGAAAAAAAATATAATATATTCTATTCTAATCTTTTCTATTTGAATTCAACATCATTCTGTACCAAATTCCAATTTCAGAAGGTTATATATATATTATATTTTTTCTATTCTGTTCCATTGTTTCTCTATGCTATTCTATGCTATTCTTTTCTATTCTACTCTATACTTTTCTATTCGAATTTGAATTCATTCTATACGAAATTAGAATTTCGGAAGATGGCTTCTGAAATTCGAATTTCATATAGAATGAATTCGAATTTGAATAGAAAAGATTAGACTAGAAAATAATAGAAAAGAATAGACTAGAAAAACAACAGAACAGGATAGAATAAAATATAATATATATATTATATTTTTTCAGTTCTGTTCTATTGTTTTTCTATGCTATCCTTTTCTATTCTTTTCTACTTTATTCTGATCTTTTCTATTCAAATTCGAATTCATTCTATACGAAATTCGAATTTTGGAAGATGTATGTATACATTATGTTTTTTCTATGCTGGTCTATCGTTTTTCTATGCTATTCTTTTCTATTCTTTTCTATTTTATTGTAATCTTTTCTATTTGAATGCAAATTCATTCTATACAAAATTCGAATTTCGGAAAATGGTTATGAAATAGAATGAAATCGAATTCTAATAGAAAAGACTAGAATAGAAAAACAATAGAACAGAATAGAAAAAAAAATACATACATACATACATATAAAAAACACATCTTCAAAAATTCGAATTTCGTATAAAATGAATTCGAATTCAAATAGAAAAGATTAGAATAGAATAGAAAATAATAGAGAAGAATAGCCTAGAAAAACAATAGAACAGAATAGAATAAAATATAATATATATATATTGTATTTTATTCTATTCTGTTCTATTGTTTTTCTAGTCTATTCTTTTCTATTATTTTCTATCTTAATCTTTTCTATTCAAATTCGAATTTCAAAATCCATCTTGCGAAATTCTAATTTTGTATAGAATTAATTCAAATTTGAATAGATAAGTTTAGAATAGAATAGAAAAGAATAGCATAGAAAAATAATGGAACAGAATAGAAAAAAATATAATATATATAAAAACCATCTTTCGAAATTTGAATTTCATATAAAATGAATTCGATTTTGAATAGAAAAGATTAGAATAGAGTAGAAAAGAATAGACTAGAAAAACAATAGAACAGAAAAGAATAAAATATATATATTATATTATATTATATTTTATTCCGTGCTGTTCTATTGTTTGTCTAGTCTGTTCTTTTCTATTATTTTCTATTCTAATCTTTTCTATTCAAGTTCGAATTCATTCTATACGAAATTCAAATTTCATAAGCCATCTTTCGAAATTTGAATTTTGTATAGAATGAATTCAAATTAGAATAGAAAAGTTTAGAATAGAATAGAAAAGAATAGCATAGAAAAACAAAGGAACAGAATAGAATTTTATATATATATATATATATATATATATATATATATATATATATATATATATATATATATATATATATATATATATATAAAAAGATAACAACATCTTCCGAAATTAAAATAAATAAATAAAATTTGAATAGAAAAGATTAGAATAGAATAGAAAATAATAGAAAAGAATAGCATAGAAAAACAATAGAACAGGAAAAAAAAAAAAAAATATATATATATATATATATATATATATATATATATATATATATATATATATATATTCTATTGCTTTATTATTTTATATTCTATTGTACTGTATTTTTTAGAAAGTCGTTTTCTATTTTTTTCTAATTCAATTCGAATTTGTTTTCAAATTCGTTCGTTTTTTTCATATTAATTTAAATTCGTTACTTTTGTAATTCGGAAATTCGGATGCATACGAATCTCCGAATAATGAAAAATTCGTCCGAATTTCGTTTCGGAACGAAACGAAATGAACATGTCTACTGGAAGGTGAATCTCCATCCTAGCCTCAAATCACACAGAGTGGTACAGGTTTTGCTAAAGAATATCCCTGTATTTAGCACCATCCATCTTTCCCTCAACTCTGACCAGTTTCCCAGTCCTGACTACTGAAAAACATCCCCACAGCATGATGCTGCCACCTCCATGTTTCACTGTGGGGATGGTGTTCTTTGGGTGATGTGATGTGTTGGGTTTGCGCCAGACATAGCGTTTTCTTTGATGGCCAAAAAGTTCAATTTTAGTCTCATCAGACCAGAGCACTTTCCTCCATACATTTTGGGAGTCTCCCACATGCCTTTTTGCAAACTCAAAACGTGCCATTTTGTTTTTTGCTGAAAGCAATGGATTTCTTCTGGCCACTCTGCCATAAAGCCCAACTCTATGGAGCATACGGCTTATTGTCGTCCTATGTACAGATACTCCAGTCTCTGCTGTGGAACTCTGCAGCTCCTCCAGGTTTACCTTAGGTTTCTGTGCTGTCTCTCTGATTAATGCCCTCCTTGCCCGGTCCTTGAGTTTTGGTGTGTGGCCGTACTTTGGTAGGTTTGCTGTTGTGCCATATTCTTTACATTTGGTTATGATAGATTTGATGGTGCTCCTAGGGATCATCAGAGATTTGGATTTTTATTTATAACCTAACCCTGACTTGTACTTCTCAACAACATTGTCCCTTACTTGTTTGGAGAGTTCCCTGGTCTTCATGGCAGTGTTTGGTTAGTGGTGCCTCTTGCTTAGGTGTTGCAGCCTTTAGGGCCTTTCAAAAAGGTGTGTATATGTAATGATATCATCATGTGACACTTAGATTGCACACAGGTGGACATCATTTCACTAATTATGTGACTTCTGAAGGTAATTGGTCTCACCAGAGCTTTTTATGGGCTTCATAACAAAGGGAGTGAGTTGGCACATGCCAATTATCAGTTTTTTATCTCTGAAAATTTGTTTTATGTATATATTTTTCTAATTTTACTTCACCAACTTAGACTATTGTGTACTGATCCATCACATATAATTCAGATTAAAAAAAACATTGAACTAAAGACTGTAATGTAACAAAATAGGTAAAAAGCCAAGGGGGTGAATACTTTTGCAAGGCACTGTACTCCTGCCCCTGTACACTACATACTCCTGCCCCTGTATATTACATACTCCTGCCCCTGTACATTGCATACTCCTGACCCCTGTACTCTGTACATTACATACTCCTGACCCCTGTACTCTGTACATTACATACTCCTGACCCCTGTACATTACATAACCCTGTACACTGTACATTACATACTCCTGCCCCTGTACTCTGTACATTACATACTCCTGCCCCTGTACACTGTACATTACATACTCCTGCCCTGTACTTTGTACATTACATACTCCTGACCCCTGTACATTACATACTCCTGCCTCTGTACATTACATACTCCTGACCCCTGTACTCTGTACATTACATACCCCTGTACATTACATACTCCTGCCCCTGTACACTGTACATTACATACTCCTGCCCCTGTACATTACATACTCCTGACCCCTGTACACTGTACATTACATACTCCTGACCCCTGTACATTACATACTCCTGACCCCTGTACTCTACATATTCTTGCCCCTGTACACTACAAACTCCTGCCCCTGTACATTACATACATTCCCGGGAAAAGGTCATTCGGTTCCCAGGGCGAAGATGAAAAACGGCGCCCCCCCGCTGTGAAAAGCTACATTGCCTACAGATGATGGGATCTATACTAATGCATCAGTGACAGTGCATTAACCCCCTTCCTGCTGTATATTACCAATACCATTGCTAGTTAAGCAAACTCCCCTCAGAGACTGCAGACATGATATAAGACAAGAGATGGTTAGAGACTGAGGACATGATGCAGGCGATGGTCAGAGACTGCAGACATGATAAAAGTGATCAATCCAGTCTCACCAGTGCTGTCATAAACCAGATGTGACCAGAACTGTGTGACTGCGACAGAGTGAACCAGACATAAATAGGTGAAAGTAAGTTTATTTAAGGAAAATGCATATGTGAACACACCACCAATACAAGTGAACAACCAAACAATCAGTGATATAAAACCAACCAGCATATGTAGCAAGAGGGAGTACCAGAATCGTAGTCAAGCCAGGCGGGGGTCATAAACAAGGAATCAGTAGCTGGGAAGGGAGATAAACAGGACAAGAGAGGATGGATGGATCACAGGAGGGACGGGTCAGGTACAAGGCTCAGAGTTCAGGGTTCAGGGTTCAGGTAACAGACAGGAAACAGGATCACCAGGTTCCAGGAATCAGGGACAATACCAGGGCAACAAAAGTCTGCAATTGCTGGGTATTTATACTGCAGCTCTGCTAATTAAGGTCAGGTGATACCTGTCTGCAGAGGGGAATACCTGCTCCATACTGCCAGGATTCCTCCGCTGGTGGATGCCAGTACTGCGGCCCAAAGGTGACAGAATACTTGCAGGAAAGAGCAGCTCCAAACTGCCAGGAGACACCTGCTGGTGGACCTCAATACTGCACGCCAAATGATCGATATTACCAGCGGAGAAGACCTTTCCTGACAAGTGCCCATTAAATAAAGCCTACTGCTTTGCCCATCAATGCCGCCTCACTGTGCCCATAATCGCAACCTCTTTGTGCCCATCAATGCCGCCTCACTGTGCCCATAATCGCAGCCTCTCTGTGCCCATAATTGCAGCCTCACTATGCCCATCAATGCCGCCTCACTGTGCCCATCAATGCCGCCTCACTGTGCCCATAATTGCAGCCTCTCTGTGCCCATCAATGCAACCTCACTGTGCCCATAATTGCAACCTCACTGTGCCCATCAATGCCGCCTCATTGTGCCCATCAATGCAGCCTCTCTGCCCATAATCGCAGCCTCTTGGTGTCCGTAATCACAGCCTCTCGGTGCCCATAATTGCAGCCTCTCTGTGCTCATAATCGCAGACACTCTGTGCCCATAATAGCAGCCTCTCTGTGCCTATGAATGCAGACTCACCATAGCCTGCCCTGGATCACACAGCGGACATCTCCCGCAGCGCTGTGTGTCACATAGCTGGGTCTGCGTGTGTGTGTTCGGCGGCGCCGTAACAAGGTCTCGCCTCCCTAAACTGGCTCGTGTGATAGGCGGAACACTGGTTCAATCTGCTACCACATGAGCCGGTCTAGGGGGGCAGGACCTTGCCGCCAAACACAGACCCAGCTCCCTGACACACAGCGCTCCTGGCGCTGTGTGACAAACAAGAGGAGGAGGTGGGAGGGGAGCGCTGCAGCCACAGATCAAAGCAGCCCCAAGCGCCCCCCCTTCCTCCAGTAAATGCCCCCCCCCAAGGCATCCGCCCCTTCTGCCCACCCCTTGTACCGGCCCTGATTACATACTCCTGACCCCTGTACTCTCTACATTACATACTCCTGCCCCTGTACATTACATACTCCTGCTCCTGTACTCTGTACATTACATACTCCTGACCCCTGTACATTACATACTCCTGACCCCTGTACTCTGTACATTACATACTCCTGCCCCTGTACATTACATACTCCTGCCCCTGTACTCTGTACATTACATACTCCTGACCCCTGTACTCTGTACATTACATACTCCTGACCCCTCTACTCTGTACATTACATACTCCTGCCCCTGTACTCTGTACATTACATACTCCTGACCCCTGTACATTACATACTTGTGCCCCTGTACTCTGTACATTACATACTCCTGCCCCTGTACATTACATACTCCTGACCCCTGTACATTACATACTCCTGCCCCTGTACATTACATACTCCTGACCCCTGTACAATACATACTCGTGCCCTTGTACTCTGTACATTACATACTCCTGACCCCTGTACTCTGTACATTACATACTCGTGCCCTTGTACTCTGTACATTACATACTCCTGCCTCTGTATTCTGTACATTACATACTCCTGACCCCTGTGCTCTGTACATTACATACCCGTGCCCCTGTACTCTGTACATTACATACTCCTGCCCCTGTACTCTGTACATTACATACTCCTGACCCCTGTGCTCTGTAAATTACATACCCGTGCCCCTGTACTCTGTACATTACATACTCCTGCCCCTGTATGTTACATACTCCTGCCCCCTGTACTCTGTACATTACATACTCCTGCCCCTGTACATTAAATACTCCTGCCCCCTGTACTCTGTACATTACATACTCCTGACCCCTGTACTCTGTACATTACATACTCCTGACCCCTGTACTCTGTACATTACATACTCCTGACCCCTGTACTCTGTACATTACATGCTCCTGACTAGAGGTCGACCGATATAGCGGCCGGCCGATATATCCGCCGGCCGATATATCCGCCGGCCGATATATCCGCCAATATTTGGCTTTTTTTACTTAATCGGCATCGGCCGATTGTGCTGATAAAAAAAGCAGATTATAACTTCAGCGGGACTTGCAAATGACTTCTGTAATAGAAGTCAATGCAAAGTGTCTGAAAGTTATCTGTGGAGAGGATTCTCTCCTCCCTGGGCAGCCTGCCAAGTCTGATAAGAAGAAACATTGTATCTTTTCAGGTTCTTTTATCAATGAGCTGAGCTCCATGTGTAGAAGCTCTCAGTTTAACCATTTAAAGACTAAATCTTTTCTGACACTTGTTGCTTACAAGTAAAAATCCTGTATTTTCTGCTAGAAAATCACTTAGAACCCCCAAACATTATATATATTTTTTTAGCAGAGACCCTAGGGAATAAAATAGTGGTTGTTGCAATATTTTATGTCACACGGTATTTGCGTAGCGGTCTTTCAAACGCAATTTTTTAAAAAAAAATACACTAATGAAATAAAAAAAAAAAATAAGCAGTAAAGTTAGCCCATTTTTTTTTCGTCCAAAAGTTTTGATTACCTGTTTTTGTGTATTTAATATTTAAGATATCGTTATTTTTTTTTTTAAATCTAAATTCTACATACAAGTGAACTGATTGGAGGTTTGTTTTGTTTAATAAATGTTTAAATGTAAAAAATTTTCTGTATTACTTAAGGGCTCTTTCTCCCGGGGCGGATCAGTGATGATCCGCCCCGTGAACACCTGCTGAGCAGGAAGATGACAGGTCCATCGCTGCACATTGTGCAGCGATGGACCTGTCAGAGCGCCGCTCTCCCCTATGGGGGGATCGGATGATGACGGACCGTAGTGTCCGTCGTCACCCGATCTGATCCGAAAACAGATGGAAAAGTAGGGTTTTCCTCCGTTACACTTTTCGGATTGGAGCGGGTCGGATGTCAGCGGACATGTCACCGCTGACATCCGACGCTCCATAGGGATGCATGTATGTCCGTTTTTCCTCCGAAAACGGAAGGATGAAAAACGGACATACGGATCCCTCGTGTGAAAGAGGCCTAAGGCTGCTTACACACTGGAGCGGGCATGCGTTGACGGTAAAACGCTGTTAGTTTTAGCGGCGCTTTACCGTCATTTTAGCGGCGCTATTCGGCTGCTAGCGGAGTGCTTATAACCCAGCTAGCGGCTGAGGAAGGGGTTAAATGCGCCCCTGAAGCGCTGCTGCCGAAACGCTTTGCAGGCGCTTCGGCAGCGGTGCGCATTCATTTTAATGGGTAGGAGTGGTGGAGGAGCGGTATACACCGCTCCAAAGATGCCGCTTGCAGGACTTTTTTTAAACATCCTGCCAGTGCATCGCCTCAGTGTGAAAGCACTCGAGCTTTCACACTGAGACTGCAGGGGAGCCGTTTTACAGGCACTTTACAGGCACTATTTTTAGCCCAAAAGCGCCTGAAAAACGCCCCAGTGTGAAAGGGGTCTAACTGTTAGATTTTATGAGATGAAAGGAAAAACAAAAAGAAAGAAAAAAAAAATCGGCCTAATATATCGGCCTAAAAAAATCGGCATCTTATTGCGATTTTTAAATATCGGCATCGGCCAGAGAAAAACCCATATCGGTCGACCTCTACTCCTGACCTCTGCACTATGTAGATGGACAATTGACTGCGCACGTCACAGAGGGGGGACACAGTATGCCACCTTTGCTCTAGGGGCATTGTATGACCTTGTCCTACCACTTACAAAATTCGAATGCAGAAAATAATAAAATGCACGTTTTTCTTTTTGCATTACCTTTTATTTTTTTTACAAAAAGTGGACTGTGCCTTTAACTCTACTGACTTCAAAGGAAGAAGACATGTCTCTATTAAAACTATTAGAAAGCACAGCAGCAGAACACGAATTCCACATTAAACACAACTAGGATCTCCAGCTTATCAAATTAAACGTATCCCTGTGTACAGGCATCCTCTCCCCAGCCTTCAGAACCATACACAGGAGTTGGGCGGGGTTAGCGCTGCATTCTCTAGTCACTCACTTGTCCCTTCCATCGTTCCGTAGCTCCACGTTGGCCGCACATGCGCAGTAGGTAGGCCCGTCCGCTCACGGTGAGTGCCTGTGACCACTTGAGACCAGGAAGCGGAAGACATCCAGACAGTGCATAAAGTATAGTATACAATAATTGCTGTGTACAAGCTTCTAGTTGTGAGTAGAGGAGATAGGTGACAGGTGTGTTTTTATGTGTGTGTAGCTGTGTAGCGATTGGCTGTCTCATGTGTATAGTGATATTTCTGGATAGGGGAATGTAATGCAGGCTCATATTATGTGTACAGCTTCTCTTATACTTTGTATTCTCTTATAGCTCGGTCCTGTCGGAGATTCTCTCAATCCCTGGAAAGCTCCTTGTGACAACATGTTCAAGAAACTCAAGCAGAAGATCACCGAGGAGCAGTCTCCTGTGAGGAGCACTCTGAGCCCACAGCAACAGGTAGGACATCTCTCACTCTTCTTTGCTACAACCAAATCATGGCATGCAACAATAATGACCTACCTCTAGGGATATGCAATTAGCGGACCTCCAGCTGTTGCAAAACTACAAGTCCCATCATGCCTCTGCCTCTGGGTGTCATGCTTGTGGCTGTCAGAGTCTTGCTATGCCTCATGGGAGTTGTAGTTCTGCAACAGCTGGAGGTCCGCTAATTGCATATCCCTGCTCTAGTATGTCATGTGTTGGCAAGTTTTAGGGTACACTCGCATGGGTGTTTTTGTCACAATGTGAATGATGTGAACTGGATGGACTTGTTTCTTTTTTCAACCTGACTAACTATGTAACTAGGATAGCAGCAGGAATCTGCTCATTCCCACTGGTGTGTTTGACAGGTGTGAGTGGCTAGCTGTGACTGCTGAGCCCAGTGCATAAACTGCATCCAATGGCGATCACCGCAGGTAATACGCAGGTGTACGAATCACCGAGGATGCCAACAATCTGTCATTGAAGTGTATGGGCTCGGCAGATAGCCGCTCACACCTGTCAAACACAGCAGCAGTAATGAGCAGGTTCCTGGCGCTGCCATTTGCACCGTAGCAAAACACACCCATAGCCTTAGGGTTCATGCACATGAATTATTATTAGGCATTTTTATTACAGGTACCTCTATAGCACTGTACATTTTTGCAGCACTTTACATATATATTGTGCATTCACATTGGTCCTTGCCTTCAAGGAGTTTACAATCATCTAAAGTCCCTAACTCACATTTATACATGTTAGGGCCAATTTAGACAGTTAGAACTACATGGGGAAAAAAAAGTTATTTTCCCATGCAGTGGGTCTCTGCCCTCACTGCCTGGGTTAACTGCTCGCTTTGTTTAGGGGCGCAAAGGAAAGCTGTACTTACCTGGTCCTTTGATTCTCTGGAAAACCGCGCTCCCCTTTGTCCAGTGGTGGACTGTTTCTGCTGTCCTCATGTCCAGAGCTGGTCTATGGGCATGATAATGTCAGGAACAGTCCATTCTAGAGTTGCATGATTATTCGTTCAAAAATCGTGATCTCTATGCAGAATTTCACGATTCATTCATGTAACAAGTGTAGAGAGTTCTCTGCTCACTCAGCTGTCAAAAGAAAAAACAACTGGCAGCCTGGCAAGTTTTTCACAAAATTGTCTGAACTGGTAGATAACTATAAAACATTGTAACTTTTTGTTCTTAGATCAAAGGAATGAACTTCGGTCTGTAAATGAGGGAATTTTAACCACTTAAAGACTAAACCTTTTTCTGACACTTGTTGGTTTCAAGTTAAAATCATTATTTTTTTTGCTAGAAAATTACTTAGAACCCCTAAACATTATATATATTTTTTTGAGACCCTAGAGAAAAAAAAAGATGGTTGTTGCAATATTTTATGTCGCACTGTATTTGCGGTCTTTCAAATGCAATTTCTTTTGGAAACAAATACACTTTAACCACATCAATACTGGGCACTTTCGCCCCCTTCCTTTCCAGACCAATTTTCAGCTTTCTGCGCTCTCGCATTTTAAATGACAATTGCGCGGTCATGCTACGCTATACCCAAATGAAATTTTTATCATCTTGTTCGCACAAATAGAGCTTCCTTTTGGTGGTATTTATTAGGGTTGTCCCGATACCGATACTAGTATCGGCACCGATACCGAGCATTTGCCCAAGTACTTGTACTCGGGCAAATGCTCCCGATGCTTCCCCCGATACCTAGAGGACAGGTGTCATCGGCGCGTGGGGGAGTTACAAGATTCTCCCCCAGCGGCTTTAGTGACATACAGCGGTGATCGTTCACCGCTGACTGTCACTGCATCCTCCTCCATGCCCCCTCCGTTCTGCTCTCCTTCTCTGTCCCCCTCCGCTGTCCCCTCCGTTCCTCCCTCCTTTTCTGTCCCCCTCCGTTGTCCCCTCCGTTCTGCTCTCCTTCTCTGTCCCCCTCCGCTGTCCCCTCCGTTCCTCTCTCCTTCTCTGTCCCCCTCCGCTGTCCCCTCCGTTCCTCTCTCCTTCTCTGTCCCCCTCCGCTGTCCCCTCCGTTCCTCTCTCCTTCTCTGTCCCCCTCCGCTGTCCCCTCCGTTCTGCTCTCCTTCTCTGTCCCCCTCTGCTGTCCCCTCCGTTCTGCTCTCCTTCTCTGTCCCCCTCCGCTGTCCCTTCCGTTCCGCTCTCCTTCTCTGTCCCCCTCCGCTGTCCCTTCCGTTCCTCTCTCCTTCTCTGTCCCCCTCCGCTGTCCCTTCCGTTCCTCTCTCCTTCTCTGTCCCCCTCCGCTGTCCCTTCCGTTCCTCTCTCCTTCTCTGTCCCCCTCCGCTGTCCCTTCCGTTCCTCTCTCCTTCTCTGTCCCCCTCCGCTGTCCCTTCCGTTCCTCTCTCCTTCTCTGTCCCCCTCCGCTGTCCCTTCCGTTCCTCTCTCCTTCTCTGTCCCCCTCCGCTGTCCCTTCCGTTCCTCTCTCCTTCTCTGTCCTCCTCCGCTGTCCCTTCCGTTCCTCTCTCCTTCTCTGTCCTCCTCCGCTGTCCCTTCCGTTCCTCTCTCCTTCTCTGTCCCCCTCCGCTGTCCCCTCTGTTCTGCTCTCCTTCTCTGTCCCCCTCCGTTCTGCTCTCCTTCTCTGTCCCCCTCCGTTCTGCTCTCCTTCTCTGTCCCCCTCCGTTCTGCTCTCCTTCTCTGTCCCCCTCCGTTCTGCTCTCCTTCTCTGTCCCCCTCCGTTCTGCTCTCCTTCTCTGTCCCCCTCCGTTCTGCTCTCCTTCTCTGTCCCCCTCCGCTGTCCCCTCCGTTCTGCTCTCCTTCTCTGTCCCCCTCCGCTGTCCCCTCCGTTCCGCTCTCCTTCTCTGTCCCCCTCCGCTGTCCCCTCCGTTCCGCTCTCCTTCTCTGTCCCCCTCCGCTGTCCCCTCCGTTCTGCTCTCTTTCTCTGTGCCTCTCCGTTCTCCCCCTCCGTTCCGCCATCCCCCTCCTCCTTCCTTTGTGTATGGATAGAGTCAGCTGACTCTGTCCATTCACATAACTGAAACATTGTAATCTCCTGTGATTACGATGTGTCAGTTTATGAATGGAGAGGAGCCGCTGTCTTCTCTCCATTCATTCTCAGTGCAGCTGAGGCTGCAGAGAAAGGGACTGGGGAATCTCCATCCTCTGTCTCTTTCTCTGTCTCAAGGGGGAGATATCAGAGGTCTGTTAAGACCCCTGATATCTCACCAAAGCCCCCCAACAGGGCTGATTAAAAAAAACAAAAAATCACATATTGCAATAAAGAATAAAAAAAATATTATTGTAAAAAATAAAAATTGTAAATAATAAAAAAACATACACATACACCGTTCAGCCCCCCCCCCCCCCCCCCCCCCGAAAAAAAAAAGAAAGCACTGTTTAAAAAAAACAAAAAAACACTGTCGCGTGACATTAAAAAAAAAAGGATCTGTAATCGGTATCGGCGAGTACTTGAAAAAAAGTATCGGTACTTGTACTCGGTCCTAAAAAAGTGGTATCGGGACAACCCTAGTATTTATTGACGACTCAGTTTTTTTATTTTTTGCGATATGAGCGAAAAAAGAGCGGAAATTTGGAAATAAAAAAACTATTTTCTTCTTTCCATTTTAAAAGAAATTTTTTCTTCTACATGTTTTTGGTAAAAAAAATTTCCGTTAAGTGTATAATAATTGGTTCGTGTGATCACGGACAAATGTATGCAAATGATCATGTACAGATGTGTGCAGGTGATCACAGACATATGCGTGCAGATAATCATTGGGACATGTGATTTTAGTGGGACATATGTGGGGGACAGGTGTTTTTATTATTTGGGGACATGTGTGTTGGGGACATCGTGTGGGGACGTGTGTTTTACATTTTGTGGTGACACTAGGTTGGTGATCAGTGAGTAAAAAGCTGTAAAAAACAGCTCATACTCACTGATCACAAGCCGGCTCCTGTGCGAGGAGAGGAGAGCCGATTGCCTAACAACCGGCTCTGTGTTTACATCACATGTTGGCTGTGATTATACACGGCCATCATGTGATCAGGAGGGCCAATCACAGAGCCCTCCTGCCGATCGGTGATGCGCCGTGTCCGAGTGACATGATCGCATCGGGATCGCGCCGCTGCATGGGCCCGCTCGCGATCCCCATTTTTCTGAGGTACGTTCCTGAACGTCCAATCAGAAGGAGAGAGCGCCCGCCTGGCCGTTTATGTACATTGGCTGGGTGGGAAGTAGTTAATGAATAAAAAAAACCCAAAAAACAACTAAACAGTAAAGTTAGCCTAATTTTTTTGTATAATTTGAAGGAAAGATGTTACGCCGCCTCATTTTCTTTATTCTAAGCAAAAAAATCGTGATTCTAATTTTGGCCAGAATCGTGCAGCTTTCATTTGATTCTCTGTAAAACTGCGCTCCCCCTATGTCCAGTGGTGGACTGTTTCTGCTGTCCTCATGTCCAGAGCTGATGACATCAGGAACAGTCAGTTTACAAGACCGCTACTGTGCGGGGGGGGGTCAGGAGCGGCAGATTAGGTAAGTATATCTCCTCTTTGCATTTTCCTAGGCGAAAATGAGCAGTTATCCCATGTAGTACAGCAATATTTCCCAGAGTTCTTCTTTAAACCTACCAGCATGTCTTTGGAGTGTGGGAGGAAACAAATACAAGCACAAGGAGAGCATGTAAACTCTGTGCCGGTAGTGCTGCGGTTGGGATTCGAACCAATGACATCAAGCTGCATGGTGTTGCCGCACCATGTGGTTTGGTGCACATGAAAATGTGCTGTAGGTGCTGATGTGTGGGGGCACCCCCATGCATCTGCTAAAATGCAGCGCATTTCTCTGTCGGTTGGGAGCGCATGCAATTTTGCGCATGTTCCCCAGTCACAGAGATGTGAACGTAGCCTTCGAAGAGAGGGGGCTGTGATGTGAGAGATCTGACTCATAGCACAATCATGTAATTTTACTGACTGGACCTTTGTGAATTTTATTTCAATACACCTGCTATGGACTAAGAACTTTAGACCACAAGAGAAAATATTATGAGGAACAACTCTTTCGTGCATACAAAGTGTATGGGCATTCCTGTGCCTAACGGGCAAATGAATGAATGCTTGGCCGAGCGAACATCCAGCTGCAGTGTGAAGTGAAATATTTAGAAGTGCTATTACTACTGCTGCTAAATGTGACCGCTTCCTGTTCAGGGGTCCTGGTTGTTAGGGAGATGCCAGACACCAACGTCCTAACAACCAATTACTCCATCCCACCCAGCACATCTGGGGATTCCGAGATGACAGATGCACCTAAACAAAGTGATGTAACTGACCAAAAATGGTCATGTAGTTATATAGTCAGTGGCATCACCTAGGAGGGCCTGCGCCTTTTTTTTACATTATGGTGGCAGAGACCAGTTGATGTCATTAAGCGAAAGTCAAAAAAGTCATTGGGATCAGACGTGTCAGCGTTGTTTTTTTTGTTTTTCTTTTGGTGGACAGAGGTAGATGAGAATGATCCCATACAGGGGTTATTACGTCCACTGGGTAAGGGATATTCACTGATGTCCCTACTAGAGACAAAAACCTTTCACAAAGATAAGAAATTCATGACAGGCGAGCTATTCAATAAGGTTTGGCTAGCAATAAAAAAGATTACTAGCATTACAGGTTATACTTCCTATACACCAATATGGAATAATGCAAACTATGAGGAAGTGCAGAGATTGGAGGGATTTGGGCTTTGGCAAACTCAGGGGCTGAGATATGTGGAACAACTGTTTTGGAACGATAAGATAAAATCATATGCGCAAATATCTGAGGAATTCAGGATTCCAAGACAGAGGTTCTTTCAGTATCTCCAGCTTAGACATGCCTTTCATGTCCAGGCCTGTACATCTGTATTTAAGTTTAATGTCTCTAAAATAACAATATTGTTGAAGAAAAGGGATCAAAAGAAGGGACTTATCTCTAAAATATATGCGATATTGCCGTGTAAATTTAAGGAAGCGGTAGCTGTGCCGGCCAGGGCGCAGTGGGAACGAGACCTGGGAGCACTGACTGACGCTCAGTGGTCGGAGGTCTTGTCTGCGATCCCAAAGGTATCTCTGTCAGCTACTCAAAAATGAACACAACATTTTATTACACATAGATCATACTATACGACCGAAAAACTATTTTTAAGTGGAAACGTAGGGAATCCCCTTTATGCCCCCGGTGTAGTGGTGCACCGGCTAATCTAATACACATGTTGTGGAAATGCCCCAAACTCCATCGATATTGGCAGGATAAAATTAAAAACATAAATAGCGCATTAGGTATAGAAATTTCACTAGACCCAAATTTATGTTTATTAAATATAGTGGAGGAACCAAATATTTCAAAACATACCCATATCGCAACGACGAGAGGCTTGTTTCAGGCACGAAAGCTAATGGCTCAGAAATGGATATCTATATACCCCCCAACGGTCGAAGAATGGAGAACACAAATAAAAGAAACCATAATAAAGAAGGAATTTATTTATATACATAGAGGGAGCCGAGATAAATTTGATGCTATCTGGAAAAGCTGGGTAGAGGCCTGGGACAATGAAAATAAAATAAAAAAGATGAATCAATATGAGAGAGGCACAATATTAGGAGAGGATGGGAGGACGGGGGGAGGGCTTTTGGGGTCGGGGGGGGGGGGGGGGGGGAGAGATACAGTAGGGGGAGGAAATCTTTTTTTGTTGATGGGTTTTTTTTTTATTTGCTTTTAGTTTTTTTTTTTTTTTTTTTTTTTTTTTGTGTGTTCTGTTTTTTTTGGGGGTGGGTGAATGCTAGAAGTAAGATCATGTATCTGGAATAAAATGTATGTATAAATGTATAACTTGTACTGCTATGAAAAAAATAAAAAAAAGTACTGAATTGAAAAAAAAAAGGTTAGGTACTTTTTGTGTGGTTTAGTGAAGGCCGAGGCCTCTAGCGCCATGGGAATTCGTCTTTTACACACAGTGTGGAGCGTCAGTTTCTGAGATGAGCTTTGCGTTCTAGTTATTGAGCACTCCGCTGTTGCCAATAAGATGTTGCAGCTGGGCTGCTAGGTAATACAACCAAGGATTGGGCAACACCAAGCCTCCGCTGTCTTTGGGTCTCTGCAAGTGCTCCAGTTTGATCCTAGGGGGTCTATTTTTCCAAATGAGGCTACGAAAAATGGTGTTCACTATTTGGAATATCTTCGTGGGGGTGTTATGGAGGAAATAAAGTAGTTGTGGCATGAGTATCATCTTTATTAGATTCACTCTACCCGTAACGGATAGGAGGAGGGAGTTCCAAGTTTTAATTCTTTCTCTAAATCGCTGGAGAAGGCGGGAGATATTTAGGTGAATATAGTCCCTTGGCCTAGATGTGATCTGGATCCCCAGGTATTTAAAGGAAGCAGTAAGGAGGTGGTAATGGGTATAAGACATGAGGAACATCTGTCTGTGTGTCATCCCCGTCCAGTAGGAATAGAGCAGATTTTGACCAGTTTATACGCAAACCAGAAAATCCACCGACTCCGGATATGGTCGACATGGCCTCCAAAAAGGGAGAGGTCCGTGTCTCCTAGCAGAAGCAGGGTGTCATCAGCATATAACACTTTTTCCTGCATGTTGCCATAGCAGAAACTTGTGATGCCCTGATTGGCTCTAATCTCAATTGCCAGTGGTTCAATAGCTGACGCAAAGAGGAGGGGGGACAATGGGCATCCCTGCCTAGTACCCCTCCTCAATGTGAAGCCCCAAGACATGGATCCAAACGCCCGAACAGCGACCTGTGGCTGGCTGTAGAGCAGTTTCACCCATAAAATGTAGTTTGGACCAAACCCGAATTTCAGTAGTATCAACCATAGATAATCCCAATCTATACTGTCAAACGCTTTTGTAGCATCCAACGACAGTAGCGCCCTACTGCCCATGTTATCCGCCTTCGACTGAATATTTAGAAATGGCCTTCTTAAATTAATGGCCGTGGATTTATTGGGCATGAAACCTGCCTGGTCATCATGCACAATAGATGTGATCACATATCTTGTCGTCGCTCTGTAGTAACGAGACTTGCTCAAGTACCAGGCTTGAGCAATAAAACGATGTTCACTTTGGACAATGAAGGTAGAATAAACCCTCCCTCTCGATATTTATTAAAGACAGAAAAACAAAAAACTGCACTTGGAGAATAAGGTAAAGCTGCGGTTATAAGTGAGGTACACCAAAACAGAAAAGAAAATATAAAAAACCGCGCTAAAAAATGATAATCAAAATAATCAAAAGTGGTAAAAGTCTTATTTAGAGGAATGTCCAATCAACACACAGTGAATAACGTGAATGTTCATAAGTTGTTAAATGGAAACTCAAAATTTGAAGCAAATCTTGTGCGATGAACTGCTTACCAGAAAGTAAGCCAAACGAGCGAGTGGCTTAAAACCCAACCTGGGCCTTTAAAGAAAGCGATCAAATGAAACAGGATGGATCACACTCGTCCCGTGTATTTGGAACCACAAGGATTACCAGATATTAAAACCAAGTGAGCATATATTATCCAAAGGTTGAAAAAGAAGGTGCAGCGAGCCACATGAAAAACCTGCTTACCAGATATTACAACCAAGTGACCTTCTAGTCATCCATCAGATGGAGGGTATGAAAAAGAAGGTCTAACAAGCCACACAGAAATCCTCATAAAATTCCTGCTTACCAGATGTCATATAAGATGGGCAGATAATCACAGACACAGATCAAAATCCCTGGCTGGAACAGCGTGCCTCCGTTCTGACATCCTAGCCCCGAGCTCAGCAGAGCATAATATACAAAAAGCAGGCAATAGTGTGATACTGTATTGACTGAATTTATTGCTATTAAAAGTACACTTACAATAAAAAAGATGTAACGAGCAGTGCCGGCCGGCATACAAACAGACTCCCGTCCTCAACGAGACCGCGTGGTGACGTCAGCGCGTCCCTCCCAGACGCGTTTCAACATAAATCCAGGTAGAAGGACACTCTGGTTCCTTTGTGCTGACTATTTGCCCGCTCCTGTGCTTGATGCAGCACTGATTCTCTGTTGCGGTAATGGAGTATTCTCGCCAAGATGGATCTGAGGGGTCCTCCTGGCTGGGGTGGGCGTGACGGCACTCTGTGAGCGCGCTGCACCGCAAAGAAGGGTGAGAAGGCGTTTTTGCCAAAAATTTCGATCAGCCAGTTCTCCACATATGTAGTGGGGTCTCTGCCTTCCACCCACCCTGGGAGACCCACTATGCGCACATTGTTTCATCTTCGGCGATTTATCATGTCTTCTGCACGATCGTTTGCTTCTCTAGCCAGCTGTAATGCAGACCTAGTGGGCGGTATCTGATCCTCCACCTCACTCACCCTGCTCTCCACAGCCGTGGTGCATTCATGTATCTTTTGCATTTTCTGTTTCAGTAATGACATATCTTCTCTTAAACCCCCAAACTGTTCCTTTAAGGTATCAACAGAAGCTGTACAGTTATTCACAGCCCTAAGGATGTCAGCCAGGGTGGGTTGCGCAGTGTCTTGTGCTTCTGGACCATGTAGTTCTCCTGTCATGGGAGGTGTTTGTTCCCTCTCATCCTCCCCCCAGTGAGCAGGGACAGTGGCTGCCTGCATGTCTGCCTGCCTGCTTGTACTGTGTCTCCTCAGAGCGGGATGGCTGCTCCGTCCCCAGGTTCCCAGACAGCTTTTGGGCATAATACTCCATGTCCTTAGGGGCCTCTTTACTCAGGGGCTATTGCAGCTTACTTGTTTTGTGTGCCAGGTCCTTCAACTTGTTCTGTCCATGAGGTGTGCCCTTCGCTAAGAGCACTATGGCACCATCTTGGAGCTCCAGGCCTGCGATCTCAGCCTGTCCTTTTCGGGTCATTCCCCTTGTACAGGGGTGCAGTCTTGCTGCATATGTCGGTGTGCAGTCGATCGGATGGCTGGGGGGGATCGGTTACCAGATTAATGCCGGGAGCTGTGTGAGATCCTCCTCTCACATGCCGGTCTTGGCCACGCCCAGCCGCCATGATTACCGTGGTCAGCACATGATTGGAAGGTAAAAATTACACAGCACAAGCACTGTGCTATACAGCATGCCTTAAAGGAACAGGATCTTGGTTGTTTTGTTTTTTTTTAGGGTTACAACCACTTTAGAGTGGAAATTTAGTCAAAAAATTAAATCCTGATAGATGACTTTAGGCTGGTCCCTTTTGCAGGTATAGCTATGTAAAACATAATAAAATAAGTGCATATATGGTCTAAAGTCCAGTAATACACAGAGGGGTTGATTTACTAAAACTGGAGAGTGCAAAATCTGGTACATCTGTACATGGTAGCCAATCTGCTTCTAACTTCAGCTTGTTCAAATAAGCTTTGACAAAAAAGCACTAGAAGCTGCCATGGTTCTGCACATGTGATCAGTTATGACAGCCATTTGATGGTTTGACAGTTTGTTTATGGACACAAGCAAATGTGGCAATTGGCTATCTTGGCATTCCAGGAATGTAACAGTTTTTTGAAACCGTTAAATCGGTGGGTTTAGTAATGCTTTATGATTTGGTTCAGCAAAATGGCATCCTCCAGCAAGAAGAAACAGTAACCATGCTCGAGGCAATTTACAACACACACTCATTTTGGTAGCATAATTATTAACCAGATGCCGACCGGGCCATAGCCGAAAGACGGCTACAGCGCGGTCGGCTTATTCTGGGTGGGCGTCCATGGACGTCCTCCCAGAATCCCGCTCTCGCGCGCCCCCTGGGGAGCGCACCCGAGAACATCTGTGACCTGGACCTGGCGCATCACTGATCACGGTAAAGGGCCGTTGATTGCGGGTGTTTACCATGTGATCGCTCTGTCAAATGACGGAGCGATCACATGTAAACAAACCGGCGTCATGTCATGACGCCGGTTCCTCCCTCCCCTCTCTGTACCGATCGGACAGTGTGAGAGGGGAGGGATCGGATGGCAGCAGCGCTGTGGGCTGGATCTGTAGTGCCCACAGTGCTGTTCTGTGACAAATGCAGACACATCCAGCCATCCATCTATCCATGCTCAGCCATCCCTCCATGCTTAGCAATGCCCTGCAATACCCTGCCATACTCTGCCATACCCAGCCATACTCGGTCATACCCAGCCATTCCCTGCCATACTCGGTCATACCCAGCCATGCTTTGCCATACTCGGTCATACCCAGCCATGCTCTGCCATACTCGGTCATACCCAGCCATGCTCTGCCATACTCGGTCATACCCAGCCATGCTCTGCCATACTCGGTCATACCCAGCCATGCTCTGCCATACTCGGTCATACCCAGCCATGCTCTGCCATACTCGGTCATACCCAGCCATGCTCTGCCATACTCGGTCATACCCAGCCATGCTCTGCCATACTCGGCCATACCCAGCCATGCTCTGCCATACTCGGCCTCTGTATGTGGCCAGGCTGTGGAAGTCTCACACGTGATATCGCCGTACTCAGGAGGAGTAGGAGAATCTATTTTGGGGGTGTCATTTTTGGTATGTACATGCTATGTGTTAGAAATATTGTATAAATGGACAACTTTGTGTTTTAAAAAAAACAAAAAACGTTTTAACCACTTCCCACCCGCTGTGATATGATGCCCTTGATTTTGTGCAGGGATATCTGAATGATGCCTGCAGCTACAGGCATCATTCAGATATCCGCTTTTTCAGCCGGGGATTCCCTACACCATAAGAACGATCATAGCGGCTGTTCCACTGCTTGATCGTTCTTACAGGAGGTGAGAGGGGACGTCCCCCCCCCCTCCGGTGCTTCTGCCAACTCACCGCTACAATCGAAGCCAGGATCGTTTTGTTTTTTTTATTTCAGGCTTCCCAGCCTAGAGGTGAGATGTGGGGTCTTATTGACCTCATATCTCACTGTAAAGAGGACCTGTCATGCCATATTCCTATTACAAGGGATGTTTACGTTCCTTGTAATAGGAATAAAAGTGATCAAAATTTTAGTTTGACACTTTTTTACAAAAATAAATAAATAAAGTAAAATGAACAATAAAAATTAAAGCGCCCCTGTCCCCGTGTGCTCGCATGCAGAAGCGAACGCATACCTAAGTCCCGCCCACATATGAAAACGGTGTTCAAACCACACATGTGAGGTATTGCTGTGAATGTTAGAGCGAGAGCAATCATTTTGGCCCTAGACCTCCTCTGTAACTCAAAACAGTAACCAGTAAAAAATTTTAAACCGTCGCCTATGGGGATTTTTAAGTAGCGAAGTTTGGTGCCATTCCACGAGCGTGTGCAATTTTGAAGGGTGACATGTTAGGTATCTATTTACTCGGCGTAACTTCATCTTTCACATTATGCAAAAACATTGGGCTAACTTTACTGTTTTTTTATTTTTTATTTTTTTTAAAGCACAAAACAGTTTTTTTTCCCAAAAAAAACGCGTTAGAAAAATTGCTGCGCAAATACCGTGTGAGATAAAAAGTTGCAACAACCGCCATTGTATTCTCTAGGGTCTTTGCTAAAAAAAACATATATAATGTTTTGGGGTTCTATGTCATTTTCTAGCAAATAAATTATGATTTTTACATGTAGGAGAGAAATGTCAGAATTGGCCTGGGTGCTCCAGAACGCCTGAAGGTGCTCCCCTGCATGTTGGGCCTCTGTATGTGGCCACGCTGTGTAAAAGTCTCACATGTGGTATCGCTGTACTCGGGAGTGATAGCAGAATGTGTTTTGGGGTGTAATTTGTGGTATGCATATGCTGTGTGTGAGAAATAACCTGTTAATATGACAATTTTGTGGAAAAAAAGGAAAAAAAAATCTTGATTTTGCAAAGAATTGTGGGAAAAAAATGACAACTTCAAAAAAACTCACCATGCATCTTTCTAAATACCTTGGAATGCCTTCTTTCCAAAAAGGGGTCATTTGGGGGGTATTTGTACTTTTCTGGCATGTTAGGCCCCTTTCACACGATCGGACCGTTCAGGTCCGCCTGTCAGTTTTGACGGTGGACCTGAACGGGCGCTCCATGTTAGTCTATGGAGCGACGGATGTCAGCGGAGACATGTCCGCTGACATCCGACCCCGTCCGATCTGCTAAAAGCAGACGGATGGCCCTGCGTCCAGATCCGTCGCTATCGGATCGGGAGAGATCTGATGAAAGCGGACATGCTGTCCGTTTTCATCTGATCCTTCTATAGGCAGCAGCGGCGCCTGACAAGCCCTTCCCCGCTCAGTGAGCAGAGAGGGACCTGTCATCCGCCGGCTCAGCAGAGATCAACGGAGAGATCTCCCGCTGAGCCAGCGGACCGAGGCGGGCTCCGTGGAAACTGAGTCCGCCTCGTGTGAATGAGGCCTTAGGGTCTCAAGAAATGGGATAGGCCATCAGTACTTCAGGTGTGATCAATTTTCAGAGATTGGCACCATAGCTTTTGGACTCTATAACTTTCACAAAGACCAAATAATATACACCAATTTGTACTTATTTTTACCAAAGATATGTAACAGTATAAATTTTGGCCAAAGAAAAATTACTAATTTGCTAAATTTTATAACAGAAATAAAGAAAAATTCATTTTTTTACCGAATTTTCAGTCTTTTTTTCTTTTATAGCGCAAAAAATAAAAAACCTAGTGGTGATTAAATACCACCAAAAGAAAGCTCTATTTGTGTGGAAAAAAAGGACAAAAATTTCATATAGATACAGTGTTGTACGACTGAGTAATTGTCATTCAAAATGTGAGCACCGAAAGCTGAAAATTGGTCTGGTTAGGAAGGGGGTTTAAAGAGGAGCTCCACCTTTAAAAAAAAATTATTAAAATCCAGCAGCTACAAATGGTGCAGCTGCTGACTTTTAATAAATGGACACTTACCTGTCCCAGGGTCCAGCGATGTCGGCAGCCAAAGCCAGTCAATCGCTCTGCTCTCGGCTGCCCCCGCCGCCATCCTTGGTCAGGGAATCGGGAAGTGAAGCTTTGCGGCTTCACTGCCCGGTTCCCTATTGCGCATGCGCTAGTGGCGCTGCGCCTCTGCACTGTTCCCTGTTGTCTTCTTGGAACTGTGTGTTTCCCAGAACACAAGGGGGGGGGGGGGTGGGCATCTGCGGATATTCTGCGCCTATCTAAGCCCGGAAGTGGCTGCGGAGACCTGTATTAGACAGGTATCTGCACCCCCTCCCCCCTGAAAGGTGCCAATTGTGGGGCGGAGGAATCCGATGAGCGGAAGTTCCACTTTAGGGTGGAACTTCGCTTTAAGTGCCCAGTGGTCAAGTGGTTAATGTGGAATGTATGTTCCTTGCTAAAGAACATGATTTTTTTATCAAGTTATCGGTAAAGTTCCTATTAAATTTTTCACATGACTATAAAACAAGTCTTTTGCAGACCACATTTTACGTTTTCCTTCATACCACACAGTTGCTTTGAGCTAAATACTGCAATTAAACTCTGCAAATGAATATCAGATTCAATGATGACACTTCGTAGAAGCTGTACTTTGATATATGAACACAGAAAATAGTTTATTGGTAGCATTTGCTACTGTGAACACTTATTTTGATCTAGAAAATAATAAATGAGGAACTTCACCCAGTATCAGAAAACAACCAATTAATACAGTCACACACAAGCCCACCATACATGGATCAAAACTGGGACCTGCCCAATTTTGATCCATGTATGGCAGGCTGGTTGTACACAAGTTATCTATCAACTTGTGTACAACCAGCCTGTCAGGTTTTTGCCGAATGATTAATGCCAGCAACAGTGATCATTGTATTTTGATTGGGGGGAAGTTTCTAGGGATGTACTAATAGATTGGCCACCGAAAACTATTGGCACAAAATAGGGTTATGGGCGTTTTGCTAATAGAAAAAAAGGTGGCGAAAATGACAGCTGAAAAGGTGCCAAAGGTGGTCGAAAATATATCCATATTTTTTTTTTAATTTATTAAGTCAAATATAATACAATTGTGTGTGTGTGTGTCTATATATATATATATATATATATATATATATATATATATATATATATATATATATATATATATATATATATATATATATATGTATATATATATATATATATATATGTGTATGTATGTGTGTGTGTGTATGTATGTGTGTATATGTATATATGTATATCGGCTTTTTTTTTTTTTTTTTTTTTCCATTCAACCTGCTGGTGAATTATGCATGGCCAGCTTTAATTTAGTTGTGTGATCAGCAATCTTTTTTGGTCATTGGCAGGTAACCCTGGTCATATAATGTGATTTAGGGTGTATGCATTAAACAACTACATTGTTAAAAGGCCGGGTGCTTAAAAGTGTTGTATGCATCCTAATGTTGGCCATACACTATATGAAAAATCGTCCGAAATTCGGTCATTTCGCCAGTTTGTTTGTCTTTTGGCCAGTTAATGGGCACAAAATCTAAAATCTTTGGGACGTTTTTGAGCCGAAAAAAAGAACAAGTTTGGAAATTTTCTGTTGAACGAACGATAAATTGAAAGGTTAATGTGCTTCTGGTCCAAACTGTTTTCACTAGGTATTTGTAAAAAAAACAAACAAAAAAATGGATTCATTTATGTCCTCTGAACGATTTATCGGTCATTACATGATAGCACTATCGTTTGCTCTCATGGCCGAATGTTCCTTTTTTGAAAATGGGTTCAGCCGATTTTTCGTATAGTGTATGGCCAGCATAAGTTTGTGAGAGTATTTGTCTTGGGTTTTTTATTTTCCAGTCCGTGTTTGTATGTTACCTGAACTAAAGGCGGATATTCTTTGCACAAAAGCATTCAGAATGAGAGTGGGAGGGTTATTC
Organism: Lithobates septentrionalis; assembly: GCA_037952835.1. Lineage (NCBI taxonomy): Eukaryota > Metazoa > Chordata > Amphibia > Anura > Ranidae > Lithobates > Lithobates septentrionalis. Next base: position 10,431,231 of record JBBDGP010000440.1, on the reverse strand, counting down.
ACTTTCCATTGTTTTGAACAGTGTTGTCAGTCTAGATGAACAAGTTAAAATAATGACCTTTTCTTTGTTAAAAGGCGTGTTCACATTTTGTAGGACTGCAAATTGCAGCTCATCAGTTGAAAGTGGCTGTGCACTCAGGCGTTAGGACTCTGCAGTTCCCTTCTTAAAGGAATTGTAAAGGCAGAAGGTTTTTTTATCTTAATGCATTCTATGCATTAACCGCTTGCCGACCAGACGCGTCGTTATGCTGCTGCAGGTTGCCACGGCTGTGCGAATCGCCGCAAGTGTATATCGGTTGTTTTGAGAGCAATAGGGGGCGCGACTCCAGAGCTGATGCGTGTGGCCGGTCCACAGAGAGCCAGAGCGGAGATCTGTGTATGTAAAAAAAACAGATCCCTGTTCTGACAGGGGAGTAGAGAGAGATCTGCTGTTCCTAGTGATCAGGAACAGTGATCTCTCTCCTCCTCCAGTCAGTACACTCCCCCCACAGTTAGAAACGCCTTCCTAGGGAACATTTAACCCCTTGATTGCCCCCTAGTGTTAACCCCTTCCCTGCCAGTGACATTTATACAGTAATCGGTGGCTATTTATAGCACTGATTGCTGTATTAAATGTCACTGGTCCCAAAAAAGTGTCAAAAGTGTCCGATCTGTGTGCCGCAATGTCGCAGTCCCACTAAAAATCTCACATCGCCGCCATTACTAGTAAAAAATAAATAATTAAAAAGGTCATAAATCTATCCCCTATTTTGTAGATGCTATAACTTTTTTTTTCAAAATTGCTCCTTTTTTGTTTATAGCACAACAAATAAAAACCGAGGTGATTAATTGCCACCAAAAGAAAGCTTTATTTGTGGGGGAAAAAAAAGGACATAAAATTTGTTTGGGTACAACGTTGCACGACTGCAAAATTGTCAGTTAAATCATTTTTTTGCTAGAAAATTACTTGGAACCCCCAACATTATATATATATATATATATATATATATATATATATATATATATATATATATATATATTCAAACACCTTAGAGAATAAAATGACAGTCGTTGCAATACTTTCTGTCACACTGTATTTGCGAAGCGGTCTTACAAATGCACTTTTTTTGGAAAAAATATACTTTTTTTAATTAAAAAAATAAGACCGCAGTAAAGTTAGCCCAATTTTTTTATATTGTGAAAGATAATTTTACGCAGAGTAAATTGATACCCAACATGTCACGCTTCCAAATTGCGGCCGCTCATGGAATGGCGACAAGCTTTTACCTTTAAAAATCTCCATAGGCGACGTTTAAAAATTTCTACAGGTTACAGTGGAGGTCTAGGGCTAGAATTATTGCTCTCGCTCTAATGATGTGTGGTTTGAACACCATTTTCATATGCGGGTGCTACTCATTTATGTAGGGCTGCAACTAATGATTACTTTCATAGTTGATTAGTTGGCCGATTTATTGTTTCAATTAAGCGGTTAATAACCTTAAAAAAAAAAGTGGCGTATAATTGTTAATATGTAAAGTTTAAAAAAAAAAGGCAATTTATTCTTAAATATCTCTATGCAGTGGTAAATATAAATAACCAACTATATGGTTAGGGAGCAAAATATCTAATCCACTCTGAGAATAACAGACAGAAGAGATATACTGTATATATTATTAGAGGAGAGTTATACTTTATATACTATTAAAGGGTGAATGTGATAAATATCATCGGACTCAGATCAAATTTTTTTTATTTAAAAAACAAACAATGTCTTCCTTCAAAAAAAAAAAATGTAATTTTAAAAACGTTTGTTCGATTTTCTAATCGTTAGTGGGGTCAGATCGACGTTCATCTTCAATCACAGTGACGGGAAAATTTGGAAATAATATAAAACTTCTTGGTCAAAGGAATTTGCAGACAGTGTATGTGGTTTTCGTTCAGAAATTGCAATTGTTTAAAAACAGAATATTAAAAACAAGTGAAAATGTCAAACATTCTTTCATTCAGCGAATGTACAAAGATTTTTCATCTGAATATTCTCGTCTGAAAATTGATCCGTGTGACCAGCATAAGGCTCGGTACACACCTGTGCAGTTTGCTTTTGATCTGCTTCTGTAGTGCTTTTTGCTGTGCGTTTTGATTTCTGCTCACGTGATTTTGGTGCGATTTGCGTTTTTGCCTTTTTTTTTGGCCAGATTAAAAAACACAAATTGCTGCAAAAACGCATTACATGCTTTTCCGCAGCTTCTCCATTGAAGTATATTGAACCAAAAAAGCACCGTTTTGCGTTTAAAAAAAGTCCCTGACTTTTTCCAAATAAGCAGTGGCTGAAAAAAACCATAGATGTGAACGTGTCCCATAGGAAACCATGTAAATGAACTGTAGTGCGTTTCTGCAAAAAGCACCAAAAAACACATAGATGTTAACCAGGTCTAAGACGTTTAGTAACATAATGGGGTTAAAAGAACTAAAATTAACCCTTTTTATAGTACAAAAAAAAAAAAAAGCAGATAATTACTACTGTAAGGGGTTCATTTTTTTACTGTAGAACTGTGAAAGTAATATTTACAGTAGCGATTATTTGCTCTTTTTGTACTATAAAGGGCTCATTTTAGTTTTATTTTAACCCCATTATGTTACTGGCCGATTAATCGATTATGAATAGTAATCAATCAATTTCATAATCGATTAGTTGTCGGTAAATCGATTAGTTGTTTCAGCCCTACATATATGCGTTTGCTTCTGCGCACAAGCTCATCGGGACGGGGCGCTTTAAAAAAGTTGTATTTTTTTAAATTACTTATTTTACTTAAAATTTTTTATTTTGACAGTTTAAAAAAAAAAAAATTGGGTCACTTTTATTCTTATTACAAGGAATGTAAACATCCCTTGTAATAGAAAAAAAAGCATGACAGGGCCTCTTAAATATGAGATCTGATGTCAAAAAGACCTCAGATCTCATATTTACACTAAAATGCAATAACAAAAAAAATAAATAAAAATTTCTCCTTTTTAAGAGTTATAAGCGGAAGTGACGTTTGACGTCGCTTCCGCCTTCCCATAGCATGGAGCCGAGCAGAGGCCATCTTCCCCCTCAGTCGGCAGCCAGGCATCCACGGGAGAGAACTGATCGTCTCCGCTGCTATTGGCGGGTCTGGTAAGCAGTGGAGATGACCGGAGTGCGGCGGGAGGGGGTTGGGGACCTGTCCCGCCAATGATAAGTGATGCGAATCCATCACAGAGACCAATTTTATCTCAAAGAGAAACGCACGGCATTCCCGAAAATACCGGGGTTATGGCATCTGGGGTACGGCGATTTGCGTGAAGTGGTTAAAGCAACACAGTGCTGTATCGCAAAAAATGGCCTGGTCATTAAGGGGGCAAATCCTTACAGTCCTTTAGTGGTTAAGATGAAACCTTCTTCTGTGTGTAGCAGCCTCCCCAGCACCCCCTAATTACTTACCTGAGCCCCATCTCTCTCCAGCGATGTCCACGAGTCACTCTCCTCCTGATTGGCTGAGACACAGCAGCGGCACTATTGGCTCTAGCGGCTGTCAATCAAAGTCAGTTAGCCAATCAGGGGGGAGAGGGGGCGGGTCCGGTTCGGGGCTCAGTATTTGAATGGACACACATATCAACACAAATCACTTTAAGCCTCGTACACGCGATGAGAAGTCTCAAATAAATAGGTTGCTAAACTTATGAAAATTCTTGTTCGACAGTATACAACTTTGGAAGTGATGTAACGTGTTTTATTGCATTGGAATGTATTCTTTTGTGTCCGAGCATGCGTATTGCTTAGTCTTGCTCTTCCAAATTTTTTTTTGGATGAATAGTGCACTAATAAAACGAAAGTCGAACGTTCTGATAATGTACGAGATTACATTTTCGTGTTTGTCCCTTCAGATAATTTCGGATAAACTGTCGTGATCGGCTCCCGAAAGCTGTGTACTAACGATTAAATTATCGTGATTGCTTCTAAAGCGGTGTTTTTCGTGCAATTTTCTGATCGTGTGTATGAAGCTTTAGACAGCTGTCCATGGAACAAGTGTCCTAATTAGAGATTCCTCTTACCTTGTTCTTTGGCCAACTCTAAAATGTTCGATTGCCCCATAGGCTGGCCATAAACGTTGAAATCTCTTGTACAATTTTCCTTTAGATTTACCTTAACCACTTCCCGCCCGGCCTATAGCGGATTGACGTCCGGGAAGTGGTTCCGTTATCCTGACTGGGCGTCATATGACGTCCAGCAGGATAACATGCCGCCGCATCGCGGCGATCGGTGGAGCGGTGTGTCAGCCTGACACACCGCTCCACCTATCTTGGTAAAGAGTCTCCGGCGGAGGCTCTTTACCACGTGATCAGCCGTGTCCAATCACGGCTGATCACGATGTCAATAGGAAGAGCTGTTGATCGGCTTTTCCTCACTCGCGTCTGACAGACGCGAGTAGAGGAGAGCCGATCGACGGCTCTCCTGACAGGGGGGGTCTGTTTATCAGCGCAGCCCCCCCTCAGATCACCAGACTGGACCACCAGGGATCGCCACTAAGACCACCAGGGAAGGGGCAACATGTGGATGGCCAGGTATGTACCCCATGGCCATCCACATGTGCCCAATGTGCCCAATCTGTGCCAATCAGTGCCCACAAATGGGCACTGATTGGCACCATTATGTTTCAGTTATGCCCAGCGATGCCACCAATAAATTTTATCAGTGTCATCAGTGCCACCTGTCATTGCCTGTCAGTGCCCATCAGTGCCACCTATCAGTGCAACCCATATGTACCTGCCACCTATGAGTGCCCATCGGTGCCACCTATGAGTGCCCATCGGTGCCACCTATGAGTGCCCATCAGTGCCGCCTATCAGTGCCACCTCATCGGTGCCCGTCAGTGCAGCCATATCAGTGCCCATCATTGAAGAAGAAAACTTACTTATTTACAAAAAAATTTAACAGAAACAAAGAAAAACTTGTTTTTTTTTCAAAATTTTCGGTCTTTTTTTATTTGTTGTGCAAAAAATAAAAACTGCAGAGGTGATCAAATACCACCAAAAGAAAGCTCTATTTGTGGGAACAAAATGATAAAAAATTTGTTTGGGTACAGTGTAGCATGACCGTGCAATTCTCATTCAAATTGCGACAGCGCTGAAAGCTGAAAATTTGCCTGGGCGGGAAGGTGTCTAAGTGCCTGGTATTGAAGTGGTAAACTATGTTATGCAAGGGCCTGCCTAATTGGATGCAATTGAAACAATTGATTGTTTAGGTTTGACCTCATCATATATGGTTTTTGGTAAATCTAAAGGAAAATTGTACAAGAAAATTAAATGTGTATGGCAAGCCTTACTTTCTGTTTCGGTAATAATTGTCACCAGTACAAATAGTGAGGCGACTCTCCCCCCACTTCACAATAGGATTAACTCTTTTCCAGTCTATCCAAAACACCAAAAAAATGGTTTGCCTGAAATGTATGGTCCAGATAAAGTCTATATAGTCATTGGTAGGTGGAGGTGAAAGAAATATGTCGTAGACGTTTATGGTGCTTAGATTATCTCTTATATTGTTTGTACATTATTCATCCACCCTCTGCTCCCAATACTACCAAATATACAGTGGGGAAAATAATAATTTGATCCCTTGCAGATTTTGTAAGTTTGCCCACTTATAAATAAAGTGTCTATAATTTTTATTATAGGTGTATTTTAAATAATAGAGACAGAATATCAACCAAACATCCAGAAAAAACACGATACAAATATTATAAATTGAGTTGCAGTTCAGTGCGTAAAATAAGTATTTGATCCCCAAAAAAAACATGATTTAGTACTTGGTGGAGAAACCTTTGTTGGCAAGCACAGAGTTAAGACGTTTCTTGTAGTTTGTTACCAGGTTTGCACACATCTCAGGAGGCATTTTGGTCCACTCTTCTTAACAGATATTCTCTAAAACCTTAAAGAGGAGTTCCACCCAGGGGGGCTGTCAAAAAAAAAAAAAAAAATTAAAAGTCAGCAGCTACAAATACTGCAGCTGCTGACTTTTAATTGCACACTCACCTGTCCCTGGGTCCAGCGATGCGGGGGATCGAAGCCCCGCTCGTCCCCCCCCTCCGCTCGTCGGCGCCGGCATTTCAACTGTGGGCGCCGGGCTGTGGCTTCACAGCCTGGCACCCACTGCGCATGCGCGAGCGGCGCCGCGCCCCGTGGTTGGCCGCTCAATCACCTGGGACCTGTAATGGGTCCCAGATGATTGACAGACGGGAGGGAGCAGAGCGGAGCCCTTCCTGTGCCGAGGAGGAAGTGATGTCACCAGCCCAGGCTAAGGAACAGGCAGACTACGAGGGACCACCTAGCAACAGGCATTTAGAGGTAAGTGAAAAAAAAAAAATATCCAAATGTTTTTTTTTTTTTTTTTTTTTTTAGAATTTTTCCAGGTAGTTTTGTTTTTTGGGTGGAACCCCACTTTAAGTTTCTTCCCTGTCGCTTGGCAACTTCAAGTTTCAGCTCCCTCCATACATTTTTTATGGGATTGAAGACTGGCTAGGCCACTCCATTACATTAATGTGCTTCTTCTTGAGCCACTCCTTTTGTTGTCTTGGCAGTATGTTTTGGGTCATTGTCACACTGGAAGACCTATCCATGACCCATCTTCAGTGGAAAGGAGGTTCTCAAGATTTTACAATACATGGCCCTGTCCATTGGCCCCTCAAGGTGGCAAAGTCGGCCTGTACCTTTAGCAGAGAAACAGCCCCACCTCCGTGCTTGACTGTAGGGATGGTGTTCTTCGGGTCATGGTAAGCATTTTTCTTAATCCAAACACAGTGAGTTGAGTTAATGCCAAAAGAGCTCAATTTTGGTCTCATCTGACCACAGCACTTTCTCCCAATCCTTCTCTGAATCATTTCCCTTATTCATTGGCAAACTTCAGACGGGCCTGTACATGTGCCTTCTTGGGGGGGTACCTTGCGGGCGCTGCAGGATTTCGATCCAAGATGGCGTTTTGTGTTACCAATGGTTTATTTGACTGTGGTCCCAACTGCCTTGAGATAATTCACAAGCTCCTCCCGTGTAGTTCTAGGCTAATCCCTCACTTTTCTCATGATCATCCTTACCCCATGAGGCAAAATCGTGCATGGAGCTCCAGACCGAGGGCGATTGTTGGTTATGTTTCTTCCATTCACGAATAATCGCTCCAACAGTTGTCTCCTTCTCACCAAGCTTCTTGCTGATGGTCTTGTAACCCATTCCAATCTTGTGCAGTTCTACAATCTTGTCCCTGATGTGCTTTGACAGCTCTTTGGTTTTGCCCATAATGGTGAGGTTTGAATGGAAGAAAGAGATTCTGTGGACTGGTGTCTTTTATACACATGAGTTGTTGTTGAGAGCACCTTCCTAAATTGACATGCCTAATTTGTGTACCACATGAGCACATACTGTAGCCAGTCTGTGGGAGCCAGAATTTTTGTTGGTTGGTAGGGGATCAAATACTTATTTTACTCACTAAACAGCAACTCAATTTATAACATTTATATCATGTGTTTTTTTTTATGGATTTTTGGTTGATATTCTGTCTCTATCATTTAAATTACACCTATGATAAAAATTATAGACCCTTCATTTCTTTGTAAGTGGGCAAACTTACAAAATCTGCAGGGGATCAAATAATTATTTTCTCCAATGTATTTGATATGGGCATCATTGTGTTGCAAAAAGTAGTTTTCTTGCAAATCGGTCGTGCAGATTGGGGTAACTCATTGCGGTACAGGTTAGTTGGTTTTGCAGTGTGCTTGAAAAAAGATTGGTCACAGACACATGCTTATGCATTGTTGTTGCACATCACTGTAGTTGGATATCTGCTAAAATCTTAGCAAGCTGTAGATGTTAAAGGGAATTAAAATCACTTACCCATCCCACTAAGGCTGCTTTCACACTGAGGAGATTTTTCTCAAGTGCTTTTTCGTTAGAAAAAAATGCCAGAAAAGCTGTAGAAAAGTGCTTCCTTTTAAAATGATTCTGGCCAATGAAATGAATTAACACCTAAGTGTTAGACGGTTTTACAAGCATCAGGCATTTTTTCTGCTAAACCGCTGCTGCCAGGAGGAAAGGCTTCTAGGAGAGTTTGCGGAACGTCCTATGTGAATGAGGACTTACTAGGGAGTAGCATAAAATCCTCTGTGAGAAACTGAAACTGCAACAAGACTATTTTAGTAGAAGCAAAGCAAAATGTAGTGATCCCAGACTGTTGTAGAACATAGCCAACCGCATATACTGTACATTTTACAAAAATAAACCAGATTCGTGCCGACCGTGACTACAGAATGTATACATCAAAAAGCAATCGGCACCAATATAATACAACTGACATAAAGAAAATGCAAGACCTTGTCAACACTATATCCATATTCAGTCCAAATTGTAAAATAAGCCCACATTAAGGCCCAGAAGCCTATCCATGTTTAGATCCACCAGTGCAAGCCCAGGCACATCTAACCATGGGTCCCAAAGTTTCTCATATTTGCGTGAACACCCTCTATGCTGGTAAATAAGCTTTTCCATTCTATTGGTGCCTCTAGTATGATTTTCTCATTCAAACTTGTCTAATAGATTAAGCAAACAAGATTTGAGGTCTAAAGGAAGTGATACTTGACATCAAATCACTGTGGTCCCGCCTACACCTTAGTGCACAGTAGCGTAGGCAGCAGTCCCATAGTGTGTATTCTGTGAGGGGTATAGTACACCCTCAAAAGAATATAGAGCTGGTGTCAATCTTTGGGGCATATTCAAGGTGCAAGTGGTCACAGCCTGCAGAGCTTCCTCCCATTGATCACCATCTAGTTGACCAATGTCCGCAGCAAAAGATGTTGGCGGATACCAACAAGGATAATGGTTTCATACAGCCCTGTAGAGATGGCCATTAGTGAATGGCAGCAGCAAACCAATGATATTGTGCATAGCCAGGCAGTAAGGACTTTTTAATATTATGACAGTCCCATCCATAATGGCTCCCGATGAAAAGCGGACAGCCCACATTGTATAACAATCCATTTTATCAAGAAATGCAAAGCGATGTTTGTAGTAGGTAGAAAAATATCACAGATGGCTAAGTATGTCTACATGTAGACAAATACTTATCTTAATTTACCAGAATGACCAGAAATGCTTTCATCATATTGGAAAGTCAACAGACCAAACACCAGTAAGGGGAGAGGTAGTCTGAAGGTAGCAACCTAGCAAATCCACTATGGTAGTGCGGTAAAGGGGCAGATATGTCCAAGAGGTTTTAACGTATCCCTAATTTACTTTTTAACTAACTATTCTAGCTTGTATTATACCCTAAGTCTAACCATTTGCCCTATATCAGATTTACTGCTACAGGGCGGCCGTTCTGTGCAGAATCACATATATACACTGATTCTGCACTTCCGGGTAGGGGGCGCACATGTGCCTCCGGCGTGCCGCTTCTGCTGTAATTAGTCACAGCAGAAGCCGATTAGTGGTTGCCTGCCAATGGATGACCGCTGCCACCTGCTGATCGGCGAGGAAATAGGCTGAATGGAGCTCTGCCTATGTAAACAATGCAGAGCTCCATCCTGTCAGCGGGGATGTGCTGTTTTTTATTTTTTTATTTTTTCCCCTGCAATGCAGGGAATAAAATCCATCACATCCCTTAGTAAAATCAGAACTGGTGTCACTGGTTCCCACAAAGTGTTCATGTCAGATTGTCTGTCGCAATATCGCAGTACCGCTAGAAGTGGCTGATCGCCGATGTTACTAGTATAAAAATTCCAGTATATATCCCATAGTTTGTAGACGCTATAGCTTTTGCGCAAATCACTCAGTATAAGCTTATTTGAATTTTTCTTTTCCAAAAATATGTAGGAGAACACATATTGGCCTAAATTTATGAGGAAATTACGTTTTTTTTAAATTTGTTGGACTTTTTTGTTTATAGCAATTCCCAGTGGGGATCAAATGCCACCAAAAGAAAGCTCTATTTGTGGGTATAAAAATATATAAATGTAATTTATGTACAGTGTTGCATGACCACACAATTGTCAGTTAAAATGATGCGGTGCCAGATAGCAAACAATGGCCTGGTCATGAAGGGGGATAAATCTTCTGGAGATCAAGTGGATAATATGACCAGTTTACTATTATTCTATAATACTATATTATTTTTGCTTTGAATACAGGCAGAACCAAAACTTTACTGTAAGAATATGAGTATATGGGGTCCATAGGTGGAATTGAGACTGCTTACTAAAAGATCTTTTGTGTATTAGGGTAATCCAAGATCAGCGTCATCGGGAAACAGGAGTCGCACTTCTTCAATGACAGATCAGCAGGATGAGAGTACAGCAACTCCTGACAAAGAGGTTGGTAATCTATTCTTAGCATGTCAGTCTGTTTTCAGATGAGCCATTACAGGATCGCAGTTTGCTATGCAGACTGTAGGAAGATTTGCTGTCCTATGATTAATATTCACCTTTACATAAATCAGTAGATCACATATCCGTATTTGGAAAATACCTGTTGCCTGGTTTCCAGAGGCTTCACTACTTTTCTAGACTCTCAGTAAGCAGATCAGGAGTTTTTGCTGCTTTGGAGTTTTACTTCTTCCAGAGATCAGTGTTTGGAAAGGTCAGAAATGGGAAGCTAGCTTCTGTGTTTTTCTCCTACAGGTTTCCTAGAAAAAGTACCTTTCCCTATCATGGATAGAAAACCAATGTTTCCAAGCAGCTTTAATGTAGGTGAAAGGTCACTGTGATGAGTTATTAGAAACTGCAAAGAGGTTACTGTTTTTCTGAATTTGTTATGAACAATACAACAGCCCCCTACACATATTTAGTACAGGATTTGCATAGCGGTTTGTTCTGCACTTCTGTGAACCGCTTTCAGCAGATAGTGGGCTGAAGTCTGCTGATGTCACAGAGCCAGTCTAGTCTCGGGAAAGATTGCGACCATATGGTCGGGATTCACCCCCATGCCTAGACTGGCACCCAGCTCAGCCTCTCAGCGAGACTCAGCTGAGCTGGCTGTTCCCGACCCTACCACAGACCAGCGCTCTAGTGAGCTCGGTGGGGGTTGGGGGTGGGGGGAGGGCGGGTAGAGCAGAGAGCCAGTGAATGACAGTCACCATGTCTCTGCTCACGGAGCTCAGAGAACCGAGCGATTGGAGGACTTTGATCGCACAGTTCTCTTAGAGCCGGTGGGGGACATATGCAGCTTCGGATTGATGCTGCATCCACCTAGGTAAGTATGATTTATAAAAAAAATTCCCATACTTCTATTTTAAGATTTTTTACATTAACATGTATGTAAAACCAAGAACAAAAATTGATATTATTGCAGCTGTGTTGGTTTTCATTTTTCACTTTTTTTTTTTTTTGAACTGTTCATCCTGCCATCTGCATACTTTCTGTCCTAGGGTGACCACTGCACCGAGCAATGTTGTCACCCTAGGACAGGGAGTGTGTTAGGACTACATAACACCTCCCTCTCTTCTCCAGAGAGGGGTGTTTTGTAATCAACTGAGAACACAGGGAACAAGGCCAACTAATTACAGTCCAGAAGCAGAGCGTACCGAAATGTGTCATCTCACAGGGTTTCTGGCTGGATGAACAGCTATTTTTTTTACATTTTATTTGCACTTGTAGAACAGATACAATTAAAACTATTTTAATGGTATATTCAGACCAAAATGGAGAAAATATGAGAAGTATATTGTTTATATAAAAATTAAGTTGATCGTTTTTCATATGTATATCTGAAAAACATATTGGCAAAGCAGAGAAATGTGCGTAGAAAATCTCCAGGTGTTAGGCGGGCTGGGTTTTTTTTAGGGATGTCCCGATACCACTTTTTTAGGACCGAGTACAAGTACCGATACTTTTTTTCAAGTACTCGCCGATACCGATTACCGATACTTTTTTTTAATGTCACGTGACCGTTTTTTTTTTTTTTTTAGTGAACGGTGTCTGTGTGTGTGTTTTTGTTTTGTTTTTTTCATTTACATTTATTATTTTTTACAATTTTTTTTTTATTCTTTATTGCACTATGTGTGTGTTTTTTTTTTTTTTTTTTTTTAATCAGCCCTGTTGGGGGGCTTTGGTGAGATATCAGGGGTCTTAACAGACCTCTGATATCTCCCCCTTGAGACAGAGAAATAGACTGAGGATAGATTCCCCAGTCCCTTTCTCTGCAGCGTCAGCTGCACTGAGAATGAATGGAGAGAACACAGCAGCTTCTCTCCATTCATAAACTGACACATTGTAATCACAGGAGATTACAATGTTTCAGTTATGTGAATGGAAAGAGTCAGCTGACTCTCTCCATACACACAGCGGAGAGACAGCAGAACGGAGGGGACAGACGAAGAGAGAGGGGGACAACGGAAAGCCGGAACGGATGGGGACAGCGGAGGGGGACAGAGGAACGCATGGGGACAGCGGAGGGGGACAGAGGAACGCATGGGGACAGCGGAGGGGGACAGAGGAACGCATGGGGACAGCGGAGGGGGACAGAGGAACGCATGGGGACAGCGGAGGGGGACAGAGGAACGGATGGGGACAGCGGAGGGGGACAGAGCAAAGAAGAAGGACAGCGGGATGTAGACAGAGGAACGGAGGAGGACAGCGGAGGGGGACAGAGCAAAGAAGGAGGACAGCGGAGGGGGGACAGAGGAACGGAGGGGGACACAGCAATGGAGCAGGACAGCGGAGGGGGACAGAGGAACGGAGGAGGACTAAGGAGGAGGAGGTGACAGTCAGCGGTGATCGCGTGTGGGGGAATTACAAGCACCGATCACCGCTGTATGTCACTAAGCAGCTGAAAGCCGCGGGGGGAGAAGCTTGTAACTCCCCCACACGTCCATCACCGCTGACAGTCAAGGTATCGGCGGAAGCATCGGGAGCATTTGCCCGAGTACAAGTACTTGGGCAAATGCTTGGTATCGGTGCCGATACCGATACTAGTATCGGTATCGGGACAACCCTAGTTTTTTTCATCACACATTTTCTTTTTTTGTGGATAGAGATGAAGATAACTAGGCTCATCAGAATAGTCATTAATGATCGATTAACCAAGAAGATCAGTTTTATGTGTTCCTAAACAGATACATTTGTACATGGTCCCCTATACAGCTGTGGGTATGGCTGTATATCCGATATGTAGAGGGAGAACCTATAAATAAAATGTGTGGTTACTGAAAACACTACAGTATATAGTTTCTCCAATTCCAAAACAAGATGCTACCTTTCAGAAATGCAGTGTCCTTCATAATTCCTGTATTATCAAAGCCCAGAGCTGTAAGCAAAAAAAAAAAACATTGTTATATTTCCTTTGTAAAATAGTAATACATGTATAGAAGAAGAGCAAAGACAGGCATTGTTTGAAGATTCTTTTGGGTGACAACCAAGGCCCCCTCCATAAATACAATGGCGGAGTCACACAGGAACAGGAAGTGTGTTATTCACAGGATTTCCAGAATAAATTAAATAAAAGCCTGAAAAAGCAAAAGACAAATGCAGTCTCATTGTTGGAGATCTAGTATTCTATAATATATCAAATTTTTCATGTTGGGTTTGGATACACTTTAAAAGTAGAGAACTGGAGGAGTTAGGACCACTGTTAGGTTTTTTTTTTTCTGCTGTTGTTGACCCTGTTGGACACATTATCTCTGCTTAGTTTGTTGCGGCCACTAGGACAAAAAGTGAGCAAAATATTTCTAATGAGAAATAAAAGTACAGTATAACTAGATTGGAGCCCCTGTCAGATTTGTATATTTCTGTGGTCACAGCATTGGAAAGTGAGGGGGACTCCCAATGTGGAGCAAAAGTAGGTGTAAAAAGGTGCTTTAAACTGCGCTGTCAGGACACACAACCCCATATGATTCACTACATTCCTGTGTTTCTGGAAAAATGTAACATTTTGTGTGTAATAGCAAAACATGCATACTGTATATATGATGGGCACGTTCACGTTTGTACTTCTATAAGACCCCTTTCACACTGAGGCGTTTTACAGGTGTTTTTGTGCTAAAAATAGCGCCTGAAAAGCGCCCGTAAACTGCCTCTTCTGCAGCCCCAGTTTGAAAGCCTGAGTGCTTTCACACCAGGGCGGTGCGCTTGCAGGATGGGAAAAATGTCCCGCAAGCAGCATTTTTGGGGCGATGCGGGAGCGTTGTATACACCGCTCTTAAACCACCCCTGCCATTGAAAACAATAGGCAGCACTGCTGAAGTTGCCTGCAGGGCGCTTTTAACCCTTTCCTCGGTTGCTAGCGGGGGTTAAAAGCGCCCCGCTAGCAGCCAAAAAGCGCCGCTATAAAACTAGCGGCACTTTACCGCTAACGCCCCCCCCCCCCGCCCCAGTGTGAAAGTAGCCTAAGGAGGGTATTGAAACACCATTACCTTGGCATGTTTCTCAGAGTTCTATCCAGAGGAGAGTTTTGGGGCAATTTTTAACATTCTTCATATACTGTACAAGACTTTAAATAGAATTAGAACAGTATTAACTATTCAAGTACATTTGTATCTATTACTGAAAAACTCTTTTATCAGATAAGATTTTAAATACTTACAGCATTAAAGATTTTTTTTACCAGGTTACTCCAAGAAACCTGTGGAATAATGGTGACTCCCCATGCATTCTTCAATAATAATGGAAACATAGGGAGGGTATAGGTATTACATTGTATGCCTTGAAACAAGCTAGAGTGACATCAATACACACATTACTGTCACCTCTTTCCCATGAAAATTTGAATGCCTGTACAGATAAGGAGTTGTTACTTCACTCTGACTTGCATGCTTATATGCACTACAGGTAACTAGTGTTTTTAGAAAGACGTCAGCAACGGCAGATCTGGTACTACTCTCTGTACAGCTTTTCCTTAATAGTCTTGCTAGCAATAAAGTGCGTCTGAGACAAATAAAATTATTTGGTACATTCACATTCCCAGTGATCTGTCTCTTTAGAAATGCTGCAAGTACAGAAAAATGCCTGTTGATCTTACTGAAATCGAAATGTCTGTTTTGAGTTGATAACTCTGCCTGGAACTTCAGTACAACAGAGCAATCAGCCTTGCCAGATTCTCTGATGCTCGACTACAGAACACCTTCCCAGTATGTTATAGAGCTGCAGAGTGGATGAGGCGTTCTGTAGTCCAGCCTCTGGTAAAGACTGAGAACATTACTTAAGATTTCAGTGCAGCAAAAGCACTGTGTTGTCAGCTCAAACCAGAATTTGGGCGCACACTGTATTTCTGGTAGATAAGCTGCTTCTTGTCTGCAACATTTTTGAAGGGATAAAACACAGGGAAACTATGTATTGCTGACATCTACTATACTGTATATGTGTGTTTTTGTTTTCTGTTTTTTTTTTTTTTACATTTTGCCAAGACATACACTTCAATACATTAAAAGGGCTGGAATACCTGTAGTTCCTTGAAATAAAAATGCTGCTTTAGGCTCCCTCACTTGACCAAAGCCGCTGAGAGCCTGAGCTGGCCGCTCGTGCCCCCTCCACAGCCCAGCACTCCAGTAAAGGGGGGGGATCAGAGAGCTGTGACTGACAGCCGATTGATTGGCGGTGTTTGATCCCTTGGTTCTCAGTGTTAGAGCTGGTGAGGGACAGATGCCTCACCAGACCGATGCTGCATCCAACTAAGTATTATTCTGCGAAAATGCAAACAAACCCATACATCTCTTTTAAATGTGTTTCTAATATTTTCACTTCCAAGAAGTTGGTTACTAATGCATATGTCATTTGTCCTGAACTTCAGTAGATCTGCATTGCAGTGATGTGCTTTCCACATGTGAATAATTATTTTGGGGGGCCCCTATTTCAATACTGATAAATCTGTGATATTCATTGAAGCGTAACAACATTTTTCAAAACGCTTGCCAGCATATGCTTCAGTGACCCACAGCAATTATACAAATTTACTAGAGTACTGCTTATTTGCTCTGGGTCACTAATTAGTTGGGTTGTTAATGAAGGATGAAAATGGCAGATCAGGATTCCTACACGTTTTAAAACAAGTCTGCAGTAGCAGTTCCAATATTTCTGCCCTCAGGAGTCCCTTGTAAGAGCTAAGGCAGAGGTTTCTTAGGCATGGAAGGTAATATATTGGCATTCAGTTTCTTTTTTTGCCTTTGGAAACCAATTTTAGTTTCTTATACAGAGGAAAGGTGTTATTTAAATAAGAATTTTTTAGCTTTTAATGTCATAATATACAACTACTTTCTATATTAGCCAGAAGACCAATGTGTGCGCTATTTTTATTTAGTTTCACTTTGTTACAAGGAAATTGACTGCACTGACTTCTGGATTAATCCATCATAAATTAAAATTCAAGCACCATACCACATTAAAATATCAAATTAAAATATTAAAATTGAAGCACCATAAGAGGTCCAGATGCAACTTTATTCCAATAAAAGTCAGAGGGATAATCCAAAAAGTATCCAACACGTTTCTGGGTCCAAATACGCACCCTTCATCAGGGCTTTATTAACAATAGTATGAATAGACTAGAAGTAAACTGAATCGTTTAAGTGTTTGTTAACCCAAAAAAAAAATTACAGATCCTTTTCCCTTAAAGCAGATTAAACAGCACAGTGCATGTGCTATATAATTTGCCCCTCTCTAAACTGTAAAAAACTTGGCTGTTTTTGTCACTTCCTGTGTCCCCCTTTCTTTCCTGACCACGGAAACCAGGGCTGCTGAGCTCTGACCACCGTGGTCAGTGTATGTCCCACTGTCATCCGCAACCCTACTCTGCCCTCAGCTCTCCCCCTCACTGTCGTGGAAAATCCACTATGCACTGCACGTAATCCATGTCACTTTCAGCCTTTTGGTATAATGCATCTTAGTATGACCCTGTTTCCCATATCTTCCCAAGTAACACAGACATGACCACCATCCTTACATCCTTAGCGCCACAGCTTGACTGTCTGATAATGGGAGCAATCTTTATATAACAATAGAGCCTGGTTGCTTCACAAATCAGCCAATCAAGCACAGGCAAACAGGAGGAGTTGTACAAATCTCAACTGCTACACAATGACTAGGGGAGACTTATAGGTGTGTCTGGGCAGGGGCAGTGTGTATGATTTCCCGCCCCCTATCTCTGTAAGCCATCATCTTCAGCTAGACCAGTGGTTCTCAACTCCAGTCCTCGGGACCCACCAACAGGCCAGATTTTAAGTATTACCTTGGGGAGTTGCAGACTAGAATACTGCAATCACTGAGCAGCAAGTGATATCACCTGTGATGTATTTCAGCTATCTTGCAAACCTGGCCTGTTGGTGGGTCCTGAGGACTGGAGTTGAGAACCACTGAGCTAGACAAAGAAAGCCGCATGGCTAGCCTTGAAATCATGGATGCTGTCCCCAACCATACCAATTCAATGACTGCCGTTTTTACCGTTACCGTGAATCCTTATTCTGCATTGTTCAGAGAACAATGCATACCCAGATTATTCTATCATTCCTGTGGATGGGAGATTATTTGCAGGAACACGCCATAGCCCCCCCATGTGCTGATCAGACACACAGGGGCACACAAGCGTACATCACCCATAACTGATAATGTCTTTGCAGAGTGAACACATCCCCCCCAGACTAACGTCTGTGCATTGCACAGGGGCCCTTCGATGGCAGACATATCCCCACTCCGCAAACACTTCTCTGCATCCTCAAGAAGCTTTCCACTACCAAAAACTGGTCTCAACCAGCGTTGGTCTGCCCCAGTCCGCTCTTTAGAGCGGGCTGCGGGAGAACTAACACTGGGAGACACTGTGACAATACATATTAAATACATCTTCATAAAATTTCCACAACATCACCACCTCCTCCCTGCCTGTCAGCTCTGTGTTCTGTGTCTCTGTCTCCACCTTTGCCGCGAATAGTACAAATAAAATCTTTGAAATGGTCACTGCCAGCCCCTCTATTATAGCCTGGCATACCACACTGTATTATTCTTTTATAAAAACGAAGGCTTGTAAATACCTGTTTAGAGCAATCTTCAGGCCCATCGCGTGACTCTGTCGTTTTCCAGGGCTACTGGAGGAGGGGCTGAGCAGCCATGTGACCTCCCCAGCTGATGTCGGAGGGAGATCTCGGCCCCTCCTGCAGAAGCCATCCATTGGAGCTGTACTGTGGCCGTGAGTCACGTGACCGGCCTGAAGATAGCTCTAAATTGGTATTTAAGCTTCATTTTTATAAAGACTTACACAGTGTGCTATGCCAAGCTCTAATAGAGGGACTGGCATAGATTTATATGGCTTAAACACTTTAATGGCATTTCTAATGTGGTTACAAGCACAGGCCTTTTCAGCAGTTGGTTTTGCAGCCAAGCCAGCTGCTGAAAAGGCCCGGGCTTGTAATCACACAGGAAAAGTACCTTTTAAAGGTCCAGTTCACTTCTTGTCTATTCGCATTATTGTCAGTAAAACCCTGATGAAGGGGTGCTCTTGGACCCCCGAAATGCATTTGAAACATTTTCGATTCACCCCCTGGTTTTTATTGGAATAATGACATATCTGGATCTTTTAGCAGTTGTGTGGCACTTCAATTTCAGTTTTTTGTTACATTACACTACAAGCCAAGAAGACCATGGAAATCCTCTGAGTTTTAGAAGCTGCCTGCCCTGGAATCAAATTTACATTAGCATAAATACTTTAAGATAGCAATACCTGTGAGATAACCCTATGGGTCCAGTGCTATTTTTCTGCTTTCCTCAACTGTTCTGCATTAATCCAGAAGTCAGTGCAGTTAATTCCCTCAGAGAGCCCCTTTAATGCCCCCGAAACACTCCCATTGGACTTTGTGCAGATAGGTGCATTTCTTTTATAAGCCTTATGACAGTGTCTTCATATTTCTGGCAAACTTGCCAAAGGAATGTATAATGAATGCAGAGAGGGACAATGGCAAAATCTTCACAGTAATGCAGTTGGTAAAAAGTGATGGGGAAACATGAAGAGCAACAAAAACCTGACAGAGGATCAAATCCCTTGCACTCTAAAATATGCGTGGGTGTGTGAACGAATATTCAGGGTGTCCCAAAAATCTGTTAGCTGCAGAGATGGTTGTACTGGGCTGATTCTGATACTCTAACAAAGGGATGTAAATTATGATTTCTAATAACTTGAGGCCTATGGATCCAGACTTTTGGGACCCCTATATACCCTATACTTGTTCGTACATACAGTGGGGACGGAAAGTATTCAGACCCCCTTAAATTTTTCACTCTTTGTTATATTGCAGCCATTTGCTAAAACCATTTAAGTTCATTTTTTTCCTCATTAATGTACACACAGCAACCCATATTGACAGAAAAACACAGAATTATTGACATTTTTGCAGATTTATTAAAAAGAAAAACTGAAATATCACATGGTCCTAAGTATTCAGACCCTTTGCTCAGTATTTAGTAGAAGCACCCTTTTGATCTAATATAGCCATGAGTCTTTTTGGGGCAAGTTTTTGCAACAAGTTTTTCACACCTGGATTTGGGGATCCTCTGCCATTCCTCCTTGCAGATCCTCTCCAGTTCTGTCAGGTTGGATGGTAAACTTTGTTGGACAGCCATTTTTAGGTCTCTCCAGAGATGCTCAATTGGGTTTAAGTCAGGGCTCTGGCTGGGCCATTCAAGAGCAGTCACAGAGTTGTTGTGAAGCCTCTCCTTCGTTATTTTAGCTGTGTGCTTAGGGTAATTGTCTTGTTGGAAGGTAAACCTTCGGCCCAGTCTGAGGTCCTGAGCACTCTGGAGAAGGTTTTCGTCCAGGATATCCCTGTACTTGGCCGCATTCATCTTTAACTTGATTGCAACCAGTCGTCCTGTCCCTGCAGCTGAAAAACACCCCCACAGCATGATGCTGCCACCACCATGCTTCACTGTTGGGACTGTATTGGACAGGTGATGAGCAGTGCCTGGTTTTCTCCACACATACTGCTTAGAATTAAGGCCAAAAAGTTCTATCTTGGTCTCATCAGACCAGAGAGAATCATATTTTCCACCATCTTGGAGTCCTTCAGGTGTTTTTTTAGCAAACTCCATGCAGGCTTTCATGTGTCTTGCACTGAGGAGAGGCTTCCGTCGGACCACTCTGTCATAAAGCCCCAGCTGGTAGAGGGCTGCAGTGATGGTTGACTTTCTACAACTTCCTCCCATCTCCCGACTGCATCTCTGGAGCTCAGCCACAGTGATCTTTGGGTTCTTCTTTCCCTCTCTCACCAAGGCTCTTCTCCCCCGATAGCTCAGTTTGGCCGGACGGCCAGCTCTAGGAAGGGTTCTGGTCTTCCCAAACGTCTTCCATTTAAGGATTATGGAGGCCACTGTGCTCTTAGGAACCTTAAGTGCAGCAGAATTTTTTTTTGTAGCCTTGGCCAGATCTGTGCCTTGCCATAATTCTGTCTCTGAGCTCTTCAGGCAGTTCCTTTTGACCTCATGATTCTCATTTGCTCTGACATGCACTGTGAGCTGTAAGGTCTTGTATAGACAGGTGTGTGGCTTCCTAATCAAAACCAATCAGTATAATCAAACACAGCTGGACTCAAATGAAGGTGTAGAACCATCTCAAGGATGATCAGAAGAAATGGACAGCACTTGAGTTAAATATATGTGTCACAGCAAAGGGTCTGAATACTTGGGACCATGTGATATTTCAGTTTTTCTTTTTTAATAAATCTGCAAAAATGTCAACAATTCTGTGTTTTTCTGTCAATATGGTAAATGATTTTAGCAAATGGCTGCAATATAACAAGGAGTGAAAAATTTAAGGGGGTCTTAATATGCACAGTATATATTATACATTTTTCCTTTTTTGTTCTGTTTAAATTTTTGAATACATTAATTCATGGATGTTTGTGAACATGTGCCCAGGGGAAATATGAAGCACAACAAATTTTACAGTTTCTGAACAAGAGCAGACAGTATAGCTAACTTGAGGTGCAATACCTGTTGTTTTTATGTTTGATTGTTCTACATGCTTTTGTGACTATGATTGTTCTCCATGCTTGTGTTGTGGTGAAAATTTCCATTAACTTGGATGCATAATGTTAAATGAACATTTCCTTGTTTCTTGCTGTCTGATGATGATTTGTTTCCTCATTCCATTGCATTGAATGGCAGATTCTGGCCGGGATGATAGCAGAGCCTGCTTTACTCTCTGAGTACACTATTTTTGCTTTGGACCATACCAAATGGTCTAAGCCACAGAGTGACAGTGTGGTGAGTCCCGCCCTTCCTTTCAGCAGTGCCTGAAGTGTACTTACTCTAGAATTGCTTCTAGACCCCTCTAGTAATTCAGTGCCTCTGTTATTGGTAACCAGCACTAATCGTATTGTTACGTGTGCTTTTCTTTGTGGAGTTTCCTTAATTTTTTTTCTTGTAACCTATTACTTCTGTTAATGTGTGAGTGCTTCTAACATTTCCTTGACAAGCCTTTGCACGGTCCTAATTCTCAGTGCTTCTGAATCATTAATACACAGCTACTTGTCTCCAGGAAGGGCAAACACTAGTCTTTGTTCATGAGCTATGGAAGGAGAAGCCTAAAAACAGTAAATTTACTCATTTACAAGGCCTTTAATGATTGAATCTGTCAGGATACGTGTTTAATAATAATACATAGTGTCCAAATCTGTCATGTTTACAAGTATAAATGGTTTAAATCGTATGGCGAGGAAAATAAATACAACATAGTTAATACATTTCTGCAGTAAATGCACATTTTCTCATGTTTTATTGTTTTAAATACTCCAAGTACAGAAAAAAAAAAGATTGATGTACCAGAACTATAGTGTGCCCCTAACCTTACTTTTACACATGACAACACAGTGTATTTTCGGCTTTGAATTCAAAAGCATGTGTTGTCAGCACTGCCTACATAATTTCTGATGCATTAGAAAGAAAACAGACCTCTCCCCCATCTCCCTACCCCATTTTCATCTTCATAACCCATTCTTATGCACAGGCAGAGAGCACAAGAAAAATCGACAGGCATTTTATTGCACAACAGATATAAAATGGCCTTAATGGGAACATTTAGCAGACCAAAAAGGAGCAAATAAGAGCCAATCATTGTTAAGCTGGCCATACACACTGTGATAGTGTGGTACCCCACTAGTGTATTGGTCCAGGATTCTCAACCAGGCAGGTTGAGGGGCTCCAGGGTATTTGCTTGTTTGAGAGGAAACTGGCTTTTCAGTTTCCTCATTATTTAGTAAAATCCATTTTTGGAACCTGGAGCCTGGGGATTTCTTAGAGATCCGGGTGGGATGAAATCCCTAGTCCTGGGTCCAGTTTTTGGGACTCACCGGCACACTTATTGTTCAGGTGTGTCTGGGCCTGATAGCAGAGTCAGGACCATGATTCTGGGCTCCACCCAGACAGGCAGGAGGTCTCCAGGAGTCCAGGCTTGCAAGGGAGAACCCAGAGAGTGCAAATTTGCACTGAAGTATCCAGAGTGCAGGCTGTAAGGTAAAAGCCAGAGACCTGAGTCTGAGGTCGCTGACAGTAGTCAGGAGAGCTCCATGTGGGAGC
Organism: Lithobates septentrionalis; assembly: GCA_037952835.1. Lineage (NCBI taxonomy): Eukaryota > Metazoa > Chordata > Amphibia > Anura > Ranidae > Lithobates > Lithobates septentrionalis. The sequence goes on along the minus strand of JBBDGP010000440.1, from coordinate 10,408,712 downwards.
CTGAGCAGTGGTGCATCTGCTGCTGAAGAGAGCCAGGTGGCTCGGTATTTTGTTGGCAATGCTGCATGTGTAAGCCAGGAGGCTAAATATCCTTTTATTTAAAGCTGATGGTGAATGGTGAAAACCCCCTTGCGAGGGAAACTACTTTTTGTTTTCATTTCTGGAACTTTGAATTTCTTTAATAAAAGTGGGCCAAAAAGCCCTGAAAAGGAATCATCTGTGTGGACTGTTCTCGCTAGCGGGTGCTACACTTGAGCTAAACAACCCCCAAACCTCACAACACATACATCTTTTTGGCCTCATGCACACCGGACGTTATAATAACGTTATAAAAACACCAGTAGCTTTGCAGTGAGTTTTTCAATGTTTTTGCAATAGCGTTTTATTAGCATTTTTTTTTTTCAATCGATAAAAAACATTAAACGCTGGTGCACAAAGTTTTTGATCGTTTATCAACGTTTATCAGCGTTAGTACGTTTTTACAGCTAAAAACCGTCTCTCAGAACCCACTAGTTTTGGGTTTTTTTTACTGCTCAAAAACTCCACTGCCCAAAACTGCTGATAACAGCCTATGTGTGCATGGACACATAGGATAACATGATGGAAAGTTTAATGACTGTAGAAAAAAACATCTACAGCCAAAAACAGCTGCTATAAAAATGTCAAAAAACTTCCAGTGTGCATGAGGCCTTTTATTCAGCCTGACTGAAAAAAATTAACCGATTGATCCATCCAGTAGAGGAGCATTTGGGCAGAAAAAACGCCTGATGTGTCTACACGCATGTAAACCTGCCTAAACACTTGGCGCGTTTATTGCTTGAGCGTTCATTGGCTTCAGTGGCCAGAATAAATTAAAAAGTTAATATTCTGGCCAAAAAACGAACATGTTTGAATGTGGCTTTTGGCATGTTTTCTAACGCTGCTTTTCTCCTGCATGGAGAAAGGCGTTTAGAAGAGGCCAGTGTGCATGAGATCTTAGGAATTACATACATTTTAACTGATCTCTACAAAAATAGTATTTTCTTTAAATTGTTTTTTTGATATCCCGCTAAAACAACTGTTTGTTTTGTATACATTGGCAAGAAGGAGTATGAATAGATTGGAATTGACTAGTTTTCTGCAGAAATTTGGCATAAAATGTGAGCTGATCCTCATCTAAGTCACAACAGACAAACACGATGTACTTAAAGAGGAACTGCAGTCTACTCGCATAATTTGTAATAAAAACATCTTTGCCATTCTGAAGCTTCCCTCAAACCAATTTGCATATTATTTTATATATACTGTGATTCTGTACTTGCCAAACATGCTGCAGAAATCTCCCTCCACTGAGTCTGGCTGCAGCCATTTTAACTGTGGGCAGCTGAAACTGCTGCTGTTCACTTCCTGGATTTACACAAACACAAAGGCACACCTGCAGCTGTCATTGGCCCTTATATGACTCAACCCCCCCCCCCCCCCCCCTTGCTGGCGAACCCTCACGAGAGTGAGTGGGAGAGAAAGAGAGCTGTGCATGATGTCATAAGCCTAGGCTTTTTACCAGACAAGAAACAGGAAGTGGGCTGTATAAGGTATTTACTGGCAAAAAAAAAAATGTTTTACTATCCAAAGTTAAAACAACAAGGGCAGAAGATTTAATAGATAGAAAGATGAATAAACGACTGAAGGTCTGCTTTAAGCTAATAACACACAAAATTCCAATTTCTCGTGTCTTCATTGAACAAACCCATGAAACATTAACAGGGCTGTAAGAAAATGGTAAGTGAACCATTGGAGTTAATAGATGGTTGAACCTCCTTTGGCAACAATGACTTCAAGCAAACGCTTTCGGTAGCTCTGGATCAGACTTCCACAACGTTCACAACGTTCCGGAAGAATTTTTGACCATTCCTCTTTACAAAACTGGCTTGGCTCAGACACATTTGTAGGATGTTTGCTGTGAACAGCTCTCTTGAGATCATTCCGCAGCATCTCTATGTTCAAAGACTTATGTATGTTGAACTCATGAACAAGGAAGTTTGCAAGTTCCAGTGATGTCTTCAAGCCTTTAGCTGTTACCCGTGGGTTCTTCTTTACCTCACAGGATTCTGTGTTGTCCCTTTTTTGGAGTCATCTTGGCTGGGTGCCCACTTCTAGGAATATTAGCCACAGTACTAAACTGTCCATTTTATAGACAATTTGTCAACCGATGGATGCCTAAACACTTTGGGACTGCTGTATCCCTTTCCAGCCCTATGCAGTTCAACTTCTCTTGATCGTATGTCTTCAGAGAGCTCCTTTTTGCAAAGTATGGTTCACATCAGCTGATGCTTCTTATAAACAGCTGTCTTAAAATGTTTGAAAGTCTTATCAATCAAAGTAGCTGTAGACCTTACCTCCAAACTCATTTCATTAATTGGGCTCTAGGTATGCAAACTACAGACTCCAATTACCTTTGGTTGAAGTAGTCTATGGGTTCACTTACTTTTTCCTCCAGCACTGTGACTGTTTAATGGGCGTGTTCAAAAAAATAAAAGAAATTAAAACGGTTTGTTCTCTTAAATGAGAAGTGCAGGATTTAAAATAAAACAAACTCACCTATGTGCAATAGATAAGTCTAAGGAAACCTTGTGAGCTACCACTCCTGAAATAACTTAAACTCCAATGTGGACAGCTGCTAGCATTGATCATGTCCCATAAGCTCGTGCCTAGACAGTATATGTATATATGTAAATGCTGAATCAAAACATGATTACACCATAAAGTCCATTTTAAAATATAAAAAAATATATATAATAACCGAACGTGTAAGTGCATAAATAAGGTGACACTGGTGAAATAACGTGTTATAGTGCGTGAATATACTGCACTGATAATGAATCTCATGAATCAATGCAACATGTTTACATCATAAAGTTCATTTCACTCATAATTAAGAGCCCTTTCACCCTGACAGCACAGGGGCTTCGGCGGTAAAGCGCCGCTAGTCTTGGCGGCGCTTTACTATAGTTTTAGAGACGCTTTTTGGCTGCTAGCGGGCAAATAAAGGGTTAAAAGCGCAGCTGCCAAGGCACTTTGCAGGCGCTTCGGCGGTGCTGCCTATTGATTTCAATGGGCAGGGGCGCTTTTGGAGCGGTGTATACACCGCTCCAAAGGCGCCTCAAAGAAGCCGCTTGCAGAACTTTTTTTGATGTCCTTTCACACTGATTGGAGATGAGGCATTTTCAGGCGCTATTTTTAGCGCTAAAGTGCCTGAAAAACACCTCCCAGTGTGAAAGGGGTCTAAATCTTGTCATGGTGATTCAAATGTGTTCATGTGTCCACACACTGGTGCTCCCCCCTATGTGAATTCGCTCATCTTAGAGAGTGTAATCTTACAATTAAGTAAAGTCAAAACATGCTTGTGAACCACCTCTGGATTCTGTGAATACTGTAGATTCCTGGGCTGCCCAATAGCGCTGTCTCCACATACATATAAAATATATGGAAAGGCTGGATAGTGTGATACTGTGTCGTATAAAACAATGATCCCTCTCCAGGGTACTCATATTGTACAGGTGCTTCAGTGCACCACTCTACAGCAAGCATAAAACGCTGCAATCGTATGTCCCTCCACCTTAAGACAGACCAGCTGTCTCCTGCACTGTCCTGTCCCTTCCCCAAAGCGTGTCGATACAGTAGAGTGGTGCACTGAAGCACCTGTACAATGTGAGTACCCGGGAGAGGGATCATTGTTTAATAAAATTTTATACTAAACTGTATCACACTATCCAGCTTTTCTATATATTTTATATGTATGTGGAGACAGCACTATTGGGCAGTCCAGGATTCCACAGTATTCACAGAACCCAGAGGTGGTCCACAAGCGTGTTTTGACTGAACTTAATTGTGAGGGCACACGCTCGAAGGTGAGCAGATTCACATACGGGGGAGCACCAGTGTGTGGACACATGAACATGTTTGGATCACCATGACAATATTTAATTACCGTATTTATTGGCATATAACACGCGCAGGTATAGAACATGCACCTTCATTTTAGGAGAGAAGTTTCAGGAAAAAAACTAAAATTTTAAATAAAGAACTTTGAAGAAAAATAATGGTCAGTGCCCATCAATGCAGCCTCACCATTGCCCGTCTGCAGCCTGAACAATGCCTTCTGCAGCCTCACAATTGCCCATTAATGCAGCTTGATCAATGCCCCCATCAGTGCAGCCTGATCAATGCCCATATGCAGCCTCACCTCAGATTACTGCTGCCTCAGAGAGGACAGGGAGGGGGGCGGGATGAGCACCATCAGATTACATATAGCGAGAATCTCCTGTTTACTCAGCGGCCTCTTTAATATAAAGTCCTCCTGAACCGACTTCTCTGATAGACAGAACACTGGTCCAATGCCGGCCCAGGAGACGGAAACTCCTATTACAGAGACCGCTGAGTAAACGGGAGATTCTCGCTGTATGTAATCTGACGGCGCTCGTCTCGGTCCCCTCCCCGTTCCCTCCTAGGCAGCCCAAATTGCAGTGTCGGCGTATAACACGCACACTTTATTTGCACCTGATTTTCAGGGTGAAAAAGTGCATGTTATACGCAAATAAATATAGTATGTTTGAAATGGACTTTATGATTTAAACATGTTGCATTGATTCATTATCAGTACAGTGTATTCACGCACTATAGCACTTTATTTCACCTGTGTCACTTTATTTATGCACTTATATGTTCGGTTATTATATATATATTTTTTGTTTTAAATGGACTTTATGATGTAATCGTGTTGTTTTGATTCACGAGCTTCATCATCCGTATACCATTTGTTTTCACTTTAGCACTTTATCTCACTATTGTCAATATATATTTTTTTATATATTAATTTTTGTATATCTTATTTATTCATTAAATTTGTTCACAATACTTCGCACAGCATTTACATAGATACATATACTTACCTATGTGCCTGCATGGGTTCACATACTTTTTCTTGCCACTGTATAGCATATGGTTTAGCGCAGTATGTTGGTTTTCAGTGTCAGAAAAAGGACTATTTTCCTTTTTTGCAAAACACCATGACTTGTGATAGACACCTTATCCTCAACCTGAACTCTTAACATTAGACCTTAACCTGAATATTAATGCCTCCTTTGGGGGGGGGGGGGAGGGTGCTACACAAAATGTTATACATATTGATATGGCATGACACAGCATGTTTCTGTGAGTCCAGGGGAACTGTATGACATGCCCTGGGCTCACATGAAGTGGGTTGAGTGACGTTTGGTGTCATTTAACCTAGAAGACTACCAGCTTTGGATCGCAGACAGTGCTGGATATAGGGTGAGTTTTGCAGTTAGAGCTGCTTAGTTATTACAGCAGGGAAATAATTTAATAAAAAAAACAATTTTGGTGTATTTAAGTTGTAAAAAAAAGTGGTTATAAAGGTAAAAATTTTTTCGTGTTTTTACCTTAATGAAAATTCTGCATTAAGGTAAAAGAACCTTTTGAAATGTTGCTCCCCCAAAGCCTCCCATTGAACACTTACCTTAACCCCGATCTCGGTCCAGCCCTTTGCCCATCTCCGGCAGCTCTTCAGTCATCTCTCTCTCTTCTTACAGGTGACTCGGCAGCAGCGGGAGCCATTGGCTCCTGCTACTTTCAGTCAAATCCTGTCAGAAGGGAGCAGGGGGAGGGGTGGAGCCATGCTATGTGTGTCTATGGACAGTCAGAGCCCAGCTAGGGATCTAGCTTGCACAAATTCCTCCATAGCAAGCAGAAAAGGAGTGGGCAGTGTCAGCAGGGGACCCCAGAAGAAGAGGTTTGGGGTTGCTCTTTGCAGAACCATAGCACAGACCTGGTAAGTATAACATGTTAGTTGTGTTTTTTTTTTTTTTTTTTTAAATTAAGCTTTTACAATCACTTTAACCTTATTTCTCAACCTAGATCTAACACAACACAAAAAGTTAAAGTAAAGGCATTTTGTCAGAAACCCTTTAGAAAAGTTAATCAGCAAGTTCATAAAAAAAAAAAATGCTCCTGCACCTATAGTCTGCTGGATGTCATGGTGGCTTCAGCAGCTCGTGCATATGATTTCCTTTAATTTTCCTTCCTTCCAGTATGAGCACTTTCATGATCACTATTGCAGTTTTATAAGGATTTCTACAATACTTTTAACCTAATTGGTGCCTGTTAAAATAATTTCTGTGAATGTTTTAAAAATGTTTCATATCTCAGTTGGGAATATTGCAAATTATTTTGAAGGAAAGTCCTAATGAGCAGTAAATGTAGGAGAAGAGTTATGAGGGTAGACATCTATAAGAGAGGAGTTTATAACAACGTTTGGGAGAAGTGGTGAGGAGAAACATTGGGGAAAGGAGTGGAATTTGTGGGATAAAGCTTTAAGTGATTGTAAAGGTAATTTTTGTTTTTTTTAAAATAACAAACATATCATACTTGCCTCCACTGTGCAGCTCATTTTGCACATAGTGGCCCCGAACCTGCTCCTCTGGGGTCCCCCGGCAGCTCTCGTGGCTCCTTCCCACATCTGATAACCCCCTCGGAGAAGCGCTTCCTCGAGGGGGTTACCTTGTGGGGGCGCTCCCGAGTCCAGTGTACGGCGTCCATAGAGGCCGAATGCAGGACTCGGCCCCGCCCCCTGGCGCTCGCGTCATTGGATTTGATTGACAGCAGCGAGAGCCAATGGCTGCGCTGCTATGAATCTATCCAATCAAAAGCCTAGAACCCCAGACAGAGAGACAGCGTGTCCCCGCCGGGTCAAGTTCGAGGGTTCAGGTAAGTAAAACCGGGGGGCCGGTCACTGACAGGTGTTTTTTCACCTTGATGCATAGGATGCATCAAGGTGAAAAAACACTAAAGTTTACAACCCCTTTAAGATATAATCTGTTTTTATTTTTTTCCGTATTAACTGTGGGTGCAGGTTCTCTGTATGGAAACTTCACAGGTTTGCATCAGACTCCTGGTGCTTTCTTTGTGTATATTTACATATTCTTAACAAGCAGTAGATTAGCTTTAGGTCACATGCACCTTGTATGTATGTATATGTTCTCTGACGCCTTTTCTTCTACAGGAGGTTAGCAGCAGAAAAACGTGGTAAAAAACGCATTTATGCACGTTAATGCGCATTCACATGTCTGTCCGTAATACATTCTATTGGCCAGAATATTAATTCTGGGCATTAGAATGTATTAAAGTGCAAATGTGCCTAGCGTTGATGCACATTTAGGGTTTTTTTAAACAAATTTAGTGGGGTTTAAAGGCCCTTGCCTCTAAACTTCTGTAAACACCAATAGTGTGCATGAACACAGATTAATGTGGAAGGGCGTTTAGAGGCAGTATAAAACAAAAAACTCAAATGCCTACAAAAGCAGTGTTTTTGAGCTCAAGTGTGCATGCACCCATAAAACAAGCATATACAGAGGGGGGGGGGCGGGGGACTGAGATGGCCGCTTGATCCCTCAGCTCCGCTCATCCGAGGGACAAAAAGCAACTCACAGCGCCAAAAACAAACTCATCCCCCCTCTGCCTCAGCAGAGGGGAGCGGAACCATCGGGCACCCGATCGGTATGTCCAGGAGCAGACACACCAGCCTCCATAAGCCGTGTCGCCTCACAGAATATTTCAGCAGAGCTGAAATCCCAAGATGGCGCTGGCGCCGTACACCTCATTGCCTGAGACCGGGAGCTCTCTGAAACACATTCCTGAGGAGATGGACAGCTCAGCCCCAGCAGAAGAATCCTCTCAGCCCTTGACCGCTGATAGAGGTAAGAGAGCCGCACAATCTCCAGCCCTCTCACCTGCCAAAGCTCCCCTGCTTAAGAAGCAGCACTGGGACCAGCCACTGCAGGCCCTGAAATGCCACGCTCTGACTCACTAGCTACACTGCCTGCCTCTGACCAGCCAGCATCTGAGCATACACTTAAGCTCATGCTGTGAACACTACATGACATCCATAATGAATTACGATCATCGATCTCCATACTACATTCTAGAATAGACCAAGTAGAAGGCCGCACTGATGATATTGAAAAACAGCTCACTGAACACACTGCAGCCTTTAACGAAATGGTGGATGCACATGATCACTACACTGAGGAGATTGAATATCTGCAAGCCAAAGTCGCAGATTTAGAGGATTGTTCGAGGAGGAATAACATTAACCTCCCTGGCGGTATGATTTATTTCAGATTTTAGGTGCTGAAAGCGGTACAATTATTTTGCATGGAAATTTGGCGTTTTATATTGTAGGTATGTAATTCTTAATAACACACTTAAATCTGTCCAAACAAGAGTCTAGTAGATATCCCGGGTATGATAAAGTTTGAAGCACAAAAACATAAATTATAATATAATAAATAAAAATAAATAAAAAAATAAAAATAAAATAATAATAAAATAAATTTCCCCACGATTCACTATCGCTCAATTCTGCAAGTGTTCTAATTTACTATCGCGGTTTTCTAGCTGGTCTAAAACCATTTTTGACGTAAAGGGACACTTTTTGGTTGCTATGGACAATTTCCAGTTTCCAGGCATAAAGAACAGTATATAATATAGAACTGCATGCAGGGCATTGGACAAAGCACTGGGGACAAAAGGGATGTGAAATAATTTCATACAGTACTGTAATCTGTAAGATTACAGTACTGTATGTTATGATTTTTACAGTTTTTTGAATTTGCCGCCAGGCTCCGCCCCCGTGCATCGCGACGCTCGCAGGGAACGGAGCCTGGCACGGACAGGCTTCGGGCAGAGGACACAGCCCGCAGACACAGCGGGGGACATCGCAGGATCCCGAGGACAAGGTAAGTAACGCCGCACCAGGATCCTGCAATGCGATCCCGAGTGTGGCTCGGGGTTACCGCTAATGGGACTGAATTTTAACCCCGAGCCACACTCGGGAAAACCGCCAGGGGGGCTACATTAGGGGGGGTACCGGAATCTGTTAAACCACCAGAATTGATCCCCTACATACAGCAATTATTCCTCACGCTTATACCTCAACTGCGCGAAGCTGACATGATTATTGACCGGGCACATCGACTTGTCAAACCCAACCACCTCCCTGCGTCTGTGCCTAGAGGTGTTCTTGCACGCATCCATTTCTTTCAAGTGAAAGAAAAAATCATGGCGGCTGCCAGATCCACCTCTCCGCTTCCTGATCCTTACTCCTCTGTGTCCCTATACGCTGACATCTCTGGTGCCACTGCTCAAAAAAGGAGAGAATTTTCACAGACCATCGCAAGCCCTCAGAAAAAACAACATCCCATACAAGTGGGGCTTTCCTACCAAATGGGTAGTCACACACCAGAACCAGAGTGCCACCATCTTAACTTCCAAAGATGGCATCAAGCGAATGCTCTACTGGGGCCTAATCACTGCACCGCCGCCTGAACCACTACCTCAGCGGCCCCCAACTTCAGCTCCAGGTCCCAGGCGCCATACTCCTACTTCCACCCACAGGTAAAGACTACCTATGTCTCCACTCCTTTAATCCAGCAAGTGCCCCTTGGAAAATTTTTGAGACATTGAACTTGCACTACCACACCTCAATTTTGTCCCTGATGAGCGTACCACTATGTACACTCCCTACTCTTTCCCCCAGAGAAAGAAAAGTCCTGAGCACTTGAAAGACCCTTCGTTTTTTTTTTTTTTTTTTTTCTTTCTCTTTTGTTTTATACCAAGTTCATAGTTTACCACTGTCTCTCACAGGTTTTGTCTACTGCAGTATTGTATATTTGATTGCCGTTAGGTTGTTAACTAAGTTTGATTACTGTGACTCTTTATTGCAGGTCTACCCCCTCATACACACCCCTATACATACCCACTAACGGTGTGCAACCCACATCCTCCCCCACCGGCTATCTGCCTCTCGACATGTCAATCACCTTCACATCCATTAACGCAAAGGGCCTAAACTTCCCCTACAAAAGAAGTTGATTGCGGAAAGAAACTTTAACACACACCTCTAACATACTATGTGTACAGGAAACCCCCCTCCTGTTCCCACAAGCAATACCCACACTGCTATTAAGCCAACGCCGCCAAGAAAAAAAGCAGGTGTTATGCTTGCCATACGCTCCACAATCTCATTCCAACCACTCCACACTGACATAGACCCTGATGGCAGATTCATAATCTTGAATGCCACTATCAATAACCAAACCATTACCATTGCTAACATCTATTCCCCCAATACGAATCAACACCGCTTCTACAAACTCCTGTTGAAGAAGCTGGAACCCTTTAAACAAGGCCCCTTGATCATCTGCGGTGACTTCAACCAAATTGTTGATGCCTCGCTAGACACCTCTAATCCTCAATGAGGCTGTTTCCAGCACTCACACAAACAAAAACAATACCTTCTGGAGGCTTAACACCTCTATTAGTGTACGCCCGCTGTACCAAAAACAGATTCTATCCAAGTTTGGACGCATAGAGCAGGGCTCAGGAGTGAGCACGCACCAGTGTCCCCATAACAAGCAGCTTGCTATTGGGGGCACTGGTCAAGGAGGAGGAGCCAGGAGCACCAGCAGGGGACCAGAGAAGAGGGGGATTGGGGCTGCTCTGTGCAAATCCACTGCACAGGTAAGGTAAGCCGCCCTCAAATTTTCCACTCGCTTACTTGCATTTTGCGAGTGGAAAATGAGGGCTGGCGAGGATCTGGGCTGCCTGGGAGTGGGGAGGGCGAGCACCGCCGGCGGGCGGGGTTGACGGGGAGTCGTTCTCCCGGTGGAAGAGTGCATGGAGTTAGAGGAGAGCCGCGGGATCACCGAGCAGTAAAACACGCTGTAACAGCTTACATTGAAACTGTCTCCGCTCTGCTCACTCGGTGAGGCTGCAATGTGGGGCACGGTGAGGCTGCAATGTGGGGCACGGTGAGGCTGCAATGTGGGGCACGGTGAGGCTGCAATGTGGGGCACGGTGAGGCTGCAATGTGGGGCACGGTGAGGCTGCAATGTGGGGCACGGTGAGGCTGCAATGTGGGGCACGGTGAGGCTGCAATGTGGGGCACGGTGAGGCTGCAATGTGGGGCACGGTGAGGCTGCAATGTGGGGCACGGTGAGGCTGCAATGTGGGGCACGGTGAGGCTGCAATGTGGGGCACGGTGAGGCTGCAATGTGGGGCACGGTGAGGCTGCAATGTGGGGCACGGTGAGGCTGCAATGTGGGGCACGGTGAGGCTGCAATGTGGGGCACGGTGAGGCTGCAATGTGGGGCACGGTGAGGCTGCAATGTGGGGCACGGTGAGGCTGCAATATTGGGCACTGTGAGGCTGAAATGTGGGGCACTGTGAGGCTGAAATGTGGGGCACAGTGAGGCTGAAATGGGGGCAAAGTGAGGCTGCAATGTTTGGCGCGGTGAGGCTACAATGATGGGCACAGGTCACGCTGCATTGATGGGCACTGGTGAGATGTATCTCTATTCTGCGACTATGGCTACCAGGAGATTTGGAGAGTGTTATTCTCCGCAGTAGGGACACGGAAATCCAAAATAAATAAGTAAGCCTTAGCTTTACATATACGTTAGGTACACCCTTTAAAGTTTGAGTTCATGGGGTGTGTAGGACGCTTGTTTCTGACACTAAAAAAGAATTACCATGTGAGGGTTCTCTGTACTGAAAACCAGCATACAGTGCCTTGAAAAAGTATTCATACCCCTTGAAATTTTCCACATTTTGTCATGTTACAACCAAAAACGTAAACGGATTTTATGTGATAGACCAACACAAAGTGGCACATAATTGTGAAGCGGAAGGAAAATGGTTTTCCAATTGTTTTACAAATAAATATGTGAAAAGTGTGGCGTGTTTATTTATTCAGCCCCCTTTTACTCTGATATCCCTAACTAAAATCTAGTGGAATAATTTGCCTTCAGAAGTCCCCTAATTAGTCCACCTGTGTGTAATTTAATCTCAGTATAAATACAGCTGTTTTGTGAAGCCCTCAGAGGTTTGTTAGAGAACCTTAGCCAACAAACCACATCATGAAGACCAAAGGAACACACCAGAAAGATCAGGGATAAACTTGTGAAGAAGTTTAAAGCAGGGTAAAGTTATAAAAAAAATAGCCCAAGTTTTGAACATCTCATGGAGCACTGTAAAATCCATCATCCGACAATGGAAAAATTATGGCACAACTGCAAACCTTATGGCACAAAGCCATAAGTCCCATTTGCAGTTTGTGATTAGCCATGTGGGGGACACATTAAACATGTGGAAGAAGGTGCTCTGCTCAAATGAGACCAAAATGTAACTTTTTGTCCCAAAAGGAAAATGCTATGTGTGGCGGAAAACTAACACTGCACATCACCCTGAGCACACCATCCCCACTGTGAAACATGGTGGTGGCAGCATCATGTTGTGGGGATGATTTTCTTCAGCAGGGAAAGAGAAACTGGTCAGAGTTGATGGAAATATGGATGGAACCAAATACAGGGCAATCTTAGAAGAAAACCTGTTAGCCTGCAAAAGACTTGATACTGCAGGAGAGGTTCACCTTCCAGCAGGAGAACGACCCTAAACATACAGCCAGAGCTACAATGGAATGATTGAGTGCAAAGCATATTCATGTGTTAGGATGGCCCAGTCACAGTCCAGACCTAAATCCAATTGAGAATCTGTGGCAAGACTTGAAAATTGCTGTTTGCAGACGCTCTCCATCCAATCTGACAGAGCTTAAGCTATTTTGCAAAGAAGAATGGGCAAAATGTCACTTTCTAGATGTGTAAAGCTGGTAGAGATATCCCCAAAAAGACTTGCAGCTGTAATTGCAGCGAAAGGTGGTTCTACAAAATATTGACTCTGGGGGGCTGAATACAAATGCACACCACACTTTTCAATGATTTATTTGTAAAAAATGTTGAAAACCATTTATCATTTTCCTAACACTTCACTATAATGTGCTACTTTGCGTTGGTCTATCGCATAAAATCCCCAAAAAAATAAATTTAAGGTTTTTTTGGTTGTCTCATGACAAACTGTGGAAAATTAAAAAAAAGGCGTATGAATACTTTTTCAAGGCACTGTACTTATAAAATATGTAAATATAGTGTGTGACACTATAAAAAGGAGCATATAATTCTAAATTACCTGCTAATACACACTATATATAAACTAATAGTGTATATCAATGGTTGATATCAGTAAAAAATAATGTTAACATTTCATGCATAATTATAGCCTACAAAAGACATATATATGTGTGGTGAAATTTCTCAGTTCATCAAATATGGTGTACATCCATTCTTGGCCATGGTCATAAACTATTAAGTGCTTGAAATAGATCAGAGAAAATTAGAGCGCAGTCACAATCGCCCATCAGGTGGAAACACTTGCCTTGACTGGTGGACTATGAATACCATAAAAGGGTATATTCAGGCATCTCTTTATGCTGTGATCAGCATCTTAACACACACAGAGGTTGTAACATTCAGGCTGGGTTCACACTATTGCAAATTGGATGCGGGTTCCCCGCTTCCAAAACGTAATAGCAGGAGATTTTGACCGGCTCTCTAGAGAGCCAGTTCACAGATCTCTGCTGCGTCTCCGGTGCAAATTTGCACAGGAGCCCTGTGCGTCTTTTGGTATGTTTCAGGTCTGAATTCAGCCCAAAATTCGGGCTGAAATCTGACCGTGAACGGGGACGCACTGTCCTGCTGTGAGCCGCATGTGAAGATAGTGTGAACCCAGCCTGCAAAAAAAAATAAAAAAGCCTCTAAACCGCAATGTAAAAGTGTTGCATTTTAGAAGTACCTGAATTTGGTGCACGAGTTGCTGTCAGAACCAAAATGCTTGATGAATATAGTGCAATACTTTAACAAGAGGGAATAATGGCAGAAAGGTGGTTGAGCAGCTTTATTAAATTCCTGCCAGTATCCCTTAACAGTTAATTTCCAGAAGTGCTCAATGGAGTTTGAAAAAAAAAGGAACCACTTAAAGCGGATCTTCATTGCATCTGAGCACTACAAACCAAAAACACTAATTCATTTTTTAAATATTCCAATCCAACTTCCCCATCCTCCCATGTCTCCATGCTTTATTTTGTTGAGAAATCACTTTGAAATGCACCACCCCCCCCAGAGTTTCTGGTCGTGGCTATCTTGAGTAAGGGCAAATGATTCATGTAGCATTCACTTCCTCTAATCCATCCATGCCCTTAGCCAACCATGCATACAGGAAAGTGCTTAGCTGAGAAAACCCCTTCTCCTCTCCCCCCCTTTTGAAGACTTATGGGATGTATGACATAATTTGCCTAGGCAAGAAACCAGGAAGTAACTGAAGAAATGTAAAAAAAAAAAGAAGTTTAAAACAAGTAAATATGATCTACTTTCCTATCTATCTACTAATGCAAGCAGCATAAGGATTAAAAATTATCAATGTTGATTGGGAGAGTGAAGTTCCACTTTAACACACATTTTATGATGTACCTGTCAGGAAAGTACTTACCAAGGCCGAAATGCCGAGAGCGGTTCACCCTTGCGACTAAGCGCAGTCCGCCCCCTGGAGGTGAGACAGGGTGTGGATGCACAAAGAGGCACAGGCTACCCAGGAAACAGGAGGCTACTTGCGTGAAGTCCTTGTCAGTAAGGAGTAGCTGTGCAGCAACTGGCAGGTGGATGATTTGCCGGAGCGGGTACAAGAGAAAGTCCAGAACTAGGCTGAGGGTCAAACACACAGGATCAGTATATCCAAATACAGGCTGATGTAGTGTGGCAGGAAGACGCAAGAGTAGTCCGGAATACAAGCAAGGTTCAAGGGCAAGGAGACAGCAGGCAGGTCCGGGTCACAGGCAGAGGGTCAAACACTGGAGAGGAGCAGAATCCGTATAACAAGCCAAGGGTCAGGTACAGGAGACGAGCAGAATAGTCTAGGTCATGGGTCTCAAGCTGGCGGCCCTCCAGCTGTTGCAAAACTACAAGTCCCATGAGACATTGCAAGGCTGACAGTTACAAGCATGACTCCCTCAGGCAGATGGGACTTGTAGTTCCGCAACTGCTGGAGGGCCACCAGTTTGAGACCCCTGGTCTAGGTCAATCCGGGTCAAAAGCAGGTTATCAGGTAACAACAACAGGAAGCAGAGATACACAGGAAGCTGAAGACAAACCAGCAATTGTTCTGTGTGCCAGAGTCCTTTTTTATAGGCCACCCCAAGGGTCACATGGGACGCGCGCTAGTGCGCATAAGGGGGGAAGCAATATATATGTTTTCCTATATAGATAGTGTCCTAAAGATAAAGTGTAAGCCCCTGCAACAATAGGTAACACAAATTAAAAGTATGGTAATAGTTTAAAAACATCCTAATGTACGCTAGTGCGCATGTGCGTGCGCCGGATTGCCGGCCCGCGCATGCGCCGGAGCGCCGTTCCGCCGCGCATGCACGCAGGAACGCGGCTTTGATGCCTGAAAGCAATATTCCCGTGACAGCACCTGTATCAGGCACAGGATGTAATAGGCTTCAAGCAGCGTTAGTTCTAAATCACATATTCTCCTATGATGCACTTACACACACACTACATCTTTAAACCCCACCCACTCGCCTCTCTCTGACTACCTTTAGGGGCAAAGATTTACAGTATACGTAGATATGCTTCCAATTTTGGTTATCGTGTCTTGTTAAGTAACAATAGCAGACCACCTTCTTCACAGCTGTCTAAACTATATTTGTGTTGTATGTCACATTGAATGCCAAATTTAGAAAATCTTGGGTTTTTCTTCTCTATTCAGTCTTTTCTGACTGTGTTGAATTCAGTCATCCTGGTAAATACACAAGCTGGTGCAGAAACTAGTCCTGAGAGGGTTTTGTGAGTCACAATTTAGAGCATTTAAATTTTAGAGCTTTAAAAGGCTGATTACTGTAGTTTAGGAAACCGTTATCATTTAGGCTGGAGTTGCTCTTTAAGAATATCTGTAATGTGCATTTCCATTAACTAATATATGGTTGTGGTTGCAAGGGGATTATTTGCATCAACAAACATTTTAATCAAACTTAAGCTTTGTGTACACGGGATGTTTTTTTACAACCTCTCCTGAACGATTTAAAGCGGGGTTCCACCCAAATTTTGAACATTATCTCTATGCATTCTCTTCCTTGCCTAGATGCTGACATGCTGTGTAAAAAAATTTAAATCGCCGTAATTACCTTTTTTTTTTCTAATCTTCTTAGCACTTCCTGGTTTTCCTCCCATGGGAGTAGGCGTGTTTCTAGCCTCTCCCAGACCTCCCACAGTCCCCTGGGAGCTAGTCTCAGGCTTCCCAGCATGCATTGTGCAACAGCGTCATCACAACATCTCAGTGAATGCTGGGAGCACAGCATTTACCGCATCCAGGAAATACATGCTTGTGGGCTTCAAATGCCCACAATGAAGATGGAAACCGCCTTCAGTGAATTTTATAAGTTATTCTTTACAACGAAATCGGACACAGGCGGACTTATTACACAGAACATGTGAGTAGATAATAATGAGAAGAAAAGTTTGTGAATGAACTCCAAAAAAAAACAAAAACGATAGATAGGTGGACCCCCGCTTTAACTGGACAGATAGTAACCCACGTTTAAAACGTCAGTTTTGCCGCGTTTACATGTCGCGCCTAGCGGCGTTTTGCCGCGTTTGCCTATTAGAAGCGTTTAAAAAAAAAAAAAAAAAACCCTCTAAACTAGCCTAGAAACTACTGTAAACGACCTGGTGTACACACGTACTGATAAGATAACATAAGTCCGTGTACCAGCAGCAGTGTACATGAGGCCTAAGTCCTAATTTCTGCCAGTATTGGTTATGGGTCTTTTCACTCTCTCTTGAATTGCATATACAAATGCAGTATCTACTTGTGTTGCATCTCATTGGAATGAATATTTAAGGAAAGTAGTTGTTTTTGTGCAGTTTATGCATACAGTGATTTACGCAAATAATGTTAAAGTATATCATTCATGGTAAAAAAAAAAAAAAAAAAAAAAAGTACATTCAAAGTATCTTCAGATACTAAATAAACATACAAATATGCTCTTGCCAATAAATTACATTCATGTCCCTTTAGTTTCGATATACAGTGCCTTGAAAAAGTATTTATACCCCTTGAAATTTTCCACATTTTGTCATGTTACAACCAAAAACAAATTTATTTTAATGGGATTTTATGTAATATACCAACACAGTGGCACATAAATGTGAAATGGAAGAAAAATGATAAATGGCTTTCAGTTTTTTTTTTTTTTTTGTTTTTTTTTACGCATATCTGAAAAGTGCGGCATGGCCCCCCCTCCCCCCCCCCCTTAGTCAATACTTTGTAGAATCACCTTTCACTGCAATTGCAGCTGCCAGTCTTTTTGGGGATGTCTCTACCAGCTTTGCACATCTAGAGAGTGACATTTTTACCCATTCTTCTTTGCAAAATAGCTCAAGCTCTGTCAGATTGGATGGAGGGTATCTGTGAACAGCAATTTTCAAGTCTTGCCACAGATACTCTTAGTTTCCCGCCACACATAGCGTTTTGCTTTTAGGCAAAAAAAAAATAAATTTTGGTCTCCTCTGACCAGAGCATGTCTTGGTAAGTTTGCAGTTGTGGCATACTCTTTCCATTTTCGGATGATGCATTTGAACAGTGCTCCTTGAGATGTTCAAAGCTTGGACTATCTCAAGGAGCACTATTTTAAGCTTCTCCACAACGTTATCCCTGACCTGTTTAGTGTGCTCCTTGGCCTTCATGCTGCTGTTTGTTTACTAAGGTTCTCTAACAAAACTCTGAGGGCTTCACAGAACAGCTGTATATATATACTGAGCTTAAATTACATACAGGTGGACTAATTAGGTGACTTCTGAAGGCAATTGGTTCAACTAGATTTTAGTTAGGGGTATCAGAGTAAAGAGGGCTGAATACAAATGCACGCCACACTTTTCATATATTTATTTGTAAACCTTTTTTGAAAACTTTTATCATTTTCCTTCTACTTCACAATTATGTGCCGCTTTGTGTTGGTCTATCACATAAAATCCCAATAAAATATATTTCCGTTTTTAGTTGTAACATGACAAAATGTGGAAAATTTCAAGGGGTATGAATACTTTTTCAAGGCACTGTACTTACAGAAATGTCAGTATGCCAAGCTGCAACGAAATGTGCGACTACTGTTCTTGAGTATTGTTACACAAATCTAACCTGACATTTTAGACATTGTTTAACAAGGCCTAATTACTGGTTAACAAAGCTTGACTTGACTAATGAAGTATTACCTAAAAATTGTATCTACTTATATAAGATGTACACATAAATGCATGTGCCCTGTGCTTTTATTTCACCCAGAATTTATCCAGGTCTCAAGACAGTGTAAATGGAAATGATCCCGCCTCAAGTCAGGTAAGTTAATCACAGAGCAAATCTTTTATATTTTACTTTATAAGATATCCAGTACGGTGCAAAACTTTTTAGGCAGGGCAGAGAATCTGTTCAATGGTGTCTCCATCGCTCATCTATTCAGAGTGGGGAGACCCTAAGATAGGAAGTGTATTACTGATCACCAGGTGAAAAAAAAGTGAAAAATCCTAAAAGAAAGAAAGCTAATGCAGCCACCATCTTTAACCACTTAAGCCCCGGACTATTTGGCTGGCAAAAGACCAGAGCACTTTTTGCAATTCGGCACTGCGTCGCTTTAACTGAGAATTGTGCGATGTGGCTCCCAAACAAACAAAATTGACGTCCTTTTTTTCCCACAAATAGAGCTTTCTTTTGGTGGTATTTGATCACCTCCTGCAGTTTTTATTTTTTGCGATATAAACAAAAAAATAGCATCAATTTTGAAAAAAAAGCAATATTTTTTACTTTTTGCTATAATAAATATCCCCAAAAAATATTTTAAAAAAACTTTTTTTTCCCATAGTTTAGGCCGATACGTATTCTTCTACATGTTTTTGGTAAAAAAATCACGATAAGCGTTTATTGATTGCTTTGCACAAAAGTTATAACATCTACAAAATAGGGGATAGTTTTATGGCATTTTAATTAATAATTTTTTTACTAGTAATGGTGGCGATCAGCGATTTTTATTGTGACTGCGACATTATGGTGGACAGACCGAACACTTTTGGTGCTATTTTGGGACCATTCACATTTATACAGCGATCAGTGCGATTAAAAATGCATTGATTACTGTGTAAATGTGACTGGCAGTGAAGAGGTTGACCACTAGGAGGCAGTGAAGGGGTTAAGTGTGTCCTAGGGAATGTTTCTAACTGTGGGGGGGGGGGAGGGGCTACGTGTGACACGTCACTGATCACCGCTCCCGATTACAGGGAGCGGTGATCAGTCTCCTGTCACTAGGCAGAACGTGGAAATGCTTGTTTACATCAGCATTTCTCCGTTCTTCCTCTCCGTGAGACGTTCGCGGGTATCCCCGCGGACGTAGTGTCCACGGGACCCGCGATCACACTCACGGAGCTCGTGGCTGGCGCCGGTAAACCGGCGTGAGCCAGTCAGCAAGCGGTTAAAGATTGATAAGCTGCAATATATTACATTTTTGTTTTTGGGTTTATTACGGTTTTAACAACATGCAAAATGCATAAATTGAAAAAAACTAAAGAAAACAATATTTAGTGTGTCAATTTCTTCTCTTTAAAAACATCAAGTCTCCCAGGTCCGGTTGCACAATTGGTTGTCTGAGATTACATGAAGAGGTAGAATCAACAGACACATTTAGTGCTAAACAACTGTGAAAACATGTATAAGAGAGCGCAGGTGCCCTCTTGTACATGTTTTCACAGTTTTCTGAAGATTGCCCAGTCTGAGGAGGGCTGCATCGCTGAAATCATTACGTGCCACAGTCACTGGGTGAAGTTTCTTCTGAGAGCTGGTTTGGTCTTTTTTACTTTCGTTTACGTTCAGTGCTGAGGACAGGGTGTGAGGGCCATGCCATCTCTTCCAAGGCTCGTTTTCAATGAAGGTAGTGCTGCATGTTTGGCGTAATACATTTATAGTCTAGCCAATAGAATGCATTAACGCTGAATGCACATGCGAAAATACGCCTTTTACCATGTTTTTCTGCTGCTTTTCTCCTGCAAGGATAAAAGGCGTCTGAAGAAAACAGTGTGCATGAACCCTTACAGTATAAAAGACTGGTGAACATTTATTGTAATAGGCAGTATTATGAGAGGGCAGGAAAAAGGACTTCATTTTTAAATAAAATTAAAATCAAACTCTTTGCAATGTGCATTTTGATAAAAGCACATTAAAGATGTAGCATGCAGGGCTTTTTTTTCTTGTTTTGTTTTTTTGGATGAGGATGGTTTCGATTTATAGACCCCAGGGTTATGGGCAGGGCTTTTTTTTTTTTTTTTTTAACGCACTACATCTAAACTGCACAAAAACGCACAACAGGGCCTAATTGAACAAAACTGCAATTAAGCTTAACTGCGTGTATCAGAAAAGGTGCGTTGCCAGCAGCTCATTCAGTTCTGTGTGTGGTTTTATGGGGGGTTTTCTTGGTCAGCCCAATTTCCTGTCTTATGACATGTCATTCTCCTGAGTGCAGGAGAGCTTCCTCGTGGGCTGTACAATTGAGCCAAGAAATGTGTATTACATAATAATAATAATAAAAAAAAATCTCACAGAAGTCCAAAAAGGCTGACCTTTTTTGTAGAACAGGGGTGAATTTAGCATCAAACTTTATGCAAATTGTCTGAGCAAATATAACCATCTTTTACTAGATTTTTTTCATATTTACAAAGCTGGTGCCTGGATCTGTCCCCTGAAATGTTTACTTTGCAGCTAACTGGAATCACACAGCTATCATCCGATATTTTCATTATTCATTTAAAAGGTGAATGGCCATTTCACAAAAATGAGTGCATATGGCGGCACGCTGGGGGGGGGGGGGGAGACTTTTAAAGGATAATTGTACTAAAATACAGTTATCCTTGGATAAGGTTGTTCCGTTGAAGATTATTTTTTAAAAACACAGGGGTGTCCTAATTTAAACTTCTAAAGTCTAGCTTGTATGTTCTGATTCACCAGCCATATGAGACGCAGTCCACAAAGAAATTTTAGACCCGATGAGTTGTTATAAAGCCTATATAAACATAATCGATAGGAATTGGCCAACGATTAGCTTGTGTATATGGCTGACTGTAGTAAAAAATTAAAACGTGTTCTTTGAAGGAAGTATGGGCAAAGCTTTTTTGGCCTTGCTTATCTTGTGGATCATAGGAGTGAGGTCTTTTTCTGTACTCCCGGGACCGTTTTCAGCTGACTGCGGGCTAAAGCCACTCAGCCGGTCCAAGCTGGGGAAAGGTCCCAACTTTACAATCAGGATCCACCCACATGCCTGGATCGGCAGCTGGCTCGGCCTCTCAGCTGTGGCACTGGGAGACTGAGGCAGCCGCTCTCTGCCCAGCCCAGGGTTTCTACAACATGCAGTCATGTGTATATACAGGAATGCTGCTTTTTGTTGGTGTAGGAGACATTTATTACTGCTGAGCATCGGGATCGCTGCTTGCTCCATGTGTGGGGGCTGTTCTGTTTCCTACTTGATAGAGCATTCTTCGATCCTGAATGTCGGTTCTTTTTCTAAATGATAGATTGAGTTTGGCCTTGGTATTTGGGTTTTTACTCAGGGAGCGGACTAGAGATTTATACTAGGATAACATCTTGGTGGGTTGTCAGTCCCTGTTTAAAGTGGGTGATATATTACATCTTCACCCATAAAACAGTATGAGGCTATAGAAGGGAAAATAAGTATCCGTTTTCTAGATTGACATTATCATAATTTTAATATTTTTTTTTCACTATCCTTTTTATGTATAATGTATATAAGCTTCATGTAAATGAGTGAGCTGCCAGATGCACAGTTCTGGCTGTGACTTGAATAAGGTGTCTACTATCTCCTTACATCTACCCTGCTGTTTTGTCCACTGGAAATACAGGTACTGTTGATAGATGTATTTAATTGTACACATTGGTTTATACTTTGTATGTGGAACTATGAGGTAGTGTGTTAGGAGTTTTTTCAAAACGGCATAGGATGACGAAATTGTACAATGTATGTGGTTTTAGAACCAATCTACCCTATTGATTAGATGCTCCTTTATGCCCCTCGTTTGTATGGGAAGAGAGGAGTCCTCTCATTAGATAAGATCGGCCTCATTGTTATACAGATAGTATATATTTGGTTATGTCTGTCCTGGGGGTAGGAGGTTATGAGTAAGTGTAAAAACGTGTTAACTTTCAGCTGTACCCCACACTGTCTGTGATGATTTTATGGAACAAAGGTTGAAGAAGTGCAGCGGATTCCGGATCCTTTTCTTTTCTGTGCTCTCTTACATTTACCGGAGCCTGATCTCGATCCAGCGATGTGCAGAGGCTCTCTTGGCTTTCTCTTTCCCCGTTGGCTCAGAGACAACAGGAGCCATAGGCTCCTGCTGCTGTCATTCATAGCCAGTGAGGAAGGAGTGGGGGTGGGGCCAAGCATGGGGACCCATGAAGAGGAGGATCAGGTCTACTCTGTGCAAAACCATTGCACAGAGCAGGTCAGTATGACATGTCTGAAGCTTTACAATCACCTTATAGATTGAATTACAACAGTCAGAAGTAATATTTGACTTTGCTAGTGACCACCTTCAAGTTTTCTCATGTGCTCTATTTCAACTGTTAATATTATTCAGCTATGGAGAGTTTTGAAAGATTTAAAGTTTAACTATCATTTCAGAAAAGTGAGGGCCAATCTTTTGCACAGAAGCTGCAGCTTCGTGTCCCTTCGATGGAGTCATTATTTCGTAGTCCTGTGAAGGAGACGTTGTTCCGTTCTTCATCAAAAGAATCACTTGTAAGAAGTGGTTCACGTGAATCTTTAAACCGAATTGAGTCGGACAATGCAGGACCTATGTTTGATCCTTCTTCAGATATTGAAAGTGAGACTGAAGATTCTGTGAGCAATGTGGAGGGACTCGGCAAAGAACAGCTTTTTCATAGGCTGCGAAGAATGGAGAAAAGCTTGGGCAATTACCGAGGGAAATATTCTGAGGTAAGTGCTTATATAATGATAATAAATAGCTCCTTGTCAATTGTGTGCAGTGGCTACAGTAAATACCCTCCTCCCCATTGGTGTTCAGTGGAAGCAAAGCATAAAAAACAAACAAAAAACTGTTCATTGGTGATAAGTGGTTACTTACCTGAACACATGCTATCGCACTGCTTTCTCCCTCCTCCTTGGGCCAAAACGACATCATTTTTGTCGGGCAGACTTATTTCCCTGTTGAGGGGAGAGTGGGTAGTAGATCACTTCTTCAGACAGGTAGTGCTTGGTGCTGACAGGTAGTGCTAAGTGCTGATCACAACATTATTAGAAATAGTTAAGGCTTAGGTTTGGATTGCAAAAATTGCAGGTCTCTATTAAGGTCCACAAGTTCAACTCTTGCCAAAACGTTTTTTTTTTTTTTTTTAAGTTTTCAATATCTTGGGAAAGGATTGGAATTGACCCGTTTGCTGCCAGGGCCAGTTTTGCATTTTCTGCACACATTTTGAAATACACATTTTAGGCCGAATGAAACCCCCAAACATTATATATTTTCCTAAAGCAGGGACCCTGGAGAAAAAAAATGGTGATATTTGCCTTTTTTATTATGTCACATAATCTGAGCACAAATGTTACCTATATTTTCATTAAAAATGCACTAAAGTTAAAGCCCTATTCTGTAATTTTGGGCAGTTGTCATTTTTGTACATTGATGTACCTGAAACTTGTGTTTAATGTTTTTATGGAGACATTACGGGGATAACTATGCCCCTTACATCATCTTTGCACCCCATTGAAGCTGATTAAGCACAGATCAAGCTCTATCTTTTATTTTTAAAGTTGAACTGGATGGACTTGAGTCTTTTTTCAACCAGACTAACTATGTAACTATGTAACTATCCGACATGGCTGTCCCGGGCTACGTATGTTGAAAGGGAATGGGCAGCTTTATACAGTAGCTACCTAAATCCTCCCAATAGAAAGGCCTATTCTGTTTTCTTATTTTTTTTTTTTTTTCAATAAGCAACAGAACTTCAATAACTATTTTTCATTATTTTAGAAAAATAAAATACACTAGTATTGTAATACTGTATTTTTGTGTTTATATAAATAAATTAGTTTCTCCCTTGCCCATTGAGGGACCTGGGAAGTCTTTAGCTTTCAGGTTATACTGCCACCTACAGTTGTATTGGACACTGGGAAAAAAAATGTAGATCAGCCCAGGCTAACCCCTCCCAATACCATCATGCCTCAGTTTTTGGTAGTGTCTCAGGAGGATGGCTGTTTTTCTGAAGCTCTTCGTTTTAAAGACTAACTTATTTTTTTGATAGCACTTTTTTTTTTTTTTCAATCCACACTCATCTCTACATTGCTCCTGCAACTTTGTCTCTTTGATTGAGTTTCTCTGGGGGAAGTGGTCCTGGCTTTTGGAGTGTTGCATAGGGACCCTACTGGAATGAATATTGCAAGCATAGCCTGAATTTTGCGTAGGGCACTTTCCAGACTGTGTTCTTTTAGAAGTTAGATTTTGAGTACTTTCCAGGTCCATAGGCACTGGCATTGCCTTAGCTCTAGTTGGTGGAATTTCTGTCCATGTATGGCCATTTCCGTTCATGAGAAATTGATCTAGCAAATGACTTCTCGTGAACGGCACTGCTGGAAAATTTCAGTTCGATCAGCTCAGCAGACCATAGACTGCAGTGCTGATTTTGTGTATTCTTATGGCAGGGGGAGTCTCTCCGCTGTCAGAATACAATGTTAAAGCCGCAGGATTCCCACATCCACACTGAATTAATGTATGAGTGAATGGGTTCAGTTTCTTTTGTTAGCTAGCCGCCTAGCTGAACACTGGAACCATGTATGGGCAGCCTTAGTGTGTAGGCTGGTCAGACCAAGTACTACCCCAGCTAATTAGATCACCTATGCCCCGTTCCTGCTGGTTTTACTGCAGAAGGAGTTAACACTTTGAGAATTAGCACTGATGTAATCTGAGCTGAATGTTGTGCATATCCTCCTGTCTTTCTCACTATAGATAGTGTTGAAGAAGCATCTTCCTGATGCTGCTCCTGTTTAAGGACTGTTGGGAGGGGATCCTGGCCCTAAGGTTCAAAATCAAAGTGGGCAGGTTTGTCATCAGGAACAGGAATCCTTTAGCAGAGGCAGTGGATGCTTTTGTAGCTTAGTGGGATCTTTACACCCTGATCTGTGCCTTTCCTCCCCTGAAATGTATTTCCTTATCTACTTTGCAGGATCGAGACAGAGGGCATTCTGGTGATTTTTATTAGTCTGGCCTGGCCCAAACCAACGTGGTATGCCAACCTAGTAGACACTTTGCAGGCTTTGCCTGATTACCAGAATCTTCTGTTAAGGATCAATTTATCATCCTGTGTTAGATTTAAATGGCATGGCTGGTGAATTCCAGGTTTCGAGGGACAGGGGCATCTTTGAGTCTGTGTTTTCTGTGATGCTAAAAGCTAGGGAGTCTTCTTTATATTCTGTTCTAGAGACCATTGGGTTCTCAATCTTTGATCAAAACCTTTGTAGCTCCTGTAGCTCTCCCTATCTGTTTCCCTGTGACTCTGGGATCTTAATTTGATTCTCTCTGTCCTTCAGAAACTGCTCTTTGAATCCATTAGAGACATTCCTCTGTCTACCCTCACAAACAATGTGGTGTTTTTTTGTAGCTATTACCTTCTGCAAAGTGAGTTACTGAACTGGTGGCCTTATCTTGCAAGTAACCTTTTCTGGCTTTGCAAAGGGATAAGGTTCTGTTGCTGGCCAGGACTTTCTTCTTGCCTAAGGTAGTTTATGCTTTTTACCGCAACCTTTATCTAAAGGAAATTTCCATTCTGTTGTCTGGATGTGGTTCAGGCTGTGATAGTTTCTCTCAGTAACTGCTTCTTTCAGGGAAACTAAATCCCTTTTTGTCATTCTGGTCGAACCTTGCAATCGCTTCTTGTTCCACCATCTGCTTACTGCAGATCATCATCCAAGCTTACGGTCTGAAAGATTAGGTTCCACCCTTTCCTGTCAAATCGCATTCTACTAGGTCTGTGATTGCTCTTTGAGATTTGTGGTATCAAGCAACTATTTCCCAGATTTCCACATGATCTTTTGTTCACAGGTTCTTTAAGTTCTACAAGGTAGACATTTTGGCCTCATCTGTGCCAGCTTCAGATGTAAAGTCCTTTAGACAGTCCCCATTTTTTTTGGCCTGTTAGCAGTTATTCTGTGTTGCCCACACCCCGTTTTCACTGTTTTTGGTCTCACGGTATCTTTTAATCGACAGTTAAGAAAATAGGATTTTTTACATACTGTAAAATCCTTTCTTTGCAGGAACACAGCTCCCACACCCATGTGTTTATGATACTGTTGGTACTGCTTTGTACACAACTGAAGTGTGCTGTTGGTAGGGTGGGGGATGATCTTGGGCTAGACTTGCGATCTTTGTTTGCCAGTGTATGTCATCTTGTAGGCAGCAGTATAATCAAAAGGTTAAAGACACCCTGTGCCCCTCAGTGGACGGCAAGAAAATAATTTTACAGTGAGAAGTCCTATTTTCCTATCTCATTATGTTGAAAATGTTGAAAATCTTAATTTCTTTATCGTACATCAGGGGACACAGAGCACCATAATAATGACTATGTATACGCTTACCTTCAGGTGATTGGACACTGGCAACCAATAGTAAGACTGTTCCTCCCATATAACCCCTCCTATACAGGAAGTGCTTCAGTTTTTTCGCCAGTGTCTTGAAGGTGATGGTCATGGCTGTTTAAGCTCTTCAGTTTCTTCAAAGAAATGTCCCACTGAGGACGTTCTAATCGGATCCATTCGGATGGCTTACTAAGCTAAAGTGGATGGTACCCGAACCTCGGCTCAAGAACGTGTTATTGCTTGTAATGTGTCCTTTTTAGGCGCTGGACCCTTGTTAAAAGTTGGTATTCCTGGTCAACCTTGCCCAAGGAAACCACAAAGGATGCTTTACAAGTCCAGGGGTGTGGACCCCAATATATGGGGGACCCGGTCCCTGAAGGTCCTTAGAGGATGGGGGAAGATTGGGCCTGGCAAGACAGGCCCTGCTGCTTGGGATGGTGAGTGCTCCCCATTGGGGTTCATTTATATATATATATATATATATATATATATATATATATATATATATATATATATATATATATATATATATATATATATATATATATATATATATATATATATATATAGTGTGTGTATTTCCCCGTTTCGTTTCTGAACTACCACAGTGAGCCTTGATCCATTGTCCGGGATTACAGAGGCCGATTGGCGTGCTTTTCTTTTTTTTAAATAAATGTTTTTTCACAGGCGAAGTGTGCATGCGCGTCGCCGGTGTGCGCGTGCGCCGCTGTCCACGTCACATTGCTGCGTGCATCAGGACGGCGCATGCGCCGTGCGGTGGGTGGGTTGCCGGCCGCTGATGCGCGTGCTCGATCCCATGCTAGGGTTTATAGCATGAAGCTCCTGGCATGCGCGGAACGAATGGTGGGCACGTGAATCGGATGGTCTTGGACAGCGGTGACAGGTTAAGGACTGGTTGTAGTTGTGGGGAGTACTCCTTGGTGTTTCTCGTATGTAAGCAATGTCTTCCAAAAGACGAGCAACAGGGAACAAGGCAAGCCCAAGGGTAAAAGTCCTTCCACAAATAGCAGGAGACCAACCCCATACTGATGCAGCCTCAGTCTCTACTGAAGGTCCTCTGGCTTCTGACCTGGCTGAGCCATTACACTTGTCAGGCATAGTAGCCACTACCAATATACCTGCCTCGGCTTATGTTACTAAGGATGATTCGGCATCTGCCTTAGCAGGCCTGGAAGGCAAGATAGCTGGCATGATTGCCTCTGTAACACAGGGGGGAAGGAAGCATAATAGATCTCCCTCCCCTGAGCCAAGTGGTGAGTCACTAGAGCCCCAGGACTCTTATAGCCAGATGGGTCCAGGTGACCTGGAACCAGAATGGGCAGAGGATCCGGAGGAGTTGGTCTTAAAGGACCAGGACCTAGGGGAGGCTGAAAATTCCTCTGCTGAGGACTCTGGCTCTGAAGAACCAATGTCAGCCTCCCATTCCCAGAAATTGTTTATCCAATCTCTAATGGAGATGGTACGAATTGGGTTTAAGTTGCCTCCGGCTCAGGAGTCTGCACTCTCTTGTTCCAATTTGGTATCTTTGCGACCTAAACAAATTTCCCAAGCTTTTCCCTTGCATCCATTACTGGAGCAGGTAATTTTATGCAGACTGGGAACATCCTGACAGGATATACTTACCTCTGTGTTATACCCTATGGAGGAAACGTTTAGGAAGAAATGGAGCACATCTTTGGTAGACGCTGCCATATCTTCTGTGAATAAGAATTTAACCTTTCCAGTGGATAATGCACAGGTTTTCAAGGATCCGGCTGATAAAAAGCTAGAGTCCTTATTAACCACTTGAGCCCCGGACCTTTATGCTGCCTAAGGACCAGAGGTCTTTTTCCAATTTGGCACTGCGTCGCTTTAACTGCTAATTGCGCGGTCATGCAATGCTGTACCCAAACGAAATTTGCGTCCTTTTCTTCCCACAAATAGAGCTTTCTTTTGATGGTATTTGATCACCTCTGCGGTTTTTATTTTTTGCGCTATAAACGGAAAAAGACCGAAAATTTTGAAAAAAAATGATATTTTCTACTTTTTGTTCTAAAAAAAATCCAATAAACTAAATTTTAGTCATACATTTAGGCCAAAATGTATTCGGCCACATGTCTTTGGTAAAAAAAATGTCAATAAGCGTATATTTATTGGTTTGCGCAAAAGTTATAGCGTCTACAAACTAGGGTACATTTTCTGGAATTTACACAGCTTTTAGTTTATGACTGCCTATGTCATTTCTTGAGGTGCTAAAATGGCAGGGCAGTACAAAACCCCCCCAAATGACCCCATTTTGGAAAGTAGACACCCCAAGGAAATTGCTGAGAGGCATGTTGAACCCATTGAATATTTATTTTTTTTGTCCCAAGTGATTGAAAAATGACAAAAAAAAAAAAAAAAAAAATATTTACAAAAAGTGGTCACTAAATGATATATTGCTCACACAGGCCATGGGTCTATGTGGAATTGCACCCCAAAATACATTTAGCTGCTTCTCCTGAGTATGGGGATACCACATGTGTGGGACTTTTTGGGAGCCTAGCCGCGTACGGGGCCCCGAAAACCAATCACCGCCTTCAGGATTTCTAAGGGTGTAAATTTTTGCTTTCACTCTTCACTGCCTATCACAGTTTCGGAGGCCATGGAATGCCAAGATGGCACAAAACCCCCCAAAATGACCCCATTTTGGAAAGTAGACACCCCAAGCTATTTGCTGAGAGGCATATTGAGTCCATGGAATATTTTATATTTTGACACATGTTGCGGGAAAGTGACACTTTTTTTTTTTTTTTTTCCATAAAGTTGTCACTAAATGATATATTGCTCACACAGGCCATGGGCATATGTGGAATTGCACCCCAAAATACATTTAGCTGCTTCTCCTGAGTATGGGGATACCACATGTGTGGGACTTTTTGGGAGCCTAGCCGCGTACTGGACCCCGAAAACCAATCACTGCCTTCAGGATTTCTAAGGGTGAAAATTTTTGATTTCACTCTTTACTGCCTATCACAGTTCCGGAGGCCATGGAATGCCCAGGTGGCACAAAACCCCCCCAAATGACCCCATTTTGGAAAGTAGACACCCCAAGCTATTTGCTGAAAGGCATGGTGAGTATTTTGCAGCTCTCATTTGTTTTTGAAAATGAAGAAAGACAAGAAAAAACATTTTTTTTTTTTCTTTTTTCAATTTTCAAAACTTTGTGACAAAAAGTGAGGTCTGCAAAATACTCACTATACCTCTCAACAAATAGCTTGGGGTGTCTACTTTCCAAAATGGGGTCATTTGGGGGGGTTTTGTGCCACCTGGGCATTCCATGGCCTCCGAAACTGTGATAGGCAGTGAAGAGTGAAATCAAAAATTCACGCCCTTAGAAAGCCTGAAGGCGGTGCTTGGTTTTCGGGGTCCCGTACGCGGCTAGGCTCCCAAAAAGTCTCACGCATGTGGTATCCCCGTACTCAGGAGAAGCAGCAGAATGTATTTTGGGGTGTAATTTCACATATTTCCATGGCATGTTTGAGCAATATATCATTTAGTGACAACTTTGTGCAAAAAAAAAAAAAAAAAAAAAAATTTGTCTCTTTCCCGCAACTTGTGTCGCAATATAAAATATTCCATGGACTCGACATGCCTCTCAGCAAATAGCTTGGGGTGTCTACTTTCCAAAATGGGGTCATTTGGGGGGGTTTTGAACTGTCCTGGCATTTTATGCACAACATTTAGAAGCTTATGTCACACATCACCCACTCTTCTAACCACTTGAAGACAAAGCCCTTTCTGACACTTATTGTTTACATGAAAAAGTTTTTTTTTTTTGCAAAAAAATTACTTTGAACCCCCAAACATTATATATTTTTTTAAAGCAAATGCCCTACAGATTAAAATGGTGGGTGTTTCATTTTTTTTTTTCACACAGTAATTGCGCAGCGATTTTTCAAACGCATTTTTTGGGGAAAAAACACACTTTTTTTAATTTTAATGCACTAAAACACGCTATATTGCCCAAATGTTTGATGAAATAAAAAAGATGATCTTAGGCCGAGTACATGGATACCAAACATGACATGCTTTAAAATTGCGCACAAACGTGCAGTGGCAACAAAATAAATACATGTTTAAAAGCCTTCAAAAGCCTTTACAGGTTACCACTTTAGATTTACAGAGGAGGTCTACTGGAAAAATTACTGCACTCGATCTGGCCTTCGCGGTGATACCTCACATGCATGGTGCAATTGCTGTTTACGTTTGACGACAGACCGCCGCTTGCGTTCGCCTTAGCGCGAGAGCAGGGGGCGACAGGGGTGTTTTTTTTTTTTTTTTTTTTTTTTTTTTTTCTTTATTATTTTTTTGCTTTTTTAATCTTACTTTTAAACTGTTCCTTTCATATTTTTTTTTTTAATCATTTTTATTGTTATCTCGGGGAATGTAAATATCCCCTATGATAGCAATAGGTAGTGACAGGTACTCTTTTTTGAAAAAATTGTGGTCTATTAGACCCTAGATCTCTCCTCTGCCCTCAAAGCATCTGACCACACCAAGATCGGTGTGATAAAATGCTTCCCCAATTTCCCAATGGCGCTATTTACATCCGGCGAAATCTAAGTCATGAAATACTCGTAGCTTCCGGTTTCTTAGGCCATAGAGATGTTTGGAGCCACTCTGGTCTCTGATCAGCTCTATGGTCAGCTGGCTGAATCACCGGCTGCATTCTCAGGTTCCCTGTTGAGACAGGAGAGCCAGAGAAAAACACGGAAGACGGTGGGAGGGGGGGGGCATTCCCTCCCACGGCTTGTAAAAGCAGTCTAGAGGCTAATTAGCCGCTAGGATTGCTTTTACATGAAAGCCGACCGCTGGCTGAAAAGAATGATACCAAGATGATACCTAAACCTGCAGGCATCATTCTGGTATAACCACTCAAAGTCGTGAATGGCGTACCTGAAGACAAAAAAATGGTTAACAATGGTTAACAATAAAGCACAGTAAAGTGTAAATAATTACACACCTGAAAAACAAACATGATAAAACATAATAACAATAACAATAAAACATTGCAGAATAGAATACAGTAAAAAAGAGCAGAACAATAGAGAGAGAGAATAGAGAGAGAGAGAACAATAAAACAACTATTTTTTTTTATTTCATATTTTTTTTTTTTTTACACTTTTTTTGTAACTAACTTTTATAACGGTAACCGGTTCCAGGTTCGGGTCTCTCAAAATGCGATGGCATTTTGGGAGACCCTGTGAAAGTGTGCCTAGTCTGTGCAATGCTGTACCCTACGCTAATACTCAACTAGTGAATGGTAGCGTTCAAAACATTCACCAATGCAAAGACCAGGATTGTCAGGACAGGAGGGACAATAATAGCGGGCGTCACGCCTATATCCGCGCTTGCTGCAGACACGACATCTTTTTTGGGGGGTTCGTTGGGTAGGGGTACTCGGGAGGACATAAAAATGCCTCTCTTGCAGCCGACTGCATTTGGTTGGGGATGTGAATGGGGGAAGTACGGGCGCTGCAGAAGCGGTGGGTTCCCAATTAGGATTAGCGAATGCAGCAGGAAGGGCATTATGGGCACGACGGGCCTGTGTTTGTCTTTTTGGTGGCAGCGGGACACTACTTGTGCTTGCCATCTCGCCAGCTTGAACTGCACTTATGGGACTCGCCACGTCACCACGTGTTACTGCAGTGCTGGTTTGACTACGACCGGGGTGTACTAGGCCGCTGGCGCT
The DNA here is from genome assembly GCA_037952835.1 of Lithobates septentrionalis. Classification (NCBI taxonomy): domain Eukaryota; kingdom Metazoa; phylum Chordata; class Amphibia; order Anura; family Ranidae; genus Lithobates; species Lithobates septentrionalis. Next base: position 10,376,340 of record JBBDGP010000440.1, on the reverse strand, counting down.
TGCCAGTTCACCAAAACGCTACCAAAAAACTGTTAGCGATCGCAGGGATCAGGCCTGACTCTGCGAACGCTGCAGTTATGCTTTTAGTGTTTTGTAAGTGACAGTGATCGATCGATACTGCACTTGGGTGGGCTGGGCCGGGCGGAGGGGCAAAACGCAGGTGCTAGCAGGTATCTGGGCTGATCCCGCTAACACTGCGTTTTTGGGAACCCTAAACTGCTGGTGACGCTAGTATAGATCTGATCGGATCAGATATTGATGCGATCAGATACTATACCACTAAGGGAGGTGTACGGTGCGTGCGTGGGTGTTAGCGGTACTGGCGCTAATCTGACGCTGCCTGGGGCTGGTGCTTGCCAGTTCACCAAAATGCTACCAAAAAAACTGTTAGCGATCGCAGGGATCAGGCCTGACTCTGCGAACGCTGCAGTTATGCGTTTAGTGTTTTGTAAGTGACAGTGATCGATCGATACTGCACTTGGGTGGGCTGGGCGGAGGGGCAAAACGCAGGTGCTAGCAGGTATCTGGGCTGATCCCGCTAACACTGCGTTTTTGGGAACCCTAAACTGCTGGGGACGCTAGTATAGATCTGATCGGATGAGATATTGATCCGATCAGATACTATACCACTAAGGGAGGCGCATGCTGCGTGCGTGGGTGTTAGCGGTACTGGCGCTAATCTGACGCTGCCTGGGGCGACGCATATCACCGCCGGGCGATCGGGGGGCTAAACCTTTATTCGGTAATAAACGGCGGGTGCCCTGACACTATAAAAAATAAACAAACTAACCAGCGTCAACCGTAACGGTTATACGGTGATCAGTGGTGAAAGGGTTAACTAGGGGGCAATCAAGGGGTTAAAACATTTATCAGATAGTATAGGGGGGTCCCTGACGCTATAAAACGCTGACGGCGAACCTAAATATTTACCTCACTAACTAGCGTCACCAGCGACACTAATACAGCGATCAGAAAAATGATCGCTTAGTGACACTGGTGACAGGGGGTGATCAAGGGGTTAAAACTTTATTAGGGGGGGTTAGGGGGGTACCCTAGACCTACAGGGGGGTAACAGTATCTGTCCCAACACTGTAACTGTCACAAACTGACACTATGCAGTAATCAGAAAAAAAAAAAAAAAAAAAAAAAACTGCTGGTGTCAGTTTGTGACAGGGGGGGGGGGGGTGATTGGGGGGCGATCGGGGGGGGGATCGGGGTGTTTTGTGTGCCTGGCATGTTCTACTGTGTGTGTGTGTGTTGGTGCACTCACATTGATGTCTTCTCTCCTCGGGCCGGAACGGAAAATACCGACCCGAGGGGAGATGACATCATTTCCTTTGCTGCTGTTTAGCATACAGCAGCAAAGGAAGATTCTCATTGGCCGGCGGCGATCGCGAGGGGGGGGCCACGAACGGATGGTCTCCCCCTCATCACCGATCGCCGCTGGACAAAAGACGACCGCCTCGGGCACCGGGGGGGGGTCCGATCGGACCCCCCACCCGCGGAAGGCAAATCACGTACCCTGTACGTGATTTTGCCTGTCCGTGCCACTTTGCCGACGTACATCGGCGTGAGGCGGTCGTCAAGTGGTTAAAGGCCTCCTTTTCAGTTGCCAGTGCAGCAGTTCAGCCTGCTATTGCAGCTATTGGGATTTGTCAATCCCTAATGGATAGCTTTAAGAGGATAGTAAAGAACATACCTTGCCAGGGGAATCTGCTGAGGAGCTATCAGAGATCCCTCATGCCTGGTGTTTTGCGGTAGACGCTTTAAAAGACTCAATTCAACAGATGTCTCGTTTTGCGTTGTTATCAGTTCATATGCGCCGAGTATTGTGGCTAAAGAACTGGTCTGCTGAGACACCATGTAAAAGGCTACTTGCTGCCTTTCCTTTTCATGGAGAGCGCCTGTTTGGCAATGATCTGGATAAATATATTCAAAAGATCTCAGGAGGTAAGAGCACTCTGCTTCCTATTAAAAAGAAGGGGAAGCAGCCCCTTATAAAATTCCTAATCCCCCAGGGCCTGGTGCCTCTTCCCCTAAGTGGTATCGATGGCCTCAGCCGTCTGGGTTTAAAAGACCACAGGGTCAGAAAAAGCCCTGAACCCAAAAGCCACCCAAGCCCAACTCCAAGTCTACCTTGTGAAGGGGCGCCCCCACTCTCAAGGGTGGGGGACAGGCTTCGGCTGTTTGGGGAGGCCTGGGAGGAACTGGTTCAACACAGATGGGTCATTTCCACTGTAAAGAACGGTTACAAAATAGAGTTCCAGGAGGTTCCCCCGAGCCGTTTTCTACATTCAAGGGTTCCGGTGGATCCAGAGAAAAGAAGATGCCTATTCTTAGCTTTACACCATCTGCTGATGCAAGGGGTAATTGTAAAGGTCCCGCACGAGGAAAGATTCAAGGGGTTTTACTCAAACCTATTCACCGTGCCGAAACCAAATTGGGAAGTAAGGCCCATTTTGGACCTCAAGGCTTTCAACTTCTTTATAGACGTCCGATCCTTCCGCATGGAGTCGGTTCGCTCGGTCATAAGGTCCCTGAGAAGGGGAGACTACTTAGCACCCATAGATATCAAGGATACGTATCTCCATGTGCCGATCTTCGGACCACACCAAAGGTTTTTACGCTTCGCTGTAGAGGGCAGTCATTTCCAGTTTGTGGCATTACCTTTCGGTCTAGCCAAGGCCCCCAGGGTCTTCACAAAGGTTCTGGCCCCAGTGTTGGCTTTCCTAAGATCTCAAGGAGTCTCCATAATAGGATATCTGGACGATCTACTTCTAAGGGAATGCTCTCGCCCTACACTAATTCTAAACGTGTCAAGTACAGTGTGCGTCTTACAACGCCTAGGTTGGGTACTAAATTTGGAGAAGTCGGCTCTTTGTCCAACCCAAGCCTTGGTGTATCTGGGTCTGGTCTTGGACACCGCCCAAGAAAAGGTGTTCCTTCCACCCTTAAAGGTCGCCTCCATAGTGGAACTTGTACAGAAGGTGAAAAAGAAAAACTAGCCCCTTCTATTCGGCTGTGCATGAGATTACTGGGCAAGATGGTGTCATCTTTCAGCGCAGTGCCATATGCACAGTTCCACTCCAGAGTGTTCCAGAACAGTATTCTAAAAGCCTGGGACAAGTCAGCTCGAACCCTGAATCAGCCTATGGTTCTATCTCCACAGGTTCTATGGAACCTCTCTTGGTGGTTAAGAACCAGCAACTCAAAAAGGGGGAAGTCTTTCCCACCTGTACCCTGGAAGGTGGTAACCACGGACGCCAGTCGTCTTGGCTGGGGAGCAGTCCTAGAGAAAGCATCTGTTCGGGAGTATGGTCCCAGACAGAGAGGACTCTGCCCATCAATCTACTAGAGGTTCGGGCAGCTCGTCCGGCCCTGCGATTCTGGACGTCCAGGTTGTAGGGGCTTCCTGTCAGAGTCGCGTCCGCCAACTCCACAGTAGTGGCATATATCAACCACGAGGGAGGTACCAGGAGTCGGGCAGCCCAAAGAGAGGTAGATCACATTCTAACCTGGGCAGAAAAACATGTGCCTTTTCTGTCGGCAGTGTTTATCCCGAGGGTGGACAATTGGAAGGCGGATTTCCTGAGCCGCCAGAAATTGTTACCAGGGGAATAGTCCCTGCATCCCGAGGTGTTTCTACAGATCTGCCAATACTGGGGGACCCCAGATGTGGATCTGCTGGCATCCAGATTCAATGCCAAGCTGGACAGGTTTGTATCTAGGACCAAGGATCCGCTTGCTGTCGGGATAGACGCATTAGTGTTTCCTTGGGATCAGTATTCTCTGATATATGCCTTTCCTCCAATCCAGATTCTGCTGCACTTACTACGCAGAATACGGGAGGAACGGAAGCCAGTGATCTTAGTGGCCCCAGCGTGGCCCAGGAGATCATGGTACTCGGAGATTGTGAAATTGGCAGTAGGGGACCCGTTGGTCCTTCCTTGCTGTCCAGACCTGTTGTCTCAAGGGCCCATATTCCATCCTTTTTTACGGTCGCTGAATTTGATGGCCTGGCTATTGAGACCAGACTATTGAAAGACCGTGGTATTATGGGTTCAGTCTTGTCCACTTTGATAAACGCTAGAAAGTCAGTTTCTAGAGCTATTACAGAGTATGGAAGTCATACATTTCTTGGTGTGAGAAAAGGAAATGGAACCCTCGTAGGTATACGATTGGAAGAGTTCTCGCCTTTCTCCAAACAGGAGTAGACTTGCAGCTCGCTTTAGGGACAATTAAGGGACAGATTTTGGACTTATCTGTTTTTTCTCCAGAGACCAATTGCATGACATTCTTTGGTGCGGACCTTTGTCAAAGGAGTACCACACCTGAGGCCACCGCTTGAACCACCTTTATGTCCTTGGGACCTAAATTTGGTACTTTCAACCTTACAGAGTCAGCCCTTTGAACCTATTAGGCATATTCCTTTTGTCCTATTGACCAGAAAATTAGTTTTCCTAGTAGCTATAACATCGGCTAGAAGGGTGTCAGAATTGTCCGCCCTTTCTTGCAAGGAACCTTTTATGGTTCTTCATCAGGACAGAGTGGTCATGCGTCCTCGTTTGGATTTTCTACCGAAGGTAGTTTCCAAATTTCATTTGAATCAGGATATCATTTTACCTTCCTTTTTTTCAAACCCTAAAACTAGGGAGGAAAGGTCGCTTCACTCACTGGATGTAGTGAGAGCGATAAAAGTTTACTTGGAAATGTCAGCTTCTTTTCGAAAGACTGACTGTTTTTTTTGTCTTGCCTGAGGGTCCTAAAAGAGGACAGCTGGCACCTAGTTCATCTATATCCAGGTGAATTTGCCAGACTATTGTCCAGGCGTATGGATTTAAGCGCAGGGTTCCACCCCGGGATTTAAAAGCACACTCCACTAGAGGGGTTAGTGCATCATGGGCAGTACGCCAGCAGGTGTCTATGGCTCAGGTTTGCAAAGCAGCTGTTTGGTCTTCAGTTCATACGTTCACCAGGTTTTAGATCTCAAAATGAGACTGTTTTTGGCCACAGCATGTTGCAGGCTGCTTTATAATCTCAGGCCTGTTGGGCTTAGGGATAATGTGTCCCCCCCCCTTCAGATGCATTGCTTTAGGACATCCCATATAGTCATTATTATGGTGCTCTGTGTCCCGTGATGTACGATAAAGAAAAACTGATTTTTAAAACGGCTTACCTGTAAAATCCTTTTCTTGGAGTACATCACTGGACACAGAGGTCCTTCCCCTCTTTTTGGGATCGTCATTGCTTGCTACAAAACTGAGGCACTTCCTGTATAGGAGGGGTTATATGGGAGGAACCGTATTACTATTGGTTGCCAGTGTCCAATCACCTGAAGGTAAGCGTATAACCCACATAGTCATTATTATGGTGCTCTGTGTCCCGTGATGTACTCCAAGAAAAAGATTTTACAGGTAAGCTGTTTTAAAAATCCGTTTTTTTGCTTGCATATTGAAAGGAAAGTGTGCACCATGATTGGACTGGTCCATGTTATATTCCATCTCGTGGTATTTCTTTACATTGGGGCGTTATTCTTAGGTTACCGATTACTAAATGCTGATATTCACAAACTGTCAGTTCGTTTTTCCTATTGCTTCTGCTTGTATCTCTTACCATCCAGTGCACATTCTTTATGTCATGTAGGAGGAATGACATGCCAGACTGGGTAATGTCCAACACAAATCATCTGTCAAAGCTGTCTTTCACAAGACACCCTTTTGTCTGTGTTTAAAATGGTACATAGTTTTCATGTTCAAACAAATGCGTGCATGGTGACCTGGCCACCACATAGGCATGGTTTTTATTTTTTTCTAATATCTTTTTTAATCTTTACATTCTCGTGTTCAGTATGCAGTTATATTATTGCATTATATTCCCATTCAGTTCACAGGAGAACTTAAATGGATAGACATTTACTTTTAATACAAAGATATAATGAGTGAGAACCTCAAATATTCTACATATACCCAATAATAAATTCTATATTATATCTGTGAATTAGCATATGTGCATATATAGGTATAAGTCAGTAATTATCCTATCAGTGTACTATTAAATACACCTTGAAATTGTTATCATTTTCTCTTGATTGTAATTTTTTTGCTTTGCAGTTGGTTACAGCATATAGAACAGTTCAGAGGGACAAAGAGAAACTTCAGGTAGGAAATGCATTATGTCATTTTATGTTTGAATTTTGCTTGTTTCTACTACCCCTACTGGCTCTAATATGCAGCACTATTATATTTGATTGCTAAAAAGGAATGCTTCCTCAGACATTTGAGTGGAGGGCAGATATGATCTAGAAGCAGAGTTAATCTTAACCGCTTCAGCCCCGGAAGATTTTACCCCCTTCCTGACCAGAGCACTTTTTGCGATTCGGCACTGCGTCGCTTTAACTGACAATTGCGCGGTCTTGCGACGTTGCACCCAAACAATATTGACGTCCTTTTTTTCCCACAAATAGAGCTTTCTTTTGGTGGTATTTGATCACCTCTGCGGTTTTTATTTTTTGCGCTATAAATAAAAAAAGAGCAACCATTTTTAAAAAAACGCATTATTTTTTACTTTTTGCTATAATAAATATCCCCCAAAATATATAAAAAACATTTTTTTTCCCCTCAGTTTAGGCCGATATGTATTCTTTTACATATTTTTGGTAAAAAAAATCGCAATAAGCGCATATTGATTGGTTTGCGCAAAAGTTATAGCGTCTACAAAATAGGGGATAGTTTTATGGCATTTTTATTATTAATTTTTTTTACTAGTAATGGCGGCGATCTTTATCGGGACTGCGACACTATGGCGGACACATCGGACAATTCTGACACATTTTTGGGACGGTTGGCATTAATACAGCGATCAGTGCTTTAAAAATACATTGCTTACTGTAAAAATGGCACTGGCAGTGAAGGGCTTAACACTAGGGGGCGATCAAGGGGATAATTGTGTTCCCTGTTTGTGTTTCTAACTGAAGAGGGGAAGGGACTGTGTAGGGAAAGAGATAGATTGCTGTTCATACTCTGTATGAACAGACGATCTGTCACTTCTCCCCTCAGAGAATCCAAAACTGTGTGTTTACACACACAGATCCCGGTTCTTCGTGTCTCAGCGATGATCGCATCGGCTCGGGGGGCGTGCAGCGGGTCATTCTGCTGCGGCGGCTGGTCTGCAAGTGGTTATTGAGGAAGTAAACCCTGCAAAGTAAAAGCATAATGGGCTAGTATGTAAGACCGTGATGTCCCCGCTGCAGGCCGCATCCATCTTCACCCCTCTTCCTTCCGGGGCCGTGGACTCCGGCTCTGTGACTGGCCGGAGTCGCATGACGTTGCATGCGCACGGTAGCCGCCAGTCACGGCACGGGCCCTTTAGAAATGGCACGGTCGTGCCCTTTCTTCAGTGCGCATGAGCCGAGGACGTCGGCGAAACGTATATGGTAAATATCTCCTGAACTGTGCAGGTTTATGAGATATTTCCAGTACCTACAGGTAAGCCTTATTATAGGCTTACCTGTAGGTTAAAGTGGAAGTAAAGGGTTTACAACCACTTTTTAAAATCATTGTAAATTTTTAAACTTTTATTTATTTATTTTTTAATAACAAACATGTTCTACTTACCTGCTCTGTGCAGTGGTTTTGCACAGAGCAGCCTGAATCCTCCTCTTCTAAGGTCCCTCTTCGCTGCTTCTGGCCCCTTCCTCCTGTCGAGTGCCCCCACAGCAAGCAGCTTGCTATGGGGCACCCAAGCTGAGCTGCAGCTCCGTGTGTCCATTCAGACATGGGGCTGCTATTCAGCCCCGCCCCCACTCTCTCCTGATTGGTTAAGGGCCCTTTTACACGTGCGGACCGTTCAGATCCGCCTGTCAGTTACTTCAGGCGGACCTGAACGGATGATCCATACATCGCTATAGAACGATGGATATCAGCGGTGACATGTCCGCTGACATCCGATCCGCTAAATCCAGACGGATGGAAACCCTATTTTCCATCTGTCTATCGGATCGGATGAAAACGGACATGCGGTTCGTTTTCATTTGATCCCGCCCCCCTGGGAGGGGAGTGGAGATCTGACAGGTCTGTTTCTGCACAGTGTGCAGAGACAGACTTGTCATCCGCCGGCTCAGCGGGGATCAACGGATCGATCCCTGCTGAGTAGGCGGATGTCTGAAAACGGATCCGCACATGTGAAAGGTGCGTAACTGACTTTGACAGCAGCGGGAGCCAATGGCACCGCTGCTGTGTCTCAGCCAATCTGGAGGGAGAGTCCAGGATAGCTGATGGACTCGTGGACATCGCTGGACAGAGATGAGGCTCAGGTAAGTCATAGTGGGGCTGAGGGGGGCAATTCCTATCAGAAAGCCTTTAGACTGGAACAAGATTCCTTTTTAACCCTTTTTTTCATAGTTACTTGCTGCATTTTAGTTCAATGACAGATACTGGTCATAACAGTTTGCTACATAAATAAAACTTAATATTTTTGTTTTTCATTAATGGAGGGCATAGGATTCAGATACAGTTGGCCTAAACTGGCACCTACAGGAGGATTTTGATACTGGTAAACAAAAAAAAGAGTAACCAGCTTGGTATAACCCCATCCCACTCTCGGCATGCTTCTGTTTTTTGTTAGTGTCCTAGGATGATGATTTCCTTTCTCTAAGGAAAATTTCATTATTTTACTAGCCATTTTTGTTTTGTTTTAAAGACATTTATTTACCTTTATTGTATTCCGTGCATTACAATAAAAAATGTTCGGTAGTTGTATGCCCCCCTCCCTAAATACTTATCGAAGTCCTATCTCGATCCAGCTCTGTACCCTCTGCAGCACCGGCAGTCTTTTCCACTCTTTACAGGACACAGAGGCAGCAGTATTGAGTTGGTCTCTTATGAAGTTATTCTGATCAGCATATCCTCAGAAAAGCTACTCAGTATGTTTATTAGTACCATTGAGCACCACTATTACACCCATTTCTTTTCTGTTGGCATTCACAGAAATACGCAGAGGAATTAAGTTCTGCATTGCTAGGTGTAGTGTTGTGCTTGCACACTTTGTGCTCTTTACCCACATTCAGTATGAGGTAGCACCTTCCCGCCATTTCTGTTTGTTGCAAGAGACAAGCTGTTTTTTAGCTCTTGCTGCCGCCTACAGTTACTTGATCACCTCTGGCCTTTTTTAAAGTGGATGTAAACCCTCACATATACCCAGTGAAGTGAACAGCCTCAGATGATACACAGAGGTGAATATTATCTCCCTACAAAAGTTTTACATGTATATCTGCTGTCTTCAGCTTTATATACTGTTTAGAACGTGCACGTCCTGTTAGAATTTTCTCTTCCCGATTCACCTGTGGGTGTGGATTCTTGCCATACACTGTGAGACAGCTGATTGGAGGAAAGGCATACACCCCCTCTCCACATAGGCAGAGACTTGCAGAGCTGTGCTCTGAATAAACCATCTCTCTGCTAATCTATTTATAGCACCCACTCTGACACAAAATTCCGCCTGGTTTTATCACAGTTGACAGAGAGCTTATCATGCTGATAACAGAAAAACAGAGCAGGAGAAAGCCACAGGACTTTGAAGAAAGATAAGAAAACACTGCCGATATATGTGCCCAGCTCAAATTTCATGAATCGGGTTTACATCCACTTTAAGAAATACTTCAAATTCTCCACTCCCAGACTTGGACTTTTTTTTTTAACTCTTTAACTTTAACGCTCAACATGAGCATATTGTAATACAGAGTTTAGTACACAGACATGAAGTCAAGTCCCTAACTGCATATGTAAAATAAAGCATAACAGTCCTGATTAAAGGTCGCTGACAAACTACCCTCCCAAAATCACTTAGACTATAGAGAGATATTAACTACAAACATAATGTTCAAAATTACACTCTCCCAGGTTTGAGTGCCATGTGTTTTTTTTCATTTTTTATTTTTAATAAATTTGCAAAGGTTTCATACAAACTTCTTTCACGTTGTCATTATGGGGCATTGTTTGTAGAATTTTGAGGAAAATAATTTATTTAAACCATTTTGGAATAAGGCTGTAACATAACAAAATGTGGAAAAAGTAAAGCACTGTGAATACTTTGAGCATGCACTGTATGTTTGATGTACATCTCAAGTGTTATGGTGAGGGAGGAGGAACACCAGGCCTCCCACACCTTAAATTTTTTAGGGAAACCCCGATGCTCAAAAATAAGTCTTAAACATGGCAATATTTGATTCATCATCTGTATCCATTTGTGGACAGAAGGGGGAGTAGATTGAATCCATTTAAGCGCTATAGTTTTGTGGGCTAAGAATAGTGTTTCCCTCAGCATAATTCTGGTATATCTCATCTAGAACACCCAGCAAGCATATCCATGGGGTACATGACACAGGTTCAGATAGAATAGTGGATAGTACATCCACCACCTGGCGCTAATATCTAGCAATAACAGGGCACAACCACATGACATGAGCAAAATCTGCATGCGAACAATTACATTGAGTACAATTTGGAGCAGGTATATGGTGCAAAGCATGTAGCCTTCTTGGAGTTCGATATAATTGATGCAACAGATAAAGATGTATGAGTTTATTAGTGATAGCCGGGGAGACATTTAAATGAGAGGAGCATGCTTCTTTGCAATCCCCATCCAACAGATTAGGAATAAGTTGTTGCCATTTTGAACGGACTGCCAGTAGAGGTTTATTAATTGTAGTAGATAGCAGGTGAGAGTACACATCAGAGATGAGACCCCTAGGACCTTGTGACCGTAATATACCTATTAATGGGTAGATAGAGAAGTTAGTGGTGTTAACACCAAACTGAGTGTGCAAAACGTGTCTAAGCTGAGACTTTTAAATCCACACGTTGACAAACCCTTTGCTTTTGCATGAGAGTCTCGTTTGGCGATTTCACGTCAGACCACTACAATTCAACATCCTGCCATCCTGGAATGAATCATTTCAGTCTGTGGACAAACCAATTAGCCTGACACCGAAGACTAAGTTGTTTCTGGCCCGGTGGCTCAAACATTCTTGACAATCATTACAATGGACACCAGCCTAAAAGGCAGGGTAAGAGTCCTAGACAAAACCTTTGTCACAGTTTGGCTGTCTACAACCCTTGACTAAACGATATATCCTCAGGATCCAGTCAGACAGTGCCATGGTAGTGGCATGAATTAACCATCAGGGAGGAACCAGAAATCTTGCTTCACCTTACAAAGTAGAAAGTACTCTGTCCTGAACAAAACACATTTCAGGCTTGGACAGGTAGACGACCATAACCCGCCATACCTGGGTCAGGGGAAATTGTTTCTACACCCATAAGTGTTCCAGCACCACTATCACAGGTAGAGGGAACCCTGGATTTGGATCTCCTGGTCTCCAGATTTAACAGACAGACCGATGTGGCTTCAGGTGCAGAGGTCCTCTGGCAGAAGCAGTGGATTCTCTGGTGGCTCTGATCAGTAAAACCCTCCCCTAATACTCCTTTCTCATCTTGTGATGCATTCAGTTGTTCCTCTGGACTGACCCTGTGGCATTCTGAGCTGATTAGACTTGTTTTTGGATGCTCTGTGGGCTCGTACAGAGAGACTGGATCTTCTAATCCAACGACTGATTCACTATCATGTTTTACTCTAAAACAGCATTTCTGTTGAAGCCTAGGTCTTGAGAGACTGGGCCTCTCCGACTAAATGATTCCCATGATGTTAAAAGCCAGAAAGTTCACTTCCCACAAAGTTTACCATTACACACAGAATGCATACTTCGCTTGGTGCAAGAAACCCAGAAAAGTGGTATAACCCAGACTTTTTTTTTTTATATAAGGCCTGGGTGAACAGTTGTCATAGAGTGCTACCAAGGGTCAGAACACTTGTTATCTTGTTCCTAAGACCACTAGTCACTCATTTTGATTAGGACCTTTGCACAGGGTGTCTCTCTTGTGGCTCCCCCTGTATACCCACCTGTATCTCCAAGGAATTTGAATTTGTTTTTTTCTGCACTTCAAAAACCACCTTTTGGTCTTGCTGAGAAATATTCCCCTTTCCACTTTCACAAAGTTGTTTCTATTGCTGCTGCACCTCTGTGAGGCGTATGTCTGTCTGAATTTGTGCCTTCGCCCTGTAAAGAACCCTTTCTGGTCTTGCATAAGGACAAGGTGGGAGCTTCTTTCTTCCAAAGATGGTTTTAGCCTTTTACCTTAAACAGGACATTGTGCTCTATCCCTTTGTCTAGTCCCAGTACATCAGAAGGTATATTTCCCTTTATTATCTAGGCGTAGTATGAGCTGTGTGTTTCTACCTTGCAGCCACTGCCTTCATTCGAAAAAGACTGATTATCTCTATAAGGTTGGTTTACTAAAAGCAAATGTACTCTGCACTTTAAGTGCAGTTGCTCTAGATCTTAGGGAAGCTCTGCTGGTTTCTATCATCCAATCATGTCCAACAAAAAATGCTTTTTTTAAATTTCCTTGCATGTGGTTAAGTATTCTTTTCAAAGTGAAACTCCTTTTACTAAGCTCTAGATCAAGTATACTTGCAGTGCACAGTATATTTTCCTAGTTTCCTAGTAAATCAACCCCTATGTCTTCCTGTTGGTTTTTTTTGGGGTGGGGGGAGTTCATTGAGGGACACATTTCTCACCTTTCTGTATTTATGATCTTGTTCTCTGCACTGCTTTGTGACCAAACTGAGAAATGTTAGGCGTGAGAGGGTTATAACAGGCAGGTAGTGTCCAAGTCTTCCTGTTGGTGGAAGTATACCCCAATATTTCTGAATCCTGTGTCCGCCAATGAACTCAAAGAAAATAACTCAAGAAAATAATTTTTCAGCCAGTACATTTTTTTTTATTTTTTTTTTTTAGGTTATGCAACTTGTTAGTAAAAAGACTATTAAAGCCATTGGTACAATACTGGTCAATGGAAAAATTGGTGACACAAACATTGCCATGAATTGAATATGTTTTACTGATCTGTTCCTGGAAATGTAAATGTGTTTCTCATAAAAAATAAATAAATAAATAAAAACTGTGAAAATTATTTTGTTTATATAGTCCATTTTGAGCCAGAGCCAGGATAAAGCACTAAGAAGAATTGGAGAGCTGCGAGAGGTAAGCACCAAACCTCTAATCCTTCAAAATATAAACCTATATCTTGTCAACAGAAAATCAGTTGCACCTTGACTCATAACTCGGAAGATATAGCTTGCTAACAGGTTCATAGTTTATCATGCATTTATTTGTTGTGACACCATTTTGACAGAGTTCTTCCTGGCTGTTAAAACAGGTATCATAATTTACATTTTGTAGACCATTTTGATAAATATAAAATGTATTTAAAGTACACTGGCAGTGGGGTAAATACTATTCAGCAATGCTGGTTTTTGGTGCGTAGACACCATATGATGGCTGGTTTTACCTTTTGAAATCGTGCTCCTGACAGTGCTGCCACAGCCTTCTGAAGGTTCTATGTTAACACAGACTTTCTGGAGCAGCGGATAGGTGCCCGCAGAACTAAAGCTAGCTGTACACTTTTGAAATTTTGCCTGTTCGGCAAGAACTGGTCAAATTTTTAATCAGTATGTGGCCATCCCTCCTCACTCTTGATTGACTTCTGTCAAAGGGACATGCTGGAAAACTTTTCTTAATCAGTGAGTGCAGCCAATCGCATTGTGTTTCTCCATCCACCCCATCTGTGTGGAAAGAGGAGCCTGTTATTTTTTTTTTTTCACTCAACCTACTGACTATCTATAGCCAGCTTGAGGATTAGGATTTGACACACCTGAAATTGTTGGAATAATTAAAAAGTCTGGATGCAAGTACAGTATGTATTTTATTTAACCTTACTGATAGCAATCTTTTTTTGGCAATCTTTTAATCCTACGCCATGTGGCATAGTATTGTCAATATCTGAAAAACATGAAATCCTTATATAGTAAGCAGAAAACATTTGATACATTTTTTATGTGGCATTAAACTTCAGCTTTTAGTAAATGCTCTATTGTACAGAACGGTGTGTTTGGTTTTTTCATATTGCAGGGGGCACCCATATTCAAAGGCTTCTTCATGGTCGACAGCGGACTTTTTTGAGTACAATTTGGTTATAAGACTTTGCAGTATAGTGTTCCTTACACTGTGCACAGTTGTTATACTAATATGGTTGTTTTATTTTTTTTATTTTTATTTTTTTAATTCGTACATAAATCCTTTATATTGCCAGGAGCTCCAAATGGACCAGCAGGCCAAGAAACATCTGCAGGAAGAGTTTGATGCATCTCTCGAAGAAAAAGACCAGCTTATTAGTGTGTTACAGACTCAGGTTAGCACATAACCGAACAAACTAAATTTCATCGCCAACAACTGATAAATTATTTTTATGCGTTTGCCAGCAAATTTATTCAAAAGCTGGTTTCTTATATCTATTCAGTAGCAACATATTCACACATATTCTCAAGTTCTATTATTAGTTCTATCATTCCTTACAAGACTAAATAAGGGTGTCCCATTCCCCCCTAAGAATTCTTCATATTGCAGAATCAGTAACTGGGGGGCCTTACTGTGAAACAATAATACATTCATTATAGAATACTAAAACACAAACTGCTGTAGTGCAATATCATATATTTTAGCATCCAAGAGATTTAGGAAACTATCAGGTAATTCTACCTTTCACTGTCCACCAAAAGCTCTCAGATAAACTTTTTGGGTGGAGTTGACCTTTACCCTCCCTGGCGTTAACCCCTCTGGCTGGAAATTTAGTGTAAAAATGTATTTTTACAAGTATTATTGAGGGTAATAGTTTTAAGGTTGAATTCCTGACCTATCGTTTAGGCCACTTTCACACTGAGGCGCTTTACCGGTGCTATAGCGCCTGTAAAGCACCACTCCTGTCACTCCAGTGTGAAAAAAAAGTCCTGCAGTCAACATCTTTGAGGTACTTTAGGAGCGATGTATACACTGCTCCTGAAGCGCCCCTGCCCATTGAGAACAATGGGCAGCGCCGCCAACGCGCCTGCAAAGTGCTTCGGCCGCTAGCAGGGGTAAAAAGCGCCCCGCTAGCGGCAGAAAAGCTCCGCTAAAACAACGGTAAAGCACCGCTAAAAATAGCGGTGCTTTACGGCCAACGCCTCCAATGCCCCAGTGTGAAAGTGCCCTTAGGATTAACACAAAGAACTTATATTCTGAACCCAGAAGTTTTGCACTGTGAGCACTTCTGAGTTCCTGGTGGTCAGACTCTGTCTGGTGGCATCCAGAAATCTAAGAAGGTCAACTTCTGTCAGTACCGATTTGCTTCAAAGTAGTGCAGGGGAAACATCAGAAGTCTTATAGAGAGAACCTGTCACTGCAAACCCCTATCATATAGTATCAGCCACCTCCTATGTCAGTAAATAATAAGTAAAAATAATAAAAAACGCAGTAAAGACAATTTAAGAATCTAACATTCCCACCCTCATGCACTTAAATAAACATGTGTATCTCCAGGTCCATATGCATGTGTAAACAATTGCCTAACACATGTTGGGTAAGTGAGAGGAATAATTCTAGGACTAATATTTTACAGTTACATCTAAACTGGTAAACTAATGGTATTGTATGCATCCCCTATGGACAAACTTGAGTATCCAAATGTTTTGCCACTTTGCACTCAATTTTAAGGCTCAACATATTAACATATTTTTTTTACTTAACAGTCTTGTCTGAAAAAAAAAAAAAAAAATCTTGTTTGTGTGCACTAAAATGTGTTTTAGTGTATTTTTACTGAAAAATGTAGCTTTGAAAATCAGTTGAGCAAATATTGTGCAACAAGAATATTTACAACTGTGTTACAGTACCTTGAAAAAGTATTCACACCCCTTGAAATTTTCATGTTTTTTCATGTTACGACCAAAAACGTAAATGTACTTTATTGGGATTTTATGTGATAGACCAACACAAAGTGGCACATGATTGTGAAGTGGAAGGAAAATTATAAATGATTTTGTACAGATATCTGAAAATTGTGGGCGCTTTTTCAAGGCACTGTAAGTAATTGTCAGGCCTAAAATGGCCATAGCCATGTTCATGTTAATATGTTTTGGTAATAAAATACATTGATTTTTTTTTTTTTTTACATGCTTTTCTGGTGGGGTGGGTAGGACATAAAGCTAAGGGGGTTAAGAAGTATGATAAACTACCTAAGAAAGTCACCACATCCTTTTACAATACATATGTCTTGTTTGCAATACCCTTTTTTACATTTGTTTAACACACAGTATATTTTTTATTTGTTTAGGTTACTTTACTAAAACAGCGGGTTGGAAAGGTACCAGGGGATTCAGAGACAACAGCTACTCAGTCAGAGTCTGAAAATCAAGGGCCTGTCCAAGAAGAGGAGACAGTTCACAATGCAGCAGCTGGTATATATATATCCCTTAAAGCACAACCAAATCCTAACACTAGCCAAAAATATTTTTATTTTGATAAAGCAGGAATGAGTTAAACTTTGTTCCCCAATTGGGGAGTTTTTTTTACTTCACTTTCTGTCACTTCGATTGCTGTGCAAGAAATAGGGGGAGGTGTTGCATCACTAGAACAGGCATAAATAACATTGTCAGAGCAGCAAAAAAATAAAAAAATATGTTTTTTCTGTTTCAATCAGTTTTGATTAATTTTCAAAGAAAAATCAATGTATTACAATAATACATAACGATACAGAGAAATAAAGAGAGAACCCAAGGAGAGGGTATAAATAAGATGCCCAAAGACATGCTCATAGATACAGTAACATACAGTGCATTCTTAAATCTTATTCTGCAGTCAGGAAACAGTGTTAAAAAGGAAACACATAGGTGGCTTTCTCCAAGGTCCTTTGTCAAAATTACGGAGGGAGAAAAGCTAATAAAAAGATGACTACACTACCACACAATGGAATATGTGGGAATGGGTCCACTGAAGAATAAAGCGGAGAAGATTCATTCACGCAAGTACAGAGAATGATGCTCAAACCTCTTAACACACTTCTTAAAGTGGAACTAAACCCTCCTATTGTTTTCAGCCAAGGAAGCTGCCATATTGGCCTCTGTTTGATCTTCAACTGCCATGATGCTGCTCATAAGATCCGTTATGACAGTTGATGTTAAATCAAGGGGTTTAGTTCTGCTTTATAACATGTTTTAAAGGTTTTGTTTTTGTCTGTCTTTTTTTGTTTGGCTGGATTACTATGTATTCTTATATTTTAAAGCAAATTTATACTCACCTCAGCTCCAGCGATGCAGCATTCCTGAGCTCCCCACCCGACTGCTGACATTTCCAGGCAGCCAGCTTCTGGGTCATTGGCTGGCTGTCCGGGATGACATCCCTCCCACGCAGTTTGGTCAGATTCGGCATTACCAAATTTGTACAGTGAGCTGCACATGCACGCCTCACTGTACATGGGCGGACAGGCAGTTAAGTAACTTTAATGCAAAAGAGACAAAGCATGTCTCTTCTGCATTAAAATTCCTGCCTGTTCGCCCATCTTTAATTGTGGTCTGAAGTTCCACTTTAGCGAGAGCTTTAGATTTTAGAAACATTAAAAATGCCTTTTGAAATTCCATTAAGTTGGTAAAACTTATGAGATTGTAGTGCTTGGGTTTTCATATACTTCGGTTGAAATATTTCTGTGCAGCCCATTGCTCTTTATGGCTTCAAAACATTCTAGACCATTTTTAAAATTTGTGTCTGTTAACTTTATTTAATACGATTCTCCAAACAGACTATTATTTGATTGGTGGCAGTTAAAATGCACCTTCTGCTTCATTGACTTGTTCTGTTAATCCTCTTATTAGCAGATGAAAGTGGTGATCCTGCAAAAACTATAGAGGGTCTACAAGTAAGGGTGAAACGCCAGGAGAATCTTCTTCAGAGATGTAAAGAAATGATACGATCACATAAGGAACGGTCCACTCAGCTTAGCAGTGAAAAAGAAGCTCTTCAAAACCAACTAGATGAAAGGCTTCAAGAGCTTGAAAAGATTAAGGTGCACTGGTCATTGCTGTTTTGTTATATTCTTCTACTGGGGAAAAAAGAAATATGTTGTTACCCATTCTGTGGGGAGTATTCCAATTGCTACTTGTACAGTCTGTAACATCACAATCCTTTTGACCTCCTTCTTGCACAGGTGTTGAACACCAGCACTCTAAACATGTGCCCATCCTTTCTCTACCCCATCTTGTTTCTTCTGAGCCTCTAGTACATTCTGGCCGCCTGCTCCGTCACCAATTCAGACTCTTAGATTCATCCACTGCTGTGACACTCCGGTTCCCTCTCTTTTGTATCTGCTGCAAGTCCCTGCTTACATCTTCAGAGTAGCTGCTGCTCTATTTTCATTTACTTTTTACATTTTTGAGTAATAATGGGAAAAATAATTTTTATTTATATATTTACCCTGTTACTTTGAGATAAGTATCTCTAGTTCAAACTTTTATTTTTCTTTTAGATCGATTAGGAAATGGTTAAAGTGACACTAAACTCTGGTTTTAAAAAAAATCTCCAAATTCCTTTTTTTTTATTCCTGTGATCTGACTTCCTGTTTTAATGTGGCTACATTTGTTCTCCAAGGCTCCCCCTGTGTGTGTGTGTGTGTGTGTGTGTGTGTGTGTGTGTGTGTGTGTGTGTGTGTGTGTGTGTGTGTGTGTGTGGGGGGGGGGGGGTTGAGAGGTTTGGCAGTCCACAGAGTATGTTACAAGGAGACAGTAAAACACAGTAGGAAATCATTTCATGAAAATGGATTATAGGGCCATTAAAGTGTTACTAAACCCAGGTCCCTGCATTCACTATATCTGGTCTCCCACAGTACACAGAACATGGAAATGCAATTATTTTAGTAATTAAACTGATAAATACCTTTTCTCATCAGCAATATATAGCAGTCTTGTGATTTCTATCAGTTCCTGGTGAAGCTTGTAGGAGGTGTTTTCATACTGCACTGTCCTATCGGGCTGCAGGGCTCCTAACCCTCTATCTGAACAGTGCCGATTGGCCCTGTGCTGATCACATGCACTCTCCCAAGAAAAAAAAAAAAAACCTCTCTAGCAATACACACCAAACTGAGCATGTGCAGCCTGACTCCAAAGGCTCTGTCTTATCTGGACTTGTCCAGGGGGACAGTGCAGGGAGGGGAGGGTCAGTGCATACAAGATCAAATAGCCTTTTTACACAATGCAGAGGATTAATTAACATTGATTTTACTATTGTGGGTTTAGTAATGCTTTTTAAGTACTGGATGTTATATTGATTATAGTTGAAGAATAAGGATATTGTTTAGAGTCACTTAAACCTTGCAAGTTTTTATTTTTTGCTCTATGTGTTTCGTTTGGGAGCTTTCCCTTCACTTCGTGTTACAGAGGCACAACAGTGAAGTATCTCCTAAGTGACATAGTTATTACCTAAACCGGAATCCCAAAAGGAAGGTTTCCCCTAACCCTCTGTTGAGGCTACAGCCATTAAACTCAGAATTACCCATTGCTTACTAGCTCAGTGACAATGGCCACCAGGACAGATAGAGTGAATCTCCCCAGCTGGACACAAAAAAAAAAAAAAAAAAATCTGAATGGGGGATCTTCCTACTCCATTCAGTGTTAAAGTGTATCGATCTAGTCAAAATTATTCAGCACTGGCATTTTACACCCCCTTCCTGTCCAGGCCATTGTTCAGTGTTGTTTTTGACTGACAAATGCTCTGTCATGCAGCACTATACCCAAATTAATTTTATACCGTTTTTACACAGAGCTTTATTTGGTACTATTTAATACCACCAGTTTTTTTTTACCTTATAAAGGGAAAATATGAACAATTTGGAAAAAAGGCTTGTTTTCACTTTCTAGTATACAAAATGCCAGGACACCCTCCCCAGATGCCTTTAGTTGTCGCCTCACCACGTTTGAACTCCTGTGTCTGGACAAATCTCCACTCTGCCACGGTACATGCTGAGGCAGTGTGCGGGCGGGCACCATTTAGTGCACTTTGCTTTGTCACCACAACAATCCCATGGTACAAAGCTGCTTTAATTGTCTCTCTGCCTTTAGTTGATGCTTCCCAATGTCTCATGACCTTGGGAGCTGCGGCTTTCTGCGCATGCCGGCAACACACACTAAGGTAAACTGATAGGGCATACAGGTTTGTCCTACCGCCCTAGTAAGGGAGCAAGCCTGCCATTTAGTTATAACAGCCAGTTGTAAAGCAATTAAAGGTTTGCCCTCATAGCAAGCCCTGTGTGGGCATAGTCCCAAGCCAGGCTGCATGGGTCTATAGACACCATTGCCATGGCTTCTGTTGCTCTCAGTGTAGGAAGTGTTGCTCTCCCTGTGAGAGTAGGAAGAAGGGAGAGAAGTGAAGCTGGACAAAGCTATGAAGCCCTATAGAGGACTCGGGTAAATGTTCAGGGAATGAACAGCTAGTGAAAGGTTTTTTACCTTCATGCACAAAAATAATTTAGTTGCATTAATGCAATTCTTTTAGCATAACCTGAAGTTAGATATGATGATTGTTGCTTCATTTGGGCTACTTTTTCTGTAATATGACGTTCAAATCACTTAGGACTTTAAAACAGATTTCAACTTTGTAAATATCATTCTTTATTACAATAGAAATGCTTACATTTTCTAACTAAACATTGTTTTTTTCTTAATATACTTCATTGTTTTGTCCAAATTAAACAGAACTGTTCACAATATTAAATGTTTTCTATGTGAAATTTCAGGAACTTCACACTAGTGAAAAGACCAAGCTGATTACCCAGCTGAGGGATGCCAAAAATTTGGTTGAGCAACTGGAACAAGATAAGGTAAACATTTATCTCTCAGAGGTGCTGGACTTAACATTATGAAGTTTGTGAAACTTAAATGTACTTGGTCACCTCACTTCTTCGACTTTGTTTTTCTTTTTGAAATAATATAAAATAAAAAAAAAGGCCAAGGTATAAAGGCAAACTATCAAGTACAATGCAAATGCAGAGCAGTCCTTGCACAGAGCTTTAGATGACCTTCCCAGCACAGGCAAACCATTGCAACATGCTGGTGTTACATAAGGCATTAAACCCCCCTGTCGAGTGCCCTCACAGCAAGCAGCTTGCTATGGGGGCACCCGAGCCGAGCTGCAGCTCCGTGTGTCCCATCAGACGTCCAACTGCCATTCCGCCATGCACCCTCTCTCCTGATTGGCAAACTGACTTTGATTGACAGACGCAGGAGCCAATGGATAGAATGCATTAAGATAATAAACCTCCTGCCTTTACAACCACTTTAACATTTTTTACCTTAATACATTCCCTGTATTCAAGTAAATAATGTTTTGGTATGTGTATCGCCCCCTCCCCTCTTATACTTACCCAAGCCTGATCTCGATCCGGTGCTGTGCCTGTCTGTAGTGGCTCTCTCCTCTTCTCCCCACACTGTGGGGATTGTTTGTATTGTTTGCTTCGGGCACTTGATCGCACACCTTGGCACTTGGTGCATTGCAATGAGTTAGCAGCAGGGTGCTCTACTGGTCCAGGCCCGTGGTCTGTGGTCCATTGCTATGGAACACTGTCCTTGAACACCCCTTTGTTGGTATGCACACCATGACAGGCAAAGTACTTTATATATAGTGCAGTCCAGTGTGATGGACAGGTAAGAGAGGATTACTCTGTATCTTTCACAATTACTGTAAAATTGAGGCTATGTTTAGAAAGTATTCACTTCACAGTGCAAATTTATCAAACAATGAGGATCTCTGGAACGCCCTTCATCTCAGTTCTGGAAAGCAGGCAAGGATGAAAGTTCAGGGAAGGAAAGGCATAAATTAGGGGGTATTGATTCCACAGAACCACCTGAGCATTTACTGCTTCTGCTTGGGGATCCATTTACCTGTGCAAGATTTGTCTTTAGCCTGAGAGGGTGGTATCCACGGTATAGGTTGTTCTAGAAGATAGCGAAAAAGAACTTCTCTGATTCCAGAGCTGGATTCCTTAGCCACAAAGCCAGGTAAAACCCGGTCCCTTATTGCCAAGCCAAATATTCTGTACAGGAACTCTACTAACTTGTCCCACAGTGACAGAATATTCTGTTCCATAGATTGGATAGTTTAAATTTTATACTGAGGTAAAAAAAACTCTGGCCTGAGTGGATGAGTCAGTTTTAACAACCAGTTG
Organism: Lithobates septentrionalis; assembly: GCA_037952835.1. NCBI lineage: Eukaryota > Metazoa > Chordata > Amphibia > Anura > Ranidae > Lithobates > Lithobates septentrionalis. The sequence goes on along the minus strand of JBBDGP010000440.1, from coordinate 10,354,207 downwards.
AGACAAAGAAAATGTAGGTTTCTTCCAAACCACTGTAATGTCTAAACATTACAAGCCACGTTGTCTGCACCAGCTGTTTCTCAAGAACATTTTTGCACCAGTTAATACTGAGACCAGATCCTTGGTGAACACCAGAGGTGAAGGGGCCAGAAAGTAGAGTCATGAAGTGGTAGTGTAGGGGCTCCACAGCAAAACGAAGGGATAGCTAATGCAGTGGAAAAATGTGGACATCTAAGTACATGTAACCTTCAGCTCAATTGTTCTGAAATAGTAGCGCCGCCGCTCGTGGCCACACAGCCAGCGTGTGTTCCAAAGGACAGATGGCTGACAGGCAATAGACTGGATATGATGTTGCGAATTAACCTCTATGCATTTCGCGCTACCCGCATCTTCAGGAAGCTCCTGGTCAGTCAGGCATGAATTGACACTGAAAAGTCACAGCCCGCATAAAATGAAGAGGGTTTCAAACCAGTTGGGTTTTTAGACATACGCTTCCTCTACTAATATGGTAGTCTCTTTGTAAAGGTTGGACACTGCCAGATCCGCGTGCGGGTAGACCACCTTATTTTATACAAAATCTTCTGCAAACAGATACAAGGGTAATAAGCACCTGGTAGAGGAAAACTGCTTGTTATATTTGTTCCAGTCTTCGTAGAGACATAGTTGGAATGGCAGGTGCAATGGGAGTGTCTTTTTGGGCTTAGGTGCTCAAGGCTGGAAACAGCACAAGTAGAAGCAATGGGCAGATCTTCTAGTTTTCAGAGTGATGAACACTACATCAATAAAAGTGAAACTGGTCTTTTTACTTGGGGGTAATAGCGGGGGACTGTGACTTTTCAGGGGCAAACACAACAGGCAAAGTCTGTATCAACTTAGAATCAGAGACTTAGGGCTCAGAAGCCACCAAGGTGTCAGGTAGTACAGGTACAGAATCTGCAGCAGAGGCACTTGGCTACGTTGGTGTCCTTTGTGGTCAGAGCCCTCAAATAACTGGGTGATTTGGGTCATAAAGAGCATGACTCTAGTAAAAATCTTAGCCAAAAGAACAGATGAATTGGCCACACCTGATGGAGCTAAAATGTTTTTCAGGGATGGGATGGACTCTAGGAGCAGAGGGTAACAGGATTCCACGTTGCATTTGTCGGTGCCATCAAGCAGCCCCGGAGCCATCTGAGATACCTGTTACAGCAGGACTGCTCAATTATAGCGCCATTGTCTCCCTCCAGTTACAGCAAGACTGTCTTATACATTCACTCCCAAACCCCCATGTCTAAACTATGATGTTTTACGACCACATGATGATAAGTCAACTTAAGACTTGGGGTATGAGGCAACTCCTCAGGTTCCCATGAAACCAAGACAGCTGGTAGCAGATGAGGGCCAGGGGCAACCAAATCCTTGCCAGTGGGCATCAAGAACAGAGGCGATAAGATTCTATGCTTATGCACCAGCCAAGCGTAAGGCGCGAGGCTTGAAGAATAGAACCTCTCATGGCGTCTATTGCCAAACATAATGCCGCTGGTGACTCGGCTAAATCCTGGCCTGCTGATCAGGAATAACCTTGAGCACCTGTTCAGACTGGTCTCTCAAGGATTGACATACACCAGGGGTCTTCAAACTACGGCCCTCCAGTTGTTCAGGAACTACAATTACCATCATGCCTAGTCATGTCTGTGAATGTCAGAGTTTTACAATGCCTCATGGGATGTGTAGTTCCGCAACAGCTGCAGGGCCGTAGTTTGAAGATTCTTGACATACACCAATTGCTGCTAGTGCAGGTTAAGACATCAGAATTTTTTTTTTTTTTTTTTAAAGGGGAATAACCAAGTATTTATCCGATGGATCCCTTAGCATTTGAGCATTGCCTATCCGACAAGTCAAACTTTCATTCACAGAGGATATAGCAGTGACAATTGCTGGTATCCCAACATTTAGTGAATTTTTCCCCTATAGGAAAAAGTGTTAAAACTTTATAGGAGGGAAAAAATGTTTATCTGGGTGATCCCACTCGGAATATATAAGCCTTTCCAGCAATGAATGGACAGGAAAGGCATGCGCAGCTTGAGGAGGCTTTAGTGAACCCAAACAAGAAAGTTGGCTCAATGAGGAGTAGCAAAAAAAGGTGGAGCGGGCAAATTCAGTAAAAATTGCACCATAAATCTTTCAGATTGTGAAGCTGATCCCCCCCCCCCCCCCCCCGAATTTGACCCCTCAGAAGAGGAGTCTTCAGCCTTCTCACGGTCCCCTGAGGTAAATCGCATTTTATCCCATTCTGGGATGCGATTTAAGCCGCTAGCCAATCCCATCATGGCTTGAGGGAAAACCCACTTCAGTAACATAGACAAACTAATACCTGTGTCACCACTTGCATGCCTCTTTTTAAGCTTTTGTGTCTGTCTGACGGCTGCAGTCAGCAAAAAATAGAGTCTTTTAAAAGACGCCAACGCCGCGCTAAACCATGCCCCCTTCATGCTCCCACCGTGCCCTCCCCTCTCCTAAAAAAAAAAAGCCTTTTCCCACGCAAGCATGCGCCTCCGATCCGACGGGATCGGCGTGTGCGCATGTGCGTGTGTGTGGGGGGAGGGCGGCGAGAAGGAGGGCTGTGATAAACCGCCTTACAGAGGCGGTGGAGAACAGAGCGGCATCCGCCGATTGTTCTGCTTCTCCCTCTACTCAGAAAGAGGGGGAGAGCTTTTGTCCGGGTGGGGGGTGTTTTTTAGAGAAATCCCCCCCTCCCCCAACATCTTACCGGAGTCCTGTGACTGCTAGTCGGAGAGAGGTCTGTCAGCGCCTGCTGATACAGCGTGTGAGAAAGCACGACAAGGTACGTGCTCTATACAGCCCCCAGTTGTGACTTTTAGGCATAACAACATTTACTTTTTAAAGAAGACAATTCACAAGAAACTTTAAACTTTTTTACAAGTCTCCACTTACCTTTCCTGCTGCAGGGTTTTCTGTGGTAAAACCAACAGACCCAATCTTCACCTCTCCCGGTGGGCTCCATTTAAAAAACCTTCAGGAACTGGGGATCCGCACTCCTGGACCCGTAAAACACCCCATCATAAAAAACTTAAGGCTGAGAAAACCAAAAGCACTGGATCCCGGGGTCTAGCTCTCTAGAAAGAGAAGCCTTATGGGCTAAACCTCGTTTCTTCCGGCACGAGGCCCGGGTACGATTCAATTTGGCCTAAAAAGACACTTTGAATGGATCCGACTGCATAGCTAGCCCCAGCAAGGAATATTCCTGTGGAGCTCAGCACATCTTTACTCGTGACCAACACCTTAGACACTGGCGAAAAAACTGAGGTGCTCCCAGTAGTGGGAGGGGTTATATAGGGAGTGGACTTCCTGTCTTAGGGTGTGCCAGTGTCCATCACCTGAAGGTGGCCTATAACCCACATAGTAATTACTATGGCTCTGTGTTCCGTGATGTACGATTTAAGAAATGTTTTTTTGGCACTGTATGGCAGATAAGTGAGTGCTCAGCATGCCCAATTCTGCAGAGAAACAGAAGCCTGGAAATCGCCCTACATGACACCCAGTGACAAATGGTCACTTCTAGGCAAAGACTTGCAACATCTAGTACAATGGGATAAGGGTACAACAGGGTTATAGAGAAGTCTATACCATATGTGTGTATGTATGTAAATACATATATATACAGTGGGGACAAAAGGTATTCGGACCCCCTTACATTTTTCACTCTTTGTTATATTGCAGCCATTTGCTAAAATCATTTAAGTTCATTTTTTTTCCTCATTAATGTACACACAGCACCCCATATTGACAGAAAAACACAGAATTGTTGGCATTTTTGCAGATTTATTCAAAAAGTAAAACTGAAATATCACATGGTCCTAAGTATTCAGACCCTTTGCTGTGACACTCCTATATTTAACTTAGGTGCTGTCCATTTCTTCTGATCATCCTTGAGATGGTTCTACCTCTTCATTTGAGTCCAACTGTGTTTGATTATACTGATTGGACTTGATTAGGAAAGCCACACACCTGTCTATATAAGACCTTACAGCTCACAGTGCATGTCAGAGCAAATGAGAATCATGAGGTCAAAGGAACTGCCTGAAGAGCTCAGAGACAGAATTGTGACAAGGCACAGATCTTGCCAAGGTTACAAAAAAAATTCTGCTGCACTTAAGAGCACAGTGGCCTCCATAATCCTTAAATGGAAGACGTTTGGGACGACCAGAACCCTTCCTAGAGCTGGCCGTCCCGCCAAACTGAGCTATCGGGGGAGAAGAGCCTTGGTGAGAGAGGTAAGAAGAACCCAAAGATCACTGTGGCTGAGCTCCAGAGATGCAGTCGGGAGATGGGAGAAAGTTGTAGAAAGTCAACCATCACTGCAGCCCTCCACCAGTCGGGGCTTTATGGCAGAGTGGCCCGACGGAAGCCTCTCCTCAGTGCAAGACACATGAAAGCCTGCATAGAGTTTGCTAAAAAAAACACCTGAAGGACTCCAAGATGGTGAGAAATAAGATTCTTTGGTCTGATGAGACCAAGATAAAACTTTTTGGCCTTAACTCTAAGCGGTACGTGTGGAGAAAACCAGACACTGCTCATCACCTATCCAATGCAGTCCCAATAGTGAAGCATGGTGGTGGCAGCATCATGCTGTGGGGGTGTCTTTCAGCTGCAGGGACAGGACGACCTGGTTGCAATCGAGGGAAAGATGAATGGGGCCAAGTACAGGGATATCCTGGATGAAAACCTTCTCCAGAATGCTCAGGACCTCAGACTGGGCTTTACCTTCTCCTCACACGCCAACAGTGCACACACAGCACTGCTCGTCACTGGCTCCTCCCGACTGGTTTCATCACTAGACACGTGACTTTTTCACCACTGGAGGGAGTTCCTAGGTTATATCTGCTTACTTCATGTATTTAAATAGGTCTTAGGTTAGAGCTGCAATTATGTTTTTAAATATATGTTTTATTGTAAAGATTATGTTTCTATATGCATTAAATTGTTACTTTGTATGGATATTATGTTGTTTGAATGTAGTGGAGCACGCATATAGAAGCATGATGATGCATTACACTCCCTGGTCACTATGGCAACCGGCAAGCACACTATAAATGCAAAGCAAGGTGGTCACATGGTCACCTTTTGAAAAAGTCACGTGTCTAGTGATGAAACCGGTCGGGAGGAGCCAGTGACGAGCAGTGCTGTGTGTGCACTGTTGGTGTGTGAGGAGATCCCAGCTGTTAGCTGTATGCAACTGGCCTTACCATATGAGATTTTATTCTGCTGAAAAGTGTGAGTGATGTTTTACCCTTAGTTTATAGGGAATATATATTACACTACCTGCACAATGGTCTCTTTTTTTGTTTCATACTGCGGAAGTTCTTTGAGAGCCAGAAGCCAGCCCATGCTAATGAGCAGCTGAATATATGAGCAAGCCATCTATCACTGGGAATGAATCTTTGAAACCTGTCTATATTCATCAATCACCAAAGGCGGTATTTCTTCATAGCAGTATGCTGTCCTATTGAGATATCTGTGCACTAAGGTTCATCACATTAATATATCTCGTCTTTATTTCTTTCTTTTTTTATTGTGTTCAATAATTTATTATCACATTGATATTTAGTTCTAGGATTTTGTTATGGTGAAAGATGTTATGTTATTTTTAATAGGCTCCATTTGATTATTTTGCACATGATTCACTGATTAACCATTAGTAGATTACACCGTGTTATATTGGGAGGTTAATATTCGCGCAATATACATTCCGAATATATGCAACACTTTTTGTGTGATATCAGTTCACATACACAGTAATTGCAGCTATATTATTTGGACATCTTCTAGTATTTGTCATGTATCTATTTATTCACTAGTTCATATCAGTGCTTTAGTACACGTTTTACATTATTTATATGACATTTATTTATAGGGAATGGTCATTGCTGAGACAAAAAGACAGATGCATGAAACTCTAATGATGAAGGAAGAGGAAGTTTCTCAGCTTCGAACAAGAGTCAAACAGTTAACTACAAAATGTGAACTGCTACAGGATGAAAAAGAAAAATCAGAAAAATCTGGTAAGGACTTTTTTTAAATTTTATATTCTGAAATGAATTATGCATTGGTCTTTGGACAGTCCTGTTATTTCTCATTTATGTGTAGCGCTCTATGGGAAGCTGAAAATGCGTAAAACAGTTTAACTTAGATTTTTAATGGAGACGTGTTTTTTTTATGTAGCAGTCTTTATGTTTGCATCCTTTCTTGAGGCCTCTAAACAAGATGTGATTTTTTATTTATTTATTTTTTTATTTAAAAATTAGCCCAGCACAAGTTTTAACACCTTCCCGTGGTGTAATTGTGACTGGGCGTTATATAATGTCCTTCACAACATGTCGCTCGTATGTGCCCCCAGGAGTGCGCAGCGTGGCGATCAGTGGTGCGATGTGTCGCTAGGACACACCACATCTATGATCACAGTAAAGAGCCTATGACATAGGCGCTTTACCATGTGATCAGCTGTGTCCAATCACAGCTGATCACAGTGTAAATAGGAAGTGCTGGTTATCAGCATTCCTCTATTCGCGCTGACAGCGCATAAGTAGAGGAGAGCCGATAGGCGGCTCTCCTGACAGGGGAGGGGGGTCTGTGCTGATAATCAGTGCAGTCCTATCAGAAATGCCCACCAGTGGTGCCAATCAGTGCCCATCAGTAATGCCTGTCAGTACCTTCTCATCAGTGCCGCCTATCGGTGCCCATCAGTGCTGCATATTAGTGGTACCAATCAGTGCCCACCAGTGCTGCCTTTCAGTGCCCACCAGTGCTGCCTGTCAGTGCTGCCTCATCAGTGCCTGTCAGTGCAGCCTCATCAGTGCCCGTCAGTGCAGCCTCATTAACGCACATCAGTGAAAGAGAAAAATGACTTATTTACAGAATTTTGTAACAAACTAAGAAAAATATATATTTTTTTTATTTGCAAAAAAAAAAAAAATTGAAAATCTCAGTGGTGAATAAATACCACCAAAAGAAATCGCTATCTGTCAAAAAAAAAAAATATAAACATTTTGTTTGGGTACAGCATTGCATGATTGCGCTATCGTCATTGCGAAAGTGCTGAAAGCTGAAAATTGGCTGGTCAGGGAGGGGGTAAAAGTGCCCAGTATTGAAGTGGTTAAATTAAAAAGCACAGATTCATCTCTCTGTGAACCAACTCTTGCCCCCTTTGCGTTGTTTGACTACCAGTGTCATTTAACCCACTTTCTGTGGGCCTAGGGCACCATGGTCACGCCTGGGCTTACATAGTTACATAGTAGGTGAGGTTAAAAAAAGATACAAGTCCAACCTATGTGTGTGACTATATGTCAGTATTACATTGTATATCCCTGTATGTTGCAGTCTTTTAGGTGCTTATCTAATAGCTTTTTGAAACTATCGATGCTCTCCGCTGAAACCCCTGCCTGTGGAAGGGAATTCCACATCTTTGCCGCTCTTACAGTAAAGAACCCTCTACACAGTTTAAGATTGAACCTCTTTTCTTCTAATTTGTGGCCATGTGTCTTATTAAACTCTCTTCTGTGAGAAAGTTTTATCCCTATTGTGAGGTCACCAGTATGGTATTTGTAAATGGAAATCATATTTCCTCTCATTCTCTTTGGAGAAGAGACGCTTAAGTTCAGTGCTCGCAACCTTTCTTCATTGCTAATATCCTCCAGAGCCTTTATTGGCTTTGTTGCCCTTCTTTGTACTCGCTCCATTTCCAGTACATCCTTCCTGAGGACTGGTGCCCAGAACTGGACAACATACTCTAGGTGCGGCTGGACCAGAGTCTTGTAGAGTGGGAGAATTATCGTTTTATCTCTGGAGTTTACCCCTTTTAATGCATGCCAATATTCTGTTTGCTTTGTTAGCAGCAGCTTGGCATTGCATGCCATTGCTGAGCCTATCATCTACTAGGACCCCCAGGTTCTTTTCCATCCTAGATTTCCCCAGAGGTTCACCCCCAGTGAGTAGATTGCATTCATATTTTTGCCACACAAATGCATTATTTTACATTTTTCTACATTAAACCTCATTTGCCATGTAGTTGCCCACCCCATTAATTTGTTCAGATCTTTTTGCAAGGTTTCCACATCCTGCGGAGAAGTTATTGCTCTGCTTAGCTTAGTGTTGTCCGCAAATATAGAGATTTAACTGTTTATCCCATCCTCCAGGTCGTTTATGAACAAATTAAATAGGATTGGTCCCAGCACAGAACCCTGGGGGACCTCACTACCCACCCCTGACCATTCCAAGTACTCCCCATTTATCACCACCCTCTGAATTCGCCCTTGTAGCCAGTTTTCAATCCATGTACTCACCCTATGGTCCATGCCAACTGACCTTATTTTGTACAGTAACGTTTATGGGGAATGCTGCAGAGAATGTCGCTAATATTATTTCATTACCAGTAGTATGCTGGACCACCCACTGCCAGAGAAACAGGGTTGGTGACATCGTACAACTGGACTGCCCTAAGAAAATGAATGTCTTCTCTTCTCTTAAACCGGTATTAAGCCTAAAAGCAGACATTTATTTTATTGCAGCTTACCAGTTTTTAAATGTGGTGGCTGTGTTAGTTTTCTTTTAGGCTTTCATTCCTTAAAGAGGAGTTCCACCCAGGGGCTCCATTAAAAAAAAAAAAAAAAAATTAAAAGTCAGCAGCTACAAATACTGCAGCTGCTGACTTTTAATTGGACACTTACCTGTCCCAGGGTCCAGTGATGCGGGGGATCGAAGCCCCGCTCGTCCCCCCCCCCCTCCGCTTGTCGGCTTTTCAGCTGTGGGCGCCGGGCTGTGGCTTCACAGCCTGGCACCCACTGCGTATGCGCAAGCGGCGCCGAGCACCGTGATTGGCCGCTCAATCGCCTGGGACCTGTAATGGGTCCCAAATGATTGACAGAAGCGAGGGAGCAGAGCCGAGCCCTTCCTGTGCCGAGGGGGAAGTGATGTCACCAGCCCAGGCAAAGGAAGAGGCAGACTACGAGGGACCACCTAGCAACAGGCATTTAGAGGTAAGTAAAAAAAAAAAAAAAAATATCCAAATTTTTTTTGTTTTTTTTTTTTAGAATTTTTCAGGTATTTTTGTTTTTTTGGGTGGAACCCCACTTTAATTGTCATCTGGTGATCCAGCCAGTAAGTGTTGTTTTTCAGCAGAACACTCTCCTGCAAATGTATCACTTAGAGTGAGATAAACCATTTACCACTAGCAGGGGTGCTTACAATGATCAGCTTTTATTCATTTATTTATTCATGTAAAACCTTCATCCCAAAAGATGCAGTAACTGCTTGTGTAATTTATTGTAGAGTTGAGAATGCTTAAGATTTAGGGACTTTTTTTTATTTTTTTATTGTTTTTACTAGTAATGGCGGGGATCAGCGATTTTTAATGGGACTCCGACAGTGCGGCAGACAGATATGACCCTAAGTGACACTTTTTGGTGACCAGTGACACCAGTACAGTGATCAGTGCTATAAAAATGCACTGATCACTGTATAAATGGCACTGGCAGGGAAGGGGTTAACACTAGGGGTGTAAAATCAGTGGTATAATTACTACAGCGCTGAAGTGGAAAATAATATATAAATTATGTGAGAATATATTAAAAGATGCCAAAATAATACAGCTGCAATCAATAAGTGAACCACACAAATTGTATAAGAAAATAAATAAAGTGATGCGCTAGTATTACCCAGTTAATATCACACTGTGTGTTGTGCTATGGAATATTTCTCAAGTGAGTGAATACATATTGTATATACATCTCTTAAAGCCTTGAGCAATAAAACCTTGAAAAAAATAATTAAATGTGTTCCGAAACTTCTTCCAATAAATTAATATAAATCTGTGCTCATGTGAAAAAATGTGATTAAAATAAATGCTCCTTAAATAATGATTGTGATTAGTCCACTAATTAGAAACAAAGTATTGCCTCCTCTTGGCTACAAACCAGGGTTTTGTGAGTCACGCTTGGATGAATCAGCGGTGGATTTAATATATTCCGTTCACCCGCCGGCATAGATCGGTTAGTCTTAGCTTCTAGCTTCTATTTGTTTGAAATGCGATCGATGTTTAAGGGATCATGTGAGTGAAATTACCTGGTTCTTTGTGTTATATGTACTTTAACTTATTTCTGCGCAATGGTATTCTTTCCCTATCTTATGTTTCATATTGGGGAGGGCCGCTAGAAGCTATAAGACTAACTGATCTATGCCGGCGGGTGAACGGAATATATTAAAAACCTTTTTTAGATCCCCGTTCTACCTCTGTGAGGAGCGATCGCAGGTAGCCTGCGGACTCCGCGGCCACCGGGCACGTGCATCGGCTCCCGAGCCGCGCCTCGGGCACGCACGCCTTGAATCTATTACACAAAACAACGTACAGGTACATCGTTTCACGCAATAGAGCCGCCCTGCCTCAGTACAGATAAAATAAATTAGAAATAGCTTTTTATATAATTGATTAATTGAAGTTCATCTAAACTCTCCTAAGTGCACAATCTAAACTCGTTTAGCAAATCCGTCTCATCATCCACAATCTTCTCCTTCAAATCTCCTAGCTAAAAACAAATTCTCATTTGGGTGGTGTCTTATGAAACTTCAAAGGTGAAAGAAAAGAGCAAAAACGGTATTCTTTTTGTGCCGCCTTCCCACCATCCTCATCATGATGATAAAGGGCCTTATGTCCTCAGTAGAGAGTAAATGCTTTAAAAAGATTTTTCAAAATAAAATGGGCCTTCTCTCAAAATACCCTTTGGTAGGGGCTCATATGCAACTTGTCTACTTTCCCACAGTCTCCTTACCTGTTCACAGACTGTAAATAGGGTTCAAATGAATTCCTTGTACATCAGTTTAACCCGAACATAAGTCATTAATACCTAGAATTCCAGGCCTAATTTTGCAGCATCTGCTGGTTAACCTAATAATTACTCTGACTAATTTGTATATCTAAATAGTTTTTAAACATATTTTAAGGACAAATAGGTTTTGATTTGGTACACTATTTCAATTAAAAAAACATGATTTTATAATGAGCTGACAAATGCACAAAATGTAAAAAAAAAAAAAAAAAATACGTTTATTTTAAACCTTTTTGTTTTTTAAATTTTAATTTTTTTATTGTATAACCTGCTTTATTTACCACTTGCTGACCGCAATATGTATATATACGTTGCGGTTTACCGGGATTATGGCTGATATCAGCAATAACACCTGGTATTGTTGTTTTTTTTTTTTTTACAGCCGACAGCTGGCTTTCACATGAAAGCTTTCCGAGCGGCTCATGAGCCACTGGAATGCTTTCAGAAGCTGCGGGAGGGGACATCCCCCTCCCTCCGCTTGCCGGGGTTTCTCAGGCTTACCTGTTCCACCGGTTTGGCTGAGAAACGGTCCAACGGTGCCACCGGCTGCCCACATAGGCAGTCAAAGATCAGATCCGCTTTGATCGTTTCTTTGGCCTTGGAGGACAACTTGGCGGTCACTTCCGGTCCAGGCTTTTGCTTTTAAAGGTAAAGGAGAGATTTGTAGTCTTTTTAACCCCAGAACCTTTTCATAAAGATGACCTGTCATCGTTATGTCTATTAGAAGGGATGTTTACATTCCTTGTAATAGGAATACAAGTGATCAAAAAAGATTAAAGAGACCGTGTAAAAAAAATAAAATAAATAAAAGCACCCCCATCCCTCCAGAAGCGAACGCATATGTAAGTCGCACATGTAATAAGTATTCACACCACACATGTGAAGTATCGTTGCGAACGTTCAAGCGAGAGCAATAATTATAGTGCTAGACCTCCTCTGTAGCTCTAAACCGGTAACCTGTAAAGGCATTTAAAGCATCGCCTATGGAGATTTTTAAGTACCGTAGTTTGTTGTCATTCCACGAGCATGCGCAATTTTAAAGCATGTCTTTACTCGGCGTAGCATCATCTTTCACATTTTACAAAAAATCGGAGTAAATATGTTTTGTTTTTTTATATTTATTAAAGTGTATTTTTTCCCAAAATTGCGTTTGCAAAACCGCTGCGCTAATGCCGTGTGACATAAATAAATACAACGATCGCCATTTTATTCCCTAGGGTTTCTGCTAAAAAAAAAAAAATATATATATATATATAATGTTCGGAGGTTCTAAGTAATTATCTATCAACAAATACTGATTTAAACTTGTAAACAAAAATGCCAGAAAAAGCCTGGTCCTCAAGTGGTTAAGGTTTTACAATAAAATTCACAGCTAAAAAGTTACAGTAATTAAAAGCATTCATTAATGTGCATTATTTAATTTTAATGAAGCATATTTGTAAATTATGGAAATATTTGTGTTTCCTAATGTAATCAGATGATGGGCATGCATCACACTGGGTCAAGTCCAATGTATTAGGGTAGGTGTTTGGCTTTGTTAGAGAATTCTAATTGGTAGGAAGAAGATTTTAGTTTGGCTAGGCAAATAGAAAAGACAGTAGTAGGAGAGGGCAGCAAGAAAATTAAGAGCAGTAAACACCTGCTGGCCCTACACTAAAGGGGGTAGAATGGTAATTCAAGAAAGGCAATGTCATAGTCTCTAGAATGATTTAAACATCATCTAGGCGGTCCAGATCTGGGAGAAGAGATCCCAAGCATTTGTCATCTCCTGCTACTAATGTACTAATTTATGCAATTTAAAGTCCACTTCCTCAACCCATTTGATTATAGAGGGAGAGGTGTAGGTTTACACCAGTGCTGGGTATGAACATTCTGGCCACCGTGAGAAAGTGGCAATGGATATATAGGATTTTGTTTTTTTATTTAGTCAAAGCTTATAATCCTCAGCATCTTGGAAAGTAAAGTAATGGATGGGCTGTGTTTGGGATTGATGTACCAGTGATGTTGTGGTATATGGATAAGACCATCTACAATGTGTATATTGGTGTGCCTTTCCCAGCAAATATGGGACGTGGTTCCTTTATGTGTGATGCATCTCCAGCACCTGTTTGTAAGTTAGGTTTTAACGGTGGAGTTCTGAAGGGCTGCAGTACAACTGTGTCAGTGTGAAGTATAACTAAAGGCAAAACTTTTTTGTAGTTTTGGCTAGAGTCGAGTTGGATTAGAACACCTGTTAGTTTTTTATAGCTGCCTGGTTAGGGAGATTTAACCTCTCTATTTGTTATGTTTACCATTATCACTGAAAGTTTAGGAAAACAACACATTTTGGGTGGGGATGCTAGTTCTGGTGATCCTGGTGACAACCAGATATATTTTCACTTCAAAGGGATTTCCTCTCACTTCCTGTTTTGTCTACAGGACAGGAAGTGAGGGGAAATCTGCTCAATTGGACTCAGATGGCTAAAAGTTACCATACAAGAGTTATAACCTTCCCCCACTCGATCTAAAATGAAAATGTTTTGCTTTTGGTTCTATTTTAACGTTTTTTTTGTTCTGCTTTGCAGGTTAGGGATAATTTATGGGTGAGAGTGAATGATTTCTCCCAGTCTTCTATGAAAGACCTTATATTTCCCGTTTTGTGTAATTAGGCATGTTGGGGTGGCTACTGAGTGGGAGCAGATTGTGGAGGTGAAAAATGTAATGCTTTGTGTACCTCCCTTTGAAATAAAACTTCCTTGTCAACACTTCTGGGAGACCAGGCTGCGGCAAATTACTTCAGCAGCTCGCCTCCCTCCCCTTCTGCCGGGCCAGCGAGAGAGCGCAGCGCGCTTTGTGAATTCACAGTAGGGACCCAGCTGTGAAGCCGAAAGGCAGTAGCAGCACCTGACCAGCCGATGTAAACATCGGCTGTGGTGCCGACATCGCTGGACTCCAGGACAGGTAAGTGTCCTAATGTTAAAAGTCAGCAGCTACAATATGTGTAGTTGCTGACTTTTAATTTTTAAAGGGTGAGCGGAACTCAGCTTTAAGCAACCAATCTTAATTTTTTCCTGCAAGCAGATCCTGCTAAAGCTCCATCAAGGAAATGCTGGTGCTATTAATGTTAGGAAACTCAAACGTGCTAAAAGGTAAGTTTGAATGTATTACACAGTTTATTGGTTTTTTGATTTACTTTTTTTTTTTAAAAAACATTTATTTTATATTCAAAATAACTGAACGCTTGTATTTTAAACATCTGCATCTTTAGTAAACCAGAGCTGGTAGAAGGGTATCAATATTGATTTATGGAAGAAATTATGAGGTTAGAGGCATCCATAGGTTCCATACAGACTTGTATTGTTGATGGTACTTTAAAATGAAAAAAAAAATCCCCTTTTTAAATTGCTATGGTCAGCTTACATGATTAATGTTAGTAATAATAGTAGTCACTTATTACTGTTTACCTTGTTATTATGTACTGTTTAAATCAGACATGCACAACCTGTGAGAATACATTCTTGGTGAGCTAACACTATTTTGGGGTCTTTATATTAAGTGTTAAATTCCCTTTTCTTTGTTCCTCTTAAAGAGAACATTGCCATACTGACAGTTGGGGGTCCTAAAAAAAATCATGCAATAAATAATGGTTGAGCAGCTCTGATTTAAAGCAGAATATTAATTTTTAATTACTGCAGACGGTACTCACAAATATTTGTTATATTTTGTGTGTTTATGCATGCCAATTACTGGTGCCTTTCCCAAGCCTTATTTGAACAGGATTGGGGTAAGGGATATTTATTTTTTAGTAATAATTTTTAAAAAACTTTTAAAAATGTATGTTGCTACCCAGACATTTGTGGTAATTACATATATTTATTGTATTTTTTTTTCTTCAAGAATAAATCCTTATGTTCTCTGTGAATTAATTATCTTATTTCTGGCTGCTCGTCTAAAATTATATACAGAATTCATGCCCTGAAGCATTTTTTAAAAACATTTTTATAGTCATATATAATCTCAAATAGAGCAGAAAGTAATGGGCTAGTAGCAGCCATGTCATGACTTTGTATGTACAGTCTTCATGACTCCTGGATCTCAAAGTAATTGAACTTTGAACAAGTGAATATTGCTTGACTGACCTAGAAGTTTTTTGAGTGACTTTGTATTGTGGCCTAAAGTGTATATTCAATAAAAAGGGAAAATCTCTTTGTTCCTGGAAGCCTTCCTGCATTATTATTATTAATATACAGGATTTATATAGCGCCAACAGTTTGCGCAGTGCTTAACAAAATGAAGGCAGACATTACAGTTACATTCTAATTTGGTACAAGAGGAATCAGAGGGCCCTGCTCGCTAGAGCTTGCATTATTATGGGTACTAACGGAGTTTGGACAAGAATATGGAAATGCCAGGTAAAAGAATAAAATTGTTATGGTGTTGGACCGCCTTTGGCATCCAAGACTGTCTGAATTCTCCTGAGAATTGACAAATATATGTCTTGGATGGTGGAAAATGGAATCTGATACCACGCTTTGTGCAAAAAATTGTTCCAGTTCTCACAGAGATGCCGGAGGCGGAAAACGAGCCCAACCTTGTTCTTCTAAACTGACCATAGTAGCTTTACGATGTTGAGGTCCGGCGACTGCAGTGTCCAGGGAATGTGCGGGACCTCATGTGCATGCTCGTCAAACCACAATCTGACAACACTAGCTGTATGAATCGGAGCATTATTGTCTTGGTAAATGGCACTGTCCTCGAATGGCCTGCAGAATACCAAGATATGGCTGCCCAAACCATTATTGTGCTGCCATCATGCTTCATCTTTGGCACAAGACAATCCTGGTCATAAGCTTGGGACGGTGTTTGCCACCCGTAAACCGATCTGGTGGTTGGGAACAGTAATTGTCTCTTTCGATCAGCACTTATGCTTATCAGAAGACGTTTTCCCGGAAACTGTATATGCCATCATAACCTTTTGATGCTGTACCTCGCGACACCACAAATAAATTGGAAACTTCAGTCACAGAGGCACCAGCTTAGCAGACACCAACAATTTGTCCTCTTTGAAACTCAGTAAGCTCTGACATGACTCCGTATTACTAACCACACACGCAGTGTTTTCATATTTTTGTCCAACCCCTGTATCTCCCTGCTTTAAACTGACACCACACCCTCAGTAAGCAAAAGGCCAACCATTATAATACAATCAGTCTCATCTTATCGTATTATGGTCCTTCCATGTTACAAATATTTTGCAGGTAAAATCTGTAAATTGAAGCTCAATCTAACACACAGGGATTACGGATGAGATTCACAGGTATTATTTTGTCATAAACCTGCCTGTGAAGAATGGGAATGTCATATTTTAGATCATAAGGATGTTTCTACTGATTTCCTTATATGCTTTTCTATACTGATTTTGTAAATGATAATTGCAGGTTATGCAGATAGGCATATTAACATGTAACATAATAACCGTGCACCATGCTTAATGAGAATAAAGCCAGTTTGTTTTGACTTGGGAGACACAAAGGGAATTATTGATGCCTCCTTGGGGTGTTAGGTTATCACTCTTGTTCACACAGATGCAGTTTTTTTGGCCTGCAAGTACATTCTGAGTCTATAGCATTAACATTCAGTGATATCGCACATGGATATGTTATTAAAATAATATACCGTATATACTCGAGTATAAGTCGAATTTTTCAGCCCTTTTTTTTGGGCTGAAAGTGTCCCTTCGACTTATACTCGAGTCACCGCCGTCTGTCTGCATGATCAGCGTGTCATGCAGGCAGACGGCGGCCGGCGTGTAATGATACTGTTCGGCGGCTATTGCAGCTTTCAAAAGCCGCGCCTCCTGCTCGTCTGTGATAGGCTGAACAGCTGTCAGTGTACAGCCTATCATGGACATTCTCTCATCCTCGTCCGTGGTATGAGAATGAGAGAATGTCCGTGATAGGCAGTCAGCGGTCAGCCTATCACAGACGAGGAGGAGGCGCGGCTTTTGAACTGTGGAATGTCCGCCGAACACTATCATCACACGCCGGCCGCCGCTTGAGGCTGGAGATCGCCGCAGGGAGGCTGGAGATCGCCGCAGGGAGGCTGGAGATCGCCGCAGGGAGGCTGGAGATCGCCGCAGGGAGGCTGCACAGGACACAGGTAGGCTGCACATGCACACAGGACATGTACAGCACACACATGTACAGGACACATGCACAGGGTACAGGTAGGCTGCACAGGACACAGGGAGGCATGCAGCTGCAGATGGGCATTGTTGACCCTCTGCATTTCTCACCCACGTCTTATACTCGGGTCAATAAATTTTTCCCAGTTTTTTGTGGTAAATTGGGGGCCTCGACTTATACTCGGGACGACTTATACTCGAGTATATACGGTAATATTCAGTGCTAAGTTTTCTTTGCAGTTAATGTCTGTTAAAAGTTACAATTGTCTGAGCAGCAAATAATATAGATTTTTGTGTTATGAGCTTGTGTGGTTTGAAAATAGCTTTTACTTTATTGTCAGTTTGACAGCAGCTAGTGTCCACTGCACCAGATTTATTACTTATTTTTTGTACAATGGTCTGGCTAACTTTTGCATTGCATGTAGATCAGTGCATGCTGTTGTCTTGGTTTGCAGTGATGTTTTTGTAGAAATATTGACATATTTGTATAAATTGTATGCATAGCGAGACTAGCTTGCATTTCTAAGTAAAATTTGTATTTTAAGCTGGCCATACATGGATCAAAATTCAACCGAATTTCGATCACATATAGGCACCTTGCTGACAGGCTTCTGTACAACCATTCTGTTCTTTTCCAAATCGATGAGTACAGCTGATATAGCACTGAGCATTGTATTCTGATGGCAGGAAAGGCTACCTGCCGTCAGAACACAATAGCACAGTGGAAGGGTTCTCCAATCCACATTGAAAGTGTGGATGGGGAAATATACGATATATATATATATATATATATATCTTTTTTTTTTTTTTTTTTTTTTTTTCCGTTAAGCCTGCTACCAAAATGATAAAAGTATGGGCTGCCTTAAACATTTTGTGTAGGGTAAATAGATGAATCCTCTTTATCTAAACTGGCCACATATCCAGATGTAATTTTCTCAAAAAAACAATAATGCTTTCTGTGAATCAGAAAATATATGTGCATCTTTCCATGTTCCTAGGAGTCATTGAACATGTAGAAGAATCAAAACAATAATCACTGTGTGTGGCCACAGCAACTCTGGCTGTCATTGGTGGAGTCTTTACAGACACAGCCAACTAAGATTGCTAGTACTCTTAAAGCCGAATGGACATAGTCCACAAATTGTTCTAGGCATCTGGACAGGTAGATCTTTTCTGCATTTTATCCCTACCAGCTTGAGGACCTCTACATATATTTGTATAGGATAAATGTATTCTAATACAAGAATTTAATTTACCATGTGTAGCAAAAAAAAACCTCTATGAAAACTTCACCTCCCCGCAGCAGAAATTGCTTGGCCTGTCCAAGTCCAGATTAGTGCTTATCTTCTTGGGTGCTTCTTGCTCCATTTAGAACCAAGTATATGCAGTGAGCTTGATCTGACCCTAGAGAAAAATTGCCAAGCAGAAGACAGAGGCTGTGCAGATTATTCTCTATGGTCCTCTATGTGGCACTCATTGCACATTCTAATGGGAACAGGAAATGCTCAAGCTAATTATTTTGGAATGGTCCCAGGCAAAATGAGCAATTAATGTTATTACTTTTGCTACTGGAAGTAAGGTGTTCTGTACGTGTTTTTTTTTTTCTGCAGAGGTTGGGTTTTTTTCTTTTTTCTGCAGATATTATTGAACATGCACATCAATCTATTCCAAATTTCCAAATTATTGAACAAATGTAATTTTCCATTTTATTATTATTATTTTTCTCATTATCTTTTTATGTTCAAAATCTTTATTACTGAATGCTTAAAGTGGGTGTAAACCCTCACAATATACCCAGTCAAGTGAACAGCCTCAGATGATGTACAGAGAAGAAAAAAATCTCCCTACATAAGTTTTACATGTATATCTGCTGTCCTCATGTTATATACTGTTTAGAAAGTTCAGATAGTGTTAGGAGATTTTCTCTTCCTGGTTAGCACTGCAGTGAAGCCTGGGCATACAGCCAAGACAGCTGGTTGGAGGAAAGACACACACCCCCTCTTCACATATGTAGAGACTTTCAGCTCTGTTTGTTGAATCCTTCAGCATGCTGCTAATCTATTTATAGCATCCTCCCCAACATAAAACTCCTACTGCTTTTATCATATGTGATGAAGAACTTGTCAGAAGTTATCAGGCTGATAACAGAAGAACAGGGCAGGAGACAGCTATGGGACACAGGGCTTTGAAGAGAGATAACAAAAAACTGCAGATACAGTGGGGATGGAAAGTATTCACACCCCCTTACATTTTTCACTCTGTTATATTGCAGCCATTTGCTAAAATCGTTTAAGTTCATTTTTTTCCTCATTAATGTACACACAGCACAAAACACAGAATTGTTGACATTTTTGAAGATTTATTTGTCATTGTCATTTTTGAAGATTTATTAAAAAAGAAAAACTGAAATATCACATGGTCCTAAGTATTCAGACCCTTTGCTCGGTATTTAGTAGAAGCACCCTTTTGATCTAATACAGCCATGAGTCTTTTTGGGAAAGATGCAACAAGTTTTTCACACCTGGATTTGGGGATCCTCTACCATCCAACCTGACAGAACTGGAGAGGATCTGCAAGGAGGAATGGCAAACGTTGGTGGACAGCCATTCTTGGGTCTCTCCAGAGAAGCTCAATTGGGTTTAAGTCAGGGCTCTGGCTGGGCCATTCAAGAATATCTCTGGTGTAGAACCATCTCAAGGATAATCAGAAGAAATGGACAGCACCTGAGTTAAATATATGAGTGTCACAGCAAAGGGTCTGAATACTTAGGAATCTGCAAAAATGTCAACAATTCTGTGTTTTTCTGTCAATATGGGGTGCTGTGTGTACATTAATGAGGAAAAAAATGAACTTAAATGATTTTAGCAAATGTCTGCAATATAACAAAGAGTGAAAAATTTAAGGGGGTCTGAATACTTTCCGTCACCACTGTATATGTGCCCAGCTCAAATTTCATGAATCGGGTTTACGTCCGCTTTAAAGATAAACATGAGCTTTGTTAGTGAACAAATGGCATTATTAGTAATAAAATACAGTAAAATCTTGGTTTGAGAGCATTTTAAATTTTGACTTGATATACAGTAGGTGACCGCGATATTGTGCCAATCTCGCCGCATTTCTCGGCGAGATTTGACACCTGCGAGCCCCGTCGCAGGAGCCAGCGCCGAGATGGCTCACTCATCGGGAAAGGGAAACTTTGTTTTCCTTTCCCGATGAGTGACAGGCAGTCCTGACACCTGTCTGGTATGAATTCTAAAGGGGGAACGCTGCGCCAAATTTTAAATGAAAAAATCGGCGTGAGTTCCCCCCCCAGGGGCATACCAGGCCCTTAGGTCTGGTATGGATTGTAAGGGGAACCCCCTACGCCAAAAAATCGGCGTGGGGTCCCCCCAAAATCCATACCAGACCCTTATCCGAGCACGCAGCCCGGCCGGCCAGGAAAGGGGGTGGGGACGAGCGAGCGCCCCCCCCCCTCCTGAGCCGTACCAGGCCGCATGCCTTCAACATGGGGGGGTGGGTGCCTTGGGGGAAGGGGGGCGCCCTGCGGGCCCCCCCACTCCAAAGCACCTTGTCCCCATGTTGATGAGGACAACGGCCTCTTCCCGACAACCCTGGCTGTTGGTTGTCGGGGTCTGTGGGCGGGGGCTTATTGGAATCCGGGAGCCCCCTTTAATAAGGGGGCCCCCAGATCCCGGCCCCCCACCCTGTGTGAATAAGTATGGGGTACATGGTACCCCTACCCATTCACCTAGGGAAAAGTGTCAACAAAAAAAAAACAGCACACAGGGATGGCCGGCACTGATGGCCACCAGGTATGCCACCCATTGCCACCAAGAATGCCAATGTGTGCTCACATATGATGGAAATGTTTGCCCACATATGATGCCAATCAGTGCTAAACCGCAATGCCTGCCAGTGCCTCCATAGCAGTGATGCCAATCGGTGCCGCCTATCAGTACCCAACACTGCCATTCATAAGTACCCATCAGTGTCGCCTTATCAGTGCCAGTTAGTGCAGCCTCATCAGTGCCCATCAGTGAAGGAGAAAACGTACTTATTTACAAAATGTTATAACAAACGAAGAAATTTTTTTTTTTCTCCTTCAAAATTTTCGGTCTTCTTGTTTTATTTGTTTAGCAAAAAATAAAAACCCCAGAGCTGATCAAATACCACCAAATGAAAGCTCTATTTGTGGGAACAAAATGATAAAAATGTTGTTTGGGTACAGTGTAGCATGACCGCGCAATTGTCATTTAAACAGCGCTGAAAGCTGAAAATTGGCTTGCGCAGGAAGGGGCGAATGTGCCTGGTATTGAAGTGGTTAATCATCAACCATGTGAGTTGCTAAATGTTATACCTTTAGGACACTCCGGGAGGAGTGTCCCGGATGGCTTAGACATTCGTGGATATTGCTGGAGAGAGAAGGGGCTCAGGTACGTATTAGGGGGTGCTGCTACACACAAAAGGTTCTTCGAGCCATTAAATGAGCAGACTCCTACCTAGAATGTCAGCAAATTTGTATGATAGCAATTCACTTAGTAGGATGCAGATGAGGTGAGGACTTTGGGCCACCACCATTGCATAACAAAGCGTTAACTAGACATTTTCAGTGGATAGCACCATTGTCAGTAAAGAGATTAACTCGGTACCACAATGGAAACCCTGACTCACTCTTAAAGCGGAGGTTTACACAAAAATTGAACCTCCGCTTTTCGGAACCCCCCCCCCCCTCCGGTGTCACGTTTGGCACCTTTCAGGGGGGAGGGGGATGCAGACACCTGTCTGGACCGAGGGACGATTGGGTATCGGTTGCCGACATCGCTGGACCCTGGGACACGTGAGTGTCCTTATTTTAAAAGTCAGCAGCTGCAGTATTTGAAGTTGCTGACTTTTCAATTTTTTTTTTTTCACGGGACTCCCTCTTTAAAGTGATTGTGAAGTCAGAAGGTTATTTATCTTAATGCATTATGATAAAAAAACCTTCTGTGTGTAGTAGCCCCACTAATACTTACCTGAGCCCCATCTCTATCCAGCAATGTCCACAATTGCCTCAGCCGTCTGTTACTCTCCTCCTGATTGGATGAGACACAGCAGCGGCGCCATTGGCTCCAGCTGCTGTCAATCAAAGTCAGTTATCCAATCAGGAGAGAGAGGGGGCAGGGCCAAATCATGCCTCTGTGTCTGAATGGACACAGGGAGCTGTGACTCGGCTCAGGTTGCTGTAGAGACACTTAATAGGAGGGAGGGGCCACGGGCACCGAAGAGGGACCCGAGAAGAGGGAGGATCTGGGCTGCTCTGTGCAAAACCACTGCAACAGAGCAAGTAAGAATAACATGTTTGTTATTTTTATAGAAAAAAAAAAAACAGATCTTCACAATCACTTTAAGCCTAGTACACACTAGTAGTTTTTTTTTGTCATTTAACCTAGCAGGCTGAGTGAAAAAAACTGACAGTTTAGGAGGAGCCGCTGTACTAACTATCCAATGTTACTACAGCAGCGATCTCCCCTGATGTGCTAATGTGTTCTGACAGGGGAACGGCCCCACGCCTGAACATTCTGGTCAGGAGCTGATCGGCAAACCTTTTTTACGTCGTGCCCTATCGACAGAAGCCAGCCAAACGGTCGCCTTCTGTCAGACCAGCTGCAGTACACATGGGCAGAATGTCGGCCATTTTCTATGGAACCGGCCAATGTCCCCGGACATTCTGCCCGTGTGTACTAGGCTTAAGAATACAGAGGTGCTTGCATTAATGTGAACCGGGATAAAAGTCGACACCAGCCAAAAAGCTGCATGCATCACTTGACAGGAGCCTCAGAACTCTGTGTAGAGGTGCCGGGGGACAGATGCAGCATTGGGCCAATGATGCATCCATCTAGGTAAGTATGAATCCTAAACAAAAAAAAAAAACCCAGACTTCTCCTTTAATCCTACTAACGTTTTTGATTATATTTAGAAGCACAAATTGATGACCAATTCCTGTCATACTTGAAGTGGAGTTCCACCCCCCACCCACAAAAAATTTAAAGTCAGCAGCTACAAATACTGTAGCTGCGAACATCCAAAGCGACTTTGCTGCAACTGAGTCTCATTGAAGTGGGACGGGTACCTCCCAAAAACAGGTACCCCCCCTGAAAGGTGCCAAATGGGGCACCGGAGGGGGGGGGGGCGGAGGAAGCAGATAGGTGGAGCTTCCACTTTGGGTGGAACTCTGCTTTAATGAAAGTATATCACTGATTGCAGTTTCATATTAAACAGATGTTGATCTTTGGGCTCACACAAACGTTCTGTAAGTTTTCTTCTAGAAGTTACTAATTGCTGTGTTTTGCAGCTCTTAATTTTTTTATTTTTGCACATTAGGTTCAGCTCACTGGAATGGATAAATGATAATTTTATCTTGAAAATGTTTAATTCAAGTTATAAATATTGCTTAAGATCTTTATTTTCTGAATGATAAAAACAATGAACTGTTGAAAACCCTATTTTTTACTTTAAGTGCTTTTTTGTTCTTGTCCATTGAGGGACACAAGAACCTTTTGGTTATACTGCTGCATACAGGAGCACTGGAAGGAAAAAAACTTGTAGGCCAGCTCAGGATAGCCCTCATACTTCCAACTTGCTTCAGTTTCTTTGCTAGTATTCTAGGATAGGAGGTTTTTTTCCTTCAAAAATTTTCTTCAATCAAGACTCTTCTCTACATTGCCACTAGGACTCATTGCCTCAGATTGTAGGTATCTAGCGTGGCCATCCTATCCCATCTTGGGGAGTCTTCCTTAGCTATATCTGTTGTGGCTAACTTTTCTGGCCTCTTGGCTAGGGTTTAACTACAGTCATGTTAGACATTCTGGACCAGATTCCCAATTATTTGCTGACTTTGACTGCAGAGGCCAAAAGCTTTCTTCTGCACCTTTCATTACAGATTTTGCATTTGATCAGTAAATGGCCTCTGAGCCTTCAGTCGCTAAAGCTGGGTATACGTTAGTAAAATTTCATTCAACATTTTTTGTTGTAAAAATGTTGTAAGAATGTTTGTTCATTTTTCTAATCATTAGTGGGGTCATGTTCATGTTCGTTTTTGACCACAGTTAGGAGAAAATTCGAAGGAGTAGGATGGAAATTTTTTTTGAATGTACGAATTTCTTTCAATGTATGGGATTTTCATTTCAAAATCGAATGTTACAAGCAAAGTAAATATTGAACTACTTTCAAATGACATTCAAATGTTCTGAGATTTTTGGTATGAGTTTTCCTAAAAATGTTAGTACAAATTTTCATTCAAAGATCTACCAGTGTATACCCAGTTTTGGGATCTGTTTTACAGTTGTTCCAGTCCTTGCTTGCCCCTAAGGAGTCCTCTGCAAGCAGGTATTCTGCCATTACTCCCAAATTTAAAGAGGCCCTTCAGTCAATTTACAAAAAAATTAAGAGTCAGCAGCAACAAATATTGTAACTGCTGACTGAAATTGCACATATCATCCTGGGAACCAGTTCTGTCCTCACTGGGCTGATTCTTCGCTAGCCTTCGGTCCCCAAGGCCACCATGTTGAGTGTGGAAAGCCAATTGTGACTCTACTGCTTAAAAGCCAGCTCCCCACTGCAGATGCACATGCTGCTCTGTAAATGGTCCCACAGCCTCTTGGGACCTGTGACGTGTCCCAGGAGGTAGCTGGGGGGGGGGGGATTTCCCCTGGGATCGCCTAGGAGATTCCAGAGAAAAGTGGAGAGCTGCTATAATTTTCAGAGGAGGGTGAGCGGAATTTCAGTTTTTCAGTGAAGTTTTGTTTAAAGAAGCAATTCTTATGGACTGCTCTTATCGATTCAGTGCACAATACCCTGAAACTATAGGATCAGCCTATTAGTTTTGGCCGCATTATTTTCTTCAGAGCCCTTAGGACTACTAAGATATTCTCAGTTCACCTACTGATTTAAGTCTTCTTCTAGGAAGATTTGAAACACCATGACAAAATGTTTGCTCCCCCTAAGCACTTTCTAGGCTTGTAATTATTAGAAGAGTACTTTTAAAAAGTGAGTCCTGGGCTTGATGGCAGCCTCCTTCAAGGCAGTCTCAATTGGCCAGTTTTACTCCAGATCCCTACAGTACAATATTATGCTGTCATGAAACAAGTCACTCCTGTCCCCAGATAGATGATTAATTTGGTACCAAGTTGTCAGTAGCTTGGTGGCTCAGGAATCAGAATCTAAAATCTTGTCTCCTGATCAACATCCTGGAACTCCGGGTGATTTGGCTTTCTCTTGAGAGTTGGACCATCCTGCTGGATGTTTAACGAATCCAGATTCAGTTGAACAAGGCCACAGTAGTGTCCTTTCACTGATGATCCTGTCCTGGGCAGAACTTCATGTTCCAGCCTTGTTTGCCATTTACATATCTGGCATGGACAATTGGCAGGCAGACTTCTAAATTCAGCAGTGTCTGGGCACAAAGGAGTTGTCCCTACACCTGAGTGTTCCTACACCTGTGTCACAGGTGGGAGATGTCTGATGTGCACTTCCTGGCCTTCAGGTTAAAAAAAAAGGGACAGATTTGTCTTCAGGTATGGGGATGCTCTTGCCATAGCAATGGATTTTCTGTTGACCCAATCGGATCAGTATAACAATGCCTTTCCTGTCTTGATGCTTCTTCCTTGTCTGCTTTACAGTATTGAGTTAGAGGGTATTAGGAGGATCCTCATTGCTTTGGTTTGACAAGGCGGATATAGTATTTCGACCTGGTAAGACTCCTGGTGGATGCTCTGTAGGCTCTTCCAGATCATCCAGATCTTCAGGCTCCAGGACCAATTTACCATCCTGCTTCACAGTTGTTGGACTTAACAGCATGTCTTTGAAGCCCAGGCTCTGAGAAATAGGGGCATCCCTGAATTGGTATTTCCCACAATGTTAACTCCATATGATTTGAATTTGTTTTTTTCTCTGTGCTTCAAAAAAATGCTGTTTGAACCCATCATAGACATTCTTGTCTCCATGTTCACCCATAAGATGATGTTCCTTGTAGCCATCACCTCTGCAAAGTGAATGTCCTAACTGGTGACCTTATCCTGTAAAGAACCCCTTTTTTTCCCCATAGGGACAAGTGGTGTTGAGGTATAACTTCCTTCTTACCTAAGATAGTCTCTGCCTCTCAACTCAGGATATTGTTCTTTTGTCCCTCTGTATGGTTCCAGTTCACCAAAATAAAAATTTCCCTCTGTTGTCTAGATGTGGTTCGAGTTGTGAGAGTCTCTTGGATGGTTCTGTAAGAGTTCTTTGGCCTCTTATTCCACCATTTCCAGATGGCTTACAAACCATTAACCAAGCTCATGGGCTCAAGGATCGACTTGCACCCTTTCCTGTCAAGAAACACTCTTACTAGATCTGTGAGCACTCCTCTGGCTTTTCATCATTAAGCAACTGTTTCTCTAAATCACAGAGGCCCTACTTGGTCTGTTGTTCACATGTTCTCAGTGTTCTACCACATGAATTTTGAGGCCACGTCTGATGCCAGATTCGGACATAAACACTGCTTTTTGATCTGCATTCGGTTCCCAGTTCTGTTTTTTTTTTTTTTTTTTTTTTTTTTTTTTTTTTTCTTGGCCTGTTCGCATTGTTTGCGATGTTATCTACCCCCCACTTGGAACGCTTTTGTATGTCTCAAAGGTGAAAGGCTTGCTGTGTCCCTCTATAGAGGGGGCAGAAAATTATTATTTTTTTGTACTCTCCATAAAATCCTTATCTTGGAATGCATTGAGTCCACACAAATAAAATCCTTGATCATACACAGAGAGCATACCTGTCCAATACTAGAGTCTTTAGTGATACTCATGTGCAGCCATAGAAATTTTAGATGTTCTGTGTCAATGTATCTTTTTTTTTTTTTTTTTTTTTTATGCAATGGATTTAAATACATTGCCTATCTATTTTTATATTAGCTTTCGAGCAACTGGAAAAGGCTGTAGCTGCAACACAGAATACAGAGGAGGCTCAGAAAATGGGCAAGCAGCAAATGGAAGAACAGATTCAAGCCATTGAAAAAGCCAGTGAAGAAGAGAGAGTGAATCTTCAAAAGGAACTCAGTCGTGTCAAGCAAGAGGTGGTGGACATTATGAAGGTAGTCTTTTGTTTTTTTCTTAGCAGAGTATTGTAAACAAAACAAAAAACTTTCGCCCTACAGAAATTGTGAGTACCTGTACTTGATATTCCTATTTTTTTGATTGTTGTTTAAAGCAAATTTTATTTTGTAGAAAACCTGTGATGGGCGTATCCTTGAGCTGGAAAAATCTCATGCAGAAAGCCTGCTGAATAAAGAGCAGGAACACAAGGAAACACTGAGTAAGCTAGAAGAGGCCTTTCAAGAAAAACTGAAAGCAGCTGTTGTAAGTACTCCTATGCCTATTCTAAGCATTAATGCCCTTCATATAACTTTTACAAGCATGATTAGACCATGAAAATACATCTTTTTTTTACCTGATACCCACTTTTTTAGTAAATGTTGGTTAATCGTTTATGAGGGCAAAAAAGAAAAAAAAAACAAATTGCAGTACATTGCTGTAATACATTCAAAATTCCTTGTGTTTTATCCCTTTGAAGAACCTGCAAGTACATAAAAATAGTGCTGGATTTGCCATAAATGCACTTAACTCTTTAGTCCTGTTGTGGGCTGACAATACAACATAGCATTTTGTGAACTGTGTGTTGTCAGCCCTACCCAGCATCTTCTGCTAAACTACTCAACCAGTCCCACTCTTAGATTCCTGCAATGTAAAGGTGTAACAAAGGGTTAAATTCTGTGTTACATTTATTCATAGGTTCATTTATATATTTACCCTTTCAGATATGTGGTCAGTAAATGCAAGGATTAAAACACACAACACACACAAACCATGTAATATAGAAGATTTACTTAGCTTTGATTAAAGATGTATTACAGATGATACGATACAGGATAAATACAGCATATTCAATCCAGGGAACCCCTCAACTTCTGAAATGTCAGAACGTTCTGGAAGCCAACGGTCTGTTCAAGGTCCAGGCACATTCACATTCATGTCCTGGAAGAAGTTCACTGCTATTCTCTATTGTCTAACCTTTTAAAGCCTTGATGGAAGGCGCAAAGAAGCTGGTTTTATCTGGTACTAACAAAAGACTAGCCAAAATGGTCCCGAGACAATGTGACCATCTGTGAGTGACCATCTGTGAGCTCAGAAACATACATTTTTATCTATATAGATAGACGTAATTACTTATAAAACTATTACTAAGTTTCTTGTAATTCAATAACTAAAGTTTTATATATGAATATAGACCCATACTACAAAAGGCTAAGCATTCTGTTGTCCATGATAAAAACTAGAAGGGCTAAATACATTTAGACAATAACACAGCAATTGTGCAGAGGACACAGGACAGCTCTGAATTTGTGACAGGATCAACAGTTTTCTCTGAATCATACAGGGCTGGTATTCCTAGACCATGTGCTGCTACTTTCAAGTAATATCACACTGGTAAAAGTTTTGCTAGGGCCACCTCTTGGGCATACCTGCATAACCCTGGCGATTCAGTGAGACACTAGTTTTTAGCTAGTGTCCTTCGGTGGTGGACTCCTCCAAATAAGTATTTTTTTTCTTTTTTAAACCATTGAAGTTTTTGCATCTGAACCTTCTATCAACATCTGCTTGTTTATTCGCCTTGAGCTACCTAGAAGTTTCCAGATTGTTTACCCTCAGTGTGTACCTTGGGGACCGTACCCAGACCCCCTGTGTGGGCCCGGCCTGTAATATTTGCATTGGGTCTTGGGTTCTATGTTAGGCACTCGCCTTGGCACGAAGTGTTACATTAGCTGCAGGGTGCTATAGAGGTCTATGGCCTTGGTCCCTTTCTTTAGTTCCCAGTCCCTGAAGACCCCTTTGATGGGTATGCCCACTATGACAGGTGAAGCCTGGACCTTTTCCGGCCCAGTGCCATGGATAAGGTAATACGGGGTTTCCCTTTTTATATGGACACCAGATCCTGGCTTTATACAACACTATTCGTAGGTCATAGCACTCTATCCAGTCTGGTATGCAGAAGTTTTGGGTGGTGTTCACTTTATTGTGTAACTTCTGCCATTTTGTTTCTAATGCTTCTCAGCAAGAGCTTTTATATTTGTCAGTTTTTCCCTACTGTTTGGGCTTAAACTTAGAAGGATGCATCATACCTTTCGGGTGACATGTTTCCATTTGCCTGAGAACGCACAAAGTCAGTTGCTGCACTCCTGTGGCCATATTCTGCAGGAACTTGGGCAGCACTGGGGTTATAGCAGCTTCTTCTCCAGACACACAAAACCCCCATCGATTCTGCACTCCACTGGGGGTGCCCTCACTAGCAATGGCGGATCAGAGCTTGTGGTCCACAGACAAGCCTATAGGAGACAGAGAACACCACTCAGGGTGATAGTTCCCTTGTCATGGGGCATTGCCCTAAGACGTTTCTCCCTTTATCTGGCTAGGTCTCCCTCTCAGGCAGGCACCATGTGGCCTGTGTGACTAAAGCAGATTTCGCCACCACCAGACGCCTATAAGGAGGCAGAGTCTGCACGCTGATGTCACATCGCGGCCATCTTTCTTGTGAGATATCAATGTTACTTTGCCTGTCCAGCTTGCACTGCTTGTAGTGCCATCTCTTTGAGAGTTTTTTACTTGATTTTAAGAAAAAGCACTATATTTGCCATTTTTTCCCCTCACGAGGCCCCTCATAGAGCCTACCATAGGAAATGCGGCGGGAAGAAGACCTGAGCGCCAACACCACGCCATAGGCACCTGTCATCCCCAGAGGGGAACCGATGAGGTGAGCGGCTATTGCACACAGGTGGAGAGCACGGATATTTATTTGTTGTACTTCCTGGTGGATTAGTTACATCAAGATATTTTAAGACACTGAGACAACTTATTTAACTTTTTATGAATTTGTATTTAGCAATTTATGGATAAGGTCATGATTGCAATATTATCACCAGTGTGATATCTTTTTTTAATAATTACATGTTTGTTTTGGTTTATTGGACATTCAGTAGCGCAGAACTTATTGAATGGTCACCCCCACTCTTTGGAGTGAGTGATTTCTGTTGGCATTTGCACCATTCTCAACCTGAGACATACCAGACCTCTGGATCCAATCTGTGATTTCAAAAGGGTACAAAATCAAATTTCTGTTTGTGCCCCCTCCTTGCTTTTTACCTTCTAACTGCCTTGTACCAACTTAAGGCACAAAGAGTGATTGTACCAATTCCCCGTAAAAAACTATTTTCAAGGTTTTTACTTAAGCAAGTCCACAAACTAATTGAGGCCATTCGCTCAATACTAGACAGATTTCTTTGTGTTTCGATTTTCAAGATGCAATCTAGGACATCAAGGCAAGGGCATTTTCTGTTATTAGTGGACATGCAGGATGCTGTACTCTATAATCCCATTTTCCAATCACACCAACACTTTTTCTACTTTTGGTTGGTGGAGGCCAGCACTTCCATTTTGTGGCACTGCCATTTGGGCTCTCTGCTGCATCCTGAGTGTTCACAAAAGTGCTTGTCCCACTTTTGGCTCTTTGACAAAACCATGGTGGTCATATCACAGGTTACCTGGACAATGTTCGAATTTCCAATCTTGCCATAGATATGTCCAAGGTAGAGATACTGCGCTGTCTAGTGAGCCATACTACTAAAAAGTAGTGACGGTGAATATTAGGTTGTGCTGCAGCTTAAATGTGAGATACACACAATATAATAATTTCAAAAAAGTAAACTGCGCAGCATAAGACTGTAAAGATATGGTAACCTATGTCCACCTAAAATCAATGTCCATATCAGATGGAGGATATGATTACTCCCAATCAAATGATAAAAAACACTAAAATACAGGGATCTACGATGTAACCATGTGAATCAAAGTAATTGAACGTAAGTACATTAAAAATTGGTCACAAAATAAATATCAGAGCTGAGAGTCCTCTGAGAAGTTCACACCAACAGAAAGTCCTCTGAAAAAGCAGTTTTCACACTCAAGTGGTATTCACAATTGCATAGAATGTCCTCAGTTCACTGATTATTGGTGACCTAAAACAGAAGACACCCAAGAAGTAGTGATTTGGGATAGAAAGATTCCTCCACCTGAGAAATTACTGCCGCTTACCAGCTGTGTTGATCTCTTTTTAGGGAGATCGCAACCGCCTGTGGCTTATACCCCAGCCAGAGTCTCTATGTTTGTCAGACAGATGTCACCTCTCCTCTGGTGGAATTATCCCTGAGTAACTCATGGTCAGCAGTTCCCCATGTTAAAAAAGAAGGCTTCCATAGTGTAATTCCATAAACATTTAATAATCATAAAAAACAAGATTGCACTTACAAAATCTTCAAGAGTAAAAAGCGTGTCATAAATGGTTCAAGCCGACCGGCTCTCGATAATCGCCAGTTGCTTCCGGGACCTCGCGTTGTTTGTGGTGACATCAGCACGCTGCTCCTCCCTACGCCGTTTCGTCACAGATGACATCGTCCAGGGGCACATATCTTGCCATAGATATGGAAAATTCATGCCTTCAAACTATTTGGGGCATGGTAACAGATGCGAGTCTTACAGTTTGTGACAGACAGCTCCCTGACTGGCCAGGGGCATGGTCCCAGGAGGAGTGAAAACTACCCATCAACATTCTGGAATCAAGAGACAATTTAATGGTTCTCAAGCATTGGACCTTCCTTCTACAAGGTCACCTATTCAGTATACAATCCTACAATGCCACAGAAGTGTCCAACATAAATTGTCAGGGGAGCACCAAAAGCTTAGCAGCCATAAAAGCGATGAGTCTAAAACTGTCATGAGCAGAACATTACATTCCAACTCTCTGTCCACATTCTAGGAGTGGAGAGTTGGCTGCTGGATCTCATAATCTAGAAGAGTGGATGTAAAGAAGTGCCAGGTATCCAATAAAAGTGGGTTTAAAAAGGCACTATTTAGAGTAGCAACAAATGAAATCAAGCCAACACATTTCGAGGGAATAAAGACTCCCCTTCTTTAGTGTTGTGGCTGCATGCTTACGGAGAAAATTCTTAAATCAAGTATGCCTGTGGTGAAAATATTAGATGGAAAAATATCCGAGTGTCTGCTGTGACTGCAGAGGCAGCTTCCCTAACCACCTAACCTGTCCACATCTAGATCCAGGGAGGTGGTCTCGGAACCCTAAAATCTTTCAAAATCTCTGATATAGGCAGGGAAAACCAGATGTAGACTTGCTGACATCCTGGTGCAAGAAAAAACTGAACAAATTTATAGCCAAGACCAGGAATCCTTTTGCCTTCGCAATAGATGCTCTGGTGATTCCTAGGGCTCAATTCCATGTGGTTTATGCCCTCCCCACAATCATGATTCTTTGCTGACAAGATTGAGAAGAAAACAGCTTTGGTGATTGTAATCAACGTGGCCCAAAGAACGTGGTAAACAGACTTCCTCCGTTTCCTGGCGGGTTAACCCCGGCCTCTTACAAGCAGGCTAAACTTAATGGCCCAAGGTCCTGTGTTCCAACTTGCTTCTCAGTCACTGGCTTTGTTGACTTGACCTTTGAAACCCAAATCCTAAAGAATAAAAGTATTTCTTATTCAGTTTTACCACTTAACTCAGAGCAAGGAGCTCCATCTCCCACAAGATTTACAATTGCACATATAAAGCTTAAAGAGGAACTGCAGTCTGCTCACATAATTTGTAATAAAAACATCTTTGCCATTCTGAAGCTTCCCGCCAACCACTTTGCATATTATATTATATTTACTGTGATTCTGTACTTGCCAAATATGCTGCAGAAATCTTCCTCCACTGAGTCTGGCTGCAACCATTTAACTGTGGGCAGCTGAAGCTACTGCCTGTTCACTTCCTGGATTTACACACACACACAAGAGGGACACCTCCAGCTCTGCAGCCCCCAATTTGCCCTCTTGTGACTCATCCCCCCTCCATTTCTGGCAAACTCTCATAAGAGTAAGAGAGAGAGCTGTGCATGATGTCATAAGCCTAAGCTTTTTACCAGACAAGAAATAGGAAGTGGGCTGTATAAGGTATTTACTGTCAGAAAAAAATATGTTTTACTATCCAACGTTAAAACAACAAGGGCAGAAGATTTAATAGATGGAAAGTTGAAAAAAATGACTGAAGGTCCGCTTTAAAGTGTTACTAAACCCACAACAGTAAAATCAGTCTGTATATGCAGTAAAGCATGCGTGTTATACTCACGGTGGAACCTAAGGGGTTAATCCTCTGCACTGTGTGTAAAGGCTGCTTGATCCTGTCTTCTCTGATTCCCCCCCCCCCCCCCCCTTTTCTTTTACTGTGCCCAATCCATTTGCTGATAGTATGGAGCCTTGGAGGCACATGCTCAGCTTGGTGTGTATTGCTGGAGGGTTTTTTTTTTTTTTTTGGGAGGGTACATGTGATCAGCACAAGGCCAATCAGCACTGTCCAGACAGAGGATCAGGGGTCATGCAGCCTCATAGGACAGTCAGAGGAGAATGAAAACCCCTCCTACAAGCTTTAACCAATGCTGGGCCAACACTGATAAAAGTCATAAGACTGCTATCTACTGCTGATGAGAAAAGGTATGTAGCAGTTTATATTTACTAAAATAATTGCATTTTCATGTTCTGTATACTGTTGGTGACCAGATATAGTGAATGCAGGGTCCTACCTTTAGCAACACTTTAAGCCTCTACCTCTACTCTATCCATCATATTTTGGCTTTTCTTCAGTTTGGTCTTGACCAGCGTGTGGCTCTGAGTACACACAAGGGACAGGCTTAAGCCTTATCCATCCTCTTTCAGAAATCTCTTGCAATCCCTTATCAGGACCTTTCTAAAAGGAGTTGTTAACATAATTCCCCCAATTTCACCTCTTTTGTTACCTTGTGATCTCAACTTGGTACTCTCTGTTCTTTAGAGACCACCCTTTGAACCGAATAAAGACATTCAGTTTGGAAGAACTCACCCCTCTCTATTTTATAAAGACCCTTTTCTTGTTTTTTGCGCAAGGAAAAGGTGATCTTGAGACCAGTAGCTTCTTTTTACCTGAGGTGGTCTCCATCTGCCCCAAAACCTGGCAGGGAGATTGCCTTACATTGTTTAGATGTGGTTGACTTGGCAGCCACTACCTATTTTCCCAAGATGGTGGCAATTTTGGTGTTCTACCCAGAGGGTCTTGTAGAGGACACCCTGCTTCCCGCTCCACCATTGCCAAATGGATGAGCTCATTTCCAGGGCCTACATCCTTAGGGGAGATTCAGAAATGCGTCTAAATTTCCTTTGCCTCTAAAGCCTGATCCACATTCGCATCCCGCTCCAGAGGCTACTGACAGGCAGTGAGGAAGCGATGGGACGCCTCCTCACCACCTGTTTTAACGCTATTTTTGATGACAAATGTGCTTCAAAAGCGTACATTGCATGTGGTTATGGGGCGTTTGCAGCGCTTCACTAGTGACTTGAAGTTGAGGAATCACTACATGTCGGATGAACTTTCCGGCATATAAACATACCAGTCCATTGCCTATCGCAGCCTAATCGGGGGGGTTGGAGGGCAAAAAGAACGTGGCTCAACCGCACATTTTTGACACCCCCCTTCCCCAACTGCAAGTCTAAATGAA
Source organism: Lithobates septentrionalis (assembly GCA_037952835.1). Taxonomy (NCBI): domain Eukaryota; kingdom Metazoa; phylum Chordata; class Amphibia; order Anura; family Ranidae; genus Lithobates; species Lithobates septentrionalis. Next base: position 10,319,530 of record JBBDGP010000440.1, on the reverse strand, counting down.
GCCTTAAGGCAAAGGTTCCTAGCTTTCCCATCAGAGCCATTTCCGGAGCTGTTGGTGTCTCCTGGGCTTTTCAGTATCAGGCATCTGTATCCCAGGCTTGCAAAGCCTCCACCTCATCACGTTTTCCAAATTTTACCAGATGGACGTTCAGACCTTAGCTGATGCGAGCTTCAACTGCAAAGTGCTTCAAGCTGTTGTACAAATATTTTACTCTGGTTCCTTAAAGCTAGGTTCACTCTAGCCCACACTGTGCTTTCTGGGTGCGAGAATCTCATTGATTCCCGCAGCCAAATCGCACTTCTCTTGTGAGACGTGTGGGGCTGCCATTCATTCTGAGTGGCAGCCCCACACATCTCAGCCCACAGCGTGGGTGTGGGAACCCCAGGGAAACCACATGGTCAAAAAGACCATGCGATTTCCCTGCGGCCGCGTTTTTAATAAGGTGCATGCATCTTTTTTAGAGCGTTTCACGTGGCACAGCAGCCCATTCAAATGAATAGACTGCCATGCCCGAGCAAACACGGGACTTATGGCTCGCACTAGTGTGAACCAAGCCTAAACCCTTGTTTCTTAGGAGATAGTTTTAGGTTGGTATGTTGTTGCCCACCCCTCGGTTTTAATGCTTAGTTATGTCCCATGGTCTATAAATGCCAGTCCTATCCTGTCTTGTATGATTAAGATAATAGAAAATTTGACTTACCTGTAAATTCCTTATCTTTTGAGTACAGGACATATGAAGCTCCCCCCTGTGCATTGTTCACCCTTTTTTATAATAATATTATAAAACTTAAAAGAAGTTCGGGCTTCCTAAAAAAAAATATAAAATAAAATATGTATACTCGCCTAGATGGATGCAGCATCGATCCGCTGCTGTATGTGTCCCCTGCTGCCTCTGCACTGAGAACTGAGCGATCGAACACTGCTGATCACTCAATTCTCCCCTTTGCTCTGAGCAGAGAGTGGTGACTGTCAGTCACCAGCTCTCTGTTCTTCCCCTCCAGCGCCTACTGGCTCAGCTGTAAAGTCGGGATCAACCCAGTGCTTGAACCGCCTAAGTGAGGTCAACCTACAGCAGACTTTAGACCACTGTCGGCTGAAAACAGGTCACAGGAGTGCAAAACGAACCATACTCCTGTGTTCCATAGGAGAAGCAGGGCCAAAAAAGCTTTGCTGGTAGATGGAATCCAGTCCACTCATATATTTCCCCGAGGTTATCTAGTGACCTATGATAGTGACCTATCAGTCTGCTTGCTTCCAGATTATTGCAAACTTTCCCCAAGTGTGGTTCTATCATTTGATATTCTGGCTCTGGTTTAAATAACATTGCAATTTTTATTTTTATTTCATACTTACCGATTCTTGTTGCACATTGCAGGCAAAGATTCAGGGAGAGCATTTACTTTCTCTTCAAGACAAAGAGCAACAAGCATTACTTGCTTTAGAAGAGATGGAGCTTCAAAAGAAAGCCATTCAGACTCAGACTGAAAATCAGCTTCAGGAAATGCAGCAGGAACTTGAAGAATGTAGAACGGTATGCTATTTATTATTCCTCGTTCATTCCTTGTTCATTGGAAATGCTAACAGTCTAGTTGGATGATTACCTTTTGTATTGCTGAGTGTAATAGCTTTTCGGAAAAAACCTTTGAAATTGCCGTTCAGCTGCAAGCAGGAAAATGTTGGTTGACTGACTTTAGGATGAAAACAAACAAACTATATAAGTTACTGTTGCATGTATTGTAGCTGTATGCCTATATACATGTACAAATATGCACATTTGTCCATGCCAAAATTCGTTATATGTATATAAAGCCAAAACATTTAAATGTTTGCTTTGGATAGAATGGTGAGGGGTTAGAACTCCTATAAGGCCAAAATAAAAGCTGCATTCCTCACAGCACTCAACTGTGTAATGATGGGTGCTCTAAGTGAAATCCATTGATGGTGTTGTGCCAGAACCGGATGCAAAAATGCCAAGTCACTAGCACTCCAAATAAATGCATTTCATGTGTTTATTGTGAAGACAGCATAACAAAACACATAAGAAACAAATGTTTTGGGGCCTCCCCTTCTGAAGCATAAATATCCATTAAAGGTATATGTTCCTCCTAAGCTCTTTGTGCAACAATATCTCTTGGAATTCTCCAAAAAAATGGTTGTTTCTGAGGTAGACCTGGCTGTCTCTTACCCCAATAAATCTGTCACGGTTCTGTTTGAGGACTTGCTTACTTTCAGGGTTCCTTTAGATAAGTGTTTTAAGGCTTTGTTCAATGGCATGAGTGACGAGTTGTGTCAATTATCGTATATTGTAGCTCTGTCTGTAGAAATGCAGTGAATTCTCTGGCTAAGGTGTTTGTTTTTTTGAACCAGGCTGTAAAAAAAGACTGAAAAGAATGTTATTTGAAGATGAACACCTTGTTTAGAGAGTCTTTAGATGCCTACATCAAGAAGATTACAGGTGGAAAGAGCACCCTTCTTCCCAGAAAAAAGATGAGGGTCTCCTCCAGAAAGTCAGGTCCCTTGACTCAGAGGAATTTGTCCTTTCATTCCCCACATGCACCTACATTCGTGGCTAAACTGGGCAATTCCTTTCACTGCAAATCTTTATTCTCTAGGCCCTCAAAAATAGGTTCCAAGTCCCCTTCACAGTGAAGGGGTGTCCCCACTGGGATCAATGGTGGGATGTGTGCTGAATGCAGGCCGCTGGTACGGGAGGTTCTCTGGGTTCAAACTGGAGATTCAGATCTGATCCCACCATAGTTTTTAGCTGTCAAATGTGTCTTGGTCTTTTCAGCGCAGAGCAGACTTACTAAAAGCTGTATCCCAAATTTTGGCTTAGGAAATTTGTAATACAGGTCCCTGAGGAGAGGTATCAGGGATTCTACTGGAACCTGTTCATGGTTCCCAAACTGAATGAGGTCAGGCCCATTATGGACCTAAAATTGTTATACCCTTTTCTGAAGGTCACAAAGTTCTGGATGAAATCTGCGCAGCAGTCCTTCTGCTGGGTGAATTCTTAGCATCGATCGATATCAAAGATGCGTTTCTTACACATTCTTCTCTTTTCTTCACATCAACATTTCCTTCGTTTTGTAGTGGAGAACAACCATTTTCAGTTTGTGGAATTTTGGCTTAGCCATAGCTCCCCAAGCTCCTCCCTTAACAAAATTCTTGGCTCCAGTATTGGCCTTGTTGCGGTCAATAGGTGTTCATGTCCTAGGATACCTGGATAATCCACTATTACAAGAGGGGTCCCAACAGGTTTAGTTCACAACCTACAGAAGTCGTTTTTTAAACTATTCCAGCATCTGGATTGCCTGGGATTGCTGCGAGATATGATCAAAACAAGTTGCCCCTTTCCACAGGGAAACATGTTTCCCTAAGGGAGCAGGCTTGGGCCATGTGATCCACTGCAAATCCCTTGGTGAGAACATCCATGAACATCCTGGGTGTTGTGGTGGCCTTGTTGGAGGTGGTCCCATATGCTCAATGTCATTCCAGACCCCAGCAGTATAACATTCTGTCAGCCTGGAATAGGTCAAACCTGTCTCTGTATTATCCTATGTGCCTGTCGTCCAGGCCAAGGAATTCCTTGATGTGAATGTCAGAGGAGTTCAGGGAGATCTGCTATTGCTGGGGTATTCCGGACATCGACCTCTTGAAATCCAGGTTGAACTGGACAGCTTTGTGTCCATCAATATCATGTTCAAGATACCAAGTGCTACATCCAAGATATAGGATCTACTAAAACTAAAATAAATGCATATATGGACTTTATAGGTACCACATATCACTTTGAATTTTTTTTTATTTTTTTTTATATCATATGAAAAAAGTGTTTAAAACCGTTACATAACTCTATATTTGCCCCAAATGATGGACAGAGGACCTTCCCCACTATATACTTTGTACTTAAAGCGATAATTCAGTATAGAATTTTGGTGGTGGGGGGGCGAAGGGTGGGTTCACCAGGTTCCACCATCCTTGTCATGCTGTTCTACATATTTCACGGTCACCCGCTTCTTCAGGAGCAAATGAGGGTGCAGCATTTTTCTTTGTACAGAGGGGGGGGGGGGGAGTAGAGGCTGTTATCCAATTGCAAAATTGTGGGCCAAAGCCCCACTTCTGTAAGACCTGATATAAGTAGGGCCAGGAAAGGGAGTCAAACGCCTTCCTGATATTGAGTGATGACATTATTAGGAGCATTTAACAACATTGTGCTGCTTCAATCAAAAGAATAGCCCGATTTATGATATCCCCTGCTTGGAGTAGGGGTATAAAGCCAACTTGACCTTTCTGGAAATAAGCCTTGCAGCCATGACTTTTGCCAGCAATTTACGATTAGGGATATCGGACAAAAATTCACCTAGTTAGTTATTCAGTGTGGGGCTTTGGAATCATACAAACCGATGCCAATAGTGATTCCGGACTAAATCGATGGCTGTGTCTTAAATAGTTAAAGGCTGCAGCCAATAAAGCATATTTCATATAATATGTTGCAGTGTACCTGTCCAGACCTGGTCTTTTATTAGATTTTAAAGACTTGATGGCTGTCAATGCTTCAGATACATCTATAGGTTGCTTTAAGGCTTCCTAAAATGCATCTTGCATGTGTGGTATGTTAAGAGAGTTAAGCAGAGCATCTGCTTGTGCAGTTCACAGGACTGTTAGCAAATTCTGCTACTATCTTTGCTGGATCACTAGAAAGTGCTCCTATAGGGAGGCATAGGCGTGGTATGTAACTTGGGTCTGTGCATCACAGCTGGTTTGCCAAGAGCGTATATTGTTTATTTCCTTTCCAATCGAACTTTTGCATTGTTTGGCATAGTTGTTTCTTGGATTGATGTACAAGTACAAGATTGAGCTCACGAGTGGCCCAGTCTGGATCTTGTTTATTTTTTATTTTTTTTAACAATCAAAGGTGCTTTATTGGTATAATTCAGGGTAGTAACAGTAGGCAGATTCAAACCAATTTATTGAATGTGGATCTTTTAAAGGCTTTTACTTTCTCTTGGAAGTGCTCTCCAGCTGTTGAAGGTGATTCACACATTGCTGTTTTTAAGGGACAAAGCCAGTTTAATTCAGTCACCCCTAATCACCACCTTATCGGCCTCCCACAGTGTCAATGGGTAGATTGTTTCGTTGCAGTTTTATTTAAGGTATTCCATTATGAAATGACGCATATAGGCGATTCATCCAACAATAGTTCATCATTAAGAGTCCTGTTGTGCTCAGCAGGGGCTGCCCATAGTGAGGAGAGAGTGAGGGTCACTGCACTGTAATCTGACCCGAGGGTCAACTGCTATGGTTAAGGTTTGAACTGAAGTTAGAAGATTGAGCAATGTAAAAAAAAGTAATCTAATGTGAAAGAAGGTGTTATGGGGAGAGGAGTAAATTGTGTAGTCCCTGGTAGTCGGGTTAATTTCACACCAACATTCAGGTAGTGGTGCGCACACTAAAGTTAATTTTAGGATACACAAACTCAATATATTACCCAATTTGAATAGGTACCCAACATCTGGAGGCTTAAAGGAGTTGTAAAGGCAAAAGGTTTTTTATCTTAATGCATTCTATGCAAAACCTACTGTGTGCATCAGCCTCCTCAGCACCCTCCTAATTACTTACCTGAGCTTACTTACTTGAGCCCCCCTCATACAATGGCGGCGGCAGCACCCGACAGCTGATGGAAACATTAGCTGTGGGTACTGACATCGCTGGACTCCAGGACAGGTAAGTGTCCTATTATTAAAAGTCAGCAGCTGCAGTGTGTGCAGCTGCTGGCTTTTAATTTTTGAAGCGGTGGGCGAACCTCCGCTTTAAGGAGAAAAATTACTTATTTACAAAATTTTGTAACCAAAACTAAACTTTTTTTTTTTTTAATTTTCATTTAGCAAAAAATAAACTCAGAGGTGAATAAATACCACCAAAAGAAAGCTCTGTTTCAAAACAATGATACAAATTTAGTTTGGGTACAGTGTAGTATGACCGCGCAATTGTCCATTCAAAGTGCGACTGTGCTTAAAGCTGAAAATTGGCCTGGGCAGAAAGGGGGTGAAAGTACCCCGTATTGAAGTGGTTAACTAGTTAAATAATTGAGAGTGGTATTAAACACAAAACCAAAAATGTAATATAATGTAGCTTACCAGTCCTTCTATGTGGTGGATACATTAGTTTTCTCTTTTAGGCTTTTTTCACCTGGTGATCTGGCCAGTAACACGCATCCTGTAGAGTGCCCCCCACTCTGGATAGAGTAGCACAGGGACACCTTTGGACAGCAGCATTGCCAGTCTGGGGGGAGAGGAATGTTGGATGTACTTAAATACACTAACAAATTGAAGCCAAACTCCAACTCTCACTGCAGTTACACAAACAGCAAACTGTTTTTTCTTTTTCTTTTGGAATAAAGATTTTACATTAATAAATAAAAGCTGATCATTGTAAGCACCCCTGTCAGTGGTAAATGATTGATCTTGTTCTGTTGAAAAACAAGAAACTTGCTGGCCAGGTCACCCGGTGATAATTAAGGAAATAAAGCCTAAAAAAGAAAACTAATGCAGCCACCACATCTAAGAATTGTTAAGCTGCAAGATGATAAATGTTTTTTCTTTTGGGTTTTATATTGCTTTTAAAACCTAACTTAACAGTTTAAAGCAGTGAAATAAGTTGTGCAAAGCCTCATAGTTTATTTTCTAACTAGAATAGAAAGGCCTGTTCCATTCCACCATGCTGTAGAGAATGACCCTTGTTTTTTTCTGGAAGCAGTATTCTCTCTACAGAGATAAAATCCACACCCCACTAAGTCAGAGTTAGAGCGCTCATTTCAGCAGGGAGCCCTGAGCTTTGCTGCCTGTAGAGCAATAATTATTACAGACCTCTGCAAAGAAACCACTGCTTCCACACAGAGCAAGGATACTTCTCTACAGCATACTGGTGGTAGACGATTTTTTTTCTCAGAATATGGCTGTTTTCTAAGGAAAACCAATATTAGGACATTGCACACTTTTTTTTTTTATTGCATGCAAAATATATTTAGCTGGTTCAGTTTAGTTTTTATTATTTTTAAACCTAGTCTAATGCATATTATTCATGCTTTACTATGTTTTTTGCACATGGCGGTTGGAAATGTATACAATTTTTACCCTACTACTTATCTATCTTGACAGAGAATACTTGAACTAGAAAGCTTCCTTGCAAAAGCTTCACAAGACAGTAACAGCAAAACAGGAGAATTGTCAACACGGATTGAATGTGAAACAAACAAGCACAATGAAGAGATAAGTACACTTATGGAGCAACATAAAAAAGAACTTGAACTTCATAGTCAAGAATATGAAAAGTTATTGAAAGAGAAACTTGAAAGTATTAAACAAGAACATGATGCCAGCATTATTGAGAAGAAAGAGCAGTTTCAACAAGAAAAGGATCTGCTGCTGAAAGAGAAAGAGCGAATGTTTCAGGCTCATATCGAAGAAATGAACGAGAAGACCTTGGAGAAACTAGACGTAAAGCAAACAGAGCTGGAAGCCCTCTCATCTGAACTGTCTGAAGCCCTTAAACTCCGTCAGGAGATGGAACAGAAGCTTTTGGCATGTCAAAATAAGATGGATGAGATGAAACAGGATTATGAAGCTCAACTGAATGAGCTGCAGAAGCAGCATCAAGTGCAAATCGGTACAATTGAAAAGGAAACAGAAATTCTAACTCAAGGGGTAGAAAAAGATTTGAAGGAAGAAATGAATGGTCTTAAACTTTTGTTGCATGGTAAGGAGAAAGACCTTGAAAATATTCAAGCAGAAAAGCAGAAACTTAGTGAAACTCTGGAAAAAGCTGAAGCTGATTGTAAGGCTGTCTCTTCTCAGTTGAATGAATTACAGTGCTTACATCTGAAGAAGATGCAGGAAGATGCAGAAGCTTTTGAGGCTCGGCTAGCAGAACTGCAAGCGAAGATGGATGCTGTGACCCAGGAGAATGTTCATCTGAAAGATTTGGTAAAAGAAAAAGAATCAGCATGTAGTAATTTGACTTTACAGTTGGATTCTTTTAAGGAGCAGGTGCAGAACCTTTCATTACAGATTGAAGAGCAAACCATGAACATGAACGGCCGAATGAATGCTCTTACATTGCAGTCTGAGACCAAGATAAATGAGTATAAGTGTCAGATAGAAGACTTGAACAGAATTGTGTTTGAAAAAGAGAATGAAAACTTGAAGCTCAAAGAAACGCATGGTCAAATTATTTTAGAACTGAATCAAAATGTGTCTTCCAAAGAAGAGAAAATGGCATCTTTGCAAGAAGAACACCAGGCAAAAACTAAAACACAAAATAATAAGATTGAAAAAATGAAGCAAAGAATTAAAGAAATTCAGGAGGCCTCCAAGAAGAAATACTTGGAGCTGGAAAATAAGATGAAAGAGGAGCTTGAAAAGAAACAAGTTGAACTCAATAATAAAGAAAAGCAGTTTAATGAGAAAATGCTGGAAATGGCCCAAGCCAGCTCTGAAGGAATTAATGAGACAATGTCTCAGCTGGGGCAAAACCACAAGGAGCAGATACAAAGTATCAACGAGATTCACCAGCGACTGATGGAGGAGACTATTCAGGGCTGGGAGAGCAAGCTTAGCCAGCATGCAGAAGAACTGAGAGAAAAGCATGAGCTTGAACTTCAGGAAAAAGAGCAAGAGGTAGTAGAAATTAAACAGCAGTTTACTAATCTGAGAAAAGAAAAGAAAGAAGCGGATAAACAGATAGATGAACTGAAGGAAGAGAAAAATAAATTAAGCATCTCCTTTAATGAATTACAAGAGCTGCTAAATCAGGCATCTGCTCAGGTTTTAGTCTTAACTAATAGTGAAAATAATTTTAAATCTCAGCTTGAAATATTGCAAAACAAATATACTACCTTGATGGATGAAAAGATGGTGCTTGAGGAGCAGCTGAATTTGCTTAGATCAGAGGTAGAGGAGGGTAAAGGCAAAACGAATGAACTGCTTGGTAAATTGCAAGAAGCTGAAGGAAAATGTCAGTCACTTGAGGCCTGTCATAATAAAGAAATGGCAGATAAGCTCTTACAAAAAGAATCTCAGTGCAGTCGCTTGTTACGTGAACAGGAAAATAATTTTGAATTACACTACAAAGAAATTGTTTCACTGTTAGAATCTTTGACAGTGGCACTCAGTAATAAATATAGTGATCAAGTAAGCAGGTTGATTCCAAGGATTACACATTGTGAAAATGGAATATTTAAAGTTCAAGGATCTGTATCAAAACATATGGCTACGATTCAAGATTTAGAAACTCAGCTTGAACGAATAAATAAAGAATTCTCTTCTGTAAACCTTTCCCTGATCCAGGCTACCCAGCATTTGCAGGAAAAAGAAAATGTGATATTGGTTATGAAGGATGAATTGGATGCTCTTGTTATGGAGAAAGAGATGTTACAAAAAGAAGGAGGAAATCAGCAGAAGGTTGCTGATGAAAAAGAATCTTGCATCACAGAGCTAAGAAAACAACTTTCAGAAAACATCAACTCTGTTACATCTCTAACTGCTGCTTTAAAAGAAAAAGATGGAGAGTTTAATGAACTTAAGCTGAAGCTTGAGAACAGTGTGGATTTAGAAGAAAAGGAGAAGGCCATAGTTTTCCTTACTTCACAGCACAAAGAGAGCCAACAGCACCTTCAGAATCAGATCCAAAGTTTAACATCTAAAATTGAGGAAATAAGTAAAGAAAAAACACGTTATGCAGAAGAAGCAGGCACACTGAAAAATAAGTTGGAAGAGTGGAAGAAAAAGGCTGAAGTTAAGTTCACACAAAACCATCAAACAATTAAAGAACTACAAGGAAAAATTGAAATGGTCAATAGCCAACTAACAGAAAAAGATGACCAGATATGCAAGATTAAAGAAGACTTGAACAATTATCAGAGTAAGAATGCAAAAGAAATAAGCAAAAGGGAGACAGAATTGGCCTCCAAGTTAGAGAGCCAAAGTTCAAGAATTCAAGAAATGAATGCTGAGCTTGCCAAACTCGCAAATGAAAAAGCTGGTTTAATGCAAGAAATAGATAGGCAGATTGAGCATCAAAGTATAGAGAAGAAAGAATTAAAACTGCAGCTTGAACAGATTCAAACTGTTGCATCAGAAAAAGATGGCTACTCCATAGAAGCTCAACAACAAGTAAACATACTACACCAGGAAATCTCAAGCTTGAAAGAAGATTTTAGCAAGAGACAGTCTGAGTGGGAAGCATTGAAAGCAGAGCTGACAGACAGTAAAGAGAAAGCACTGAAAGCGCTTGAGGAACAGTTGGCTGCTGAAAGTACTAAAAAGATAGCTGAATTAAAGAAAAAAGCAGAGCAGAAAATTGCTTCAATCAAGAAGCAGCTAACATCTCAGTTGGAAGAGAAGGAAAAATCTAAGCAAGATCTGGAAATTCAGCTTAATGAGCTAAGAGATCAGGTTCAAACAGAATGCCAAAAGGTTCGAGTAGGGTGGCACCAAGAAAAAGAAGAATATGAAAACCGATATTCATTGTTGTTAGAGCAATACAATAGCAAAGAAAGCGAATTAGCAAATGTTAGAAGAGATATAACGTTAAAAGAACAGAGAGTGAAAGAACTGGAAGACGCTCTGGAGGATGTCCAGAAAAAGCTTTCTGAAACTGAACAGAGTCTTAAAGAGAGAGAATCAAGCATGGTAAATGAAATGGAAGCAGAAAAACTAAAAATTAAGCAGTTGTCTTCCAAACATCAGGAAGTTTTACTTTCTTTACAGGAACAATTAACTGACAAAGATTCAGAGCTGAAAGCTTGCATGGACAAATTGGAGGAGAAAACAAAGACATGTGAAGAGTTACAAGTGCTTTTTGATGAAATTCAGTCTCAAGAGAATGCACTAAAGATAAAGCTTCAAGGAGCCGAAGGTGAAGTACAGAAATTCCGCAAGGAAGTAACCAAATTGCAGAAAGACATGCGCACTTTACGAAAGGAACATAATCAAGAGTTGGATTTGGTAAAGAAAGAGCTGTTTGAAGAAACCGAGCAAAAAATAAAGTAAGTCTTGAAGAATTTAGGTGGAGTTCTACTGTGACACTCATTGATTTTTTTCAATATTGTAGATTTTCCTAAATATGAGTTTAACACTTGCTCTTCTTAATTGCTGCTGGTAAAATTCTATACCTTAAAGCCTGTTCGAGGAAGGGTTGGAATCTCTGGCATTGAATCAGCTTAAAGTAAACAATCCTAATATATGGTGTTGCTGTTTCTCACAGTGTATGTTTGTCAGTCTGCCAACTTAGTGAAAACGGTACACTCCATGTGTGACTGACTGATGTTACAACTAATTGTAGTAATCTAGCCTGGCTCTTGATTTAGGTGGTGTTAAGGCTAGAAACATTTTCTAGGGCCTTATTCTTCAACTAGGTCCTTCCATGCAACCTGCCATTGCAACCATGTCCATCTGCCCGACCTTACTTGTGTGGTCCAAGGTTGTGTTCTAGGATCCTGCGCCTATCCTAATGGATCCGTCTGACCTCCAGCAAAAGGAGCTTCTGCCTGTGGCCCTACTCTATTGTGTTCTTCAAGCAGATGATGATGGGAGGTGTAATTACACCCCTGCTAAAATCTTCTCTTTACTGTGAAAATTATGCACGCTGTCATCTCATATTTATAACCAGGAATTGATTGACAGCTGAGTAGATCTCTTTCTGACAATGTATAGGACTCGGTAACGCTCATTTATTTTCTGTATGTAGTGTTGATGAGCTAGCTGATATTATGATTATGTACCAGATATGTGACGGACCCTTTGCTTTAAATGTTGGATTGTGGAGCATCAGTGCAGTGTAGTGCAGCATCAGGAAGCACCTCTTACACTCCTAGTCCACTTATGTCCCTGGACAATCCTGGAAAATGAAAATCTCCATCTGGGAAGCCCTCTACTCCTAAGGCTAAAAAGAGTCCCTTTTGGTTGGTCCAGGGCAAAACCTGAAACTCCATTCCACCGAAAGACTTGAACCTCCAACTCTGCAGGCAATTCCACCTCACCATAATAGTGTGTCCCCACTTGTCAGAGTGGAGTAACATCTGTTGGCCATCACGGCTTTGATTATGATGATGATATTGTAATGATCGTTAGAATGGTCAATTAGAGATCATTATGGACTGGTCTCTGTGGACACCAAGGATGCCCACTTTTGTGTAAAAAAATAAATAAATCTTGCACTCTGTGTAAATATCAGAACAGCAGCACTCTAATATCCGAATACAAGATAAATGAATATTAAATGGGAGCGCTATCCCTTTTAAATACTCACAATCCAGTGCACAGATGCACCTCAAATCACATGCATAATAAATCATAAATTTGATTTTAAAGACCCTAAATGAACATGCATCAAAAATAAATTAATAGTTCATTGCTTGTACAACCTTGCTTTGTGCACTGGTGTGCAGTCATGTTGAAACAGGAAGGGGCCATCCCCAAACTGTTCCCACAAAGTTGGGAGCATAAAATTGTCCAAAATGTCTTGGTATGCTGACACCTTAAGAGTTCCCTTCACTGGAATTGAGGGGCCAAGCCCCACCCCTAAAAAATTACCCCACACCATAAGCCCCCCTCCACCAAATGATTTGGGCCAGTGCACAAAGCAAGGTACTTAAAGGCATGGATGAGTGAGTTTGGGGTGGAAAAATTTGACTAGCCCGAGTCCTGACCTCAACCCAATTAGAACACTTTTTGGGACGAATTGGAGTGGAAGCTGCGAGCCAGGCCTTCTTGTCCACATCAGTGCCTGACCTCACAAATGCGGTTCTGGAATAATGGTCAAACGTTCCCATTCACACACCACTAAACCTTGTGGACAGGCTTCCCATAAGAGTTGAAGCTGTTATAGCTGCAAAGGGTGGGCCAACTCCATATTGAACCCTACGGACTAAGACTAGCATGCAATTAAAGTTCATATGTGTGTGTAAAGGCCTACTTACATGGCCCCATTTTCCCGACACATCAGTGCTACCTGCGTTGTTTACTGTTGGCAAACAATTTGTTTTCCTTCCCTTTGACATGTTCACTGTAACTTGGGTCTTTACTAAGGTGCTAGCTCCTTTTCTAGCTCTGCTTTCTTCCCAGGGCATCCCCATATTGGGATATCTGGTCAACTATTTTCTGAAGGAGTAGTTGACTCAGGCTCTGTCAAAGTCCAAGTTGCTGCACAAGACCCTACAGAGAACCATGTAATCACTTAGAGTATCTAAGCTTGATCTTAGGCACAGCCCTGTCCAAACTTTTTCTTCTACAGTGCAGAAGAGAACCCCACCCTCCTTTTTTGCATGAGGATTGTGATCCTAATCATGTCCCTCAAGGAAGTTCCAGAAACCCAAGACTGTTGGAACCCATCATTCCAGCAGTATGGAACAAGATAAACCATAGACTTCACCAGCAGAAACAAGATTGCCCTGGTATTGTGGGTCACAAGTTAAACACTAGAATTGAAAAAATCCTTGCTACAGGGTTTGTTCTTTTTTCCCACTCCTCATTTGGACTACCTTTGGACGTCCCAGTGTACCTGAATACTCATCTTGTACGGTTCGATTAAGAAATTAGTATTTTTGACTTGTCATAAAATACTTTTTATTTTTGAGTACATTAAGGCAGTGGTTCTCAACTTCAGTCCTTAAGTACCCCCAACAGGCCATGTTTGCAGGTTTTCCTTTATCTTGCATGCACAGGTGCTAAATCGGAGTCAATGGCTTGGTATTTTGGACAACTTTTTTATGTAAGAGAAATTCCCAAAACATGGCCTGTTGCGGGGTACTTGAGGACTGAGGTTGAGAACCACTGCATTAAGGGACGCAAGTCCCTCCCTTCTGTTCTTACGCTCCACTCCTACTATTACTCCTACTAATAAAATAAAGCCATGCAGGGAGTGGGGAGGGTTATACTGAACTGTTCTTAATGTTTTACCAGTGTTCAATCTCCTGAAGTCCATGCTCTAACCCGATGAAGTCAAAAAGTTTATTTGTCACGTTGAATTTCCTCAATTTTGCAGTACAGGCCTGTGTTTGTCTCTACCCCTACAATCTGCACACAACGCTTGTAATTCTACACTTCAGCCATGTCTGCTGGCTAACTTCCAGCATGGATGAATTCCTGCCAGTGGCTTCACTCTCAGGCAAATGGCCTCTATAATCCTCTGGGCTAAGGCTGGTGTCATTAGATTCACCCTTACTATATCATTGAATAGCTGTTTGGCTCTTGGGAGTTCTAGCCCAGAACAGCGCATCTATATCAGCAGGAACACCTGTTTAGAGCTTCTTTCTGATTCTTCTCACTGGTCACTGCAATGGAAGTGGTTGTAAAGGCTAATTTCTTTCTTTAAAAATAAAATAATGAAGTTTATTCTTACCTGCTATGTGCAATAATATTGTACAGAGCGGCCTCTTACCTCTTCTTTGGTGGTCCCCCTCCGGAGCTGTTCTCTCTTTCCTGCAGGTAAGTACTGTGCTATGGGTGCACCCGTGCATGCGTGCTCCCGAGCCAGGCTGTGTGTGCATCCATAGACACACACATAGTATGGTTTGGCCTAACCCTCCACTCCCTCCTTACAGGATTTTACTGACATCAGCACTGCTACTGTTTCCTGTGAAAGCAGGAAGTGAAGAGAAAAGAGATGCCGCTGAGGACAGCGCTGGGTAGTGGGAGGAGGCAGTTATGTGGTCAGGGATTGGGGGAAAGGGCACGCTTGGGGGGATGGGACAGTGGGTACAGGGAATGCATTAAGGTTAAAAAAAACTGATAGCCTTTAGAATCATTTTAAGGGATCTGAGCAGATCCCCTAAAGATGTCACTGGGTCTAGAAAGTGATGAAGCTTGTGAACGCACTAATTTGTTTGAAAAAAAAAATATTTTTGATATATTATTGGAGATGAGGCAGATTTTTGGGGATGATTAGTTTGTTTTTAGTTTACAGTGCAGTGGTTTACATTTTCCTTGTTAACGCCACACATCATGACTCTTAACACATTTTTTTTTGTCTAGACATGAGCAGGAAGATCAAGAATTGAAGCACAATTCCACTTTAAAACAACTAATGAGGGAGTTCAATACACAGATGGCACACAAAGAACGTGAGATTGAAACTGCTGTGCAGGAGACAATAGGTAAGCATACATTTTATCCCATGTTCTTTATTACTGGTTGTAGTTCCTAATATTTTGCCTTGCTGATTAGCATACTACATATTTATTTACAAAAACTGATCATCCTGCTAGGGCTGACTTCTGGGTAGCCCACAAATCAATCACTTTTAGCTTTATGCAGTTATATTAACTGTTACTGAACATCAGATTGATGTCGATTGGATATCTTTACATGGTGAAAATTTGGATAAGGCCTCATTCACACAAGGTGTACTATACCATACGCCCCTGTAGGTCAGTACATCCCCATGCAGGTAGCCCCTTTGATGTCAATTGTCCCAATAGGACATCTGGGTGAATGTTCCCGACTGCAGACAGTGTGCGTTTGGGGACACACACATGCAATCACATGGCTGTCATATTGGAACACTGGCAATTGACATAATGGGACGGAACAGCTGTGCTGTCCCGTGTGGGTAAAAACAGCCCTGCATAGGTATACAGTATATTACGCCCTATGTAAACATGGCCTAAAAAAACCATCAAGAAAGAGTCAAGAAAATCACTGCACATAGAAATAACCTTAGTAAGAAGCTTGCCAACTATTACTGCAGTGTTGGAGCATGGGCGATCTCCACATTTGGGATGCAGTCTCATGGATCACAGCAGCATTTCACACCAAAAGCATTTTTTTAAGTTATTCGTATCTTGACAAAAAGGCATAAATGTTGGCTCAGGTTAATTTTAACATAATCCTTGTAATGTAGGCGTACTGAGCCTTATGCAGATGTGTTTTAACAAGATAGGGGGTTTGTGGTGCTAGGGGCTGCTTAACAGCAACTGTGGGGTCTTGCTGGGCCCCCAGAAGAGTTTGTTGAAGTTTTGGAAGGATAGGAGTGCCACACCAGCTTGTTCAGACTTTTTAAAAGATTTTTATTTTGTAACAGCCAACACGCTTCAGGGGCTCAGCACTCCCCCTTCATCATGAATAAAAACAGGATGATGCAGGCACTTGAATTGCTTTCCAATCCAAGTGCCTGCATCATCCTGTTTTTAGCCCTGATGAATGGGGAATGCTGAGCCCCGGGAACACATTGGCTGTTACAAAATAAAATCTTATACAAGGCTGGTGTAGTGCTCCCATCCTTGTTATCATTGTTGGCATGCATAGGTTATCTTAACAATAACTCTGTGACTAATGTGCACACCTTAATAGTTTTTATATATTTTTTAAGGACATACAAAGCAAAAGAACTTTGCTTTGTTTCTTTTAAGTTGACAAAATGTGATCACATAATCAGGTACCCCTCTGATTTGATCCTGGTCATCAGTGGGGAACCAAGATGTCAGTGACAGTTGGAATTGAGAGCCATAATTTTCCCCCATGTGGCTTCTTGCAAACTGCAAACGGGACTTCTTATGACTTTCTTTCAACGATTGCTTTCTTCTTTGCACTCTTCCATAAAGGCCAGATTTGTGGAGTGCACAACTAATAGTTGTTGTGTGGACAGATTCTCCCACCAGAGCTGTGGATCTCTTCTGTTCCTCCAGAGTTAACATGGGCCTCTTGGCTGCTTCTCTGATTAATGCTCTCCTTGCCCAGCCTCTTAGTTGAGGTGGATGGCATGTCTTGGTAGGTTTTCAGTTGTGCCATACTCTTTCTATTTTCGGATGATGGATTAAACAGTGCTCCGTTAGATGTTCAAAGCTTGGAATATTTTTTTTATAACTTAGTCTTTCTTTAAACTTCTCCACAACTTTATCCCTGACCTGTCAGGTATGTTCCTTGGCCTTCATGATCCTGTTTGTTCACTAAGGTTCTCTAACAACCCTCTGAGGGCTTCACAGAACAGCTGTATATATACTGAGATTAAATTACACACAGGTGGACTTTTGATTACTAATTAGGTGACGTCTGAAGACAGTTGGTTCTATTAGATTTAAGTTAGAGGTATCAGAGTAAAGGGGGCTGAGTACTAATGCACGCCACACTTTTCAGATATTTATTTGTAAAACAATTTGAAAACCTTTTATCATTTTCTTCCACTTCACAATTATGTGCCACTTTGTGTTGGTCTATCACATAAAATTCCAACAAAATACATTTACGTTTTTGGTTGTACTATGACAAAATGTGGAATATTTCAAGGGATATGAATACTTTTTTCAAGGCACTGTATGTATGAATGCATCTGTGTGGGTAAGTGTGTCTGTATGATTGTATAGCAAGATTACTAGTAATTAGTAGGGATGAGCCGAACACCCCCCCCCCCCCCCCCCCCCGGTTCAGTCTACGGCAGAACATGCGAACAGACCAAAAGTTTGCGCGAACATTCGAACACTGTTAAAGTCTATGGGACCTGAACGTGAAAAATCAAGTGCAAATTTTAAAGGCTAATATGCATGGTATTGTCCTAAAAAGGGTTTGGGGACCCGGGTCCTGCCCTAGGGGACATGTATCCATGCAAAAAAAGGTTTAAAAACGTCTTTTTTTTTTTTTGGGAGCAGTGATTTTAATAATGCTTAAAGTGGAAAAATAAAAGTGAAATAGTCCTTTAAATATCGTACCTGGGGGTGACTATAGTATGCCTGTAAAGTGGCGCGTGTTTAGAACAGTCCCTGCACAAAATGACATTTCTAAAGGAATAAAAGTGATTTAAAACTGCTTGCGGCTGTAATGTAATAATTTATTATTATTATACAGGATTTATATAGCGACAACAGTTTACGTAGCGCTTTACAACTTGAGGGTAGACAGTACAAATACAATACACTTTAATACAGTAGGAATCAGAGGTCCCTGTTCCTTAGAGCTTACATGTCGGGTTCTGGCAATATGGATGAAAATTATTGAGAAAAATGGCATGGGTACCCCTCCCCCCACCAGCCCATATGGGTCTTGTATGGATAGTAAGGGGAACCCCGCATCCAAATTAAAAAAAGAAGAGTCGTGGGGCCCCCAGGCCGTATATACTCTGAACAGCAGTATACAGGCGGTCCAAACAAGACAGGGACTGTAGGTTTGTTCTTAAGTTGAATATGTTTGTAATTTGAAACAGGTACATTTTGTAAGTGTAGCTCCAGCCAAAAAATCTATTTTTAAGCTCTTTGGATATGAGCTGTATTTTAACCATTTGTCAAAGGAAAATTATATATATGACAATAAGCAAAAATAGTGGCGCTAAATGTATGCTGAAGCAAGTGTTTGATCACCCCCAGGTGACATATAACTAAAAAATACTAAATAAACATGTACATGGTGAATAATAAAAATCAAGAATAATAAAAACTGATTACACCCTGTTATAAGTGTAAAAATAAAAATGATCAAAAATAATTAATGCAAAAAAAAATAGTCCATAAAGTGTTCAAATGAATGCAGAATCGATGTGACGTCTTCCTACACTCACCGAATTTCAATGCCTACAATCTCGTGTTAGGCTAAGACGCTTTTAAACCACATCGACAGGATTTCAAACGAGTATCCAAATTCCAACCGTGTGTATCAAATAATTCTCCACATGTAAATAATAAAAGTGCACCAATAGTGTAATACCGTAAAAAAAAAAAAAGTTTATTAAAATACACTTTAAATCTTCAACCTTTGCACTCACATTGTAGAACTATAAAATCAGCAAAAGTGATCACAGCAAGACCTTCAATCTCTCCAAATCAGCGGATCTTGCTGTCATGGCGGACCCGAGGTGTGCAGGCGTGTAAACAAATCTCACCCCTTCCTTGGTCCTGGATCTCAACTCGCTCATCCACTTCCTAGTCCAACATCTCTGCTCCCTCTGCGAAGGCTGGATAAATTCCGCAACCTTACCCTTGTAACGTGGATCAAGAAGGGCTGCCAGCCAGTAATGATCCCTCTCCTTTATACCAGGAATCCGAGGGTCCTTTCGCAGGCTTTGCAGGATCAGGGAGGCCATGCAGCGAAGGTTTGCTGAGGCATTCGATCTGGAGTCCTCTGGGTCACTAAGGATGACATGATCCACAGCCACCTCCTCCCAGCCACGTACAAGTCCATGGGTTTCTGGGGACTGAAAACGATCCCTTGAAGACTGATGCTGAGTGCTAGGCTCCACCTCCATGCTGACACAATCCTCCTCCTCCTTCCTGTGTGATCGGCGGGCACGCAGGAATACTGTCTGGATAAAGGGGGCCTTGAGAGGTAAGGAAGTCCTCCTCCTCCTCCCTCTGTTCTGCCTCAAGTGCCCTGTCCATTATTTCATGAAGCGTGTGCTCCAACAGGAAGACAAGAGGGACAGTATCACTGATGCATGCACTGTCACTGCTCACCATCCTCAGGGCATCCTCAAATGGTGACAGGACAGTGCATGCATCCTTGATCAGTAGCCACTGGCGTGGCTAAAAAAAGCCAAGCTCCCCTGACCCTGTCCTGGTGCCATACTCAAACAGCTACTCATTGATGGCCCTTTGCTGTGTGTGCAGCCGCTGCAGCATTGCCAATGTTGAGTTACACCCGGTGGGCGTGTCACAGATGAGGCGGTTCTTGGGCAGGGTACCTGCACAAAAACCGCTGCACCACCAAATTAAGGACGTGAGCCAAACAGGGAACATGGGTCAAGTGTCCCTGTCAGGGGGCGGAGAGGAGGTTGGTGCCATTGTCGCAATCCACCATTCCTGGCTAAAGCTGGCGTGGCATCAACCACTTCTGAGTCTGCCCCTGCAGAGCTGACAGAATCTCTGCCCCAGTGTGGCTCCTGTCCCCTAAGCAGACCAACTCATGCACCGCATGGCATCTTTTTGCCTGAGTGCTTGCGTAGCCCCTTGAACGCCTACGGAGCACCGCTGGTTTCGAGGACAAATCTGCAGAGGAAGAGGCCATAGAGGAAGAAGAGGAGAGGTGGAGGAGAGAGGTGTGGCAGAATCACCATTACTAGCATTTTGGAGGCGTGGTGGCGGAACAAGCTCCAACAATACTGCACCCTGTTATGCATCCTTCCCAGCTGCCAGCAGTTACCCAGTGCGCCGTGAAAGAAAGGTAACATCCCTGTCCATGCCTGCTGGACCATGAGTCAGCGGTAATATTCACCTTACCGCTGACCGCCCTGTCCATTGAGGCCAAGACATTGCCTTCCACATGCCGTTCGAGAGCCGAAATGGCATTTAGGAACTTGCCACTGAGGTACCGCACATTCCACAAATTCATGAAAGGGGACAGAGTCTACCAGCTGAAAAGGCAGCAGTTGGAGTGCTAGCAATTTAGCCATGTTTTCAGCCGCTGAGCATGAGGGGGGCTGGGACCGAATTTCTTTTGACGGTTTAGCAACTGGGGTAGGGAAATTTGCCTGCTACAATCGGATGTTGGTGTAGCGATAGCAGATTGCCCGCAAGTACTTGGCACACCTAATTCTACACCTTCATTCCTCTCAGTGCAGGTTTCTGAGAGGACTGAAGGTATAGTGGGGTTGGAGATCCCAGCTGATGAGGAGCAAGGAGAGGTCCGCCTTGTTCTTTGGTGTGGGTCTTTTAAGTACTGTTGCCAATGGACTGCATGGGAGGTAGACATATGTCTGGTCAAGCATGTGGTGCCCAAACGGCTGCTGTTTTAGCCACGCTTCATACGCTTCAGACATATGTTGCAAACACGTATGAAAAAAGGCCTCTACCAAATAACTTTTCAAAATACGCGGGGAGTCAGCAGCTCCCTGCACGTGCGAAGCTCTGCGGTGTGATGCAGTCAGGTGGCTGCCCTTAAGCTGGCCCCTGGAGGGCATCCTGCCTCGTTGGAGATGCGCCTGTTCCTCCTCCTCCCCTCCTCCTCTCTTCTATCAGGCACCCACAGGGACTCCTCCGTGCATGATGGTGGAGCTAGGGAAGGAGTGACTGATAACATTGAGCTGATGGAATAGGCCGCATTGGCAGGCAAACTACTCTGAGCCTGGGTGACAGAGGATGAGGACGGCTTAGTTATCCACTCTACCAACTCTTCTGCATGTTGTGGATCAACACGGCCAGCTGCCGAAAAAAAGGACATGCTTGTCCCACAGCCACGTGCCAAGGATGCACAGTGTCCACGACCAGCACTGTTGGCTGTAGACACAGAGCCTGCTTGCCCTCTTTTAGCGGCCTGTGAGCGTCTGCCTCTCCTTGGTGGCCTTCCAGACATGCTGTAAAATTTTATTAGCAAAACACCGCCTGAAGTTTACTAGAAAAAGTACTCCAGGAATGGCCTGCAGTCAGATAAAGTCTTGGCTAGACTGGAATGCAATGGATATATATATATATATATATATATATATATATATATATATATATATATATATATATATATATATATATATATATATATATATATATATATATATATATAATGCAATGTAGATCACTGAATCGCCTGCCTAAAAGTATATTTGAAAACGTACACCAGGAATGGCCTACAGTCAGATATAGGCTTGGCTAGACTGGAATGCAGTGGATATATACAGTCATGGCCGAAATTGTTGGCACCCCAAACATTTTTCCAGAAAATTAAGTATTTCTCACAGAAAAGTATTGCAGCAACACATGTTTATTCCCTTTGTGTGTATTGGAACAAAACAAAAAAAGGGAGGAAAGAAAGCAAATTGGACATAATGTCACACAAAATTCCAAAAATGGGCTGGTCAAAATTCTTGGCACCCTTTCAAAATTGTGGTTAAATTAGATTGCTTCAAGCATGTGATGCTCCTTTAAACTCACCGGGGGAAGTAACAGGTGTGGGCAATATAAAAATCACACCTGAAAGCAGATAAAAAGGAGAGAAGTTGACTTCGTCTTTGCATTGTGTGTCTGCGTGCGCCACACTAAGCGTGGACAACAGAAAGAGGAGAAGATAACTGTCTGAGGACTTGAGAACCAAAATTGTGGAAAAATATCAACAATCTCAAGGTTACAAGTCTATCTCCAGAGATCTAGATTTGCCTTTGTCCACAGTGCGCAACATTATTAAGAAGTTTGCAACCCATGGCACTGTAGCTAATCTCTCTGGGCGTGGAAGAAAGAGAAAAATTGATGAAACGTTGCAATGCAGGATAGTCCAGATGGTGGATAAGCAGCCCCAAAACAAGTTCCAAAGAAATTCAAGCTGTCCTGCAGGCTCAGGGAGCATCAGTGTCAGCGCAAACTATCCGTCGGCATTTAAATTAAATGAAACGCTATAGCAGGAGACCCAGGAGGACACCACTGCTGACACAGAGACATAAAATAGCAAGACTACAGTTTGCCAAAATGTACTTGAGTAAGCCAAAATCCTTCTGGGAAAACGTCTTGTGGACAGATGAGACCAAGATAGAGCTTTTTGGTAAAGCCCATCATTCTACTGTTTAACAAAAACGGAATGAGGCCTACAAAGAAAAGAACACAGTACCTACAGTGAAGTATGGTGGAGATTCAGTGATGTTTTGGAGTTGTTTTGCTGCCATTGGCACTGGGTGCATGTGTGCAAGGCATCATGAAATCTGAGGAGTACCAAAGGATTTTGGGTCGCACTGTAGAGCCGAGTGTCAGAAAGCTGGGTTTGCGTCAGAGATCTTGGGTCTTCCAGCAGGACAATGACCCCAAACATACGTCAAAAAGCACCCAGAAATGGATGGCAACAAAGCGCTGGAGAGTTCTAAAGTGGCCAGCAATGAGTCCAGATCTAAATCCCATTGAACACCTGTGGAGAGATCTTAAAATTGCTGTTGGGAAAAGGCGCCCTTCTAATAAGAGAGACCTGGAGCAGTTTGCAAAGAAAGAGTGGTCCAAAATTCCGGTTGAGAGGTGTAAGAAGCTTATTGATGGTTAAGGGAAGCGACTGATTTCAGTTATTTTTCCAAAGGGTGTGCAACCAAATATTAAGTTAAGGGTGCCAAGAATTTTGACCAGCCCATTTTTGGAGTTGTGTGACATTATGTCTAATTTGCTTGTTTTTTCCTCCCCTTTTTTTGTTTTGTTCCAATACACACAAAGGGAATAAACGTGTATAGCAAAACATGTGTTACTGCAATACTTTTCTGTGAGAAATACTTGATTTTTTGGAAAAGGTTCTGGGGTGCCAACAATTTCGGCCATGACTGTATATGTAGGAGACTGTATATATATTTTATGCACTGCAGCTCGCCTGACAGTATATTAGAAAAAGTACACCAGGAACAGCCTGCAGTCAGATCTAGCTACACTGGATACAGTGGATGTGTGTATATATATATATATATATATATATATATATATATATATATATATATATATATATACACGAGACTGACTGTATACAGTATCTCACAAAAGTGAATACACCCCTCACATTTTTGTAAATATTTTATTATATCTTTTCATGTGACAACACTGAAGAAATTACACTTTGCTACAAAGTAGTGAGCGTACAGCTTGTATAACAGTGTAAATTTGCTGTCCCCTCAAAATAACTTAACACACAGCCATTAATGTCTAAACCGCTGGCAAAAAAAGTGAGTACACCCCAAGTGAAAATGTCCAAATTGGGCCCCAAGTGTCAATATTTTGTGTGGCCACCATTATTTTCCAGCACTGCCTTAACCCTCTTGTGCATGGAGTTTACCAGAGCTTCACAGGTTGCCACTGGAGTCCTCTTCCACTCCTCGATGACGACATTACGGAGCTGGTGGATGTGAGAGACTTTGCGCTCCTCCACGTTCCGTGTGAGAATGCCCCACAGATGCTCAATAGGGTTTAGGTCTGGAGACATGCTCGGCCAGTCCATCACCTTTATCCTCAGCTTCTTTAGCAAGGCAGTGGTCGTCTTAGAGGTGAGTTTGGTGTCAATATCATGTTAGAATACTGTCCTGGGGCCCAGTCTTCGAAGGGAGGGGATCATGCTCTGTTTCAATATGTCACAGTACATGTTGGCATTCATGGTTCCTTCAATCAACTGTAGCTCCCTAGTGCCGGCAGCACTCATGCAGCCCCAGACCATGACACCCCACCATCATGCTTGACTGTAGGCAAGACACACTTGTCTTTGTACTCCTCACCTGGTTACCGTCACACACACTTGACACCATCTGAACCAAATAAGTTTATCTTGGTCTCATCAGACCACAGGACATGGTTCCAGTAATCCATGTCCTTTTTCTGCTTGTCTTCAGCAAACTGTTTCCGAGCTTTCTTGTGCATCATCTTTAGAAGAGGCTTCCTTCTGAGATGACAACCATGCAGACCAATTTAATGCAGCGTGCGACGTATGGTCTGAGCACTGACAGGCTAATCCCCCACCGCTTCAACCTCTACAGCAATGCTGGCAGCACTTGTATGTCTATTTCCCAAAGACAACCTCTGGATATGATGCTGAGCACATGCACTCAGCTTCTTTGGTTGACCATAGCGAAGCCTGTTCTGAGTGGAACCTGTCCTGTTTAACTGCTGTATGGTCTTGGCCTCTGTGCTGCCTCTCAGTTTTAGGGTCTTGGCAATCTTCTTAAAACCTAGGTCATCTTTATGTAGAGCAACAATTCTTTTTTTTTTCTGATCCTCTGAAAGTTCTTTGTCATGAGGAGCCATGTTGAACTTCCAGTGACCAGTATGTGAGTGATAACACCAAATTTAACACACCTGCTGCCCATTCACACCTGAGACCTTGTAACACTAATGAGTCACATGACACCGGGGAGGGAACAAGGCTATTTGCGCCCAATTTGGATATTTTCACTCAGGGGTGTACTCACTTTTGTTGCCAGCGGTTTAGACATTAATGGCCGTGTGTTGAGTTATTTTGAGGGGACAGCAAATTTACACTGTTATACAAGCTGTATAACTTTACATTGTAGCAAAGTGTCATTTCTTCAGTGTTGTCACATGAAAAGATATAATAAAATATTTATAAAAATGCGAGGGGTGTACTCACTTTTGTGAGATACTGTGTGTGTGTGTGTGTGTGTATATATGTATATGTGTGTATATATATATATATATATATATATATATATATATATATATATATACATATATATATATATATACATATATATATATATATACATATATACATATATATATATATATATATATATATATATATATATATATATATATATATATATATATATATATATATACATATATATATATATATATATATATATTAAATACACTGCAGCTAACTTAATCACCTGGCTGCCTGAAGTATATTAGAAACAGTACACCAGGAACGGACTGCAGTCAGATCTAGCTAAGTTGGATACAATGTATGTATATGTATGTATATATATATATATATATATGAGACTGACGGTATATCTATACTAAATACATTGCAGCTAACCGAATCGCCTGCCTGCTTAATCTAAGTGAAATTACACTCTCTCGGTCAACGCCAGCAACACACTACACAGGGCCGACGTGCAGGCGGCCTTATATAGTGTGGGGCGTGGACTTAACCCCCTGAGCCATAATTGACCAAAGGCACCCTGCCTTTGGCCAATTATGGCTCTCTTTGCTGACGGCGCTGTGATTGGCCAAAGCATACGGGTTATAGTGCATGCTTGGCCAATCAATAGACAGCAATGCACTGCGATGTCGCAGTGCATTATGGGGCGTGATGCGCCGCTTGAATTTGGCGCGAACGCCCCATAATGTTCGTATTTCGACGAATGCTCGAACAGCCAATGTTCGAGTCAAACTCATGTTCGACCCGAACATAAAGCTCATCCCTAGTAATTAGTATAATATATTAGAATTAGTGATCTCTGTCATGTTTTAATGAGCCCACCGCCCCTACAGTTAGAACATGCTGAGGGGACGCAGTTAACTCCTTGATCACCCCCTACTTTTTAACCCCTTCCCTGCCAGTGACATTTACACAGTAATCTGTGCATGTTTATAGCACTGATCGCTGTATAAATGCCAATGGTCCCAAAATAGTGTCAAAAGTGTCCCATCTGTCCGCCGCAATGTCGCAGTCAAGATAACAATCGCAGATCGCCGCCAGTACTAATAAAAAAAATATATATTAATAAAAATGCCATAAATCGATCCCCTATTTTGTGGACGCGATAACTTTTGTGCAGACCAATCAATATACGCTTATTGCGATTTTTTTTTTTTTTTTACCAAAAATATGTAGAAGAATACATATCGGCCCAAACTGTGGAAGACATTTTTTTTTATATATATATATTTTTTGGGGATATTTTTTATAGCAAAAAAGTAAAAAATATTGCTTTTTTCAAAATTGTCACTTTTTTTTTTTTTGTTTATAGAGCAAGAAATAACCGCAGAGGTGATCAAATACCACCAAAGGAGAGCCCTGTTTGTGGGAAAAAAAAGAACTTTAATTTTGTTTGGGTACAACGTCGCACGACTGCACAATTGTCAGTTAAAGCGACGCAGTGCCGTATCCCAAAAAAGGGCTTGGTCAGGAAGGGGGTAAATCCTTTGCGGGTATGAATTACTTCACTTTACTTTTGCTATTTCTGTTTTTTTTTTTTTGTTTTTTTTTACATTTTTTGAATAAACTACTACTATTATTATATATGATTCTCAGCACATTACAACAAGCCAACTAATATAAAAAAAAAATCCCCAGTATACCCAATAGCAATATAGCAATACAGTGGGTTGCAAAAGCAGACTTCATGGTTTAGGGCAGTGATGGCGAACCTTGGCACCCTAGATGTTTTGGAACTATAGTTCCCATGATTCTCATGAACTCTGCAGTGTAGTTGAGCATCATGGGAAATGTAGTTCCAAAACATCTGGGGTGCCAAGGTTCGCCATCACTGGTTTAAGGTATCTGTTAAGATCTTCTGTGCCTGATTTTTTTCAATGCTGGCTGCAGGCTGATTGGAAAGAGAAAACTGAATGAATTTCCTCATCCACACAAGCTGGGGCATCCTCCTCGCTGTGTTGTATCCTGACAGCCCCCACTGTTACACTATACTAATGGAGGGGGGTTGGTTTGTCCTGGGGGGTCTGTACTAATGGAGGGGGTTGGTTTGTCCTGGGGGGGTCTGTACTAATGGAGGGGGGTGGTTTATCCTGAGGGGGGGTCTTTGTCCTGCGGGGTCTGTACTAATGGAGGGGGGGTGGTTTGTCCTGGGGGGTCTGTACTAATGGAGGGGGGTGGTTTGTCCTGGGGGGGTATTGCTGGGTCAGGTGAGAGGGCCGATCTCACCAGGCCATTATCTACTAACGTCCATAGGAACAGCAGTCTCTGACCATCTCCTGTACCATGTCCGCAGTCTCTGACCATCTCCTGTACCATGTCCGCAGTCTCTGACCATCTCCTGTACCATGTCCGCAGTCTCTGACCATCTCCTGTACCATGTCCCCAGTCTCTGACCATCTCCTGTCCCATGTCCCCAGTCTCTGTCCATCTCCTGTCCCATGTCCCCAGTCTCTGTCCATCTCCTGTCCCATGTCCCCAGTCTCTGTCCATCTCCTGTCCCATGTCCCCAGTCTCTGTCCATCTCCTGTCCCATGTCCCCAGTCTCTGTCCATCTCCTGTCCCATGTCCCCAGTCTCTGTCCATCTCCTTTCCCATGTCCCCAGTCTCTGTCCATCTCCTGTCCCATGTCCCCAGTCTCTGTCCATCTCCTGTCCCATGTCCCCAGTCTCTGTCCATCTCCTGTCCCATGTCCCCAGTCTCTGTCCATCTCCTGTCCCATGTCCCCAGTCTCTGTCCATCTCCTGTCCCATGTCCCCAGTCTCTGACCATCTCCTGTCGCATGTTCACAGTCTCTGACCATCTCCTGTCCCATGTCCCCAGTCTCTGACCATCTCCTGTCCCATGTCCCCAGTCTCTGACCATCTCCTGTCCCATGTCCCCAGTCTCGGACCATCTCCTGTCCCATGTTAGTCCCCAGTCTCTGACCATCTCCTGTACCACGTCAATCCCCAGTCTCTGACCATCTCCTGTACCACGTCAGTCCCCAGTCTCTGACCATCTCCTGTACCACGTCAGTCCCCAGTCTCTGACCATCTCCTGTACCACGTCAGTCCCCAGTCTCTGACCATCTCCTGTACCACGTCAGTCCCCAGTCTCTGACCATCTCCTGTACCACGTCAGTCCCCAGTCTCTGACCATCTCCTGTACCACGTCAGTCCCCAGTCTCTGACCATCTCCTGTACCACGTCAGTCCCCAGTCTCTGACCATCTCCTGTACCACGTCAGTCCCCAGTCTCTGACCATCTCCTGTACCACGTCAGTCCCCAGTCTCTGACCATCTCCTGTACCACGTCAGTCCCCAGTCTCTGACCATCTCCTGTACCACGTCAGTCCCCAGTCTCTGACCATCTCTTGTACCACGTCAGTCCCCAGTCTCTGACCATCTCCTGTACCACGTCAGTCCCCAGTCTCTGACCAACTCCTGTACCACGTCAGTCCCCAGTCTCTGACTATCTCCTGTATAAAAGTATTTTTTAAAAACAGTCATCTTTGATATCGGTCAGTTTCGGTATCGGTTTCGGTTTTCGGCCTAGTGTATTTTTCATTTTCTGTATCGGTTTCGGCACCAAAAAACCCGTTTGGTGCACCCCTAATTTTTACAATTGTGTATTAGATTATGTAATGTTTGCTGGACAGTAACACTCTGCTGTTTAGTGGAGATCATCCATTATCAGTAATAAATCTTTTCATCTGATCTGTAATAAATTAAAAACTACTAAGTATAGTTTTTGTAAGGACTAAATCTACTGGTTAGATAACAAGATTCTCTCTGTTTAAGGCAAAGCACAGGAGGTCGAAGCTGAATTAATGCAATCGCACCATATAGAAACAACACAACTTCATAAAAAAATTGCAGAGAAAGAAGATGACTTAAAGAGAACGGTCAAAAAGTATGAGGAACTCTTTGAGGTAAGTGTTAAAGGCCTGGTCAGATTTATTACTATAGTAACTAATTTGGTATTGGAAAATGTTCAGTTTATTTGCAATAGAATTTTTTTTTTTTCATAAATGCAATACCCGAAACTCGGGGAAATATCCTATTGCTTCAAAATCAGACTGAGCCTTTAGCAATAAAAAATTGTTTTGTTCTGACCCTGTCACCTATCCATTACAGGTTGGCCCTTGTCAAAGTCGCTCATATCCTTGCGCTTGCCCTTTTTTATGCTTTCAATACATCAGCTTTAGGGACAACATATTCACTTGCTGCCTAATATATCCCACCCACTTTCAGGTGCCATTGTAACAAGATAGTCTGTTATTTTTTCCTGCCAGTGGTCATAATGTTGTGGCTGATCAGTGTATGTTTATTTTCCCATTCACACAGCGTACCGAAAATGGTTTTCGAAAAATACTGTATTTATTTTGTTTAGATGTTTTTTAAGGAGAGTGTGTAATGGCAGATTCTAAGCATTTCTGTAAAGTTTTACAGTGTCTTAGTCCCCACACAAACTCCTCATTAACATAAACGCAGAAGGTTGGTTTCTTGTTAGGACAGGCAGTGTTTAAATCCAATTTTTTGTTCATCCTAAACATTGCGAAGCAGTGAGAGCTTAAGCATTTTTAAGCAAGTTAAAAGCACTTAAAAGGTAACCTGCTGTTTCTAATTATTTTTTAAGCTATGCTCTGTTAGTGGAAACATGTAACAAATATAATGTAGATGTTTATCCCAATTTGGTTACAAAAGTGGAGTTAAACCTTGGGCAGTAAGAGGTGTTGCAATGCACAACCCCCAAACTTTTTCAAATTTTAGTTTTACAGTCTTTTCTTTCATACATACATTGCATCTCTATCACATATGAGGCATAAAAAAAACAACAATATTTATAACTTACCAGTATTTGTGTGAATCACACCTTAATTACCCTTGAAGCATGTTTATACTGCTATGCTGCTTCTTTAATCACTTGCTGACTTTCCTATAGCACTTTTTACTGCTGCAGGGCGGCAGCTCTGTGCGGGATCACGTGTGTGTGTGTGTGTATATATATATATATATATATATATATATATATATATATATATATATATATATATGATAATGCACTTACGCCTGCAGGGGGCACGCCGCTTCTGCTGTGATTACTCACAGCAGAAGACCATCTGTGGGTGCCGGGCACTCAGTGTCCTCCATCTCCCGCCAGTGGTCAGTAAGCCATACAGAACAGGAATCTGTAATGAAGGCAGATTTCCGATCTGACAGGTGGGAAGCGATGGATTCTGTGTTTCTGCAAGGCAGGGACTAAAATACATCTCTTCCCCTAGTAAAAGCACATACAGTACACAAAAACACTGGCTAGGCATACAGTTAACCCTTTGATCGCCCCTGATGTTTAACCCCTTCCCAGCCAGTGTCATTAGTACACTGACCGTGCAGATTTTTTTAACACTGATCACTGTATAAGTGTCACTGGTTCTTGCAAAGTTTCAGTGCACGATTGTCCACCACAATATTGCAGTCCTGCTCTAAGTCGCTGATCACTGCCATTACTAGCATACAAAAAAGAAAAAATTCCATAAATATTTACCATAGTTTGTAGACGCTATAACTAGGGATAGACCAATATCGTTTTTTCAGGGCCGATACAGATTATCGCCTGCCTTTACAGGTGCCAAAATTCTGTACATTTAAAGCTTTGAAATATCAAAGCAAAGCAATTTCAATCAATCAAAGCAATTTCTACACAAATCTGGTATAAACTGAACATGTTTATTAAAATGTTAAACATTAAAAGTAAACAACTGGGAAAAAAAAAGTGCTTGAAAAAAAGGATTTTTAGAACAGCTTACCTGTAAAATCCTTTTGTTTTGAGGTACATCACGGGACACAGAGCCTCAGTAATTACTGATGGGT
The DNA here is from genome assembly GCA_037952835.1 of Lithobates septentrionalis. Lineage (NCBI taxonomy): Eukaryota > Metazoa > Chordata > Amphibia > Anura > Ranidae > Lithobates > Lithobates septentrionalis. The sequence continues at coordinate 10,288,636 of JBBDGP010000440.1, read as the reverse complement.
TATAGGTTATCATTAGGTAATTGGACACTGGTCACACCCTAAACAGTAAGTTCAACTCCCCATATAAGCCCTCCCCTTCCTGGGGATACCTCAATTTTGTAGCAAAGCAATATAAGTGTATTAGAAGAGGGGCGGGACTTCTGTGTCCCATGATGTACCTCAAAAGAAAAGGATTTTACAGGTAAGCTGTTATAAAAATCCTATTTTCTTTCTCGTACATCACGGGACACAGAGCCTCAGTAATTACTGATGGGATGTCCCAGAGCAATGCTATTTGAGGGGAGGGGACCACACAACGTAGGGTGTAATCAGACCTGAGGACCTTGTACTGCTGCCTGCAGCACACTACCCCCCAAAGGCGATATACTCATGCCTTCCCACATCCACCTGATAAAATCTGGTGAATGTATGGACTGAAGACCAGGTTGCGGCCCTGCAGATTTGAGCCATAGGGGCCTGGTAATGCACAGCCCAAGAAGCACTAATAGCCCTTGTGGAGTGTGCCCTGATTTAAAAAGGTGGAACTTTTCTGTTTCAAACCGTAAGCCTGAATAATCATTTGTCGAATCCACCTTGAAATGGTAGACTTTGACGCTGCCTGTCCTCTATTGGGACCTTCTGGCAGTACGAACAAAACATCCATTTTGCGAATTTGAGCAGTTGCTTTCAGATAGGCCTTGACTGCTCTTACTACATCCAAAGAATGTAGTGACCTTTCTTTCGTAGAACAGGGAACTGGAAAAAAGGAAGGCAGAACAATATCTTGGTTTAGATGAAAAACCTGAACCCACCTTCGGTAGAAAGCTAGGATGAGGGCGCAATACCACTCTATCCTTGTGTATGATTAAATGAGGCTCTTTACAGGAAAGAGCTGCTAATTCTGATACTCTTCTAGCAGAAGAAATGGCTACCAGAAAAATTTACTTTCTTGTCAATAAGATCAAGGGAATTTGACGTATTGGTTCAAAAGGTTGTTTCTGTAAAACTGACAGAACCAAATTCAAGTCCCAGGGGTTTAGGGGCGCCTTAACCTGGAGGATTTAAGACGCGTCACCCCCTGCACAAAGCTTTGAACCAAAGAATGTGAAGCAAGTTGCCGTTGAGATAATACTGATAAGGCCGAGACCTGGCTCTTGATGGTACTCAAGGCCAGCTTCATTTCTAATCCCATTTGTAGAAAGTCAAGAATTCTACCTATTACATATTTTCTGGGATGCCAATCCCTGGATTCACACCAGGATACATAAGCTTTCTAGACTCTCTGATAAATCACTCTGGCTTCCTTGCATTGATCAAGGTATAGATCACCGGACCTGAAAGCCCACGACCCTTCAGAATGTGGGTTTCAATAGCCAAACCGTCAAATTTAGCGTTTGTAAGGCAGGATGGAACACTGGACCTTGAGATAACAGGTCTGGATGTGACGGTAGGGTCCCCGGGGAACCCACTGTCATCCTTACTATCTCTGCATACTAAGGTCTCCTGGGCCAAGCTGGGGCCACTAGAAGTACCGACTTCTTTTCCTACCTGATCCTGCGAAGCAGTCGTGGCAGTAGCAGAACCGGAGGGAATGCATAAATCAGTGAGAACCGATGCCACGGAATCACCAACACATCTGTCCCATATGCAAGAGGATCCTTTGCCACAGACCTGTCGATCTTTTTGTTGAATCTGGATGCAAAGAGATCCACTTCTGGAACCCCCCATCTTTGGCATATGGCCCAAAAGACGTCAGGGTGAAGAGACTATTCCCCTGGGACTAACCGCTGGCGACTCAAATAGTCTGCCTGTCAGTTCTCCATCCCCAGAATGAAGACTGCCGATATGCATGGCACATGCTTTTCTGCCCAGACTAAAATCTGGTTCACTTCTCTCTGAGCTGCCAGACTCCTGGAGCCTCCTTGATGATTGATATAAGCCACTGCATTGTTAGACTGGATCCTGACCGGGCAACCCTGTAGCCTGAGAGTCCAGGCCTTTAGGGCTAGATATGCCGCACGGATCTCCAGAATGTTGATGGGTAAGGTCCTCTCGGTTTTGGACCATTCCCCTTGGACCGCAGACTGTTCCAGAACTGCTCCCCAACCCGAAAGACTGGGATCCGTTGTTACCACAGTCCAGGTAACCGGCAGAAAGGTTTTCCCTTTTTGCAGGCCTTCGGTTATTAACCACTGAGGCTCTGACGCACTGCATGAGACAGGTGCATCGGAGAATCTAATGCCTGGACCTTCTTGTTCCAGGCCGACAGGATACTGTGTTGCAGTAGTCCTAAATGAAACTGAGCATAGGGAACTGCTTCGAATGAAGCTACCATCTTACCAAGCAGCCTCATACAAAGGCGGACAGAAGGACCATTTTTGGTCCTGACTACCAGAATCCGCTCTCTTAAGGCAGTGATCTTTGCCTGAGGTAAAAAATACCTTCTCTTGGCTTGTATCTATGACCAGGCCCAAATACTCCAGTCTTCTTACTGGTTTTAAGAAAGACTTTTCTAGGTTGAGAACCCAACCTAGGTGTTCCAGGTAGTTGACTGTGGTCATCAAGTTTCCGCTCAAACAGGCTACCGACCGGTCTATCAAGAGCAGGTCCTCTAGGTCTGCTATGACAGTTATACCTTGAGCCCTTAATCTGGCCAAATCTGGCCATATCACGATCTTTGTAAACCCTCGAGGTGCAGTGGCTAGCCCAAAAGGCAGAGCCACATACTGAAAATGGCGCCCTTCTATTTCGAAGCGCAAGTACTTTTCATGAGCAGGAAAAATGGGTACATGCAGATACGCATATCTGATGTCAATTGATGCCAGAAATTCTCCTCCCTGCAGGATGGAGACTACTGACTGAATTGATTCCATGCGAAAGGATCGAATCCTTAGGAATCGATTCAGATCCTTTAGATCCAGAATGGGTCTGACATCCCCATTTGGCTTTTGGACCGTAAAAAGGTTGGAATAGAATCCCAATCCTTGATCCTTCTTGGGAACCACCATGATGACTTTTTGTGACAAAAGTCGCTGTAACGCTAGAAGGAGCGACTGCTTTTTCTCTGGATCTCTGGGGACTTTTGATCTCAGGAAACGAGGAGAGGGGAATTTTTTGGAACTCCAGTTTGTAACCTAAAGCTACCGTGGAGATTACCCATCTGTCCTGGAAATCCTCCTGCCAGAGCTTTGAGAACTGTAGCAGTCTTCCTCCCACTCGAGCGAGCGGGGGCGCCCTTTCATAAAGAGGCCTTAGCGTCTTGTCTAGCAGGCTTCTTCCCCCAGGACTTCTTTTGACCCTGGGGTCGACTCTTGTTTCTAGACTCGGACGGCGGAGAACGTCGTGACTGCCTGGAGGCTGATGCACCTGGCACTGGGGAAAGAGTCCGTTTGAAAGAGGGACGCTTACTCTTCTTAACAGGTAAGAGAGTGCTTTTCCCACTAGAGATCTTTGTATATAATTGTCTAGATCTTTTCCAAACAGCCTTGCACCACAAAATGGAAATCCAGCCAGAAGTTTCTTACATGGTGCTTCGGCTGACCAATTTTTTAACCATAAGATTCTACGCATATGCACCAACCCAAGTGAAAGACGAGAGGTTTGCATGATAGAATCTCTGATGGCGTCAACAGCAAGACATAAGGCCGCTGGAAGGTTAGCCAACCCCTGGGCCTGCTGTTCAGGTAAAACTTTGATGACCTGCTTCAACAGGAATTCCATCCTTTTTATCCACAGGATCCCTGAGCATCTGAGCATTGTCTACAGGACAAGTCAGACTTTTATTTACGGAGGAAATGGTGGCATCAATGGCCGGTATTCCCCACATTTTAATAAACTTTTCTTCCATAGGATAAAGTGTTGAAAACTTTTTCGGTGGAAAAAAACGTTCATCTGGGTGATCCCACTCAGAATAAAGGAGCTTTTCAAGTAAATTATGAACAGGAAAAGCATGTGCTGTTTGAGGAGGCTTCAGTGACCCCAAAGAAGAAGAGGGTTCTTTTAACTGATTCAGATACGGCCAACTTAAATGTGGAGCGGACCATTCCAGCAAGGATCTGCACTAAGACCTTCTCATCCTGAGAAGCCGAAGAGGGCCCCTCTCCACCTGATTCCTCAGAAGAGGAATCATCCGTCCCATTCCGATCCTCTGAAAGAGATTCTTCTCCCCTATCCCAGAGCTCCTCTGCCTGAGGGTCCTGGGTAACAGAGGAAGACCTAGTGCGTTTTCTTCCACTGAGTGAAGATGCAATTACTGCCATTAATCTTTCCTCTAGACCATTAATGGTTGAGGAAAAAACCTCCTGTGTAATGTATACAGGGACTGAAGTGCCAGAAGCAGGTGTAGCCCCTGACTCCAACGGCTCCCCCTGGCTAGCCATCACTGGCCCCTCAGGGGGTGAGGATGCTGCAGAAGGGGGGTCCTCAGAACCTGAAGGAGATCCCCTAGAGCCTCTGGTTCTTGGGGTATTTGAACCTCTTCTACCCATAGTGCAAAGCAACAAGGTGGAGGTATCACAAAATGAACACTGACTGCTGAGCGATGTAGTCCTAGCCACAGCTTTGCTACCAATGCCCAGTCTAGTGTTTCTTTAGTAAATGCTGCCTAGGGGAATGCCTGTGTCCCACCTTACATGCGACCGTCAGCTCTGTGTCCCTCCAAAGGCTGTGTGCACCAGTAAAGTGTGCCTTTTATAGTCTTGCAGCCAGCAATGTGGGCGTCTGAGCACACTGAACGCTGCGCTGATGCTCCGCCCCCTCTACCGCCCCCCCTCGTTTTTCAAACAAACGTGCGCTTCCCACGTTAGCCGACCCTCCGGGACAAGCGTGGAGGAGAGGCTGGGGGTGGGGAAGGAAGGAGAGAGGTCGGCAGTGATGGGGCCTGCATGTGGCAATGGCGGCGGTGATAGTGCGGTATACTACCGCCTCACAAACCACCTGCGGCCTCCCCCTATTCTGGGGGGAATATCCAGAGGAGAACCCCCCATTCCATCCTACCTGGAGCCCGGCTGGAGGAGCTTGTGCAGCGTGAAACACTGAGACAGACAATACAGCATGAGAAGGTATGTGCTCTTGGCAGCCCCTGGTGGCGACAATAGGCATAGCATGCATTTACTTAAAGGAGAAACCTACTAGAATTAAAAAATTCTGTGGAATCTCCCTTACCTTATCCAGCCGCAGGGTTCTGTTATATAGACCCAATCTTCACCTCTCACGGTGGGCTCTGTTTGGAAAACTTTCAGAGACTGGGGCCCCCTATGGATAGGGGGATCCGCAGTTCTGGGCCTGTAAAAGCACCCGGCCAGAAATAAAGCTAGAAAAACCATTTTCTGAAATGCGGGGTCCAGCTCTCTAAAAAGAAGAAGCGTTACAGGTAAAACCTCGTTTCTTCGGACACGAGGCCCGGGTACCATGCAATTCGGCCTAGAAAGGACACTTTGAAATGGATCCGGTTCGCCTGGCTTGCCCCAGTATAGGATATAGGATATTCCCTTTGGAGCTCAGCACAGGACACTGGCTAAAAAACTGAGGTATCCCCAGGAAGGGGAGGGGTTATAAGGGGAGTTGAACTTACTGTTTAGGGTGTGACCAGTGTCCAATTACCTAATGATACCCTATAACCCATCAGTAATTACCGAGGCTCTGTGTCCCATGATGTATGAGAAAGAAATAATAACTTATTAAATGGACTCACAAAACAGATAAATGACATAAATACTTATAAACTGCACACCGTTCCTTCTACCTCAGGGGTAGGCGACCTTTGGATAAACTGGAGGAAATCAGATATTGGGGGAAGGGAGGGGGTGTTTCGCTTTAAAAATAAGTAAAAATAACCAAGCTCCCAATATATACACAGCATAGTGTTCTCTGGCTCCCTTCACATCACCCCCACTGTAGTGTCCTTTGCCCCTCTGCCACCCCATAACCGTGTCCTCTGTGCTCTCTACAAACCTTCCTCATGTTGTGTCCTCTGCCCCCTTTACAAACCCTCCCCATGTTGTGCCCTCTGCCCCCCTTCATATTACCCCCATAGCTATATCCTCTTTACCACTTCCCCCCCATAGCAGGGACCTCTATACCCTGCAACCCCCCCCCCCCCCCCGTAGTGTCCTCTGTCCCTCACACGCACAGACACACACCAGTGTGTAGGTAGAACTCTCCTACCTTACACAGGTGTACAGCAGAGCAGAGATTGGCCGGTATCACAGTACTGGATGGGAGCGGGAGCTGCCGGAGTTGACTTTTCACATTACCGGGCTGGTGATTGGTTGCTAGGATCGCCCGGCATTCAATCACCTACTGTTTTTAATGTGAAAAGTTAACTCCAGCAGCTCCCACCCTCCTCCAGCTCTGTGATACCAGCCACTGTCCAGTGAAGAGGAGAGCGGCAAAGGCTTAGGGGAAGGACTGGCAATACAGGGCTGCCTGTGATCTATCCGTCAGCTGCCCGTGACCCCCATTCTAGCTAGTGTCGGGTGCAGACGTACACTCTGCACACTGCTGCGACTCTGAAAGTCTACAACACAGGTGATTTGTGACTCAGACTTTGAGCCATGTGAGTCGGCCCCTCACCAATATCAGTAAGTTTCTGACCTATATCGATATTTTAAAAAATTGTGAGTATCAGCCCTAATAATTGGCCACAATTAATAATAATAATAATAATCGGTTGACCCCTAGCTGTAACGTTCGCGTAAACCAATCAATATATGCTCTTTTTTTTATATAAAGAATACCTTTTATTAAGAATTAAAAATCAAGAAACAGCATTACAGATTCCAGACAGTCTGTGGCATGCAACATTTAGACATATTCACAAGCCCACATTTCAACAGTCAGTTGCCCTCCAGGGGGCCCACATAGATGTGTCTGCATAAATTCAAGGCATGGATCGTGTTATTGAACAAACTCTTACTTACAGTTGTGCTCTTAAGTTGGACTGTCTTGCAGAATTTATGATTTCTTTTTTCAGAGAATATGAATGATAACACAAAAACTTTTCTTTCACTCATGGTTACTCAACTGTGTTTACTCTTTTTAAATCATAATGGCAACAGAAAGTACCCAAATGACCCTGATCAAAAGTTTACATACTCCAGTTCTTAATACTGTGTATTTCCCCCTTAAACATCAATGACAGCTTGAAGTCTTTTGTGGTATTTGTGGATGAGGCTCTTTATCTTCTCAGATGGTAAAGCTGCCCATTCTGCTTGGCAAAAAGCCTCCAGTTCCTGTAAATTCTTGGACTGTCTTGCGTGAACTGTACGTTTGAGATCTCCAAAGAGTGGCTCAGTGATATTGAGGTCAGGAGACTGAGATGGCCACTCCAGAACTTTCACTTTATTCTGCTGTAGCCAATGACAGGTCGACTTGACCTTGCGTTTTGGATCATTGTCATGTTGGAATGTCCAAGTAGGTCCCATGCACAGCTTCCTGGCTGATGAATGCAAATGTTCCTCCAGTATTTTTTGGTAAATTACTGCATTAAACTTGCCAACAATTTTGACCAAATTTCCTGTGCCTTTGTAGCTCACACATCCCCAAAACATCAGCGATCCACCTCCGTACGTTTCATTATAGGTCTTGTTGACTCCCCTCCAAATGTAGCGTTTTGGGTTGTGGCCAAAAAGCTCAGTTTTGATCCAAATGATTTTGTGCCAGTAGGTTTGAAGCTTGTCTCTCTGCTGTTTGGCATATTGTAAGCGGGATACTTTGTGGCATTTGCGTAGTAATGGCTTTTGACTCGACCATGCAGCCCATCTTTCTTCAAGTGCCTCCTTTTTGTGCATCTTGAAACAGCCACACCACGTTTTAAGAGAGTCCTGTATTTCACCTGAAGTTATTTATGGGTTTTTCTACAATTTTCCTGACCGCTGAAATTTTAGTTGGTCTACCTGACTGTGGTTTTGTTTTAACAGAACCCCTCATTTTCCACTTGATTAGAGTTTGAACACTGCTGATAAGCATTCTCAATTCCTTGGATATCTTTTTCTATCCCTTTCCTGTTTTATATAGTTCAACTACATTTTCCCGCAGATCGTTTGGCAATTCTTTTGCTTTCCCCATGACTCAGAATCCAGAAACATGCAGCACTGGATAAAAGATGCAAGGGTCTGTCAGGAGCCCAGAAACTCATTGACCTTTTTATACACACACACACTAATTACAAGCAAACAGATCACAGGTGAGGATGGTTACCTTTAATAGCAATTTAAACTCCTTTGTGTCAAGTTGTGTGCATGTTGTCAGGCCAAAATCACCAGGGTATGTAAACTTTTGATCAGGGTCATTTGGGTAGTTTCTGTTGTCATTATGATTTAAAAAGAATAATGGTTTTGTGTTATCATTCATATTCTCTGAAAAATGGCCAAGAATTCATAAATTCTGCCAGGGTATGTTAACTTATGAGGACGGCTGTATTTATTCCATATTCCATACCTCAACATCTTTACCACAACAGTCTAACCAAATCAATTCTACTGGGGAGAGGCCTAATCAATATATGCCTATTGGGATTTTTTTTTTTTTACGAAAAATATGTAGCAAAATACATATTGGCCTAAATTCATGAAGACATTTAAAAAAAAAAAAATTTATTGGATTTGTTTTATAGCAGAAAGTAAAAAATATTGTTTTTTTTTTTCTTTCAAAATTGTTGGTGTTTTTTTGTTTATAGCACAAAAAATTTAAAACGCAGAACTTATCAAATACCACCCAAAGAATGCTATGCTTGTGGGAAAAAAATAACATAAATTTTATTTAGGTACAGCTTTGCATGACCACGCAATTGTAAGGTAAATAACGCAGTGCCGTATTGCAAAAAAATGGCCTGGTCATGAAGGAGGGAGGAAATCTTACGGAGGTCAAGTGGTTAAATATCAGGTAGCAGTCTAGGAATCTTTTGCCATGCATTAAATGTTTAGTTGTAAAACTGTTTCTATATACAGTATACTGTATAATGAAAATACAGATAAAAAAAACTTCTTTTCTGAATCAAGTCTCGGGGAAAATATTTTGGACTCAAAGCCAGTTGACATAATTCCCAATAATCTTTAAAAGAAAATGACTCAAACTCATTATAGATTCTCTTTTTAAATGGCAGGGCAAAGGCATATAAAAAAACGTTGGCATGACTTGGGTATCCTGAAAGCCAGTGGTCAGAATGCCCAAAGAGAATAGCCTGCAGGCAGAATGAAAGAAATCTATATATGAATCAGCAGATTTTGAAAAATGTACTTTAGCTAGGTCATAATGTTTGAGCTGCTGATAGTGGTTATACAAAAGGTAAACCGTATGGAATTCCCTTTTAAGAATCTCTAAAATTGTAATTGTTATACAACTATTTGATTCTGACTTGAGATGATATAAATCAATCTGGTATTATGGCAAAGCTTAGGTGAATTTAGTTAAATCCTATGTATTTATCAGGAGAAATATGCAAAATATGCGTTTGGAATTATTTGAAGAGCAGTGGACTAAGTCCATAAAACTTTCTGTGCTGTGCACTGTGAAGAGTGTTTTGTAGCTCTCGCTAAAGATTCATACAACACCACTATGGCTCCTGCAATAAATATACCTATCTGTGCACATAGAAAAGCACTTTACAGCAAGTAAAAACTTGCATTGTACACATTATTTATTCATCAAGCTTAGCCAGATTATAATTTTCCAGCACACCGTTTACCATAGTTGGCATGTTTGGGACACCTGTAAACAACTCTCAGATCTTTAACCACATGCGGACCGGGCCATAGCGGAAATACGGCTACAGCGCGGTCGGCTTATTCTGAGAGGGCATCCATGGACGTCCTCCTAGAATCTTGCTCCCGCGCGCCCCCTGGGGCGTGCACCCGGGAACATCCGTGAGCGCTGGCAGCGGCCATTTACCACGTGATCGCTCGGTCAGATGATGGAGCGATCACTTCTAAACAAACCGGCATCACGTCCAGTTCCTGTCTCCCCTCGCCGTACCTATTGGTACAGGGAGAGGGGAGAGATCAAGTGCTGCAGCGCTGTGGGCTTGATGTGTAGTGCCCACAGCGCTGCTCTATGCCCAATCCAGCCATCCATCCTATCCATGCTCACAGAAGTACTCATCTATCCATCCCATCCATGCTCACAGAAGTACTCATCCATGCTCAGAAGTACTCATCCATCTATCCCATCCATACTCAGAAGTACTCATCCATCCATACTCATCCATGCTCAGAAGTACTCATCCATCCATTCCATCCATACTCATCCATGCTCAGAAGTACTCATCCATCCATACTCATCCATGCTCAGAAGTACTCATCCATCCATCCCATCCATACTCATCCATGTTCAGAAGTACTCATCCATCCATCCCATTCATACTCATCCATGCTCAGAAGTACTCATCCATCCATACTCCTCCTTGCTCAGAAGTACTCATATATCCATCCCATCCATACTTATCCATGCTCAGAAGTACTCATCCATCCCGTCCATACTCATCCATGCTCAGAAGTACTCATTCATCCACCCCATCCACACTCATCCATGCTCAGAAGTACTCATCCATCCATACTCTTCCATGCGCAAATACTCATCCATGCTCAGAAGTACTTATCCATCCATCCCATCCATACTCATCCATGCTCAGAAGTACTCATCCATGCTCAGAAGTACTCATCCATCCATACTCATCCATGCTCAGAAATACTCATTCATCCATCCCATCCATGCTCAGAAGTACTCATCCATCCATTCCATCCATACTCATCCATGCTCAGAAGTACTCATCCATCCATCCATACTCACCCATGCTCAGAAGTACTCATCCATCCATTCCATCCATGCTCAGCAATACTTACCCATCCATCCATGCATCCATCCATCCATCCTCAGCAATACTCATCCATTCATCCATGCTCAGCCACCTATATTCAGCCATACTCAGCAATACTCATCTATCCATCCATACCCAGCCATCCCATCCATACTCAGCCATCCCCAGGCATCCACATTCATGGCTCAACCATGCTTAGCCATCCCCATCCACAGCTTATCCAGGCCACGTCAGTTCACATCCATGCCACTACAGTGCCTCAAAGTGTAATAGGTAGTCAAATTAGATTTGACATTTATGCCCCTAGAACGCCTGATGGCGCTCCCTGCATGTTAGGCCTCTGTATGTGGCCAGGCTGTGTAAAAGTCTCACACATGTGGTATCGCTGTACTCAGGAGTAGGAGACTCTATTTTGGGGTGTAATTCTTGCCATGTACATGCTATGTGTTAGAAATATTGTATAAATGGACAACTTTTGTGTAAAAAAAAAAATGTGTTTTCATTTTCTTTCTACATTTTCCAAAAACTTGTAGACAAAAATATGTTCAAAAGACTCAATATGCCTCATAGATTATACGCTGGGTTGTATTCTTTCCAAAATGGGGTAATTTTTGGGGCATTTCCTTTGTCCTGGTGCTCCAGGGCTTTCAAAAGTGTAAGTGGTAGTCAAGAAATTAGATGTGTAATGTATGCCCCTAGAACGCCTGATGGTGTTCCCTGCATGTTGGGCCTCTGTATTTGGTTACACTGTGTAAAAGTCTCACACGTGGTATCACCATACTCGGGAAGAGTAGCAGAATGTATTTTGGGGTGTAACTTGCGGTATGCATATGCTGTGTGTGAGAAATAACCTGATAATATGACACTTTTGTGAAAAAAAAAGAAAAAAAAATCTTGATTTTGCAAAGAATTGTGGGAAAAAATTACAACTTCAAAAAACTCACCATGCCTCTTTCCAAATACCCTGGAATGTCTACTTTCCAAAAAGGGGTCATTTTGGGGGTATTTGTGCTGTCCTGGCTTGTTAAAGTTTTAAGAAATGAGATAGGCCGTCAGTACTTCAGGTGTGATCAATTTTCAGTGATTGGCACCATAGTTTGTAGACTCTATAACTTTCACAAAGACCAAATAATATACACTGATTTGAATTATTTTACCAAAGATATGTAGCAGTATAAAATTTGGCCAAAATTTATGAAGAAAAATTCTTAATTTGCAAAATGTTATAACCAAAACAAAGAAAAATGTATTTTGTTACAGAATTTTACAGTCTTTTTTCATTTATAGCGCAAAAAATAAAAAACCCAGCAGTGATTAAATACCACCAAAAGAAAGCTTTATTTGTGTGAAAAAAAGGACAAACATTTCATATGGGTACAGTGTTGCATGACTGAGTAATTGTCATTCAAAGTGTGAGAGCGCTGAATGCTGAAAATTGGTCTGGTTAGGAAGGGGGTTTAAGTGCCCAGTTGTCAAGTGGTTAAAGGATAACTCAATTTTTGTGGGGAAAAAAAGTAACAAATAAAAAATACATATATATTGTATATTGTGTATACCAGGGATCCTCAAACTATGGCCCTCCAGCTGTTGCAGAACTACACTTCCCATGAGGCATTGTAAAACTCTGACATGCACAGTTATAATTAGGCATGATGGGAATTGAAGTTAATGAACAACTGGAGGGCCGTAGTTTGAAGACCCCTGGTGTATACAATTGTGACACAAGTCATATTGTAATTAAATGTTATCCAAAATTCCATTTCCTTTTCAATCTGCAGCAGTGTAATTTCCTGTAAAATGCAATATGGCTACCTGGAGGCATTCTGTATACAGATGTGTACAGAACACCCCCCAAAAATGAATTTCCTGCTTGTGTGATTGACTTACTGATTTTCCCAGAAGTCTGCAATAAGACACAAGTCAAATTTTTGGCATCCCTTGCAACGAAAATTAAGTTTTTACTCTCAAAAGGAAATCATGTCTAAAGGGATATAGACCCAGCCACTTTCCTCATTAGAGCCCTGCAGGTACAGCTGCTGGCAAACTGCTATTGCTTCAGAATAACAAAAGGTAGGAATCTGCAACAAAGTTTGTTCAAATCCTTGCAATGTACATACAGTATCTCAAAAAAGTGTGTACACCCCTCACATTTTTGTAAATATTTTAATATATCTTTTCATGTGACAACACTGAAATGACACTTTGCTACAATGTAAAGTAGTGAGTGTACAGGTTGTATAACAGTGTAAATTTGCTGTCCCCTCAAAAAAACAACAAACAGCCATTAATTTCTAAACCGCTGGCAACAAAAGTGAGTACACCCCTAAGTGAAAACGACCAAATTGTGCCCAAAGTGTCAATTTGTGTGGCCACCATTATTTTTCTGCACTGCCTTAACCCCCTTGGACATGGAGTTCACCAGAGCTTCACAGGTTGCCACTGGAGTCCTCTTCCACTCCTCCATGACGACATCACTAAGCTGGTGGATGTTCAAGACCTTGCGCTCCTCTACCTTCTGTTTGAGAATGCCCCACAGATTCTCAACAGGGTTTAGGTCTGGAGACATGCTTGGCCAGTCCATCACCTTTACTCTTAGTTTTTTTTAGCAAGGCAGTGGTCGTCTTGGAGGTGTGTTTGGGGTCGTTATCATGTTTGAATACTGCCCTGTGACCCAGTCTCCGAAGGTAGGGGATCATGCTTGGCTTCGGTATGTCACAGTACATGTTGGCATTCATGGTTCCCTCAATGAACTGTAGCTCCCCAGTGCTGGCATCACTCATGCAGCCCCAGACCATGACACTCCCACCACCATGCTTGACTGTAGGGAAGACATACTTGTCTTTGCACTCCACACCTGCTTTTCGCCACACACGCTTGACACAATTGAACCAAATAAGTTTATCTTGGTCTCATCAGACCACAGGACATGGTTCCAGTAATCAATGTATTTAGTTTGTTTGTCTGTAGCAAACTGTTTGCAGGCTTCCTTGTGCATCATCTTTATAAGTGGCTTCCTTCTGGGAAGACAGCCATGCAGATCAATTTGATGCAGTGTGGAATGTATGGTCTGAGCACTGACAGGCTGACCCCCCACCCCTTCAACCTCTGCAGCAATGCTGGCAGCACGCATACGTCTGTAGCACCCTCTACCTTCAGGTAGGTGCTCGACTTGTATTTTTCTATAGCTCAGGGTCCAAGTGCAGGTAAATTTAGCCAGGCCTGTGCTTTAGGCTAGGCCTGGTTGTTTTTATTTGGGACTGTGAGTGTTTGGTGTAGTGGGAGGTGTGGCCACCTGTGCTCTGACACAGAAGTGCCACCCCTGCTTTCAGACAGATTGTTCTGGAAGAGGGGTTGGACCTGAGGTTTGAGTGGCAGACAGCTCATGTGAGGAGCTCTTACCAATTACCCTTTGGTGTTGGCAGGGGGCAGGCCTCCCTTATAAGCTGGGTCACGTGCTGCCAGGGTGTAGTTCTGAAGTGCAGGAAAAGACAGCATGGAGTGTGACAGCATGCGCCGAGCGCGGAGGAGGGATATGGAGGATCTTCGTCTCTGAAAAGGTATCGAGTTGCTGTGACCGGGGAACACAGATCTTGTATGCTGGACAAGATCAGTACGGAAGAAATAGCAGTAAAGCGGAGGAGAGTAGATCGGCGTTCTGTGACCGGGGACACAGAACTGTCAAGTAGCAAAAGGTCAGTGTGAAGGGAACAAGAGATGAGAAGCTATCAAGAGTAGTGTAGAATGCTGTGGCCGGGGAACGCAGCATTAACAGTAGAGGACTGGCTGGGAACAGCAGTTCGCCTATTACCATGTGTCAGGCCAATGGGGAGAGGTACCGTGATATCTCTGGTCTGGTTAGCACATTGGTAAACCTTCCAAAAGACTGTGTGGCTGTCTGTTTCATTGATCCATCCGGGAGAGGTTGTTTAGGCCTCTGGTTCTTTGATTCGCTGATACTGTTATAGTCTGCAAGGTGGAATTATTCAGAGTGATTCTCTCTTGTTATAATGGAAGTGAAGAAATAGTGTTTCAGTAGTTTTGCAGAAGAAGGAGACTGGGAATACTATATGTGCATCAATTTTCAAGCCAAGGCTGTTCAGTATTGTTTTGCAATACATCAAATGCTACAGGCATCTCATATCACCCCTTGTTCCACCCAAGTTGTATCCTGCAATAAACATAACAAAACTGCGCAAATGACTGTTCATTGTCTTAACTGATAGATGGGGGTCTGGCAGCAGGGTGATTGGCGGATTGCTAAGTAACCAAGCGGTGAACATACCGCTATACGTCTATTTCCCAAAGACAACCTCTGGATATGATGCTGAGCACGTGCACTGAACTTCTTTGGTCGACCATGGTGAGGCCTGATCTGAGTGGAACCTGTCCTGTTAAACTGCTGTATGGTCTTGGCCACCATGCTGCAGCTGTGTTTCAGGGTCTTGGCAATCTTCTTAGAGCCTAGGCCAACTTTATGTAGAGCAACAATTCTTTTTTTCAGATCCTCAGAGAGTTCTTTGCCATGAGGGGCCATGTTGAACTTCCACTGACAAGTATGAGAGAGTGAGAGCGATAACACCAAATTTAACACATCTGCTCCCCATTAACACCTGAGACCTTTTCATACTAATGAATCACATGACATCGCGGAGGGAAAATGGCTAATTGGGCCCAGTTTGGACATGTTTACTTAGGGGTGTACTCTCTTTTGTTGCCAGCTGTTTAGACAATAACGGCTGTGTGTTGAGTTATTTTGAGGGGACAGCAAATTTACACTGTTATACAAGCTATACGCTCACTACTTTACATTTTAGCAAAGTGTAATTTCTTTTTTTTTTTCACATGAAAAGATACCGTATATACTCGAGTATAAGCCGAGTTTTTCAGCACATTTTTTTGTGCTAAAAATGCCCCCCTCGGCTTATACTCGAGTCGGGTTATCAGGTGTCAGTATTGATGCGGAGGCAAGGAAAGCCATATTATGCCGTACATTGTCCCCTTCTATTTACAGCAGGGCTGTGTGTATAGGAAATCTGCGCCGTCCCGCCTCCTCCGTCCGTGACAAGGAGGAGGCGTAGCTTTGTTACAGTGGACGACGCGGTTCTGGTGACCAGGAGGAAAGGAAAGTGGACAGCGCAGTTCTGGTGACCAGGAGGGAAGGAAAGCCATATTACGCTGCACATTGTCCCCTCCGATTCACAGCAGTGCTGTGTGTATAGGAAGTCTGCACCGTCCCGCCTCCTCCTCGTCCTTGTCGAGGAGGAGGCGGAGCTTTGTTACAGTGGACGGCACAGTTCTGGTGACCAGGCGGCAGTGCAGCATGAACTGGGAGGTGCACCAATCATACAGCCAGGTAAGAGAAGAGCAGCCCTCAGAAGATATCTCCAAAGCTGATGGCAGATGTTCGGCGCCAGGTCAGGGGCTAGCACCCACTCACATCTGCAGCTTGGCCACGCCCCCCACTTTTTAGAGTTTAGATATTCTTTGATTAAGTTCTGTTATTACAAGTGTATGCATACCTCTGATGCTATAATGTAGAACCAGTTAAGTCTGTTCAGAGCTGCACATTAGTATTGTGAACTCTCATATCTTGAAGCTGTTTTGATGCTATAATATGAATTAATAGGATAGTTCTGGAAATCAGTTGATCTCCTGGTGCTTTTTATTGTTCGACTTCAATTTCACATTGGTGGGAGGACCCTGATAGTTATGTTGAGCTCCTGCTACTGCATGCAATCAATGAAACTGATATTGACAAAAAATACTTGTGGGCTGCCACTACCCTCCCCTGCTGTGAATCGGAGGGGACAATGTACGGCGTAATATGGCTTTCCTTCCCTCCGCATCTATACTGACAGCGGATAAAGTACATGGGCACAGTGAAGCTTGCAATGGGCACCAGTGAGGCTTGCAATGGGCACAGTGAGGTGGCAAATGGGCACAGCGAGGCTGCAGATGGGCATTGTTGACCCTCTTTTCCACTTACAGTAGCTGCTGCATTCTCACCCTAGGTTTATACTTGGGTCAATACGTTTTTTTCCCAGTTTTTTGTGGTAATTTAGATGCCTCGGCTTATATTCGGGTCGGCTTATACTCGAGTATATACGGTATAATAAAATATTTACAAAAATGTGAGGGATGTACTCACTTTTGTGAGATACTGTAGATCACCCAGAGGAGAATGTGTTTTTTTTTCTCAACAAAAGTGGAGTTTCTCTTTAAATAGATGCTGTTCATTGCCATATATCAGTTGTATGCTAAAATTTTGAATTGCAAAATGTGCCTTTCAGGAATTGAAAAGAATGTTTACCAGTCACATAAAGCTGTACTCCATTCATTGGAATAGTTTACTTCTCATTGCTCAAGAGGTACCTGTGGTTAGCATGATGTGATGTTTCATCCCAATTTTCTTACAGCACTGATAATTCTATAGATAAAACCTCTTAATATTTCCTTATAGTCCAATATCTTTCCTTATGTACTCTTCTTGTAAAGCCTATTGATATTGTTTTATAGTTTTCCTTTTCTAAAACTTGATAGTCAGCTTTTTTTTATACACTTTTTGGAGCTTTACATTTATTTTAAACATTGAGAAAGTGGTACTTGCCTCAACATAGAATTTATCTCTAGGAAATTACTTAAAATTTAATTTAAAAAAAAGATATTTCTTTATCGTACATCACGGGACACCGAGCCATAGTAATAACTATATAGGTATATAGCCACCTTTAGGTGATGGACACTGGCACACCCAAGACAGGAAGTTGCCTCCCTATATAACCCCTCCCACACTGGGAGCACCTCAGTTTTTCCCCCAGTATCTAAGGTGTTGGTCACGGTTAAAGATGTTTTTATGAAGAGCTCCACTGGAGCAATCCTTGCTGGATGAGCAAGATAACAAAACCGGATCCATTCAAAGTGCCATTTAAAGGCCAAAATGAATGGTACCCGGGCCTCATTACCGAAGAAACAAGGTTTTGCCTGTAATGCCTCTCTTGGAAGGGCTGGACCCTGGGACCCAGTTCTTTGGTTATTTATTAAATACCAAAGCCTTTCTGGCAGGGTGCTTTACAGGCCCAGGGGAGTGGAAATCCCTTTTAAGGAACCTGGTCCCTGAAGGTCTTTGACTCGCCGTGATGGGTAAAGATTGGATCTGTCTGGTTACCAGCAGAATCCTGCGGCTGGGATAAGGTAAGTGAAGGTCCTAAGGAACTTGGTTTACTTAGCATTCTTCTTTGAGCAAAAAAGAAAAAATGTTTTCTCCTGTGATGCCTAAAAATCACCACTAGATGGCGTAGGGAGCATACTTAATGGTTATCTCCACAATAGTCATGTCCCTCTTTGTACGCTGCTGTATCTGCAAAAAAAAAAGAGAAGGGGATTTCAATGTACATCATGGGACACAGAGCCTTAAGTAATTACTTAATGGGTTATAGGCCACCTTCAGGTGTTGACACTGGTAAACCCAATCAAAGGAACTTTACTCCCCTATAAACCCCTCCTCCTTCCAGGAGCACATCAGTTTTTCGCCAGTGTCTAAGGTTTTGGTCACGAGTTAAGAAGTGCTCCGAGGAGATCCAGGAGGGATCCATGCTGGATTTAAATTCCTCCATAAAAAGAAGCCAGATCCATCCAGAAGTGTCACTGAGGCATAAGATGGATGGTACCTGGGACCTCGTATCAGAAGCACAAGGTTTTGCCTGTAATGCCTCTCTTTGTAGGGCTGGAACCCAGGGCTTAGGTCTTGTTACATTACCTCAAACTTCCTGATGGGGTACTTTTACAAGGCCCAAGGCAGTTGGACCCCGTTTTTACGGACCCAGTCCTTGAAGGTTTGCTAAACGTACCCCGCCGTGATGGGTGAAAGTTGGGTTTTCTGTTAATTCAGCAAAATCTTGCGGCGTGGACAAGGTAAGGGAAGAAAACTTAAATATTAAAAACATCTATGTATTTTCTTTCATTTAAGGAAAAAATGTTGTCATGCCATTAAAATCTCCACTAGATGGAGTCTATGCACATACCTTACTCTGTTGTCTCACTGTTTGCTCAGTTCTGTGTCTGGCTGCACAGATTTGAACCAGGGATTTGAACCAACGACCCTATTGCTGCTAGGTGAAAGTGCTATCCACTACACCACTGTGCTGCCTTTCAAGATAATCAATTTAACCAATGTTGTAGACATAATAAAATATGATTTGTTATAGGGTTCATTTTGTATCGTGGTTCTTAGCTTACATGCTAAATATATTATTATTATTTTTTTCCTGCTTCAGCATATGCAGCCCTGACCATGTCTGTTTGTCATGGCTGTATTTTTACACATGTCTGTGCCTCACTGCAGGAGGCTCGGTGCCCCCCCCCCCCCCCACTCGTTTTGGGTCTGGGACCCGAAAAACGCCGCTCTCAGGCGCCTGAAAACATTTTAAATAAAAAAGGCAGAATTTTTTCGGAGGGGACGGGGCCTAATGCAGGTGCCGTGAAATGTCCACGAGGACGCACGGCAGGCTAATAGCAGATAAATACAGCTGTGTCAGTCTCTCATCTGCTGATGAGGAGGAAACAAGCTGTGCAGGGACACACGAGCTGTGGGACACGTATGGGTTGCAAAACTGCCATCCCTGATACAGGAAGGACACTCTTTTCCAGCACTAGGCTGAACTTTATAGCAGCTTTTAAAGTCATGACTATTTTCAGCGATTTAGTGCAATGTGTATAGCGCCTCTGTTTTTGTACTTAGGACTATGCCTACCAAAAAAGACACCACAAAAGCCAAAAGAGTAAAGGTTTCACACCCAGACATTGGGATTTCTAGCTGTATTTCCATGCTGTCTTCCTCTCCTGAATTACCAATTATGGCAACTCAGGGTGAGCCATTGGAGCAAACTGATGGTGCAGCTGCCTCTCACATCTCAGCACCTGTATACGTGACTAAAGATGCCCTTTCCTCCTCCCTTCAGGTTCTGGAAGAAAGATTAGCGGCTTTAATCGCATCCTACATTCAAATGGATAGGAAGCGTACTAGGTCCCCTTCCCCCGCTTCAGCTTTGCAAGGGGAACAGTGGGCACATGATGAGGTTTTACCCTTAATTGATCAGGAAGAGAAACCGATGATTCTTCTGCAGAGGAAACCACATTGGATGAACCTTTTTCAGCTTCTCAATCTGAAAAATTGCTGATACAATCTCTTACAGAAATGGTTCATTCCACTTTCATGCTGCCTCTAACAGAGTCTCATGAAAACTTGGCTTCTTCCTTAGGTTCTTTAAAACCTTCCCATCCTTTGCATGCGTTTCCTGCACATACATTACTTGAACAGCTTATTTTTGCGGAATTAGATAAACCGGATAAACATTTTCTCAATTCTCTATCCTCTGGAGGAGAAATTCTCCAAAAGATGGAAAGTACCAACAATTGATGCTGCGATTTCCAATGTGAATAATAACTTAACTTGTCCTGTGGACAATGCACAGATGCTTTAGGATCGAACAGATAAGAAGTTGGAATCCCTGCTAAAATCTGCTTTTTCCATAGCAGGTGCCTTCACTCAGCCCGCAGTCGCCGCGATAGGCGTCTGCCAATCCCTAAAGG
Organism: Lithobates septentrionalis; assembly: GCA_037952835.1. NCBI lineage: Eukaryota > Metazoa > Chordata > Amphibia > Anura > Ranidae > Lithobates > Lithobates septentrionalis. Next base: position 10,268,256 of record JBBDGP010000440.1, on the reverse strand, counting down.
ACCAATTTAAACAGGCCCTTAGAGAGCTTCCTACACAACAAGCTCGGGATTTGGCTGAACTACCTAAGGCATTATGTTTTGCCATAGATGCCATTAAAGACTCTATTCACCAGGCATCCCGCCTTATGTTTATGCTTGTACATATGTGCAGAATCCTGTGGTTGAAAAATTGGTCAGCTGAAACACCATGTAAAAACCTCCTAACTGGGTACCCCTTTCAGGGGGGAGCGACTGTTTGGTGAAGACTTGGATAAATATATCAAGACAATTTCTGCTGGGAGAAGTACTTTTTTACCAGTCAAAAGAAGATCTAAACGCCCTTCATTTAAACAGGCTCTTTCCCCTGCGCCAGGGGCTTCCGCCTCTAGGCAGTGGCGACGGCCTCCGCCGTCAGACTCTAGAGGAAACCCTCAGGGTCAGACTCAAGCTCAAAAGGAGCCCTGGAATAGGAAATCTGCAAAACAGAATCCTAAAGCCTCATCATGAAGAGGCAACCCCCCTTACCAAGGTGGGGGGAGACTTCTGCAATTTTCAGTCTGGAAAAAGGAAATTCAGGACAGATGGGTAATCTCCACGGTAACGCCGGGGTACAAGCTGGAATTTCTGAACTTTCCACCATCTCATTTCCTGAGATCAAGTGTTCCCAGAGATCCAGAGAAAAAACAATCTCTGTTTCAGGCACTAGACCGATTAATATTTCAAGGGGTGATCATACAGATACCCACAAAAGAGCAAGGTCTGGGGTTTTATTCAAATCTTTTCATGGTACCAAAACCAAATGGAGACGTCAGACCCATTCTAGAATTAAGAAAGCTAAGAGAACTTCTGGTGTCAGTCGACATCCGGGATGCATATCTGCATGTCCCTATATTTCCTGCTCATCAAAAGTTTCTGCGGTTCGAGTTAGAACAGTAGCATTTCCAATCTGTAGCCCTGCCCTTTGGGCTAGCCACAGCACCTCGGGTGTTCATCAAAGTGCTGGCCCCACCTCTAGCTCAGGGCATAACAGTCGTAGCATACCTAGATGATCTATTACTTATAGATCAATCGGTGACTTGTTTGGAGCAAAGCGTACGCACTACAACCAACTATCTGAAAAGTTTGGGTTGGATTATCAACTTAGAGAAATCTTCCTTAAATACCGCTAAAAAGGCTGAAGTACCTGGGTCTGATCATAGACACAGCCCAGGAAAAGGTGTTCTTGCCTCAGGCAAAGATCAACTCCATAAGAGAGCTGGTGCAGATGGTCGGGTCAAAAGGCGATCCCTCTATTCAAAGCGGTTCCCTTTTCCCAGTTCCATTCAAGACTGCTGCAAAACAGTATCCTGCCTACTTGGAACAAAACAGTTCAAGCTTTAGACTTGCCAATGCGGCTGTCCCCAAAGGTGTCCCAAAGCCTCAGTTGGTGGTTACTAACCCAGAATCTACTGAAAGGAAAATCCTTCAGACCAGTTATCTGGAAAGTGGTAACGACAGATGCCAGCCTTTCAGGCTGGCGAGCAGTACTAGAAAAGACAACTGTCCAGGGACAGTGGTCAAGAGCTGAAAGAACCTTGCCCATCAATATCCTAGAGATTCGGGCAGTGCGTCTGGCTCTAAAGGCCTGGACTTCCAGGTTACGGGATTGTCCTGTCAGGATCCAATCCAACAATGCCACAGCTGTGGCCTATATCAATCACCAAGGGGGCACCAAGAGTCTCTCAGCACAGAGAGGTGAACCATATTTTAACTTGGGCAGACAGGAATTTTCCGTGCCTGTCGGCAGTCTTCATTCCGGGAGTAGAGAATTGTCAGGCGGACTACTTAAGTCACCAGCAGTTATTCCAGGGGGAATGGTCTCTTCACCCGACATATTTTGGCTTTTTGCCAAAGATGGGGGACTCCGGATGTAGATCCTCCAGCGTCCAGGTTCAACATGAAGTTAGTCAACTTTGTGTCCAGAACAAGGGATCCACTCGCATGCGGCACAGATGCGTTGGTGACCCTGTGGGATCAGTTTTCACTGATCTATGCATTTCCCCCTATTCAGTTGCTGCCTCGACTTCTTTGCAGGATCAAGCTGGAAAGAAGGCCGGTAATTCTGGTAGCACCAGCATGGCCCAGAAGGTCATGGTATGCAGAAATCGTAAAGATGGCAGTGGAGGGTCCATGGTCCCTCCCAGTATGGCCAGATCTGCTCTCACAGGGACCGATATTCCATCCTACCTTACGGTCTCTAAATTTAACGGCTTGGCTATTGAAACCCACATTCTGAAGAAACGTGGGCTTCCGGAACTGTATATTATAGGGTCTGGAGGGCTTATGTTTTCTGGTGTGAATCCAAGGGTTGGCACCCTCGGAGATATATCATAGGCAGAATTCTTGCCTTTCTACAATTAGGGGTAGAGTTGAAATTGGCTTTGAGTACTATTAAGGGCCAAGTCTCAGCTTTATCGCTCTTATTTCAAAGACCGCTTGCTATACATTCTTTAGTCCAGGGTTTTATGCAAAGGGTGATGCGACTTAATCCGCCAGTCAAACCTCCCTTGAACCCTTGGGACTTGAACTTAGTTTTGTCTGTGTTACAAAAACAGCCATTTGAACCGATACAGCATATTCCCTTAGTCCTTCTGACAAGGAAGTTGGTATTTTTGATTGCTATATCCTCAGCAAGGAGGTTTTTCGGAATTGGCTGCTCTTTCTTGTAAAGAGCCATATTTGATTTATTCATGAGGACAGAGTGGTGTTACGCCCTCATCCAGACTTTTTGCCAAAAGTGGTTTCAGGTTTTCACCTGAACAAAGATATTGTCCTGCCATGGTTTTTTCCAATACCATGTTCCAGGGAGGAGAAGTCACTACATTGTCTTGATGTGGTGAGAGCAGTGAAAATCTATTTAAAGACAACTGCTCAGATTCGTAAGACTGATGTCTTATTTATTCTGCCAGAGGGTCCTAAGAAAGGACAGGCAGCATTGAAATCCACTGTCGCTAAGTAGATTCGGCAAGTTATAATTCAAACTTATAATTGAAGGGGTAAGATTACCCCTTTTCAAGTTAAGGCGCACTCTACCAGGGTGGATAGTGCTTCTTGGGCAGTGCGTCACCAGGCCTCCATGGCTCAGATCTGTAAGGCCACAACTTGGTCTTCAGTACATACATTCACCAAATTTTATCAAGTGGATGTAAGGAGGTATGAGGATATCGCCTTTGGGCGCAGTGTGCTGCAGGCAGCAGTATAGGTCCTCAAGTGTGGGGGTACCCTCCGGGTTGTGTCTCCCTCCCCTCAAGTAGCATTGCTATGGGGCGTCCCATTAAGTAATTACTTAAGGCTCTGTGTCCCATGTTGTACGATAAAGAAGCTAGGATTTTTATAACCGCTTACCTATAAAATCCTTTTCTTGGAGTACATCATGGGACACAGAGGTCCCTCCCCTCTTTTTGGGATTTAAGTATATTGCTTTGCTACAAAAACTGATGTGCTCCTGGAAGGAGGAGGGGTCATATAGGGAGTTAACTTCCTGGATTGGGTATACCAGTGTCCATCAACTGAAGGTGGCCCATAACCCATTAGGTAATTACTTAAGGCTCTGTGTCCCATGATGTACTCCAAGAAGATTTTACAGGTAAGCTGTTATAAGAATCCTATTTTTTCGCCAGTGTCTTAGGTGTTGGTCACGAGTAAAGATGTGCTGTGCTGAGCTCCACTGAAAGATTCCTTTGCTGGGACAAGCTATGCAACCGGATCCATTCAAAGTGTCTTTTCTAGGCCGTATTGAATGGTACCCGGGCCTCGTGTCCGAAGAAACAAGGTTTTGCCTGTTAACGCTTCTCTTTTTAGAGAGCTGGACCCCAGGATCCACTGCTTTGGTAATTTCAGCCATAAAGTTTTACTGGTGGGGTGCTTTACGGGTCCGGAGTGTGGGTTCCCCCCAGGGTCCCTGGTTCCTGAAGGTTTGGTAACGGAGCCCACCGTGAGGGGTGAAGATTGAGTCTGTTGGTTTTACCACAGAAATCCCTGCGGTGGGAAAGGTAAATGGAGGTTTCTAAGGGATTTTTAAATTTTCTTCGGAAATGACTCCTTTAAAAAAAGTAAATGTTGTCAAGCCTAAGAGTCACCACTGGGGGCTGTATAGAGCACGTACCTTGTCAGACTTTCCTCAAAAGATCACACTGTTCAGCAGAAACGGCAGGCTTCCCTCCGGCGAGCAGCTCAGACCTCTGGTAAGATTGAGGAGTGATTTCTTCCACTAATCACCCCCCACCTGGACAAAGCTCTCCCCCTCTCCCTGGATAGGGGGAAGCCAAAACGATCGGGGATGCCGCTCCGTTTCTTTCACCGCCCCTGCACGACCGCTTGTCTCAGGTCTCCGCCTCGCCATCCCCTCCCCACACACATGCTGATCCCGTTGGATCGAAGGCCCGCGCGGGAAAACCCTCTTTTGAAAAGAGAGTGGGCAATGTGACAGAAGGGGCGGGGCTTAGCGCAGCATTAGCATGCAGCAACGTCCAGCGCGGGAGTATGTTTAAAAGCTCAATTTTTGCAGGATGCAGATGTCGGAGGGACATGAGCAAAAAGGGGCATGTAAGAGGTTGGTGATTCAGGCATTCCCTTGGCACATTTACTAATAGCATCAGGCTGAGGGTTAATAGCAGCGGCGGTGGCTGGACTATAGCTCAAGCAGTGGATGCAATTTCTTCTGGTAGTACCTCTGAATTTGTGCATCGGGCTATGGTCAGAATGGGGCTAGAAACACCCCAAAAAAGGGCTCAAGAGGGACTCCTTCAAGCTCAAAAAAACCTAGAACCATCTCTAAAAAAAATGGCATCCTCGCCTGAGAGTTCTGAGGTGGCTGGTCAGAGTGAGCCATCTGGGCCGTCAGGTGTTGCAACGGTTTCCAACACTGCAGCCCCTATCTGTTACTGAAGAGGTTTTTTCCTCAACCATATTGTGTTTGGAGCAGAGGATAGCGCTTTAATCGCATCCCAGAATAGGACTAAGAGCGATAGGTCCCCTTCTTTTACCCAGGACCCTCAAACTGAGGAACCGGGGGCAGGAGATGATGAATTTCTCTCAGGGAACCAGGAAGAGGCTGATGACTCCTCTTCTGAGGGGTCAAATAAAGAATGATCAGGTTCACAATCTGAAAAATTAATGGTACAACCTCTTACCGAATTGGTCCACTCCACATTTATTCCACCTTTAACTGAGTCGTTCGATAAGCCTACTTCTTGTTTGGCTTCGCTAAAGCCTCCCCAAGCTGTTCATGCTTTTCCTATCCATTCATTGCTGGAAAAGCTTATGTATTCTGAGTGGGATCACCCAGATAAGCAGTTTTACCCTCCAAAAAAGTTTTCAACACTTTATCCCATGGAGAAAAAATTTAATAAAAAATGGGAAATTCCAGCAATTGACACTGCTATATCCTCTGTGAATAAAAGTTTGACTTGTCCAGTAGATAATGCTCAAATGCTTAAGGATCCAACGGATAAGAAGTTGGAACTCCGATTAAAAAACACTTTTTCTCTGGCAGGTTCAGGTTGCGCCGGCAGCAATTGGTGTATGTCAATCCTTGAGAAACCAGTTTAAACAGGTGCTCAAGATTATTCTTGATCAGCAAGCCCAAGAGTTGGCCGAGCTACCAGGGGCATTATGTTTTGCAATAGACGCTATGAAGGATTCTATTCTCCAGGCCTCGCGCTTTACGCTTGGGCTGGTGCATATGCGTAGAATACTATGGTTGAAAAATTGGTCAGCCGAAGCGCCGTGCAAAAAGCTCCTGGCTAGCTTTCCCTTTCGCGGTGAACGGCTGTTTGGGGATGATCTAGATAAATACATCCAAAAAATTACTAATGGGAAGAGTTCCCTTTTGCCAGTTAGGAAAAGGAGTAAGCATATTTCATTTAAACGAGCTTCTTCTCCAGTGCCGGGGACATCAGCCTCCAGGCAGTCTCGACGGCCTCCACCGTCAAGTTCAAGAGGTAAACCTCAGAGTCAACCCCAGGGACAAAAAAGGTCCTGGAGAAGAAAGCCTACAAAACAAAGTACTAAGGCCTACTTATGAAGAGGCGCCCCGCTCCCTTTAGTGGGGGGAAGACTTCTGCAGTTCTCAAGGATCTGGCAGGAAGAGTGTCGAGACAAATGTGTGGCCCCCTCAATAACTCTAGGGTATAAACTAGAGTTTCAAGAGTCCCCGTCTCCTCGTTTTCTCAGATCAAACATTCCCAGGGATCCAGGGAAAAAGAAGTCTCTCTTTCAAGCATTGGACCGTCTTTTGTCTCAAAAGGTGATATCGGTGGTCCCCATGGAAGAGCAGGGATTGGGGTTTTATTCAAACCTTTTCACGGTACCAAAACCAAATGGGGATGTCGGACCCATTCTAGATCTCAAAGATCTAAACCGGTTTTTTGAATATGCGCTCTTTTGGCATGGAGTCAATCCGATCAGTAGTCTCCATTCTACAAGGTGGAGAACTTCTAGCATCAATCGACATCAAGGATGCTTACCTCCATGTACCTATTTTTCCCGCTCACCAGAAATATCTACGCATCAAGATAGAAAATCTTAATTTTCAGTTTGTAGCTCTGCCTTTCGGTATAGTTACTGCACCTCGAGTGTTTACAAAGGTCCTGGCTCCTCCTCTAGCCAGATTAAGGGCTCAAGGTATAACGATTCTTAGCTTAGATGATCTGCTCTTGATAGACCAGTCCGTAGACCCCTTAGACCAGAGTTTGGTCACTACAGTCAGCTACCTGGAATACCTAGGTAGGATTCTCAACCTAGAAAAATCTTCCTTCAAACCATCAAGGAGATTGGAATACTTGGGTCTGATCATAGATACAGCTCAGAAGAGGGTGTTCTTGCCCCAGGCAAAGATTAGTGCCATAAGGGAACTGATTCAGTTGGTCAAGGCAAAGAAGAATCCTTCTGTTCGACTTTGCATGAGATTGTTGGGAAAGATGGTGGCTTCATTCGAGGCCATTCCTTATGCTCAATTTCATTCGAGACTACTGCAAAACAGTATCCTATCAGCTTGGAACAAGAAGGTCCAAGCTCTAGACTTCCCAATGCGTTTGTCTCCAAAGGTGCGCCAAAGCCTCAGTTGGTGGTTGATAGCCAAGAATCTGCAGAAAGGAAAATCCTTCCTACCAGTTACCTGGAAGGTGGTAACAACAGATGCCAGTCTTTTGGGTTGGGGAGCAGTCCTGGAAGAAGCGACTGTCCAAGGGAAATGGTCCAAATCAGAAATGACCTTGCCCATCAGTATTCTAGAGATTCGGGCAGCACGCCTGGCCCTGAGGGCCTGCACGTTCAGGCTAGGGAAATGTCCCATCAGGATCCTATCCGACAATGCCACAGCAGTGGCCTGTATCAATCATCAAGGGGGCACGAGAAGTCGTGCGGCCCAGAGAGAGATGAATCATATCCTAACTTGGGCAGAAAACAATATACTTTGCCTATCGGCAGTCTTCATTCCAGGAATAGAAAATTGGCAGGCGGACGACTTGAGTCACCAGCAGTTGTTCCCGGGAGAATGGTCTCTTTACCCCGACATCTTTCTGACAATATTTCAAAAGTGGGGAATTCTGGACGTGGATCTGTTTGCGTCCAGGTTCAACAAAAAGATCGACAACTTTGTGTCAAGAACAAAAGATCCGCTGGCATGCGGAACAGATGCCTCGGTATTTTCGTGGAATCAGTTTTCACTGATTTATGCATTCCCTCCTGTTCTGCTTCCACAACTTCTATGCAGGATCAAGCAGGAAGGGAACTCTGTGATTCTTGTGGCCCAGGAGATCTTGGTATGCAGAGATCGTAAAGATGGCAGTAGGGGGCCCATGGACCCTACCGCCACATCCAGACCTTCTATTGCAAGGTCCGGTATTCCATCCTACCTTACAAACGCTAAATTTAATGGTTTGCTATTGAGACCCACATTCTGAAGAAGCGTCGGGTTCAGTGATGTCTATCTTGGTTAATGTAAGGAAGCCGGCCTCCAGAGTCATAAATTATAGAGTCTGGAAGGCATATGTCTCCTGGTGCAAATCCAGGGGTTGGCACCCCAGGAATTATGTCATAGGTAAAATCCTTGCCTTTCTACAGATGGGGTTAGAAATGATGCTGGCCTTGACTATCAAAGGCCAGGTTTCGGCCTTGTCGGTATTATTTTAACGACCACTTGCTTCGTATTCTTTGGTTCGTAGCTTTATTCCGGGGGTAACACGGCTTAATCCTCCGGTTAGGTCACCCCTGAACCCTTGGGGGACCTGAATTTAGTTTGGTCGCCATTACAGAAAGAGCCTTTTGAGCCGATACAACATATTCCCTTGGTCCTCCTGACAAGGAAACTAGTTTTTCTGGTAGCCATATCTTCTGCAAGAAGGGTATCAGAGTTGGCTGCTCTTTCTTGTAAAGAGCCATATTTAATTATTCACAAGGATAAGGTTGTATTGCTTCCTCATCCTAATTTTCAACCGAAGGTGGTATCAGGTTTTCATCTAAACCAGGATATTGTTCTGCCTTAATTTTTGCCCAGAACCCTGTTCTGCGGAAGAAAAATCACTACATTCTCTTGATGTTGTGAAAGCTGTCAAAGTCTACTCGAAGGCAACTGCTCAGATTCGGAAAACGGATGTTTTGTTTGTTTTGCCTGAAGGTCCTAAAAGAGGACAGGCAGCATCAAAATCTACTATTTCTAAATGGATTCAACAAGTAATTGTTCAAGCTTATGGTTTAAAGAGGAAAATTCCACCTTTTCAAATTAAAGCACACTCCACCAGGGCTGTTAGTGCTTCCTGGGCAGTGCATCACCAAGCCTCCATGGCTCAAATCTGCATGGCCACAACTTGGTCTTCTGTCCATACATTTACCAGATTCTATCAAGTAGATGTAAAAGATCATGAGGATATCGCCTTTGGGTGCAGTGTGCTGCAAGCAGCAGTATAAGCCCTCTGGTCTAATGGTGCCCTAATTTTGTTGTGTCTCCCTCCCTTCAGTTGGCATTGCTCTGGGACATCCCACATACTAATTACTATGGCTCTGTGTCCCGTGATGTACGATTAAGAAAATAGGATTTTTATAACAGCTTACCTGTAAAATCCTTTTCTTTGAAGTACATCACGGGACACAGAGGTCCCTCCCTTACTTCTGGTATACACGTGTATTGCTTTGCTACAAAAACTGAGGTACTCCCAGTAGTGGGAGGGGTTATATAGGGAGTGGACTAACTGTCTTAGGGTGTGCCAGTGTCCATCACCTGAAGGTGGCCTATAACCCACATAGTAACTACTATGGGTCTGTGTCCCGTGATGTACTTCAAAGAAAAGTATTTTACAGGTAAGCTGTTATAAAATCCTATTTTTTCTTAGTTTAAGCCATCTTTAACTTTTTTTTAAATGTTATTAATTTAATTAATTGATTTAAAATATTTATTTCCGTCTGGTCTGATGTTTGTCCCACTTTCTTATAAGTTGGGAATTATTAGTTCCTTTTTCACCTGATACCTTATTGTGCCTTTGTTATATTTTATGCGGTTTCTGAATTATTATATTCAACCATAAAATATCAGTTTGCTGTGGTTTTATGTTCTGGTTTACATTTTATTTTTTTCAGTTTTTTGAAGAATGTCTTTTGTGATGAATACACTTTAAAGAGCCTCTGTGATTATTACGTTTAAAAAAGTTATACCCACAGTACCCTGCAAATGAGCCATTATACTCGTCTCTCTGTTGGCCCATGTCTCTTACTTTCGCCTCCTTACCAATGATACAGCCTCTATAAGACTCATTGGTGATTAACACTTTCAGAAGTGTTGAATGCCCGTGTCCTCAGCACTCACTGTGCCTTCCTTCCTCCTGCCCCTTATGTCGCTACAATGCTCAGCAGTGCTATAGTGGTTGGAGAAAGACACTGTGCATCAGCAAAGTGCAAGGAACTTTGAGTTCAATTGTTTTTTTCCTTTGAGACAGAGTCTCTTTTAAAATGTTTTCTATGTTTTAACAAATGCTTAAAGTGGAACTTTACCCATAACTTGATAAGAAGTAATGTTCTTTAGCAAGAAACATACATTCTACATTAATAATTATGCCACCAAAATTAGTGTGTGTTGTAAATTGCCTCTAGAATTGCTCCTGTTTCTTCTTGCTGGAGGCTGCCATTTTGCTGAAGCCCTGAGTAGCATTAAATCTTTAGGCTGTCAGCAGATCGGCCTCTACAGATTCAACACAGTGCCTAAAATGAGAGCAACTGAGGATATGCAGAGCAGGGTGAGATAGTGTATTACCTTTATTTTACACAGTATAGGCAATTATTTTTAATGTTCTACATAGCTTTACCTGCAAAAGGGACCAGCCTGAAGTGATCTACCAGAACTTAATTTTCTGGCTAAAGTTCCACTTTAATCAGTGTGCCTTAAAAAACGCAGATGAACATTACGGTATAACTTGTATAACACCTATATTTTCTAGGCAAGAGAAGAAGAAATGACGGGAAAAGTGACAGAACTACAGGAAAAGCTGTTGCAATTACAGGAAGAGTTATCCAAGAGACAGGAGGAGGAGGCAGCAGCTAAGGATGTAGAGGTAAACAATACACAGTATGTGCATAATTACATTATGCACAACCATGGATAAGTGATGCTTTTAAAGAAAGGGATTGAGAACAAGCTTTCATGTTAATGAACAATTAATAGCATTTAAGTTAATTTAGATCCCTTTCACACTGGGGCCGCCCATGCGTTCCCGGTAAAGCGCCGCTCATTTTAACTCCCATGTTGCGACGCTTCAGAAGCACTGCCATTTCATTGCAATGGGCAGGGGCGTTTTGGGAGGGCTGTATACAGCGCTCCCAAGGATGCTGCTTGCAGGACTTTTTCTAAATTCTCGCAAGCGCACCGCCCGGGTGTGAAAGCATTCATTGCAATGAATGGGAGGCAGTTTTCAGGGGCTTTACAGGCACTATTTCTAGCACTAAAATGCCTGAAAACTGCCTCAGCGTGAAAGGGCTCTTAATGAAAGAACAGTTAGTTAGGCAGTGCATAAAAAAGTATTTTTTTTTGTTTTCGTTCAAACAGTCGGTTGAATTAGAAGAAATTACCTGATATAAATTGTTATGGTTAATTAATTTGATCGATTAGACAGATTGATTACAATGATAGACAAATGGAGCGATGTATAGATAGGATTATATTAGATGGTACTAAAGGCTTTGGAGTACTTCCTTTTTTCCAGTATTTGAGTTTACTTGCAATTGTCCGATTGCTCTTAGATTACATTTTTGTCTACTATTCTGAATTTATTTCACCTGTAAAAACATAAACAGGGACACTAATGACTACATGGCTTTTAAATCTAATCTTTTGTGAAAACATTTTTTGTTTTCCATTTTAGGAACCAAATTTCGAGGATCTTCAGGTGAGTACTATAGGACTTTTTTGTGTTCTGTTATAATGCGAATGTGATTATCCACTTACTAACCGCCCATATATAAAATCATTACTTTGACGTTTACTATCGGGGGGTATGGCAGCAGCTAGCTGCCAAAACCCTGGTATAATTTTTTTCTGTGGGTGATTCATCTTCTGCTAAAAGCTGTGGGAAAGGTGCAAAAAATGCTAATTTAAACTTGTTAACAAAAAGTTCCAGAAAAAACCTGGTCAGCAAGTGATTAAAATGTGATGTCCACTCCTAATTGTGAGACAATAGGGGTATTTTTATAAAATGGGAAATCTTACATCCCCCCAGCAATCACTGCAGGTGAATTTTCCTGGTGCACATGTTTTTTTTTTTGTTTTTTTTTTATTTAAGAAAGAAGGGCAGCTTCCAAATAAACATACAGTACATATACCCAATAAAAAGTGCACAGAAGATCCAATAGCAGTAAATTACAAATATAACAGATTTGTGTCAGAAAAAGAGGACCAATGCAAACTATCAAAATATAGAGGTTGTGACAGATGACAGAAAGAGAGCCAAAGAAAAAAAAAAGGGCTGTGTAGGGCAAAAAGGTAGCCTATGAGTCATACTGTCTGCTGTGAGATGTAAGGACACCATCAACCAGTAGACGTCACCTCGATAAGAGACTTCCCTACCTCAGAGTAAACATGTTCCATAATGTCCAGATGTGCATGTAAGCCTCTCGTTTCTGCAAGGGCAGTCAAAACCAGGTCCTCCATCCGGTTCAACTCCTCAACCACAGCCCAATTGTTGGAGGCTGCATGTGTTTCCAGCCGGGGGGAATGCAAGACTTACCTGCATTCAGAGGGTGGAGAAGAATAGATTTTTTTATAGACCCTGGCTGGGATTGAGGAAGTGTGCAACAAGTAAAATGCTGGTATGTAGTAGTGTCCCATGCTCCTCCTGACATCGCCAGCAAATAGCGGAGATGCTTGGGAAGTACTTATAAAGAAGAGAAGGGGTGTGCAGTATCATCGAAAGTAAGGATCTTGAAATTGGTTTCCTGCAGAGTGAGGATTTCAAGGCAAATCAGGTTATGTTGGAGCGCTGTGTTTGCGAGCATGTTCTACCCAGGTCTGATTCCCATTTTGTTAAGTAGAGTAGCAGAAAGTCATTAGACGGTGTGACCATTAGAGTGTACATTGCCGAAAGGGCACGGGGGAATGGGCCAGCCTCAGAGCACTACTCTTCAAGTGTAGTCAGGTTGCGGCAGAAATTGCCAGGTGGCAGAAAAGGTCTGTAAAAAATGGTGTAATTGCAATGCACTCTAAAAATCTAGCTACAAAGGCCAACTACGGTCCATGAGGGCCTGTAATGGGGGCCAAGCCCTTGATTTTGCACAGTGCGATACTAGGTAATGCCCTGACTCTGAAGGCTCCTTCTCGAAGACATGGGTAAAACATGGGTTACCCAGCATGGGGAACAGCGGAGACTCCAAAGAGGACCAGGTGGGTTTCCTGGTAGTATTTATAAAGATCTGGGACTGCAAGGCCCCCAGATTGTTTTGGGAGGGTCAATAAGGATCTTTGAATCCACAGTCGTTTGTGAGCCCAAATAAACCCAGTGAAAAGGGAATTGGCCTAAAATATCTCATAGAAATAGCTATAGGTAGTGCCTGAAAAAGGTATAAAAACTTGGGCAGGTTACTCATTTTTTAAATATTGCACTTTCCAAACCACAAGTGTAGTACGAGTTAAATGTTTTCAGAAGAGCACGCACTTTGCCTAAAAGAGGGGGAAAGTTAAAGTGGATGTAAACCCTCACATATACCCAGTGAAGTGAACAGCCTCAGATGATACACAGAGATGAAACAAATCTCCCTACATAAGTTTTATGTATATCTGCTGTCTTTCCCTTTCTACATTCTTTAGAAAGTGAACATCATATTACAAATCTTTCTTACTGTTTCAGCAATGGGAGGGGAGTCTGGGCTTACACTGTGTTAGCTGATTGGAGGAAAGGCACCCCTCTTCCCCCCACATAGGCAGAGGAGCAAAGATACTTGCAGAACTGTGCTGTGAATAGACCAGCTCTCTGCTAATCTATTTATAGCTCCCTCCCCGACACAAGTTTCCAGCTGCTTTTATCTTGTGTGTTGGAGAACTTGTCAGAAGTTATTATGCTGATAACAGAGGAACGGAGCAGCAGAAAGATCTGGGACGTAGTGCTTTGGAGAGTGATGAGTAAACCCTACAGATATGTGCCCAGGTCAGATTTCATGAATGGGTTTACACCCACTTTTACCACTTTCCGACCAGCTCACGTAGATATACTGCGGCAGGTCGGCTCTCCTGCGCGAACCGACTTACCTGTATGTTGGTCTATGCAAGGAGGATAGCGGGCACTGTGTCGCTTTAACTGGCAATTGCGCGGTCGTGCGACGTGGCTCCCAAACAAAATTTACGTCCTTTTTTTCCCACAAATAGAGCTTTCTTTTGGTGGTATTTGATCACCTCTGCGGTTTTTATTTTTTGCGCTATAAACAAAAAAATGTGACAATTTTGAAAAAAATGCATTATTTTTTACTTTTTTGCTATAAAAAATATCCCCAAAAAATATTTAAAAAAACGTTTTTCTTCCTCAGTTTAGGCCGATACATATTCTTCTACATATTTTTGGTAAAAGAAATTGCAATAAGCGTTTGATAGGTTTGCGTAAAAGTTATAGCGTCTACAAAATAGGGGATAGTTTATGACATTTTTATTGATATTTTTTTTTTACTAGTAATGGCGGCGATCAGCGATTTTTATCATGACTGCGACATTATGGCGGACACATCGGACAATTTTGACACATTTTTGGGACCATTGTCATTAATACAGCGATCAATGCTAAAAAATTGCATTGATTACTGTAAAAATGTCACTGGCAGTGTAGGGGTTATCCACTAGGTGGCGCTGTAGGGGTTAAGTGTGTCCTAGGGAGTGCTTCTAAAAAAAATAAAAATAAATAAATAAATAAAAATTAAACAGTCAAAGATGAATCAATTGATCATTCACTAATTAATTAGGAAGAAAAGCAATCATTGGACTTCCACCCCCATAGCCTTAGACTTGTAGAAGTTGTTCTTAAGAAAGGTAACCACATAATTCAAATTCTCTGAACAAATTTGGAAGGGAGACTAACGGATTGGTCAAAGAGAAAAGCATGTCGTCGGCATGGGCGAGACCTTATGTTGTGTCCTTCAGATGCTCAAACCTTGTATGTCAGGATTTAAAAACCGTACATAAAAAGGGCTCTAATGTAAAGAGAAGGGGTTTACAGTGGACACCCATGTCTAGTCCCATTCGTGACTGAAAAGGGGAATGATAGGACACTGCCCACTTTAACCTATGCCGTTGGTGCGGCTTAGACACTTGAAATTCAGCGTAGCATGTTGTCCCCTAAACTGATGTGTTTTCGGACGGTGACCATAAATTGCCAGTTGACCCCGTTAAATGCCTTCTCTGCATCTGTATTTTAAAATATGCATGGAGTACAAGATTGGTGCACGTGTTTTAAATAATGATGACTTAATTACCGGTGAATGTTTGTTGAAAATCGCCTTCACTACTTTATAAGTATGAAGTAATGTATTGCCTCCATAACGTCAATTTTATCCGCTGTTCTGAAGTTCTTTGTAGTGAAACAGCACCATCCACTGGCTTATTTTTGCATGACAACTATTATACTAAAGCTTCTCATACAGTGCAATCTAACTTTAATTTGCAAGGCACGTTCACATTAAAATCTCATTCCTAGCTCTTTTAACAAAGAATAATGTAAATATTTTCCTTCCTTGTGAAGAAAAGTACTTTACACACCTAGGGCAAGAATGATTCTGATCATCAAAGAATATAGCATCTGCCTTGTGCTTGGGCTACACAAAAATGAGAACTGGACACACAGTGGCTTTTTATTACTTTTTAAAAAAAGTCGACATCTGTCACACCTGATATTGAAGCAGGCGAGCTATTTTTTCAAATAATCGACCGTAAGACATGGACATCAAAAATTGTGACGCATTTCACATCACTGTGCGTCAGTGGAGCTGTAGATTCATGTGTAGGCACATTTTTTTTTGTAGATTGTGGATTACTATGAGGTAACATATACAGATATACAGTTATTGAAATAATGAAGTCTGCTGATCAGATGCATTTTTTTTTCTTTCTGTAGGCTCAGCTGGCAGAGAAAACCAGGTTACTAAATGAAGTGAAACTGAACATGCAAGAATCCAAAGAAAAGGTGCAGAAGGGTTTAATATTGTTGTACAAATTTCAAACTTTTCAAGTGGTTGTCCAGTCATCTGTTCAAAAAGTAAAACTCAGCAGCTACAAAACCTGTAGCTGCTGACTCTTAATAATAGGACGCTCACCTGCCCCGGGATCCAGCGATGCCCTCACCCAGTCAGTTTCTGCATTGGCTTTGGTCCCTGGTGCTGGCATACCAACTGTGGCAGCCGGCTGTGACTGCTTGCGGCTTCATAGCCGACTGCTCACTGTGCGAGCGGCGCTATTTGATCTGTGGCATGTCCCAGAAGGCTGTGGATGAAGGCGGGAGGCAGTCTGCACTTCGAAACCAGGTACCCTCTTCAAACCCCCCCCCCCCCCCCCCCCCAAAAATGATGTCCCAAATGGTGAGGTGGGGGATTGGGTAGTGTGGAGGAATTGTGGAAGTTCTCCTTTTGGGTAAAGTTACGCTTTAATTATGCTGTATTTATTATTCCGGACTAATAACGGAATCAGTAATCCTGATTTCCTTAAAGCGCTGCTTACGGTTTCCCCATTCTCATGAAGGGTTCATACTGGATACCTCAAAATGTAAAATCATTCTAAATGGATGCTTGCAATGAGAGACGTGAAGAAAAAAAAAAGTCTTTTTTTGGAAAACCAACCATAGACTAGTAACATATCTTTTTTGCAATATATATGATGTTACAGTTTTAAGTAAGCCATGCAAATGTGTCTTTTTTGATAGAATGATTTGTAGTTTGAACTTTTATTCAGCCTTAACTTCATTTCTTTTCTTTACAGGCTATTGTTTTGGAAGACCAGTTAAAAAAGTACTCACGTGGTGTTTTTGTTACTCCTCTTGGCACTCCTTATAAAGGTAAAATAAACTGCGACTTGCAGTTTAAGGGTGTCGGCATGAATACAACATCTATGCCATTGATGTCTTTTATTGGCGGGGGCTAAGGAGAAAAAGCAAGGTCTAATTACATTAGCTTATAAACAACATATGATGAAGTATAAAGATTTTAAGAATACTCCAGGTAAAAAAGGTTGGGAGACAGACCTGGGGGGTATAACAAAGGATGAATGGCAAAATATTCTGAAGAGGGCCCCATTGGTATCCATATCACATACACAATGCCTATCTCAATTGTTTATTGTATATAGGACGCCGGAAAAATTATATAAGTGGAGGAGGAGGGAAACCCCGGATTGTCCGAGGTGTAAGCACGCCCCGGCTGATTTGATCCATATGTTGTGGAACTGCCCCAAGCTGGTCAGATATTAACGAGAGGTGATGTCCACAATTAATGAGGCTTACAATACCAATATAGAAATGGAACCAAAGACTTGTCTACTGGGCTATGTTAATGAAGAGCTATATCCATGGGACAAGTTAATACCAATTGGCAGATTACTATTCATAGCTCGTAAGATAATTGCTAGAAAATGGATGTTTTCTAATAGACCAGTATTCGAGGAATGGCGTTCTGAGGTAAATGTGACAATATTAATGGAACAACAAGTATGTAAGAACAGGGGCAGAATAGATATACTAGCCAAGTTATGGGGACCCTGGGTAACAGCTCTAGGATTGGCCTTTTTCTCTTTGCCCCCCCCCCCTAGAATATCATAGTAATAATCTATTACTATGATAGTTATAACTCGTGGGCAGAAACGGGATGGACAGGATGCCTTATAGTTTAGGGGAGGAACGATAGTGAAGGTGGGGAGGGGTGGAGGAGTGGGGGTCCCTTTTTTTTTGTTTCCCTTTTTGTGTGTTGTCTGTCTGTTTGATTTGTTCATTTGTTTGTTCTGTTAGGAATGTTAAATTGGTATCCTGGAGATTATCTGTAAATTAGAGAGAGGTATTGTAAAGTAGTAACGTGTATAATCTGCAGATAATGCATTTTGTCTTGTTGATCAGCTGTAATGTTTGATAGCTTTAATAAATAATGAAGATTAAAAAAAATAAAGGTAAAAAACAATGCATTATAATCTTTCATTCTAAAAATGTTTTTAAAAATATTACCCTCTAAAAAGAAGAAAGTTTATACTTACCTTTTCCACTGCTGACAGTTCCTGGAATCTTTGCTCACTTTCAAAACTAAGCCAGCAGCAGAATCTTCACATTCGTCACACATCTGCATTCACCAATGGGCTATGGTTTTATCTTACAGCTTCTATATCTCTACTGTCTTTTGAAGTGATATAAAAGCTGGCAGATGGAACTACAGCACATGGCATGGGAAGCGTCATCAAACATAAAATATGTGTGTGCCAAAAGTGTGTCAGATGTGAAGATGTAAAAAAAGAAAGAGAAAACCTGCGCTATCAAGCAAAAAATTAATATAACTGCAGCTGCAACAAAACCACAAATATCAATGAGGCGAAAAATTACATACAAAGAAAAAATTGTGCGCTTGCATTAGATATTTAAATCTATATTACTACATGATTATCATAAGTAGATAAACAAATAAATAAAAAATAAATAAAAAACACCATCAAAGTTAATTGTGAGTGATTTAGAAAGTCGCTATGCTACAGAGCAAACAGCGACATGTAAGTCAAATACTAATATTGACCATTGCATACATATAAACCAACAATAAAGTTATAAACTGGTGTGCAAAAAAGAAAAAACAAAGGTTATTCCACCCAAGTGCAAAGTCATAAAGTTCAAAATTGCATCCTGAGTCGCAAGAAAAACGCATATCCAAAGTTCATGAATTGCATTCCTTAGTGTGTATAAATATATATGTATATATATATATATATATATATATATATATATATATATATATATATATATATATATATATATATATATATATAAATAAAAAACACCATCAAGGTTAATTGTGAGTGAATTAGAAAGTCGCTATGCTACAGAGCAAACAGCGACATGTAAGTCAGATACTAATATTGACCATTGCATACATATAAACCAACAATAAAGTTATAAACTGGTGTGCAAAAAAGAAAAAACAAAGGTTATTCCACCCAAGTGCAAAGTCATAAGTGAAAAAGTTCAAAATTGCATCCTGAGTCGCAGGAAAAACGCATATCCAAAGTTCATGAATTGTATTCCTTAGTGTGTATAAAGGAATAAGGGGACGTGAAGGGACCTCCAACCACCAGTGGATCCGAAGGTTGATAATAGATGTATCCTTACCAGACACGTTGGACCTCCTTTATAGCAAGGTCTTAGAAGCATGCAGATTTAGCCCTCTGCAGGGACAGTAGATGTCAGCTCACCACACAGCTGGAGATGGTTCAGACACTTCCGCATTGATGTAAACACTCCCTCGTTTGGACTCGTTGGTAAAGAAGGGGAGAAAGAAAAAACTCCAATGGTATAGTATGTAAAAAAAAGGGGAATTTTATTGCCTCAGACAACTAGGCATCTTTAAAACATCCAAAACATAAAAACATAAAAGCCGGCAAACTATAAAAACAACAGAGACGCCCGTGCTAGGTTACATGGGGCTCTATGGCGATCTGACGTACGCTGCGTAGCCATGCCCTACATGTTTCGTGATAGGTCACGTCTTCAAAGGGGCCCCATTGGAGTTTTTTCTTTCTCCCCTTCTTTACCTACGAGTCCAAACGAGGGAGTGTTTACATCAATGCGGAAGTGTCTGAACCATCTCCAGCTGTGTGGTGAGCTGACATCTACTGTCCCTGCAGAGGGCTAAATCTGCAGGGACAGATGCTCCCTGGCATCGCCAGCACCTATCGGAGCTAGTAGGGAAGATGGTGTTTTTGTATTTCTAATGTTTACACATTTTTTTACCTGTGCTACACATATATATTTTTTTTAAATATTCTCAAAGTTATTTAAAGTGATATTAAAGGCAGATTTTTTTTCTAGATAACAAACATGTTATACTTACCTGTTCTGTGCAGTGGTTTTTCAAAGAGCAGCCCAGATTCTCAGGACCCTCCCTCCTGCCGAGTGCTCCCATAGCAAGCAGCTTGCTATAAGGGCACTCGAACAGACTCTCTCCCGAGCTGCTGCTTTGTGTGTCCATTCACATATGGAGCGTGGTTCGACCCCGCCCGCTCTCTCCTCATTGGCTTACTGGCTGTGATTGACAGTAGTGGAAGTCTTTACAACCTCTTTAAAATAGTTTTACAAATTGTTCTCTCTCACACTTTTTTCTTATTCAGTTTATATCCTGGGTAAATACTTACTTTATTTACATGTGCACCATCCAATTCACTCTCCATCAACTGACACTCTTTATCACTGTAGAGCCTTTGTTTATCATCACATGTCTGTAAAAGGGGTGGTTTGACTATCCACAAATATATATAAAGTTATAACGTTTACACTTTAATGAAGTTGATGACCCACTCAGGCATATTTTTACAGTGACCTGTGCACCTCTGCTACCTGCAGGTGTTTTTAGCCATTCACCTTTAATTGGCTAAATATTTTTTATTGAAATCATTTTTATTTCTGCTTGTCGAGTGCAAATAAAACCCCTGTGATCCTTCCAGAAATCCAATGCTGTCCTGTGCACTCTGTAGTGTTATCTAACATAGTAATATCAGCCTTGCCTGATTCACTTCTGTGAACTCCAACATCCCCCACAATATAGAAATTAAGAGATAAGTGTTTTGTAGTTCTAACACACTTCCTTTGCTAGGGTAAAAATGCTTCTCCCCTCAGTGCAGCACAGTAAGTAAGTGTTGTCACACTAAGACAAGATGTGTGTTACTGGCAGGATCATCAGGCAAGAATCAATGAAGTAAAAGTCTGAGAAAAAAAGGAAAATTAATTCAGCCACCACATCTAAGGCATGATAAGCTAATATAGAGAAAAAAAAAAAAAAATATATATATATATATATATATATATATGTATATATGTATATATGTATATATGTATTTATTTATTTTTTTCTTGGGTTGAGATACACTAACATGGTAAAGTCTTCTTTTTTTTCTTTTTTTTTTTTTTTGAATGACAATTTTGAAAAAAACACAATATTTTTTACTTTTTGCTATAATAAATATCCCATAAAAACAACACCACATTTTTTCCTCCGTTTAGGCCGATATGTATTCTTCTACATATTTTTGGTAGAAAAAAAAGCAATAAGCGTATATTGATTGGTTTGCGCAAAAGTTATAGCATCTACAAAATAGGTGATACATTTATGGCATTTTTATTGTTTTGGGTTTTTTTTACTAGTAATTGCGGTGATCTGCGATTTATTTTTTTATTGTGACTGCGATATTGCGGCGGACACTTTTGACACTATTTTGGGACCATTCACATTTATACAGTGATCAGTGCTATAAAAAACGCACTAATTACTGTGTAAATGTGACTGGCAGGTAAGGGGCTAACAGTAGGGGGTGATCGAGGGGTTAATTATGTTTCGTAGGGGGTGGGGACTCACAAGGGGAGGAGACCGATCGGTGTTCCTCTGTACTGGGAACACACCATTGGTCTCCTCTCCTCTGGCAGGACGTGGATCTGTGTGTTTAAACACACAGATCCACGGTCCTGCTGTGTTCACGGGCAATCGTGGGTGCCCGACGGACATTATGGCCACCGGGCACGCGCCCCCTAGAGGCTCAGGAAGTAAAAGACGTCATATGACGGTGGCCCGGAGGGACACAGGGTTTCTGCCGCCGTCATATTACTATGCGCAGTAGGGAAGTGGTTAATGTCCAACAAAGTAATGTCAAAATCTGCAGCTTGTTTGCAGGTGAAAAACCCAAATCTATGCAGTTTACATGCTATTTTTAAATAGATGAAAAAGTCCAACTTTATTTTACTGATATCACAATACCTGGTATTATGTTTTTTTTAATGATATTAATGATCATTGTATTTTTTTAGATGAGAATCATCGGCATACTGACATCAATATGTTTGGTGAGCCTACTGAATTCGAGTATTTGAGAAAAGTAATGTTCGAGTACATGATGGGGCGGGAAACTAAGGTAAGGAACTTTGACTTCCTTGTAAAATTTATGAGGGAATGGTTTTCTTTTATTATGAATTTACAGTACATTGATTTTGACAAAATTGGTTGATTTGTGTGATATACAAGATACGTCTGGTATGTAATCAATCCAAAAAGTGAAGGTCTCATCCATGTGGTATCGCCATATTCGGGAAGAGTAGCAGAATGTGTTTTGGGGTATAATTCTAAGTATGCCGGTGCTGTGCATGAGAAATATCTTAATAAATTGACCACTTTATGTAAAAAAAAAAAATTTCAATTTCTTTCCGTATTTTTACAAAAACTTATGGCAAAAAAATGAAGATTTCAAAAGACTCACCACGCCTCTTAATAAAATACCTTGGGATGTTTCCAATGTTCTGATGCTTCAGGGCCTAAAAAATATGATAGGTAGTCAGGAAATTAAAAGCGTAATTTATACAAAGGTGCTTCTTGAATTTTTGACCCTTCTATGCATCTAAGCTGTGAAAAAGACTCACACCTGTGTCATCTATATACTCTGAAGGCATAGCATATAATGTGTTTTGGGGTGTAATTATAAATATTCCTATGCTGTGTGCAAGAAACCACAACTTTTTGGAAAAAAAAAAATGTTTTATTCAATTGCTTTATTTTCCAAAAATTAGTGACAACAAAATTACAACTTCATAAAAAAACTCACCATTCCTCTCATTAAATACCATGGACTGTCTGCTTTCCAAAAGGGTTCATTTGGGAGTATTTGTACTGTTTTTCAAAATGTTTGTGTTTTTTTTGTTTTGTTTATATAGCCAAAAAAAAAAGCCAATATTAAGTGCCACCAAAAGAAAGCTCTATCTGTCTCAAAAAATGATACAAATTTAATTTGGGTACAGTGGTTGCATGACTGAGCAATTGCCATTCAATATGTGAGAGCACATTGGGGGTCTAAGCGTCTAGTATTGAAGTGGTTAAACTTTCATGTCTTTATATGTTGGCAAAGTAAACTGGCAGGGATGGAGTTGTGTTACTTTTTAACAGGTGCCATAGTGACTTCAATTTTAATGTGTAGACTGAAGAATGACAGGGATAGAGGCCCAAATCCATAACATTAATACATACAGGACCTGAAAGCGCTTCAAATGCTTTATCTATTGCATTGGCTAGGGCATTTTTAGTACTTGCAGTCCTCAACACCCAGTAATAAAAGAAATCAGACATCACATCACTGCAGTACGTACCTGATCAACTGCATAGAAACCTATAGGTTGTACTTGCAAGGAAAGGAACTTAGAACCCACTGCAACAGAATCAAAGTAAAAGTGTAATCCTAGGTCGTTTTTTTCCTTTAATTGAGTAGAGTGTAGATGTCTGTTTGAAAAAAAATGTAGTTATTATAATTCATTTTATTATAGAAAGCAAGCATTTTTAGAATAATATTTCGTTTAGCCAGAAAAGGCTGGTCTTTTATTGAAATCTTGATCAGTCTTGTTTGCTATTACCTTAAAGTATCATTTGTTTTAACTAGACAATGGCAAAAGTGATCACAACCGTGCTACGGTTTCCAGCTGACCAGGCCCAGATAATTCTTGAAAAAGAAGATGCCCGACCTGTGGTAAGCCTGATTTGTCACTTGTATTTTTTTGTAGTAGTAAAGTTAAATTCAATGTTTTACAGTGTTAAGATTACACACAAAGTAGTACCAACCATAAAGTCCAAACTATTGTGCTTATTTTCTGGTCATGACATCAGAAGGAATGTGAAATTACCCAAGCATAAGAAAAAGGAATAACCGTATCACAACAATTGAGTAATAGGGAGACCTATAGTAGTGTGGGAAAGTCAAGATTGTCCTGGTTGCTGCTTTTGAACACTACCTTTATCAGAAAAGTCCAAGTTAACTTTAAGCAGATGTAACTAAAAGTATACATTACTCAAGGAATTATCAGTTGGCTTCCTGGTAGCCCTAGGTACTACACATAAATTTTAATTTTAAGCCGATATCTGATAAAAAAAGTATGTAGAAAATATTTATTAACAAGTGATAATGCTGAAAAACAACCCCATGTGCCTGTAACTAATTGGGATTTATTGCTTGTGAAATAGATGCCAGTTTTTCTGGGATATGCTCAAAACACAACTTGACATGTATTTTCACTTCCACTCAAATTAGAGAAAACCCCACTATATGTTTGTGATGTGTTTCATTCACACAGCATACCAAAATGTATAACTCCTTGGTGCTGTCCGCCTCCCAGCCCTTTAAGAGTTCTAAAAGCCGGGAGGTGAAGGCAGGCATTCAGGTCATGTGACCACTGTGATTGGCTGTCATAGCGGTCACAAGATCCGAAAACTCCTGAACGCAAGTGCATCGGGAGCTTACTGATCCCCCACTGGCTACCGTGCTGGGAGCATGCAGGAAGCGCACTCTCAGCACGGTAAGTTGTTTACACAGGGCAGCATATATGTGGCCACTCGGAGTTGAGCCCCAGCCGCCATGAGGCCGCATATATGTGTATTGTTGGCGCCAAGAGGTTAAAAAAATATTTCCTACCTTGGATATTTCTCAGAAGACTTCAAGGCTGATTTCAAGGAT
The DNA here is from genome assembly GCA_037952835.1 of Lithobates septentrionalis. Taxonomy (NCBI): domain Eukaryota; kingdom Metazoa; phylum Chordata; class Amphibia; order Anura; family Ranidae; genus Lithobates; species Lithobates septentrionalis. The sequence continues at coordinate 10,244,066 of JBBDGP010000440.1, read as the reverse complement.
TTTTTAACATTGTCAGAATGAATCTGTGCTAAGGACAGGCTGAAGTCTCTGCTCATTAACATATGCTGCAAGAAGCCCAGCTTCTAAACCTTTAACCCTTTATTGGGACAGTGTTTAAAGTGGAACTTCAGTCATTTTTTTCATAAATCTTCTGCCCTTGTTTTAACTTTGGATATTAAAACATTTTTTTTTCTGCCAGTAAATACCTTATACAGCCCACTTCCTGTTTCTTGTCTGGTAAAAACCTAGGCTTATGACATCATGCACAGCTCTCTCTAACTCTCATGAGAGTTTGCAAGGGAGGGAGAGGGGATGAGTCATAAGAGGGCAAATGAGGGCTGTAGAGCTAGAGATGTGCCTCTGTGTAAATCCAGGAAGTGAACAGGCAGCAGCTTCAGCTGCCCACAGTTAATATGGTTGCAGCCAGACTCAGGGAAGGGAGATTTCTGCAGCATATTTGGCAAGTACAGAATCACAGTATATATAAAAAAATATGCAAAGTGGTTGGAGGGAAGCTTCAGAATGGCAAAGGTCCCATCATAAACAAAGGGAACTAGTAGGGTTTTACAGTGCTAGAATTTCCAGAACAGAACATCTAAAAAATCTAAGTTGCAGTTTTTAAATATTTTTAAGTTATACTGTGTGAATGAGAATATGTAACAGATGATTCAAAGTAGGTGTTATCCCAATTAAATGGCTGCATAAGTGGAAATGCACATAATGTCTGAGCAAAAAAAAAAAAATGCAGTACGTCTCTGCAGCGCATTCATATTTCCCCATTTAAAAACCATGCATGTACAGAATATCAGCTGTCAAAAACAGTATTTCTGTGAAGCTGTGAAATAATATTCAGGTTAGCAGCACTATATTCTGCTTTTTTATCTGCTTGACATTATTAGATCTTATTTTTTTAGATTACACTCTAGTATGATCCCTTTATTACCAATAGTAACCCTTATGCTTTCCTGGTGTTCTTCTTACCGGGCTCTTTTTGTACTGTATGTATCGGTTACGGTAGCAGTGCCTGATTTGGCGAGTGATCTATGAGTACATATTACTACCATTGTGGACCATTCCTATGTGAACCCATTTTGATTGCCTAGTTTTGAAGTACAGAAATATACTTGTTAATCTGCCAGAAATGCATTCCGCTAATGATTTTCTTCCGTGAACTGACACCACTTAACTGGGCAGAGCTGACCCCAAGTACTGCAATTTCAGGCTAGAAAAAGTTGTCTGCTGTTAAACTACCGAATTCCCCCACTCCTTATCTCCACAACATAGTGTGTAATTGTTTTGTTGTCCAAACTGAGAAATAGGAGTTATGCGCGCAGGACAGCTCAGAATTTCTGACGCAACTGGATGTTATTTTTTCACACTTATCATTTGGATATAACAATACATTAACAGTGGTATATTTAATGGGCCAAAATAAGCTAAATAAGATAAGTTTATCAGGGCTACATATCTAGGCTGAAAAAAAGACTAACGCTGCTCCCATTACTACCCAAATAAAAGCTTTTTTTTTATTTGCTTGCTGAAGAGATTCTGTTTACCTAATTTCTGCGGTCTCGTGTAGTGAGTCTGCTTCATTATGGAATATTTGCCACTGGTCATATATAAAATATTGCTGCTGCAGTTTGTGTTTGGTCATTTTGAGGTTTAGGTTATTGGTTCTGTAGATGCTAGTATGGATTTTTGCTTATCAGTCAGGAGCTAAGATAAAAAAAAAAAAAATGCTGTTGGTGTAGGATTAGGGTCAGGTCAGGTGCTAGACATGTCCAAAACCAAACCATGCAAAAGAAAGCAATAGGTTAATTTAGGGGCAGCCACATTCCCTGGCTAGTTGTCTTCTGGGAACTAACAAAGGAATTTACACAGGGCTGCAAGGTGCCTGCACTTTATACCTGACAGCATTTTTTTTTGTGACAGGTAGGCCTCGTTTACACGGGCATTCCTAGGCACATACAATTATGAGGCCATGTTTTGCTGTCATTGGATGCGCAGGTGCAAAAAGCTGCAAAAAAAAAAAAAAAGAAATACCGGTATTTCCACAATAGTGTATACAAATGTTGCACTTTTCTACACTATAGTGGAAATATTTCATTTTGTATTAACAGCTTTTTGGAAGCATGTTTTTGTTGGTAAAGTTTAAAGGGGTTACGTGGTGATTTTTTTTTTTTTTAAAGATGTAATTTTAAGTGGTGATTTGTTCACTTAAGCCAGGAGTGCTCAACCTGTAGGCCAGGGCCCACATGCCCTCTGATGTGTTCTGTGACCTCAAACCAGGGAAGTGCATGCCAATGCTCTGTGATGGTGGGTCAGCAAGCCCAGATTGCGATCAACGAGTTGTAAATCCACCACCCCACAGCATCAGAGTGCATGCAGCTGATGCCAGTGAAGGAGAAAGCAGGTGTCTGCGGAGGAAACAGGAGCCGCATAAGCAGATGTTTCCTCTGTAGCGCTGGCTCCTGTCCCATGCGGATTGATACTAAGAGCGATGCCAGCAGAAGCTGGAAGAGGAAAAGTTCAGTTTATTAAACATTACATACACTGCACTTTTGCAATGGGCATATTAGCAAAAGTGGAAAAAAAGGGGAAAGAAACTACGCATCGGTGAAGTGTACAAAACAATATCAAATAAAGCTGCGATTCGTCTATGTAACACAAACACAGTAAGGATCAAATGGGAAAAAGTTGAATCGCGCTAAAGAGGATTAGCGACCATACGTATGGTCACCAATCCAAATATTGAAAAATAGGTGAATATCCCTATTGGTGTATTAAACATGAAAATTCAAAACATAATGAAAAAATAATGTTCCATCAAATATGCAATGATGTGTATATATAAAAAAAAGTCCATATACAAAAAAGTAGGTGAATCACCCAAGTGATGAAAAAAATGAAAAATCAAAAAAATCCAAATAGACATAAAATCTTCCTCTAAAAGGGCAAAGTGCTTGTTTCACCACCATGAATGGGACTGGCCGCTTACCAGAAACTCATGATCCCCCGTTACAGAGGATCAGAGAATGCTGATTACAGATAATGATTCGGATCCCGACCAATGGCCTTGTGCTAGGATGAACACAAGAAAAAAGACCTCTCCTGCGCTCAGGTGTCCATGAACTGGATATGTGGTGCAGCCACCTATAGAAGTAATGCCTAGCGTCTTGCAGCCCTCATTTGAACAATGGGTATTCAAGCTATAAAAAACAGAAAAGAAAGAGGGCGCACCAACCTAGTGCATTACCACTGGTAAACTTTAATGCAGCATAAAAACAGTAAGCGTAAGCCATCAGCCATTTGCGCTGGTCATATCCTCTCGGCAACAGGTCCTGGGGTGTCGATCCACAGAAACAGCGCTTTTGCGCCCTTTTGAAAGCTATTTATACTAGCTCGTTTGTGAGTATAATTTTTACTGTTTTTATGCTGCATTAAAGTTTACCAGTGGTAATGCACTAGGTTGGTGCGCCCTCTTTCTTTTCTGTCTTGTGCTAGGATGAAACATCAGGGACCTTGGTACCTTGGTAGAAGTATTCACACTCCAGGTACTCGAACATCAGCCCACAGCAATATGGATATGGCATGAAAAATAGAAAGGTTTCAAATAGTGTAAAATCGTTGACTTTATTAAAATAATAGAAATAAACTCACATGCTAGTAGACAATAATAAGCGCTTAATGTAGTCTGGAGCGCCGGCCAGAAGCTCACAAACAGCCCGTCCTACTGGTATCAACAGCAGCAGTGGGAGGTGACGCGAACACGTCGCTCCGCCCTACGCTGCGTTTCGTAATAAAGTTACGTCGTCCAGGTGCCACTGGACGACGTAATATTCTGCCGACTTTGGTAGCTGCAGCTTGACATTGCATGGTTTTGCACAGTCTATCTTCCACTAGGACCCCCAGATCTTTCTCTATCCTTGACTCCCCCAGAGGTTCTCCCCCCAGTGAGTAGTTCGCATTTATGTTCATAGCCCCAAGTGAATTATATTACATTTTTCCACATTAAACCTCATTTGCCATGTAGTTGCCCACGCCATTATTTTGTTCAGGTCTTTCTTTAAAATTTCTATATCCTGCTGTGAAGTTATTGCCCTACTTATTTTTGTATTGTCCACAAAAACTGAGATTGAGCTATGTATCCCTTCCTCTGTCATTTATGAATAAATTAAACACAATTGGTCCCAAGACAGAACCTTGTGGTACCCCACTCACCACTTCAGACCAGTCTCAGTACAAGTTATTTATCACTTGGACACGCCCCTGTAACTAGTTTTCTATCCAAGAGCAAACCCTTTGGTCCATGCCTACAGACCTGAGCTTGTAGATTAAGCGTTTATGGGGAACTGTATTGAATTTTTTTGCAAAATCAAGATACACCACATCCACAGGAAAAGCTAACTAGCTGGCAGCTCACTTCCTCATAGAATGATGACAGATTGGTCTGGCAAAAACAACCCTTAGTAAACCCATGCTGATTAGTACTAATGATACTGTTTTAATCGGCAAATTCCTGGATATAGTCCTTTATCATCCAATAATTTACCTACTATTGATGTTAGGCTGACCGGTCTAATTTTCCCTGGAATATGTCTAAGCCAGTATTGGTGCCACATTGGCTTTTCTCCAATCAGCTGGTACAATTCCTGCCAGTATGCTATCCGTAAAGATTAGGAACAATGGTCTAGCTAAAACCTGACTGAGTTGTTTGAGGACTCTTGGGTGTAAGCCTCCTGGTGGTTTATTTGTGTTAAGCTTATCTAGTCTTTCCTTGACTCCAGCCTCTGTTAGCAACAAGGCTAAATCATGTGATGTGTTACTAACAATACTGATGTGGTCAATACACCCCTCCTTTTTCTCTGTACCGAGGAGAAGAAAGCATTTAGTACAGTTGCCTTCTCGTTCTCTGTGTCATCTATAACTATCCTACCATCATTGTCTTTAATGTGGGCAATGTGCTCTGATTTTGCTTTTTTACTGTTAATATATCTAAAATAATTACTTGGGACTATTTCTACTCTCATCTGCAATGTGTCTCCCGTAGTCTTTTTTTTTTTTTTTTTTTAGCCACCCTGATTTTGTTCTTACACTTCTTATTGCATTGATTGTATTGTTGGAATGCTGATAATGCCCTTTTAAAGGCCATTTTTTTCTCTCTAATAAAAATTTGTTCGCTCTTTTTAGGTTTATTTCCCATTGATACCTTTGTTTAATGTGTTCCTAAAACATTCCCATTTTTCCTCGGTGTTCAATGTTTTTATGATTTGTTCCCAATTGATATCTTGTAGTATTGAGCACAGTTCAGAAAAGTTGGCTCTTTTGAAATTTAGAGTTCTTGTGCTACCCTCATGCATCCTTTTCCTATGATTTACGCCACATCTGAGATCAGACTTGGATCGTTCATAATTAATAAATCTAGCAATGCATTCTTTATAGTTGGAAAATCCACCAATGGAGACACGAAGTTGCAAGACATTTATGGAATGACGGGCCTTTAATGAGTGAGCTGTCCCCTCTGCCCAGTCTATATGGTGACATTTCCCTGCCTCCATTTCTAACAGTAATAGCAGGTGCCGCTCCTCATCCTTTAGGTTGGGGGGCCTGTAACTTACCCCCACTATCAATTACCCTCTTACTACTTCTCTTTTGAAATCCTACCCACATGAATTCCACCTCCCTCCTCATCCCATTCACAATGTTGCTCCTCTCTACCACCCTTACATAGTTTCTGATATATAGACACACCCATCCCCCTCTTCTACCGTCCCTGTCCTTCCGATACAAGGAATACCCCTAAATATATGCCAGCCAGTCGTATGAGCTTTCAAAACATGTTTCTGTTATTCCCACAAAGTCCTCCCCATGTAATAGAAGCTCCAGCTCCTCCAATTTGTTATCTAGTCTCCTGGCATTTGTGTATACACCTCTCAGTGTTGTATGGGTGCATATTAATTTCTCCTTAAGTTTTCTCATGCGTTGTTTTTGATTTGAGCACTTATTCACCCCTGGATTGGACGTTCCGGCTATATTATCACTACTGGCTCCACTATTACCCTCTGCTCTTTGCTTACTGCTGACTGTCACTTCCTTTGAACCCTGCCCCCCCGCACCTAGTTTAAAAGCCCCTCCAACTTTGTGGCCATCTTTCTTCCACATAGAGCTGCACCATCCACATTAGAGTGCAGCCCCACCTTATTAAAGAGCCGGTAACCGACTGAGAAGTCAGCCCAGTTCTCCTGAAACCCAAACCACTCTTTCCTACACCAGTTCCTCAGCCACTTGTTCAGTACCCTTAGCTCCTGCTGCCTCTCTGGTGTGGCTCGAGGAACAATTAGTATTTCCGAGAAAACCACCTTGGAGGTCTTTCTCTTTAATCCAGTGGTCTTCAACCCTGTCCACAGGGCCCACTAACAGGCCAGGTTTGCAAGATAACTGAAATATATCACAGGTTATATCATTTGCTGCTTAGTGATTGCAGTATTCTAGCCTGCATCTCCCCAAGGTAATACATAAAACCTGGCCTGTTAGTGGGTCCCGAGGACAAGGTTGATGACCACTGCTTTAATCTTTTCCCTAAGTCCCTGAAATCATTTTTTAAGACTCTTCACCTTCCTCGCACTTTGTCATTGGTGCCAACGTTTACCATGACTGCTGACAGCTCCTCCCCAGCCCCACCCAAAAATCTGTCCACCCGCTCCGCGATGTGCCGAACCCGAGCACCCAGCAAACAACATACTGTTCAGGGACCACAGTCTTTATGATGGATTGTCCTCTCTGTCCTCCTAATTGAGTCGGGCCTCAGCAACCGTGTAAATGTGGTGCTAGTGGGAAAGCAATGCAAAATACTGTTGCAGAGTACCGTAAAAGTCGATCCGAATATAAGCCGAGGACCTACGTTTACCACAAAAAACTGGGAAAACTTATTGACTCGAGTATAAGCCGAGGGTGAGCCTCACTGTGTCCATTGCATGCCTCAATGTATGCCTCTGTGTCCATTGCAGCCTCATTGTATGCCTCCTGTTTGTGCCTCAGTGTATGCCTCCTGTTTGTGCCTCCTGTTTGTGCCTCAGTGTATGCCTCCTGTTTGTGTGCCTCGGTGTATGCATGGCCGATCTCCCTACCTGATCAGCCGTGTCATGCAGTCAGATGGCGGCCATCCAGTGTTCAAAAGCCATGCCCCCTCCTCCGTGATAGGCAGAACGCTCAGCTGTGTCATGCAGTCAGACGGCGGCCATCCAGTGTTCAACAGCCGCGTCTTCTCCTCATCCTCGTCCTCCGTGATAGGCGGAACACTCAGTTTCCCAGCAGTCAGTGTGCAGTGTTCCGCCTATCACGGACATCCTCTCGTTCTCATCCGTGGGATGAGAATGAGAGGACGTCTGTGATAGGCAGAACACTGACTCACTGCGTGTTCCCCTATCATGGACGAGGAGGAGGCGCGGCTTTTGAACACTTGTTGGCTGCCGTCTGACTGCATGACACGGCTAAGTGTTCTGCCTATCACGGAGGATGAGGAGGAGGCGCGGCTTTTGAACACTGATCGGCTGCTGTCTGAGCATTACACGGCTGATCAGGTAAGGAGATGGCACCGTGACTGAAGTATAAGCCGAGGGGGGCACTTTCAGCACAAAAAAAGTGCTGGAAAAACTTGGCTTATACTCGAGTATATACGGTATTAGGATTTTTGTTTGCTTGATATAATATATTATGATCCCATGAAATATTTTTCTAAATTTCATAGCAGCTATTTTGAATTTTAGTTGTCTTGAGTTATATATTGTACGCTGGCTCCGAGAGACTGAACAGTAGTTTTCTGCCAGGCTTTAGGGGAAAAAAAACAGATAAAATTCAATATATACCTATTAGTTACTGCAATTTCTCTGGTGGTTTATCAGTGCTTGTTCCATTAGGATCCTTTACAGGTGCAGACTGTTCTAGCGAAATACATTTAAATGATATAGAAATATTAAAGCGGGATTCCAGCCAGCTAAAAAAAAAATTAAAGTCAGCAGCTACAAACACTGTAGCTGCTGACTTTACATAAGTAGACTTACCTGTCCTGGGTGCCCGCGATGTCAGCCGCCCGAGGCTGACCCATCCCTCGGCTCTCGGGTCCCGGCGCTGCCATCCTAAGGGGAGCCTTGCGGCTTTACTGCCAGTTTCCTACTGCGCACGCGCGAACGGCGCGGCGATCTGTGAATGGCCCCGTGGTTTTCTGGGAACACACATAGTTCCCAGAAGGCAACAGGGCCACTCAGCTAGGAGCAGAACACGCCGCGGATAAGGAACAGGCAGATTAGGAAGACTGCCTAGCAACAAGGGTTCAGGTAAGTTTAAATTTTTTTTTTTTTTTTTTTTTTTTTTAGGATTTTTGGTTCAATTTTTTTTTTCAGGGTGGCCCTCCACTTCAAAGTGGTCGTAAACTGAAGAATTACAAAAACCACTGACGGGCAGGGTTTTTTCTATAACAGGTGAGACCCTAGAGGTCTCTTCTTTCATAAATGTCCCTCCTGGCTGTCAGCCGGTAATGTTATCTGAGCTGCACTTGCGCAGCTCAGATCACATTTATAGCCCACTCTCTCTGCCACGGCAGTGTGATCCCTGTGCGCATGTGCAGGAGTAACGCTACCTCCTCCCAGCCATTGAAGCGACTGAAGATACGAAATTCGGAAGGAAGACCAGCTGTAGAGCCCAGGGAGAGGCATGACAGCGCAGTGATAGAGTGTTCCATTTGTATGCAAGTCTGTCATATTGTACTAGTATGCAGTATGTACTAGTATGCTATAACTTAAACCTGTGTGGGGGAGGGGCATTTTTTCCCTATATTACTAAGACTTTACTACTGCTTTAATAAATAAAAAAAATTGTGAATAGGAATTTTTGTGCGTTTAACTACTTGTGGCACCATTGAAAAGATTTTCCGTCACACCCTATCCTATAAAACACTTTATTAGGGTAAATTTAAGGGAAAGCTAGATCCTCCTTTTAAGGACAGTGCCCCCATAAGGTTTCTCTTTAATTCAGTAATTTTGTTACCAGAAGAGAAAGTGATAGAAAATGTCTTGATCAGGCTTCAAGCAGAAAAAAAATACCTGACAGGTGTTCTAACTGTTTCCTATTCATCCAAAATGTTAAATATGAAACCCTGCAATGGCTGCAAGTGCTGACCGATGTGTTCTATCAGAGGGGCGATTTTCCTGTCAGAACACAATAACACAGTGGGGATATCACTGTAATAACATTGCATAGCTAGTACAGTGAGCTTCTTAGTTTTTTTTTTTTTCGTTCAGCCCACTGGGTTGAACCAAAAAAACTGCCTGTTTGTACCAGGCTTTGGTAATTCGTATCATTCTACTGGAATTGTTCTGTAATGTTGAAGGCATTTTGCCTCTCTTTCAGATGGCTGCTTTGGATCTAATGAATGTCATGATCTTACCCCAGCATGTATAGCCACATAGGTAACTCAGACATCTTAATGTGGTGCCTTGAAGTCTAGGCAGGTTTTTAACTGTTAAAATTCTGTAGCTAAAAGTCTGACTTGTCTAATAGGATGAAGGTGAATGCCTCTACCCCGTTTTTAAGGGATGGTTGTTCTAGTTTGAGATAGATGGCCTCCATCACGCCCCTGTGAACCAATTGTCCAAACTTTTCTGCTCTGTAGGGTTCACCCTCCTATGTTGGGCCATCTTTTTGTTGAGAGGTTGTTTTGTCTACACGTCTTTGCATTGCTCACTACGCTAGACAGAGTAGATCAAGTTATATTACTTGTGTTTGGGTGCTTGGTCTTTTGGATGTACAAACCTCTGTCTCTCTCAGTATTTGAATGTGACTAACTGATACTAACTTTATCATTACCTGGATAAATACAAACCTTCACAGACCTGTTTCAATTAGGTATTTTTATAAAATTGACAAATACGTTTACTTAGGTATAGTGTCTTAAGTCTATGTACCATCATACCAAGAAAACATGGCACTAAATCACCATTTCTAGTTTTTAATGCTTACATTACTAATGACCATTTAATAAACTGTTTATACTAATTCTATAGACATGTGTAATCCAGCAAGAATACTAACTTTCTTTGCCTCTGTTAACCACACTAAGCTTTTTTTTCTCCCTGGCTTTGTAGTTTACACCACCTCGCGTTGGTATCTTCTGAGTCATTCCAAGCTTAGTTAGCATGCGGGTGAGTCAACAATTGTATTTTGTTCAAGTTCTTCCTCATTACGTTGGGCCTTCTTTGTACATTGCTTGGCTTTCTATGTGCCTTTTGAAAACCAGCAAAGTTCCTTGATTAAGACACTTTTTTGTGTCTGCTTGACTTTCTTTCTCGTACATCATGGGACACAGAGCCTCAGTAATTACTGATGGATTATATAGGGTATCACTAGGTGATTGGACACTGACACACTGACAGGAAGTTCAACCCCCTATATAATCCCTCCCATTACTGGTAATACCTCGTTTTTTTCGCCAGTGTCTTAGGTGTTGGTCACGAGTAAAGATGTGCTATGCTGAGCTCCAAAGGAATATCCTATACTGGGGAAAGCCATGCAACCGGATCCATTCAAAGTGTCTTTTCCAGGCCGAATTGGATGGTACCCGGGCCTTGTGTCCGAAGAAACAAGGTTTTACCTGTAACGCTTCTCTTTTTAGAGAGCTGGACCCCGGGATCCAGTATTTTTTTTTTCAGCCATATCCCTGGCGGGGTGCTTTAGGGGCCCAGAACTGCGGATCTCCCTATTCAAGGGGGCCCCAGTCTCTGAAGGTTTTTCAAACGGAGCCCACTGTGAGAGGTGAAGATTGGGTCTGTTATACAGAACCCTGCAGCTGGATAAGGTAAGGGAGACTCCTCAAGAATTTTTTAATTCTGGTAGGTTTTCTCCTTTAAGTAAATGTATGCTATGCCTATAGTCGCCACCGGGGGCTGTCAAATGCACATACCTTTCATGCCTGTTCCGTCTGTCTTAGTGTCCACGCTGTACGCTCCTCCAGCCATGCTCCAGATTGGATGTGGGTAAGGGGGGTTCTTTCCTTCAGGGATTCTCCCCCCATGGCTTAGGGGGGCGCGGGGTGAGCCTTAGCAAGGAGCGGTAGTATACCGCACCGCCCACCGCCATTTTCGTCAGGTTTCCATCCACCGGCCCTTCTCTTTCCTCCGCCCCAGCCGCCCATCCATGCTTGTCCCAAGGATCGGAGCCTCGGCTCGCGCGGGAAAGCACACATTTTTTAAAAACCGAGGGGGGGGCGGAGTATTAACGCGATGTCCGGTATGATTAGACACCCACATCGCTGGCTACACAAGCTATAAAGTGCACTCTCTTTCAGGTGCCCCTGTATACATTACGCAGGAGGTTTTTTCCTCAACCATTAATGGATTAGAGGAAAGACTAGTGGCCTTAATCACATCTTCACTCAGTGGAAGAAAACGCACTAGGTCCCCCTCTGCCACCCAGGACCCTCAAACAGAGGAACTCTGGGGAAAAAGGAGAGGAATCCCTCTCAGAGGACTGGGATGAGACTGATTCCTCTTCTGAGGAATCAAGTGGAGAAGGGCCCTCTTCAGCTTCTCAGGATGAGAAGGTGTTAGTGCAAATTGGTCCGCTCCACATTCAAGTTACCCGTATCTGAGTCCGTTAAAGAACCCTTCTCTTGTTTGGGTTCACTGAAGCCTCCTCAAACTACACATGTCTTTCCTGTTCGTAGTTTACTGGAAAAGCTTATTTTTTCTGAGTGGGATCACCCAGATAAACATTTTTTTCCGCCTAAAAAGTTTGCAACACTTTATCTATGGAGGAAAAATTTACAAATATGTGGGGTATACCGGCAATTGACGCCGTCATTTCCTCCGTAAATAAAAGTCTGATTTGTCCTGTCGACAACGCTCAGATGCTTAGGGATCCAACTGATAAGAAATTGGAATTCCTGTTAAAATGTTTTCTCCTTGGCAAGTTCAGTGGCTCAACCTGCAGTGGCAGCAATCGGAGTCTGTCAATATTGAGAGACCATGTTAAACAGGTCCTCAAAGTTTTACCTGAACAGCAAGCCCGTGCCAACCTACCAGCGGCTTTGTGTTTTGCTGTTGAAGCAATCAGAGATTCTATCATCCAAACCTCTTGCCTTACGCTTGGGTTGGTGCATATGCGTAGAATCTTATGGTTGAAAAATTGGTCAGCCGAATCACCATGTAAGAAGCTTCTGGCTGGATTTCCCTTTCGTGGTGCAAGGCTGTTCGGAGAGGATTTGGACAATTATATTCAAAAGATCTCTAGTGGGAAAAGCACACTCTTACCAGTTAAGAAAAGGAGTAATAGTCCCTCTTTTAAACGGGCTCTGTCCCCAGTGCCAGGATCATCAGCCTCCAGGCAGTCGCGACGGCCTCCTCCATCAGGCTCAAGAAATAAATCTCAGAGTCGACCCCAGGGACGAAAGAATTCCTGGGGAGGAAGCCTACTAGACAAGACGCTAAAGCCTCTTTATGAAGGAGCGCCCCCGCTCACTCGGGTGGGGGGAAGACTGCTACAGTTCTCAAGGCTCTGGCAGGAGGATTTCCAGGACAGATGGGTGATCTCCACATTAACTCTAGGTTACAAACTAGAGTTCCTGAGAATTCCCCTCTCCTCATTTCCTCAGATCAAATGTTCCCAGAGACCCAGAGAAAAAGAAGTCTCTCTTTCTAGCGTTGGAGCGACTATTGTCGCAAAAAAGTTATTGTGGTTGTTCCCATGGAGGAGCAGGGATTGGGGTTTTATTCAAAACTTTTCACAGTTCCAAAACCAAATGGAGATGTCAAACCCATTCTAGATCTAAAGAATCTAAACGATTCCTAAATATTCGGTCCTTTCGCATGGAATCAATCCGATCTGTAGTCTCCATCCTACAAGGAGGAGAACTTCTGGCGTCAATAGACATCAAGGATGCGTACTTGCATGTACCTATTTTCCCTGCTCATCAAAAGTACTTGCGTTTTGAAGTAGAAAAACGCCACTTTCAGTTTATAGCTCTGCCTTTCCGGCTAGCTACTGCACCTCGGGTGTTTACAAAGATCTTGGCTCCTCCTCTGGCCAGATTAAGGGCCCAAGGTATAACAGTAATAGCATAAATATACGACCTGCTCTTGATAGACCGGTCGGTAGCCCGCCTGGACCAGAACTTGGTCACCACAGTCAACTACCTGGAATACCTAGGTTGGATTCTCAACTTAGAGAAGTCTTCTTTAAAACCAGTAAGAAGACTAGACTATTTGGGCCTGGTCATAGATACAAGCCAGAAGAAGGTATTTTTACCCCAGGCAAAGATCAGTGCCATAAAGGAAATGATTCAGGTAGTCAGGGCAAAGAAGGGTCCCTCTATTCGCCTTTGTATGAGGCTGCTGGGAAAGATGGTGGCTTCATTCGAAACATTTCCCTATGCTCAGGTTCACTCGAGACTGCTGCAACACAGTATCCTGTCTGCCTGGAACAAGAAGGTGCAGGTGTTAGATTTTCCGATGCGTCTGTCTCCTACAATGTGTCAGAGCCTCAGTTGGTGGTTAATACCCGAAAATCTGCAAAAAGGAAAATCCTTTTTACCAGTTACCTGGACAGTGATGAGAACGGATGCCAGTCTTTCGGGTTGGGGAGCAATTCTGGAACAGTCAACTCTCCAAGGGAGATGGTCCAAAACCGAGAGGACCTTACCCATCAACGTTCTGGAGATCCGTGTGGCGTATCTAGCCCTAAAGGCCTGGACACTCAGGCTACAGGATTGCCTTGTCAGGATCCAGTCCGACAATGCCACAGCAGTGGCTTATATCAATCACCAAGGAGGCACCAGGAGTTGTGCAGCTCAGGGACAAGTGAACCAGATTTTAATCTGGGCAGAAAAGCATGTGCCATGCATATCGGCAATTTTCATTCCGGGGATAGAGAACTGGCAGGCGGACTACTTGAGTCGCCAGCAGTTAGTCCCAGGGGAATGGTCTTTTCACCCCAACGTCTTCTTGGCCATATGCCAAAGATGGGGGGTTCCAGATGTAGATCTTTTTGCATCCAGATTCAACAACAAGTTCGACAAGTTTGTGGCAAGAACAAATGATCCTCTTGCATGTGGGACAGATGCGTTGGTGACTCCGTGACATCGGTTCTCACTGATTTATGCATTCCCTCCTATTCTGCTACTGCCACGACTTCTTCGCAGGATCAGGCAGGAAAAGAAGTCGGTACTTCTGGTGGCCCCAGCTTGGCCCAGAATAGCTTGGTATGCGGAAATAGTAAAAATGACAGTGAGTTCCCCATGGACCCTACCGTCACGTCCAGACATGTTATCCCAAGGTCCAGTGTCCCATCCTGCCTTACAAACGCTAAGTTTGACGATTTGGCTATTGAAACCCACGTTCTGAAGAGTCGCAAGCTTTCAGGTCCTGTGAGCTCTACCTTGATCAATGCAAAGAAGCCAGCTTCCAGAATGATTTATCATAGAGTCTGGAAAACTTATGTCTCCTGGTGGAATCCAGGGGCTGGCATCCCGGAAAATATGTCATAGGTAGAATTCTTGACTTTCTGCAAATGGGATTAGAAATTAAGCTGGCCTTGAGTACCATCAAGGGCCAGGTCTCGGCCTTGTCAGTATTATTTCAACGGCCACTTGCTTCCCATTCTTAGGTCAAGAAGCTTTATGCAGGGGGTAACGCGTCTTAATCCTCTGGTTAAGGCACCCCTAAACCCCTGGGACTTGAATTTGGTTCTGTCAGTTTTACAGAAACAGCCTTTTGAACCAATACGTCAAATTCCCTTGGTCCTGTTGACAAGGAAGTTAATTTTTCTGGTAGCTATTTCTTCTGCTAGAAGAGTATCAGAATTAGCAGCTCTTTCCTGTAAAGAGCCTTATTTAATCATGCACAAGGATAGAGTGGTATTGCACCCTCATCCTAGCTTTCTACCGAAGGTGGTTTCAGGTTTTCATCTAAACCAAGATATTGTTCTGCCTTCCTTTTTTCCAGATCCCTGTTCTACAGAAGAAAGGTCACTACATTCTTTGGATGTACTGAGAGCAGTCAAAGCCTATCTTGAAGCAACTGCTCAAATTCGCAAAACGGATATTTTGTTTGTATTGCCAGAAGGTCCTAATAGAGGATAGGCAGCGTAGAAATCTACCATTTCGAAATGGATTCGGCAAGTGATTGTTCAAGCTTATGGTTTGAAACAGAAAATGCCGCCTTTTCAAATCAAGGCGCACTGCACAAGGGCTGTTAGTGCTTCGTTGGCATTGCATCACCAAGCCTCTATGGCTCAAATCTGTAAGGCCGCAACCTGGTCTTCCGTCCATACATTCACCAGATTTTATCAGGTGGATGTAAGAAGGCATGAAGATATCGCCTTTGGGCGTAGTGTGCTGCAGGCAGCGGTACGAGGTCCTCAGGTCTGATTACACCCTACTTTGTTATGGTTCCCCTCCCCTCAGATAGCATTGCTCTGGGACATCCCATCAGTAATTACTGAGGCTCTGTGTCCTGTGATGTACGAGAAAGAAAATAGGATTTTTATAACAGCTTACCTGTAAAATCCTTTTCTTTTGAGGTACATCACGGGACACAGAGGTCCCTCCCCTCTTCTAATACACTTGTATTGCTTTGCTACAAAACTGAGGTATTCCCAGTAATGGGAGGGATTATATAGGGTTGAACTTCCTGTCTAAGTGTGCCAGTGTCCAATCACCTAGTGATACCCTATATAACCCATCAGTAATTACTGAGGCTCTGTGTCCCGTGATGTACCTCAAAAGAAAGGGATTTTACAGGTAAGCTGTTATAAAAATCCTATTTTTTTTGTTCCATAGCAGCCTGACAACCATTGCATTGTGTATGCAATGTCATACATCCAGTACACAAAGTACACACCTTTTTGTTTTTTTTCTGTGTCTTTTACAAAGAAAAGAAGTAGTTCCTGTAAAGATAAAAGTTGGAGTATTTAGATTTAAGACAGGTAATGTGATACCACATTGTTATGGTAATCTGTATGATAAAACTAAAAAGTTAAATCAAATTGGATTACACTGGCAGTGAAGGAACATGAAAGTATTAAGGTCAGTTTCCCATCACCTGATATGCTTGTTCATGGTGAGAAACTTGAGACTATAGCCGCAGTAATCACATGTGAAAAACTTCACAGGCTGGTTGTACCAAAGTTGATCAATTGATAGACTTGGGTACTACAAGCCTGCCTTTAAATGGATCGAAATTCAGCTGGTCCCTGCTGAGCCAGACGAATTTCAATCCATGTATGGCTAGCTTAAGACGGGAAGTGTTTTACTGGCCGGGTCACCAGGTGAAATAAAGGGATAAAAGCCTAAAAAAAACTAATGCAGCCACCACATCTAAGAACTGGTAAGCTACAATATATTTTTGGGTTTAATACCAATTTAAGAGACTGACACCTTGCCCATTCAGGGCATAGTGACAGATTCTCTTAAAACCCCCCTCCAACATGCTGAAGCTGCGTTCCCACACCACTCCTTTGCTCCATCAGAAATGATCTTCTCCTTACAGGTATAGGAGAGCATGAGACTTCCCCTTTCCCAGGATGCAGTGCTTGGACCGGAGCAATAACAAAACACTCAGTTGAAGAAGAGTGGGAAATGATTAACCCTTTGTTAGCTCTAACATATCTGACATGGAGCTTAGATAGTGTTTGGACTTATGACTGAGGAACAAAGCAGAAAGTATCAGTGGGGTGGGCATCTCTATAAGGGTCACATTTGTGGAGCCTGCACATTCAAAAACAAACCAGAAATTGCAGCTGCCATATTTCTGTTCTGACATGTTCCTTTTACGTCCTAGTTGCCATTTTAGATTGGATAGCAGTCTTTTTCTTTTCCTGGTGGTGTTTTTATTTAGTATCTGCTTTAGGTGGCTGTTCAGCAATCATCTTAAAGCTGAATCTTTGGGTTACAATTTTATGAATGTATCTTAACCTGTAACAAATGAAATCTTTATCTGGCTGAGCAAAAAGTACAGATGCAAAATTTTATAGGTGCAAAAGCTGCACATCTCCAAATCATAAACCACTTGACCCACTCGGGGAGATAGGAATGGCAAGATTGATGTGATATTCAGTTGTGTGCTAGTGAATGTGGAGCCTAAAAACAGAAACAGTAACCAAGTAGCAACCCCGGTAATGAATGCTAACCTCCCTATATTTTTAAGTTTGCAATTCCTTGTTTGGGTGGGACGTTTTTTAGGCATTCTACATATTTACACATCTAGATCTATAAAATGTATTTTATGAGAAACATGTTAAAATAACACATCAAAAGACACAGAAGCAGGACTCTGAGCGGGCCCGCAGGGTGTCATGAAGGAGAGCGCTTCTCCGACGGGGCACTCGAGAAGAGGAGGCGCTACCAGCGCTGCTGAGGGAGCCCAGAAGAGGAGGGTTGGGGCCACTCTGTACTTGACCAACTGCACAGTGGAGGTAAGTATGATTTATTTTTTTTTTTTAAATAACAAACATGAGAACCTTTAGTAACCCTTTAACTATTACCAGCTCTTCTGTTATATTAAATATATATTTTTTATATATGCAATGATCCAAAAGAGAAATATATCGATTTGAATGACCATATTTTAAAAAGAACATTATTTTTGTTTTTATTTTTGATTATTTTGATATATAAAAAATATAATTCATATAATTTTTCCTAATCCAGTTTTAGTTTCTTCCTCAGACTGAATGTTTTGTAAAGATAATTTTATGTAGGCCATCATATTTACTTTTTTATTTTAGTAGTCAAAATATGCTTTCATTTTATGATTTTCAGTATTAAGACCAAACAGATAATCCCTGAAAATGATGGTTAAGTGATTACACCAATATAAAATGGAGAGAATATTTGGAGAATATGGCTTTTAGGTGAAAATTTAGGGAAGTCCTCCATTTTTGAAACAAAGCAGGCAATCAAAGCCGATCATCAGTCATACCTAAAAAAAATATACCCAAATTAGTTCTGAAGCCGACAACTCTTTGTGTGGATGTAACAGTAAAAAAATGAATGCAAGATAACAGTTTTGTACAAAGTAAATTACACTAAGACCCCTTTCACACTGAGGCGTTTTTCAGGTACTACAGCGCTAAAAATAGCGCCTGAAAAAAGCCTCAGCTGCAAACCCAGTGTGAAAGCTCAAGTGCTTTCACACTGGGGCGCTGCGCTGGCAGGGCGTCACAAAAAGTCCTGCCAGCAGCTTCTTTGCAGTGGTGTAGGAGCGATGAATACACTGCTCCTGCCCATTGAAAACAATGGGGCAGCGCCGCCATACCGCCGGCAAAGCGTCACTGCAGCGGCGTTTTGCGGGTGGATTTAACCCCTTTTCGGCCACTGGCGGGGGGTTGAAACGACGGTAAAGCGGTGCTAAAAATAGCGTCACTTTACCGCTGATGCCCAGGGTCGCTCAGTGTCAAAGGGGTCTAAGGGTTTTATATTATTTGTAACATTTTTTTCACACAAGATTGACACACCTTTCCCCAGGTTCTAAATATTTTCCTAATTGCAAAATATGGGAATGCTGGAATTTATGTGACCTTTATGTGAATATATTTATAAATGGGTCCCTTGGTGTGAAAAATCTGAAAAGATCATTTACAGAGACACAATTATCTTTCTTTCTTTGGAGTTTTTCCAATCTGCTGATGAATTCACATATCAGTAATTGTCTCATCACAGTCCTCACTTTTTGAACTTGTCAGTTATTGTACCTTTTATACCCCTTGTGGACCAGAGCAATTTTTACTATTCTGTTATCGGCCTGTTTATTCAGTGATAACTTTGTTTTAATTTAGGTTAATTAAGTAATACGTACTTTTTTTGGGGACAAGCAAAGGTTTTCTTTTGGCAATATTGTATTGCAAAAATTATTTCTATACAATCTAGGGACAAAAAAAGGCAGAAATAAAAGGTTTTCAAAAAATATTTTTGTTCTATTTTGACCAGTGTTCATTTTAAAATAGTTACTGTAGATAAAAATTATACTTTTTTTTTTTTTATATAATTTGTTTTGTATATATTGAACCCATAATGAACCTAAAATGATGTTTTGGCACAAACCATGACAAAGATCTATGCAAATTAATAAAAGACATTGTTTTTCAATCTTGTGCATTTTTTTTTTTTTCGCTCACAACCAAAAAACCCAAAATTAATTAAATCAATTAAACAATAGCCGTATAAACTAAAGGATTTAAAGGTACCTATCACTGCATTTTTACATTGCCATGTTTTTGTGGAACCAATAGTGGAAGAAACCAAGGTCGGGGGGATGAAAAAACTACAGAATGTGCACCTCTTGAATAAAAAGCTTGACAAAGAGGTAGCCGAATGCAGAAATTCTGGTCAGTTAGTCTGGTGTTCCAGTTGATATAGGTGTGGGTTTGACTTAATGTGTCACATAAAGAATGTTTAGAAATTGTATTTCTCATACAACGGTAAAGGATTTTGTATTTTTACAATCCTCAAACAGGTATCTCCCCAACAATAACAACTAAGGGACTGCAATCCACTTTTTCAAATTTGAATAATTTGTGTTTGAGTCTTCCATGTCAAATACACATCATTTGTGATAAGATTTACCTTAAATTAAACCATACCACGAAAAAAAATACTGTCCATCTTCAGTGTTTATTTGCTAAATGCTACCTTTACTGCACTACTAAAAGAATGTTTTGTGGATAGAGTAAGGTCTGGGAAATTTATACAGTGGAATGGTTTGAGACAAAAACGCCATAATAAGACCTTAACCCAAGTGTAAACCATGGTTTTTCTGTCTATTACTTTGTTTAAAGCAAGACTGTGGTGGGGAAATGATGAATAAAAGCTTGGTTGATAAATTTATTTTGCTAACAAATCTAACGTTTCTTTTTTTAATTGCAGTCTTGGCTGAGACCTTCCTCCTAATGCTGCTTTGAAGACCCTGCTTCCTCTAGATTTGTCAGCATTAAATTCTTACAACTGATGGAATGAAATGAAAGTCAAATCTAATAGGTTTTAGCAATCAAAAACTCTTACCATTAACTGCCTTGAGTTGAGCTGATGCTACATAGTGACCATTTTGTCACTATTTTTTTAAATCATCTTTCTTCTTATAAAAGGAGTGTTCTGTACAATAACTGTTTGAAAATGGACAAAATTATTTATTATGTATAAGAAATGGTTTATTTAAACGTGACTTGCCTAACAAATAAGTAAGCACTTGCATGAAAAATGCTACCATTGCTAACCTATTAATGTCTAACATATGCTCACTTAAAGACACCTTTAACTGGTTGCATATACCTTTTTATTCATGTCAACCTCTTCTTGATTTAGAGACCCTACACCCAGACACATGCTTCAATGTGACAGGTCCTAAAGAGGAACTGAACTCTGGAAGTTATGCCCAAAAAAGGCAGGCGGAGGGCAAATAACTAGTCGTCAATATTGCCTGTGGTCTCCCTGCACTTTTATTTTTCAGGTGGAATTATGGGGAAAAAAGGTTCATTTTTAGAGTACTGCTTAACACACACAAATAACATTTCTAAATGCTTCCTACAACATGGCAACCTTTTACTGTTTGAGTTCCGATTTTTATCTTGCAACCCCTACCAAGAGCTGGAGCGCACCCCATGTTCTAACATTTCATAGCACATCTTACTCTTCTTGTTTGCTTTAACCTATAAAGCGTGTGTTTTGGACTGTGGGGTATTGCAATTGAGGCTGCAAATGACGATACTACTGTATTTTCCTGTCTTTGGAAATCTTCAAGGTGTGCAGTAGAGTTTATTACATTAAAATGTATGTGCGGGAACCTCAAAGTTCCTGCTATCTGATGTACTTTTAGACATTAACAGTTTAGCAAAAATGGATCTATGTGAAGAATGGAGGTACTGTGTATAAAATAGAAATTATCCTTGAGAATTATCGTTATACTGTTTATCTACTATTTTAGTGTTGAATCAGGGGAGCCTACACCAAATTTTGAATTTTCAGAATGCTTCTGCACTTTTATCATTGCATCAAGCCTGCAAAGATCAGCTCAATTTATATTAAACCAGCTACTCCCCATCACCCTCCACCTGAAATCAAAATGTATTGTTTTTTTTGCTAGAGGTCTAGCGCTGAAACTGAGAACACTAGTAAACTTATTCATGGAAGAACCTATTTTAATCTAAATTGATCCCAAAATCAAAACCTTGTGCAATATCGGGAAAATGGCAAACCCATGTGTGGGAAAAAAAAATTCTGTTTAAGGGCTTATTCACACCAGCAGGCCGTGTTATACCATGGCCTCTGTATGCGCTGTAAAGGGAGCAAGGCGATGATCTGACTACAATGCATTGCAATGCTTACTTTTTTTTTGTAACTTTATCAAAATATTACAAACTGACATTTCATGCATTTTTATGAATTTGGTGGTACGACATGAACACACATGAGCACATGGCAAATGTGGAAGCCTCTGTGTCATTCATAACTATGCAATGTTGGAGGTTGACACAGTATGGGTCATGCTGACTGCCAGTCATCTTAAAGCAAACCTGTGACAGACTTGGGCAATTCAAACTGAGTGTACAACATAAAAATTCATAATCAGTGTTTCTCTTAAAGTGGTGGTGAACTCAAAGAAAAAAATGTATTACCGTATATACTCGAGTATAAGCAGAGTTTTTCAGCACATTTTTTTGTGCTGAAAGTGCCCCCCTCGGCTTATACTCGGGTCAAGCACTTTTCTGCAGCAAAAAATGTCATTTTCCGAACCGACTTTGGCGCCACTTAGTGCTAGGAACCCCAAAGATATGGGGCCCCAAAGTCGGTTCGGAAAATGTCATTCTCTGCTGCAGAAAAGTGCTTGACATTTTCTGAACCGACTTTGGGGCCCCGTATCTTGGGGCCACTTGGCGCTAGGAACCCCACCTTTGGATATATTGTGGTGCTAGTTCCACTGGGTTTGCACACCAACTTTGGGATTCCTAGCACTAAGTGGCCCCGAGATACGGGGCCCCAAAGTCGGTCAACTGTGTCCATCTGCAGCAATGTCATTTCGGGACCCTTTGGGTCCAGAGACCCCAAATTTTGGCTGCAGCTAGGGGGCATCTAGGGACCCTTAACTACCGAAGTTCAGGGGACCTCTGGCTGCAAGTGGGCACAGTGAGGCTGCAAATGGGCATTGTTGACCCTCTTTTACTTACAGTAGCTGCGCATTTCTCACCCTAGGATTATACTTGAGTCAATAATTTTTCCCAGTTTTTTGTGGTAAAATTAGGTGCCTCGGCTTATATTCGGGTCGACTTTTACGCGAGAAAATACGGTATATTGCAGATTAGATGCGGTGGTTGCATTCGTTTCTTTTTTTTTTTTTTTTTTTTTAGGATTGTTTATCTGGATTTTTATCTGGTGACCCAGCCAATAAGTCTGTTACTTTTCAAATTCCTTTAACAGACCAATGTCTCCAGCAAAAGTGGCAATTAAAGGGTTAGGACTGGTTCACACTACCTTTTTCGTCTTTCTGGATGTGTTAAAGCATGCACATTTTTGGGGCGTTTTTCATGCGTTCTGGTGCATTTTTTTTTTCCTCTTTTTTTTTTTCTTCATCTCAATTCAGGACATGTGCGTTCTGGTATATTTTTAATGCGTTACGGTGTGATTTTGATGCCTTTTACCACGTTCCATCCAGAAAAAATGCAGCATGTTCTACTTTTTTTTGACTGCCCTGGAACACACTGCACTGGTGTGAACTAGAGCCATTGGAATATATGGAAAAAACAGTGAATGCGTTTTTGATGCAGATTAAAAATGCACTGGACTGCAACTGGTGTGAACCAGCTTGAAGACCAACCATTTAACTCTGATGGGGGTGCTTACAATGAACATTTTTTAATAATTTATGTAAAACATTTATCCCAAAAGGAAAAATAGAACTGTTGCTGTAACTGCTCAGTTACAGTTCAGCTTCAATATGTTAGTCATGTCCATCGAAATCCGCTAGTACATCTAATGCCGCATACACACGGCCCAACTTGCCAATGGGCAAAACTCCGTCAACATTCCCAACGGAAAGATCTAGAACATGTTCTATATCTGAGTCCATCGGAAATGCCGACAGAAAAAGTCAGATGGGGCATACACACGGTCGGAATGTCCGACCGAAAGCTCCCATCGGACTTTTTCTGTCGGGAAGTCCGGCCATGTGTACGCGGCATTACAATACCCTCTGTCCAGATGGACAATGCTGCTGTCCAAGAGTGGTTCTGTTGATCCTCCATTCAAAGTGGAAACAACCTGACCGGAAGTGTCTGTATCACCAGGTGAAAAAAAAGGAACCAAGTCCACAAAAAAACTAATGTAGCAATTTTCTTTTTTGGGTTTATTACTACTTCACAGGAAAATAATCAGTGGATCCAGCGATATGGCCAGCTGATGTTATATGGAAAACTCAAATTTCTCTGAAAAATTTGAGCTTTGCCCTACCCCTGCCAGTTCCTAAACCTTCCTTATTGGTCAATTTGGCTGCTAATCATATTATTTCACCAGTATGGTTGTATATGAGTTTGGAGTTTTATAGTAGTAGTTTAGCTGCTCAACACTTTAGCTACCTACAGTGCCTTGCGAAAGTATTCGGCCCCCTTGAACTTTTCAACCTTTTGCCACATTTCAGGCTTCAAACATAAAGATATAAAATTTTTATTTTTTGTGAAGAATCACCAACAAGTGAGACACAATTGTGAAGTGGAACGAAATCTTTTGGATTTTTGAAACTTTTTTAACTAATAAAAAAATGAAAAGTGGGGCGTGCAAAATTATTCGGCCCCCTTGCGTTAATACTTTGTAGAGCCACCTTTTGCTGCGATTACAGCTGCAAGTTGCTTGGGGTATGTCTCTATCAGTTTTGCACATCGAGAGACTGAAATTCTTGCCCATTCTTCCTTGTAAAACAGCTTGAGCTCAGTGAGGTTGCATGGAGAGCGTTTGTGAACAGCAGTTTTCAGCTCTTTCCACAGATTCTCGATTGGATTCAGGTCTGGACTTTGACTTGGCCATTCTAACACCTGGATACGTTTAATTCTGAACCATTCCTTTGTAGATTTTGCTGTATGTTTGGGATCATTGTCTTGTTGGAAGATAAATCTCCGTCCCAGTTTCAGGTCTTTTGCAGACTCCAACAGGTTTTCATCTAGAATGGTCCTGTATTTGGCTGCATCCATCTTCCCCTCAATTTTAACCATCTTCCCTGTCCCTGCTGAAGAAAAGCAGGCCCAAACCATGATGCTGCCACCACCATGTTTGACAGCGGGGATGGTGTGTTGAGTGTGATGAGCTGTGTTGCTTTTACGCCAAACATATCGTTTTGCATTGTGGCCAAAAAGTTTGATTTTGGTTTCATCGGACCAGAGCACCTTCTTCCACATGTTTGGTGTGTCTCCCAGGTGGCTTGTGGCAAACTTTAGACGAGACTTTTTATGGATATCTTTGAGAAATGGCTTTCTTCTTGCCACTCTTCCATAAAGGCCAGATTTGTGCAGTGTACGACTGATTGTTGTCCTATGGACAGACTCTCCCACCTCAGCTGTAGTTCTCTGCAGTTCATCCAGAGTGATCATGGGCCTCTTGGCTGCATCTCTGATCAGTCTTCTCCTTGTCTGAGCTGAAAGTTTAGAGGGACAGCCAGGTCTTGGTAGATTTGCAGTGGTCTGATACTCCTTCCATTTCAAAATGATCGCTTGCACAGTGCTCCTTGGGATGTTTAAAGCTTGGGAAATCTTTTTGTATCCAAATCCGGCTTTAAACTTCTCCACAACAGTATTACGGACCTGCCTGGTGTGTTCCTTGGTCTTCATGATGCCCTCTGCGCTTTCAACAGAACCCTGAGACTATCACAGAGCAGGTGCATTTATACAGAGACTTGATTACACACAGGTGGATTCTATTTATCACCATCAGTCATTTAGGACAACATTGGATCATTCAGAGATCCTCGCTGAACTTCTGGAGTGAGTTTGCTGCACTGAAAGTAAAGGGGCCGAATAATTTTGCACGCACCACTTTTCAGTTTTTTATTTGCTAAAAAAGTTTAAAATATCCAATAGATTTCGTTCCACTTCACAATTGTGTCCCACTTGTTGGTGATTCTTCACAAAAAAATGAAATTTTATATCTTTATGTTTGAAGCCTGAAATGTGGCAAAAGGTTGAAAAGTTCAAGGGGGCCGAATACTTTTGCAAGGCACTGTATATCTTTGTAACTGCTCATCATTTCGACTTGCACCTTTTACAGAAAATAACATTTGCTTGTGTATTTTAGTAATTTACTCATTTTGAACAGTCTAGGTTTGTAACATGTTTATTTTAATGGTATATGTGCAAAAAATAAGCATGGTGTGTGTGGTTTATAAGATCGGCTAATTTGTGTATGCAATGCAAAATGCCCATAAGCCCTCCAGATTTTGGCCTACTGTATAGGATTTTATTTTTTTATTTTTTTTACATTTTGGGTAGAGGAAGAGTTGCATTTTCTGTCCGGATTCTATTTATTTCTGTGACCACTCTGGGGAGATTTCTCACCTATATTATGACCAGTTCTGTTGCCGCATGGACGGCAATAGAACATTCCTCATGCTACTAAAAATGTGGGTTTGTTTTGTGTCCCCATTAGAGAGATTTCCCATCGCACAAAACCTGATTTGCTTCTATCCATAGAAGAAGAAGTTTTTGCCTGGAGCTGTGCTTTTAAATTGCTTGATGGCTACAATGGGCATATTGTGCTCATCATTTTTTTTTTTTTTTTTTGACGAAGAAGAAAAAAAAAATATGCTAGTTTTTGTACAGTACTCCTAGCTGTTTAAAAGCAGGTTCAAGTAAAATAACACTAACCTTGTGTACAACCACTGCATTACTTATTCTGTCAACAGGAGTATCTCTGATTTTTTAGCCTGCTGAAGAATAATTTTCACTTTCTGAAAGCGTGCCCACATTTTAGATTGTTTTCATTTCATAGAAATGTTTTCAAACTTGTTTTCTTTGTTTCGCTACATTTTAAGCCTGTGGTTTTCATTCTGTGTGAATTAATTGTGCAATACTGTAGTAGGGAAGGAATTGTGGTTCATTTTTCTATAGATCATTTTCTTGCTGTGCTTATCTTTGATTTTCTTTGCTATGGGCCAGTTCTTCAAACTTTCATCTATGATGGAAGATTCTAAAATCGGAGTAACTCACTGGGTTCCTCTTAGCTTTTGTACGTATATTTTCCAGATTGAATATACAACTGTACATTGTAAATAGTCAATAAATGAATGTATTATAATGCGGTTTTGTGATGGCCTCAATGTTAATCCTAAAAATGGAGGAAAATAAATTTTATTTACTAAAAACAATTTGTTTTTGTTCCTTTCTTTAATGTATTTGGAACAGAGAGTTATATACTGTAGCTTGCGGGGGGGGGGGGGGGGCACAGTTTGCCATCTTTGCCCTGGGCACTGGATGACATTTTCCCAGCACTGTGCCCACAGCAAAATGTATCCCCACTGTTGCATTTGGTGGGCAGTACCACCGCTGAACATGACAAGGTTAAAACGGGAGTTGAGGATGCATCATTGCCTCCTCACTGCCTGTTTTTTTTTTTTTGAAAAATCATTTTTGTTGAATTTTCAGTTCCATTCAAAACAATAGTAGCCCATGCAGGGGCCAAAACCTTAATTGTCCATGCAGGAGCAAGACCTAGGTTACAGCAACATACCGTAACTTGAATTCTATGTACAACTTAACACTAACTACTACCCCAATGTGAGGAGAGGTTCCAGTTCAGGGGCATCTGTGCTCAAACTAGCGTTATCAGGATACTGCAAAATAAGAATATCTGGGCTCAATTCACTTTTAAATACATCGCCAATCTAGGTCTTGCTTACTTCACTTGCTGTGGTGGCATCTTCTAGCCAACGTGTCCACACTTTATCAAATTTTTGTGGGCAAACTCTGTTTGAGTTGGTGGCCTTGTATAAGGGTAAACTGGCGTTTATCAGATTTTTCCAAAATCTCACAGAGGAGGGGGGGCGATTGTTTCCAGGTCATCGTGATGGCTTTATGAGCGTAATACAGTAGTAGGGATATAAGTACTTTTTTCGCCCTAATCACTGACATTTGTTCAACCAACCCCAGCATACAGTATTTAGGATCATAGGGAACACTGGTCTTGGTTACCTTTGCAACAGTGGGGTGTGAGGAGACCAGGAGTTCGGTTGGGGCACCCTCAGAGCTTCACTCACCTTCCATGCTTGTATAGTTGTACGCATGGAAGGAGTAAGATAATGTGGAGTTGTAGTTCCCCTGAACAGCAGCCCTCCTCACTGCCTGTTAAATGTCTGTGCAAAGCAATTTGAAATTCAAAGCTGAAGCAATTTAGCCATACATGTAAACTTTGTTTTTCATTTATTGTAGAGTGTCTCTTGTGCTAGAGCCAGCTGTCATAGTTGAAATCTCTAATGTCCACCCCAAATACCCCGCAACTGTAATCTTCTGTTTCTGTAAGGGTTATAATAGGAGCACTGGACCTGTCACAAGAGCTTGTCAAGAGTGCTGAACATGCCCAACCTTTCCACCCCCTCCCCAGTTCATGGAAGATGTACTATAGCTTCCATGAATGAAAACTCATCTACAGTATGATGTCTATGGTGGACAGGAGGATAAATGAAAGGTCTGCCTCCTTCATTC
This sequence comes from Lithobates septentrionalis, assembly GCA_037952835.1. Taxonomy (NCBI): domain Eukaryota; kingdom Metazoa; phylum Chordata; class Amphibia; order Anura; family Ranidae; genus Lithobates; species Lithobates septentrionalis. Next base: position 10,216,352 of record JBBDGP010000440.1, on the reverse strand, counting down.
ATAGATTGCTTTTCATTGATGGAAGCTGTACTACAGCGAGAGTGCAGACATAGATGGGCTCCAGTAAACAGTTGAATGCTTGCTGCATTGAGGAAGGTGTAGAAGGGCAGACATGCTATTAATATGATACTTTGAAGTTAAAATAGAAATGGTTCTCTGGAACGAAATGTTCTGGACCTGTGAATGCCAAACATATTAATATATTGTGGATTAGTTAGATAAATAGGTGAGACTAGGAAGGATACAGCAGTCACTTTTCATTAGCATCAATGACTAACTAAAGGAAAGTTAAACGGTTATTAACAATTTTAGGGAATTAGGAGGTTAACTTAATCTAAAAAGACTAGTGCAGCTTGTGCCAGAGAAAGCAGGTATTTCCATACATTATACAATTTTAATATTCAATTTCCCTTAGATTTATTTTCATTTATGTGGTACAGGGGCCTGCCTGATTGCATACAAATTGAAAGCGTTTAACCACATTCCGGTCAGCCTATAGCAAAATGACGGCCGAGTGGTGGCTCTCCCATTCTTGGGGGCGCTCAGCGCGGCGATCTGTAGTGTGGTGTGTCACTCCAACACGCTGCAACACCAATCACGGTAAATACGTAAGCTCTTTACCATGTGATCAGCTGTGTCTGATCAACGTAAATAGGAAGTACCGGTTATCGGCATTCCACTTATGACGCTGACAGGGCGTGAGTAGAGGAGAAATTAAAAAAGAAAAAAACCCGCGCTGCAGAGCAAGAAGGATTACAAGACTGTATCTGCACCAAAAAACACCAATATCTGTGTAATAAACTGCAATAAGTGAAAATAAGTGCGCTTACAATCAGTTCAAATGTTACTTAAAAGTGAATATAAATAATGGATGCTTAATAAGGTTGCATATCCTTAAATAAATACACTCAAATAAAAACAAATAAAAAAACTCAATAAATAAATGGTGAATAAATCAAGTACTCAATGTGTAATCAAACATGTTAAAAGAACAAACATGATCAGGAGTTGGACCATATTATAATTATGAGTGAAGTCCGTTTCCATAGAAAAAAAGTTCAGTAAAAGTGCATCAGATCCATGAAGGTAGAAATACAAATCCGCAATTCACCAAACCACAGCCCATATAAGTGGAAGGAGGAGAGGAAGATGTAAGTATGTATCTCATAGAAGCAGTGAATCCCTGTTGGCGAGGTCTTGTGCACATGCAGATATGGCTCTCTGCGGGGACAGTTTAATGGTGGCGTCCGACTCAGCTGGTGAGTAGAGCATTTCCAAACGAGAGTAGTCCAAACCGTCTGCCTGAGGGGGGGACACCCACTCTGCCCGAAGGTGGTAGGTGAAAAAAAGCAGAAGAGGGCTCCAATGGTGTAGTAAATTAAAGGTATATTTATTGGTAAAAACAGGATCGGAGAACTAAACTCTGTAATACAATGTTAAAACATGTTATAAAAAGCCGGCATAAGAAAAAACGAACACCCGTGCATAACATGGGGCGAACGGCGTGATGGCGTACAGTGCGTAGCCACACCCTACATGTTTCGTCATAAATGACGTCTTCAAAGGGGCACGGGCGACGCACTGAGCCATCACCTATATAGCGCTGGACGAAAACCAGACCTCGTTTTCGTCTCGGCATCGTTCAGTGCTTAGCAACAACAAGGAAGTGAGGAGGGGAGACCAAGCCTCTATCTGGTGCTCACCACGGAACGAACGCTCAATAATAGAATCCGTTCAAAAGAGGATAACAAAGGAGACTAACAGTATAAAACGAAAAACATAAATAAACTGAAATAAACTGATCTAGAAGTGAGTCTTGTGTGTGCAATTCCAAAGCCGCAGGGTAAACCAAACTGACATTTACTACACTAGTCCAAAATATCATAAAATGTGGTTTATAATGCCAGGGTTTTAAACCACTTGTAAGTGGAAGAAATATTAATGGGAATATACAACACAATATGTACTTAAAAGAAAAGTGTATGAATATATTACCCATTATTCCCCCATTATACCTGTTATCTGGGCAAAGTAAAAGATGGAGCTTTCACCTAGATGGAGAACACCAGATAGTGTAAAGTTACACAATCGGATAAATAATTAGGGGGAAGCCACTGTACAAAATCATTATTATTAACAAAATAATACCTATGTGACCAATGTGAAGAATACCATATAAAGTGACAAAATTATTGAAATAAATAAATGAAATAAAATAATAAAAAATAAAAATGGAAGCTGATTAGTGACTATAATACACAAAGGTCATGTCTTAGGAATTGTCGATAAATGCATTTATCTCAATATCCACATTTAATCCTAGAGGCCTAAGAGAGTGAATTTTATAGATCCACTCCATTTCAAGCTTGGAAATGGCACGCCTCTTAGATCCTCCTCTCCACAGAAGTTTGAGTCTATCCCCACAAACGAGGTGCCCCCAGGGTCCTGTTTGTGTACTTCAAGGAAATTTTTGGAAACAGGATGGCCTTTAAAGCCTCTCCTTATATTTCCGATGTGTTCATTAAGTCTCACCTGCAATGGTCGTACAGTGCGGCCCACATAATGAAGCCCGCACGGGCAGGTATGAAGATATACAACGTGAGTCGTAGAGCAAGTGATGAAAGATTTAATGGAGAATTCCCGGGAGGTGCTATTAGAATAAAACTGGCTGACCTTCCTTTCTGTAATAGCATTAACGGAACAGACTGCACAGTTCCTACACCTATAGTATCCTACTAGATTTTGAAAAAACAGGTTTTTTAATAGGGGGGGGGGGGTCACAGACGGTAGAAACCACACATGATTTAATTGAGGGGCACCTCTAAAGACAATCTGAGGCTCATCAGGGAGAAGTGGTCCCAACAAGGGATCATTTTTAACAATGTGCCAGTGTTTGTGTAATATTTTTTTGATTGAAAAATGTTGATGGGAGTATCCAGTTATAAAAGTACAGACCACATTCCTATCGGTGTTATTACTGGTGTTATCTGCAAGGAGTAGATCTCTATCGAGCTGGTTGACTTGATCAAACTTCTCCTCCAAAAACTGGGCCTCATAGCCTTTCTCCAAAAACCTCTCAGTGAGAATCTTGGATTGGGCCATAAAGTCAGTAGTAGTAGAGCAGTTCTGCTTTATCCTAATATATTGACTCTTAGGGACAGAGTCTAACCATGCTTTATGGTGACAGCTTTCGCGAGGGATAAATGAGTTCCGGTCTGTGACCTTAAAATGAGTAGATGTAAGTAAAACATTCCCTTCACTTTGAATCTCCAGGTCAAGGAAGTTAATCCTTTGTTGACTGGCCTCATATTTCAATATGATCTCTCTCTCATTCCTATTTAAACCCTCCATGAATCAACAGAGTGAATCATGGGTACCATTCCATAGGAGGAGGATGTCGTCTATATACCTGGCCCACAGGACCAATTCAGGTCTCTGCTGGGCATAGACGACGTCCTCCTCCCACTTCCCCATAAAAAGATTCGCCAGGCTGGGGGCAAACTTGGCCCCCATGGCGACACCCTTAGTTTGAAGAAAAAACTGATTATTGTGCCAGAAAAAAATGTGTAGTGGCATATTCCAAAAGGTCAATAATAAAATATCCTAAAACCTTAAAAAAAATTTTTTATATATACCTCACTATTCACATCCATTGTGCATAATTGTGCTGAAAAAATAGTTATTTAAAATAAAACTAAGAGATATCCAAACACTCCTGTGGAAAAGTAAATGGTATCACTTCTATGCAATGTGCATATGTATAAACCTGTGGACAATCAATATAAAGTGCATATAGTGCCAAAGTGTATATATATACAATCGTGCATAAAAAATATATTAAAGAGGTGACTGAAAACATAGAAAAGCATGCACTGCTTCATATAACGTGCAACATGCAAACGTCAAAAAAACGCAAACTGCGTTTAAATAGCCGTGATTCAAAGTTCTTATATAAGTGTCCCAAAGTTGAAACTAAAAAGTGCTTCCGTGTCCATAAATATCCATAGACGTCCAAGTCATCCAATGTGCTGAATTCCAGTGCTTTAAACAATAATAGTGTGCCACAGTGCCCCCCCACAGTGGTTGCGCTCACCTTAGAGCGTGTGACACAGCGTTTAACTTGTGTCAAAACACGCTATGTAGCCACCCCCTGGGCTATATGCGGTAAGCTAGATCGATCTCCACTCTGGGTCAGTTAGGCTCCATAGACATCAATCATGAAAACAAGGAGAGACTATATAGTGTAATTCCACTTAAAAACGTTTATTCCAACAAGACAACTTTCCCACAAGGGGGTACTCACATTTCGTGGGTGCTGTTGTGCACCAAACAATCAAAAAGCTCCGAAGGGTATACTGTGTGGTCTGCCGCGGGGTATGTGCTTTTCCCGGCTCAGCTGTTCGCTATTCCGCTGTACGCTGCTCGCTCCGTCCTGGCCAGGTGACAAAGAACCAAAGAACTTGGTTCTTTGTCACCTGGCGGATTGAACAAGGAGTTTGATCTCACATGCTTTCTCAGTAATTTTTAATAATTAATTTTTAATAACTTCAATATCTCTGTATTAGTTGGATATTACTGAACTCGTCATTTTTGATTTTTTGAACCGGCGTATATATCCCTTTGGGATCAAATAATCCACAATGCCATAAAGGGTTTTTATCTGCTTCACCTATATTTGCTTAGTTACTATAGACCTGTATTTAAATATTTTTAAAAAAAAAATTTTTATTTTTTACCAATATATATACTTTTTTCTGCTGTGCAATATATTACCAATATTAATGGGGGTTTATATTTTAAAAAAAAATTTTATATATATTTTTTCATATATATATATTTTTTATCTCTTTTTATTAAAAGTAATTTTTTATCTTATGATGACCACTGATTCGAGAGTCTTCCCCCAATATAAGCTCATATATATATATATCTATATATCTTTAATTATCAGATAATAAAAGGTTCCCTGGTATATGGTTTTAAGATAACAATTTTTTAAAAATAATGTCTTTCTGCAATTTAATAAATATACGATTTAAATGGGTTAAGATTATGATTTTCCTGGGTGACAACCTATTATATATGTGTTTAATGTACAAATATTGGAATTTTATAATTATTTGTATCTATTTGTATTATTGGGATGCTGTGCGGTATGCTGTTTTTTCGCAAGCTCCGTCCTGGATTGAGCTAGGTCAAAATCCTATTTGTGGTGGAGGGTCTGTTAGACACAGTGTCTTTGGTTTGAGCTGTTTCTAGCGTCACGTATAAGATAGAGTAATGTAGCCTGTTGACTAGTAGTCTGAGATCTTAGGGAAAATGGCCGCCGGGAGAGTATTTAAGAGATAGAGCGCCCGTCCAATTACATCCCCCTGATGAAGACACGTGACTCCCTGTGTCGAACACGCGTAGGGGAGGGGCCAGGACGGAGCGAGCAGCGTACAGCGGAATAGCGAACAGCTGAGCCGGGAAAAGCACATACCCCGCGGCAGACCACACAGTATACCCTTCGGAGCTTTTTGATTGTTTGGTGCACAACAGCACCCACGAAATGTGAGTACCCCCTTGTGGGAAAGTTGTCTTGTTGGAATAAACGTTTTTAAGTGGAATTACACTATATAGTCTCTCCTTGTTTTCATGATTGATGTCTATGGAGCCTAACTGACCCAGAGTGGAGATCGATCTAGCTTACCGCATATAGCCCAGGGGGTGGCTACATAGCGTGTTTTGACACAAGTTAAACGCTGTGTCACACGCTCTAAGGTGAGCGCAACCACTGTGGGGGGGGGCACTGTGGCACACTATTATTGTTTAAAGCACTGGAATTCAGCACATTGGATGACTTGGACGTCTATGGATATTTATGGACACGGAAGCACTTTTTAGTTTCAACTTTGGGACACTTATATAAGAACTTTGAATCACGGCTATTTAAACGCAGTTTGCGTTTTTTTGACGTTTGCATGTTGCACGTTATATGAAGCAGTGCATGCTTTTCTATGTTTTCAGTCACCTCTTTAATATATTTTTTATGCACGATTGTATATATATACTTTGGCACTATATGCACTTTATATTGATTGTCCACAGGTTTATACATATGCACATTGCATAGAAGTGATACCATTTACTTTTCCACAGGAGTGTTTGGATATCTCTTAGTTTTATTTTAAATAACTATTTTTTCAGCACAATTATGCACAATGGATGTGAATAGTGAGGTATATATAAAAAAATTTTTTTAAGGTTTTAGGATATTTCTCTGTATGACATATAATCAAGCGCAACGCAAATTTTCTTATGTTATGGTTTTACGCACGGTTATGAGTACGTGAACTGCGTCTGCTGCTAGATATTCATCTTTGATATACCTGTGGTATATAACAACTTGTTGCTGCTGGTTTATTAAGCATAGGAACATTGTGGCTCGCAAGATTTTTTCTTTGTCAATAATAAAATGTTTCTGTTTTCTCGGGCTTCATTATGTGGGCCGCACTGTACGACCATTGCAGGTGAGACTTATTGAACACATCGGAAATATGAGAGGCTTTAAAGGCCATCCTGTTTCCAAACATTTCCTTGAAGTACACAAACAGGACCCTAGGGGCACCTCGTTTGTGGGGATAGATAGACTCAAACTAACGTGGAGAGGAGGATCTAAGAGGTGTGCCATTTCCAAGCTTGAAATGGAGTGGATCTATAAAATTTGCTCTCTTAAGCCTCTAGGATTAAATGTGGATATTGAGATAAATGCGTTTACCAACAATTCCTAAGACATGACCTTTGTGTATTATAGTCACTAAATAGGCTTCCATTTTTATTTTTTATTATTTTATTTAATTTATTTATTTCAATAATTTTATTGTCACTTTATATGGTATTCTTCACATTGTTATTTTTCACATTTATTTATGGGCATTCGCATTTTTTCATAGGTATTATTTTGTTAATAATAATAATTTTGTACAGTGGCTTCCCCCTAATTGTTTATCCGATTGTGTAACTTTACACTATCTGGTGTTCTCCATCTAAATGAAAGCTCCATCTTTCACTTTGCCCAGATAACAGGTATAATGGGGGAATAATGGGTAATATATTCATACACTTTTCTTTTAAGTAATAAGTACATATTGTGTTGTATATTCCTTTTAATATTTCCTCCACTTACAAGTTGTTTAAAACCCTGGCATTATAAACCAAATTTTATGATATTTTGGACTAGCGTAGTAAATGCCAGTTTGGTTTACCCTGCGGCTTTGGAATTGCACACACACAAGACTCACTTCTAGATCAGTTTATTTCAGTTTATTTATGTTTTTCGTTTTATACTGTTAGTCTCCTTTGTTATCCTCTTTTGAACGGATTCTATTATTGAGCGTTCGTTCCGTGGTGAGCACCAAATAGAGGCTTGGTCTCCCCTCCCCACTTCCTTGTTGTTGCTAAGCGGTGAACGAACCCGAGACGAAAACGAGGTCTGGTTTTCGTCCAGCGCTATATAGGTGATGGCTCAGTGCGTCGCCCGTGCCCCTTTGAAGACGTCATTTATGATGAAACATGTAGGGCGTGGCTACGCACTGTACGCCATCACGCCGTTCGCCCCATGTTATGCACGGGTGTTCGTTTTTTCTTATGCCGGCTTTTTATAACATGTTTTAACATTGTATTACGGAGTTTGGTTCTCCGGTCCTGTTTTTACCAATAAATATAACTTTAATTTACTACACCATTGGAGCCCTCTTCTGCTTTTTTTCACCTACCACCTTTGGGCAGAGTGGGTGTCCCCCCTTCAGGCAGACGGTTTGGACTACTCTCGTTTGGAAACGCTCTACTCACCAGCTGAGTCGGACGCCACCATTCACCCGCAGAGGGCCATATCTGCATGTGCACAAGACCTCGCCAACAGGGAGGTCCATCACTTCGGGTAAGGATCCATCTTTAATGCTCTTCCGATTCACTGCTTCTATGAGATACATTCTTACATCTTCCTCTCCTCCTTCCACTTATATGGGCTGTGGTTTGGTGAATTGCGGATTTGTATTCCTACCTTCATGGATCTGATGCACTTTTACTGAACTTTTTTTCTATGGAAACGGACTTCACTCATAATTATAATATAGTCTGACTCCTGATCATGTTTGTTCTTTTCACATGTTTGATTACACATTGAGTACTTGATTTATTCACCTTTTATTTATTGAGTTTTTTATTTGTTTTTATTTGAGTGCATTTATTTAGGGATACTCAACCTTATTAAGCATCCATTATTTATATTCACTTTTAAGTAACATTTGAACTCCTGATTGTGAATAGAGGAGAGCCAATAAAAATCTCTTCTGACAGGGGAGATCTGCACTCATAATTAGTGCAGTGATTATCAGTGCAATCCCATCAATGATGTCTGACAGTACCTCCACATCAGTGCCCACCATTGCCGCCCCATCAGTGCTGCATATGCGTGCCTCTTCAGTGCACATCAGTGAAGGAGAAAACCTATTTATTTACAAAATGAAATGGTTGAAAGTGCCCAGTATTGAAATGGTTAAGTTTGACCTCCTATTTTATGGTTTTGGTAAATCTAAAGAAAAATTATACAAGAAAATTGTATAATGTATGGCCAGCCTAAATACATGCCCAATGAATGGTTCAGCTCTAAATAAAGATAACTCTAAACACAAGAGGTTTTATTTACTAACGGTAAATCGGCTTTTCACTTTGCACTTTCCCAGAGCTGAATGTGCTGGAATTTCACTTTGCAAAGAACACCCAATCGCATTCAAGGAAATTAAATTAATTTATGCTTGCACACTATTGGATGATGGAAGTCAGCAGGGGGATTTACTAAAGGCAAATAGACTGTTCACTTTGCAAGGGAATTTTCCCTGCTGACTTCCATCATCCAATCATGTGCAAGAAGAAATTCATTTAATCATCCCCTTTATCTTTACAGTTATCTGCTGCCTCACAAAAATGATACGGTTGTGGCTTTTAAGGGCACATTCACACCTGCGAATGTACTCTGCCAGCGACTACATGAGTGAACCCCAGCGGGAGTTCCCACAACTAGCTGTTTGCAGGCAGCCCAATTGAAGGTATGACTGCTGGCTCTTGCAGCTTTTGGCACCCACTCACATGCAACCTCTCATGATGCGAGTGATCAGCCTGGGACGCAGCCTGCCTCTAGGGCCAATCACTCACATGTGATCGCAGTATAAGGATTACAGTACATGAAAATGGGTGTGATGAGTTGCAAGAATCAGCAGCCTTCAATGGTGCTGCCTACTCTCATCTAATTGCGGGAACCCCTGCTGTGGTTCTCGCATGTAATCGCTGCCAGGGTACAGTCACAAGTGTTAATGCGTCCTTATGTTGCCTCTATTGTTAAAGCAAAAAGCACAAGTGGGATCTTCTATAATGGGTGATTTCAGCTGTCCAGACACCAACTGGGACACTGATGTTTGTGGTTTTGTGTTTGTGCATCTGTATCTAGGCAGTCCTATTCATGTCTGTTGGGATGCAGCGGCTACACGGACACAACTGCTGGACCCATTTTGACAGCTGTTCGGGGTACACTCACCTAAACAGCTATCAAATTGGTACCCACAGCTGTGTCCATGCAGCTGCTGCATCCCAGTAGACACTAACAAGACTGCCTACATGCAAAAGCACAGAACACCTGTGGCTTCATGTGGGCAAAGACAGCCCTTCACATGGGTGTGTGGATAGGTACACCTGTGTGAATGAGTCCTTACCTGCAATCAGTTGTGTTTTTTTTTTTTTTTTTAAACCTTGAACTTCGGCTTTAAAGTAGAACTATAGGCACAACTGTGGTTTTTTTTTTTTCATTTTGGATAGAGCAAGGGAGGGTTTAATACCCATGTCAGATTTTTTTTTTTTTTGCCATCTGTGTCCCTTTGTGGAGATTTCCCTTCCATGGGACAACCCAAAATTTGGGTTTTTCTTTTACTTTCACTTTCAATGATAAAAAAGGACAAATAGAAAGCGTGAATTAGCGTGAAATAGCCTTTTAGTTATGCTTTAAATAGTGTAGTAAATACATTTCATTTGGGAACATCATGTGTAGAAAAAAAAAACACTTCATCCAAGCAAACATTTTCAATATAAGGCATTACATTAATCTATTTACATTCTTAAAAGTTGAAAGTACTGACAGTGCTTTAGAAAATACAATGTAATAAAAATTGCAATATTGCAGAAATCTGATATTATGGCCTTTTAAAAGATGAATAAAGAAATATAACTAGAAAACAAAGCAAAAACTGTAATATAAATCCATATGTTTTGTGTCCTAATAGAGGAGTTGCTAATGCAAAACAATATGTTGGAAAGATGTACTGTACTGTAGCTAACGTTCAACAATACTTTTCAGAAAGCAATTCAGTCAACACTTAAAATAGACTAAGTCCCTGGCCCAGCTGGCATCCATAAAATCCAGGCAGATTTAAAAAAAAAATGTAGGGAGTTGTATACTAGAAGGAAGAGGGATTAAACATCTATATACTAGGGAAATAGAAGTGTAAGCTCGGAGTGAGTAAGGGAGGTTCAAGATTTGTACCCCACTGGTTGTCCAAAAAAAACAAAACTGAAATTAATTTGCTTAACCAAATATTTCAAAATGTACTAAAATCTTGACTATGCACAAAAAAGGCCCGCTGCCATCGGGAAATACGGTTTTCATGAAGGGGTGTACTTCAGGGCTCAAAATGTCAAGTCCTGAGCTACTAGCTAGGCCTTAAAGTGTTACTAAACCTAGAACCTGCATTCACTATATCTGGTCTCCCACAGTACACAGAACATGGAAATGCAATTATTTTAGTAAATATAAACTGCTAAATACCTTTTCTCATCAGCAGTATATAGCAGTCTTGTGAATTGTCTCAGTCCCTAGTAAAGCTTGTAGGAGGAATTTTCATTCTCCCCTGATCCTATGTCTGGACAGTGCTAATCACATGCACTCTCCCAAGAAAAGAAAAAAGAAAACTCTCTAGCAATACACACCAAACTGAGCATGTGCAGTCTGTCCACTGGCTCTGTAAATATCAGGTTATTTTTTGGAGACATTAGAAGAAGAGGAGGATCTGAGAGACGGGATCAAACAGCCTTTATACACAATGCAAATGATTAACCCCTTAGGTTCCACAGTGAGTATAACAAGCATGCTTTACTGCATATACAGACTGATTTTACTGTTGTGGGTTTAGTAACACTTTAAGTGTTACTCACCACCATATGCCCTACTCTGCCCCGCCCCGAATTCCGCCCTAAACACACCTTTGAAAATCATCTCATGAAATGACACTGTTAATATTTATTTTTGTAACTCAATTCTGCATAAAATATTTAAGAATAACATATTTAACATAAAGCATATTTCACTGATCTGACAGTGTGTGTGTGGGAGTGATGTCATCGCAGCTCGACCATTCAAGCTGCCGGAGCCCGCAAAGCCAGAAGGAAGAGCAGGTGAAGATGGAAGCCCTGTCAGCAGTGACAGTGCGCCACTAGATGGCTTTGTTCTAAGATATTTCATAATGTGCTAGTATGCGGTGCATACTAGCACATTATGCCATTGCCTTAAAGGGAATTTTATTTTTATTTTTTTTAAATGCTACAGTTTACTATCGCTGAAAGTTTTTGTGCCTGGAGGCAAGGCTTATAGTGCCAGACAGGCAGTTAAATTCACATTTAAAATACACATACATGAACTGTTTTAACTGCCAAAAAATGTATAATTGTGTTCAGCCAGCCTTGTGATTCAGGAACCCCTGCGAGGTGGCATCATCAGGACCTTGACCTCAACTGCAGCAGCAGAATAGCTTGGTTAAGAACACTAGTAAAAAACACCAACCCTGACTGCAGAATGGACAATGATGCAGCAGTACATCGATAAGTCATCATCACTATGCTCAACCTGCCCAAAAGCAATGTGCCCAGAACAAAATCAGAAAGATTTGTACCTTTTTCCTGGTCACTCACAGGGAAATTATTAGCCATAGAATCAGCTAGACAACTAGCATTTTCAGCAGCAGAGGCCAGCTTTTGTTTTACTCTCATCACAGAGAATGGCTTGGGTTGGACGGGGAGGCCCCTCCGCCTGAGTCAAGCTGGCCTGCCCAGCTGAGCAGACCCACCCAAGCAGAGCCAGAAGACTCGCCCTCGGCTTATTTCCACTGGCCAAATGCAAGCAGGTGAGTGGAAATTTTGAGGGCTGGTGTAACTTGGTCCGCAAAAATGGTAGGTAAGTGGTATGTGTCGAGTAACATCCACATGAAAGGTGGGATTTAATGTTTCTCAGCAGAACATTGCCCAAAGCATCACACTGCCTTCGCCAGCTTGCCTTCTTTCCATGGTGAATCCTGGTGCCATCTCTTCCCCAGGTAAGCGATGCACCCAACCATCCACATGATACAAAACGTGATTTATCAAACCAGGCCACCTTTTCCATTGCTCCGTAGTCCAGTTTTGGTGCTCATGTGTCCATTATAGGTGCTTCTGGCTATGGACATGGAGCATGGGCACCCTGACCAGTCTGTGTCTATGCAGCCTCATACGCGACACAGGCACACAGATATGACATTGACTCTCACAGTGACACTGACAGTAGTGTGCAGCAGCATGATGATGACACCTCACCAAATTTCACATCCCTTCCTGAGTCACAGTAACAGTCTATATCCACGCCAGGTGGTCCACTCCAGTCCACACACACACACAGGAACTGGCAGGGAGAGAGGGTAACCGTGGGAAGACGGATGCACGTAAGCTGACCACAATAATCAGGGTTCAGCAGCCATGATTACCACAGTCAGCACATCAAGGGGGACACAGGAACAGGCACGATCAACCAGTTTTTTTACAGCTTACAGAGGGACAGGTTAGACCGCACAAGCACTGTCCTGTTTAACCTGCTTTAGGAGAACAGGATCTTTTTTTTTTTTTTTTAGGGTTACAACCACTTTAATGCATTTCTTGCATTAAAGTGTTTGTAAAGTCACATCTATTATATTTTTTTTATCCTCTATTTTAGGAACATATTAAATAGTGTGTATGTGTGTGTTTTTTTTTCTTTAATTATAAAGCTAAATACCTTCTTTGCCAAGGCCTGCTGTGTGGTCACATGTCCTCCCTCTGCTCTCCTTCTTGAGCTAAGGAGTGCAGTGGGAGGGGCTGAGATTCCACTCTGACCTATGCAAGCTAGCAGATAGGACATGTGACCACACAGCAGCCTTGGGCAAAGAATGTATTTAGCTTTATAATTTTAAAAAAATATACATGCTGTACTTACCGTATGCACTTTATAAGACGCACCTGACCCCTGACCATAAGACGCAACTAGGTTTTAGAGGAGGAAAAAAAATATTCTGAACCAAATGGTGTATTGCAATATTTACCAATGCCAATGAAATGCAGCCTTACCTGTGCTCATAAAATGCAGCCTGACTAGTGGCATGAAATGCAGCCTTACCCATGCCACCTCCACCTCGCACAGACTGATATTCCTGTATGCATCCATTTGGCCTGTCACTCAGAAGACAGAGCCGCCCGAGCGGTTGCTGCGACTGTACTCCATTCGGCCACTTGGGCTGCTCTGTCTTCGGTCTGTGGCTGAGTGACAGGCCCAGCGGGAGATAGCACGGCGCCGCCGGCCCGGTATTGTAACATGGCGGTTAGAGGGGGGGCCTGGTCAGTATTCGCTCCATAAGACGCAGAGACATTTTCCCCCATTTTTTGGGGGCAAAAAAGTGTGTCTTATGGAGCGAAAAATACGGTAATATGTTCCTGAAACAGAGCATAAAAATATATAATAGATGTACTTGGTTATATTAGTGGTAAAATAACTCCAACAGTTGTCTGTGTATAGTGTTCATCCAACAGTCCGAATATATCACTAGAAATGGGCAAACGGTTCGGCCGGAGCATAAGTTCGAGCCGAACTTTGGTTGTTCGGATGTTCTGCGAACACTGAACAATATGCGGTGTTCGGGGTAAATTCAAAAGCCGTCGGAACACCGTTAAAGTCTATGGGACACTAACATGAAAAATCAAAAGTGCTCATTTTAAAGGCTTATATGCAAGTTATTGTCATAAAAAGTGTTTGGGGACCTGGGTCCTGCCCCAGGGGACATGTATCAGTGCAAAAAATTTTTTTTTAAATGGCTGTTTTTTCGGGAGCAGTGATTTTTTTGATGCTTAAACGGAAACACTAAAAATGAAATATTCCTTTAAATATCATGCCTGGGGGGTGTCTATAGTATGCCTTTAAATTGGCGCATTTATCCCGTGTTTAGAACAGTACAACAGCAAAATTATATTTCTAAAGGAAAAATTGTAATTTAAAACTGATCGCAGCTGTAATGAATTGTCTGGTCTCGGCAATATAGATAAAACTCATTGAAAAAAAGAGCATGGGATCCCCCCCCGGCGGATAAGGGTCTGGTATCGATTTTAGGGGGGACCCCTACGCCATTTTTAAAAAAAAATTGGCGCAGGGTTCCCCTTAATTTCCATATCAGACCCGAAAGGCCTGGTATGGATTTTAGGGGGACCCCCACGCAATTTTTTTTTAAATTTTGGTTCGGGGTTCCCCTTAATATTCATACCAGACCCAAAGGGCCTGGTAATGGACTGGGGGGAACCCATGCCATTTTTTTCAATGAATTTTATCTATATTTCTGAGACCCCGACATTTTATTACAGCCGTGATCAGTTTTAAATGACAATTTTTCCTTTAGAAATGTCATTTTGCTGTGGTACTGTTCTAAACACGGGAAAAATGTGCCACTTTACAGGCATACTATAGACACCCCCAGGCACAATATTTAAAGGAATATTTCATTTTTATTGTTTCACTTTAAGCATTAAAAAAAAAATCACTGCTCCCGAAAAAACTGCAGTTTTTTTTTTAAATTTTGCTTTGGTACATGTCGCCTGGGGCAGGACCCAGGTCTCCAAACACTTTTTATGACAATAACTTGCATATAAGTCTTTAAAATGAGCACTTTTGATTTTTCATGTTTGTGCCCCATAGACTTTAACGGTGTTTGTGGGTTCTACCGAATTTTTTGCCTGTTCGGTATGTTCTGGTGCGAACCGAACCGGGAGGTGTTCGGCCCATCTCTATATATCACCATGTATTGCTCCAAACCACCACCTTTGCACACTCATCAGCTATTAAGCTGCATGAGAAAGGCAGTAGACACCGTTTCTAACACAGACAAGCAGGGGCGTTGCTAGGTCTACAAAAGATCTGAGGCTAGAGCCCATAGCAGCGTAGTAAAGAAAGTCATACACTTGGGCGGGCATACACATGTACATAATATACATACGTACATACGTGTGTGTGTGTGTTTGGGTATATATATATATAGAGAGAGAGAGACCCCCACTTATATCAGGGTCCCCAGAGAGCCCCCCTCCCCTTGGGGACCCCTGCAGAGACTCGGGGCTTTAGCCCAAAAGCCACCCCCTAGCGACGCCACTGCAGACAAGGCATCACAGTCTATTCGCATTGTAATCCTCCACTCGCACAGGGGACAGCCAGCACCATCGATATATCAAGCCTAGGGAGAGCGCTCACCACACCAGAGCCACAGAAAAAGGTATATAGTGTAGTTTATTCGTAAATTCAGCTTCTATCCATGCGTTAAATTGACACATCAAAGTTTACACGTATAGCAGAGTGTAAATCTACCATGTGGGGACATTCACTTACTAAGATGGCATTGGAAGTGGCGGTTTGACGTCAGCACCTAACCAGACAGGCTGGGAAAGAGCTGGGTCATGTGACAGCTGTATATCAATTAGCAAAGAAAGCCCTTGGAAGTTTTTTTATTTTATTTATTATTATATAATTACAGTGCCATCATCCATATACAGAAAGAGAAGGCATAATGTATATTAATATTAAACAGAGTGTGTTTAGTATCACTTTAAGCCACAGCACTAAATCACAAGCAAAGTGGAGACTAAAGCCCCATACACACTATCAGAGTTTCTGCTGATTTTTGTCTTCAGATTTGCCAAACCATGTAGTGCAAGGGCCTGCCTGATTGGATAAAATTGAAACTCCTAAGGTTTGACCTCATATTATATGGTTTTGGTAAATCTGAAGGAAAAAATCGGCAGAAAATCTGATAATGTGTATGGGGCTTTAAAGTGTAAGTAAACCCCCCTATCCTTTTCAGCCAAGGAAGCTGCCATCTTTGCCTCTGTTTAATCTACAACTGCCATGATGCTGCACATGTAATCAGTTATGATACCAGCCATTGGATGGTTTGACAGTTTGGTTGAGAGCACAACCAATGACAGTGTTACATTTCCGGCACGTGACGTAAATGAAACTGTTTTATGGATGGGTTTACTTCTGCTTTAACTTTTCTCCACTAGATCTTGGACACCTCCTTGCCTCCAGCTTGTGACTAGACAATAAAAGAGCAGCAGCAGGCTGATGAGGTTACCCCTCAGCATGTTTTTTGTCAGTATATGAGCATGCAGCAGAGCCAGGTTGCGTCAGGATACTATCCCTCCCTCTCATAGTATGGGTAATGCTACCTGCATTTAAAATACATTGTTTAATGAATACATAACTATATATAGGGATCTATTTATAAAACATAACATATAATATAGCATGCAGATACCACTGCACACTGTATTCAACACCAATGTAAGGTGAAAGAAAAATTGGCTTGAGCTCAGATCCCAGCCCAAAAACAGCATGGCCTTTTGATGCTTTACCCGCATGTTGCATCATTCATTCAAAGAGTTCTGTGAATGATTAAACTACATCTACCGTTGGCCGCCCCAACTGACAGCCTGTAGTTGTCAATGAACTGCGAGGGCACTGGTGAGCATCCTTATAGTTAATTGATTCTTCGAGCCATTCAGTAACTGTCTGCCCATACGAGGTATGGGCAGACAGCTCCACTAAGTTTCTGAAGGAGCCTGGCATTGCACCCGTGATCTGCTAATCATGGGTGGAATGTCTTACAGGCTGCAGAATAAAAAAATAATAAATGCACATTTTTTTTTACCTGCAAAAAGATGAGTATATTCTATTTTCTAGGGGGGGGGGGGGAGTGAACATTTCTTGAAGGTATTTCAGTAAACTAGTTCATATTCTGACCACTAAATAGAGCTGACGATCATAGGATCCCTGGCGGTATGATTATGTCAGATTTTTGAATCTCAAAGCGGTACATTGTTTTGCATAGAAATTTGGCGTTTTATATTGTAGGCCTGTAATTCTTAGTAATAACACACTTAAATCTGAAAAGTCTAGTAGACTGGGTATGATAAAGTTTGAATCACTAAATCATAAATTATAATATAATAAATAAATATAAATAATTATAAAAAATTATAATAATAAAATGACTTTCCCCCCCGAATCACTATCGCTCAATTCTGCAAGTGTTCTAATTTACTATCGCTGTTTTCTAGCTGGTCTAAAACTACTTTTGAGTAAAAGGACACTTTTTGGTTGCTATGGACCATCTCAAGTTTCCAAGCAGAAAGAACAGTATATATAATATAAAACTGCATGCAAGGCACTGGACAAAGCATTAGGGACAAAATGGAGGTGAAATTATTTAATACAGTAATGTAATCTGTAAGATTACAGTGTACTGTATGTGTTATGTTTTTTGTACTTTTTGAATTTTCCGCCGGGTTCCACCCCATGTGCTGCGAAGCTCGCAGGGAACGGAGCGCGGCACACAGTACATCAGGAGGATGATCCGGTGGAGAACACAACGGGAGGACATCGCAGAATCCTGGTGACATGGTAAGTACGCTGTACCAGGATTCTGCAATGCAATCCCGAATGTGGCTCAGGGTTACCGCTAATGGTACTGAAATTTAACCCCGAGCCACACTCGGGAATACCGCCAGTAGGGTTAATCTGTTGCAGAAATGATGACCAAAATGTGTGCAGCCTACACATATTTCTGTGACATTCTTCCAATAAATGTTTTATAAATAGATCCCTAAAATGTTTTTTTTTTTTTTTTAAAGAACTGCCTGGAGTTCAACTTTAAAATGTTTAGCTCTATTGAGAAGGATTTTCTATACTTTTACACTTCCTAAGCGTTCAAATATTGCAAGTTGCCCCAAGTAGATGGAAATCTTTGTATATCTTTTTTTTACAAAAGCTTTTATTGAAAGATCAAAGAAATACAATCAATGTGTCAGACAAAGTCTAATGTCCTGAATAATATATAGCGGCTACAGAAATAGTGGACTGTTACTGTCAGGTAAGTGGGGATCAACATTGAGAAAAACATACAGTTAACTGTGTGTTTTTGCATGGACAATTGAACATTCAATTGGTATATCTTAGGAGTACATTTCTAGGTCATAAAAAAGCAGAATTCCAATGCTTCCATTTATTATCATAAATATGCATAGTATCATATATTGTGTGGTGAATGCGTTGGGATAGTTTGATAGCTTCCATTCTAGCTAGCACTTGTGGCCAGGGAAGAGCTGAAGAACGCCAATTTAGAGCTATTACCCAATGTATGGCAACAAAGAGCGTGTGGATTACTGGTAGCTTTTCGCAAGGTGCAGGGATATCAGGAATAGAAGTAAAGCACAAGCACATTTGCATTGTTAAAGTGATTAAACGACCTGCAATGGTAGATGCTTTCGAGGCTGCTTTCTGCCAGATGAGTGTAAGGAATTTACAGCTCCAAAAAATGTGGGTTAATGAGCCTAGCTCGTTGCAACCCCGGAAGCACAGAGGAGATACCGCAGGGTAGATAGAATGGATTTTCACGGGTGTCATGTACCACCTTGTGTGGAGTTTGATAGGTGTTTCATGGATTGAGTATGGAATTGTGTTTTTAAACATGTTAGTAAGCATCTCCACCCAATCAGGCGGCTCAAAGGTTAGGCCTGTCTCACTCTCCCAGCTAAGCATTGGTTTAGTTTTTTGTTCTAAGGCAAACTCATTGCGCAAGCAATAGAGTCTGGAAATAACTCCTTTGTCTCTGGAAGAGTGAGTGCATATGTGTTCATATTAAGTGCAATGTGCTCGGGATTCCAAGGCGCCTCTACTGTGGTAGAAGTGTTTGATTTGCGTGTACCTGTATAGTTCAGAGGGAGGGGGAAATCGTGTTCTGCTTGTAGTTGAAGAAAAGTTTTAAAGTGAGGACCTTCTTTGAGGGATTGGAACGTAGTTACTCCAGCAGTGCACCTGCTGGAGGAACTGGGTTCTATCATAAAATGATTGAGGGAAGTCGAGATTTCCTATAAAGGAGTATAAGGGAGAGAGGGTGGAATTTCCCACCGTATAGTTACCACAGGTATAGAGGTTGGTACACTATCGTGTTTAGAGGGGTGAGTTGACTCGGTTTAATTGCTCTGGACCATAATAATCCTGACAGGAGGAAAGGATGAATAGCTTGTGCTTCAAAAGTAAGCCATGGTATATTGGTTGAAAGAGTGTGCCATTGGGCTGTTTGTGCTAATCTGGCCGATAAATAATAACGCCTGAGATCTGGAAGGCCCAGTCCTCCGAGAAGTTGGGGTCTATACAGTAGTGATTTGTGCAATCTAGGCTTTTTGTGATGCCATATAAATTTATTAACATCTCTTTGGATTGAATTAATGTAAGACTTAGAAACATAGATGGGGAGAGACCTGAAAAAAATAATAACTTAGGTAAGATTGCCATTTTAATGGCTGTGACCCTACTCAGGAACGATATGTGGTATTTATCCCAAATTTTTAGTAAGGATCTAACTTTTGATACTATAGGGTGGTAATTCACTTGAAAAAGTGTCTGAAACTCAGGGGTAAGCTGTATCCCTAGGTAGCGAAATGTTTGGGTGCACCAAGTAAATGAGAAGTGGAGTTGTAGGGAGGTTGCAAGATCGTTCGGGATATTTATTGGCATGGCTGAGCATTTAGCTAAATTAACCCCTAGGCCTGATATTTCAAGGAATGAGTCTAGCAATGAAATTAGGTTGGGTAGTGCAATCAGTGGATTTGTTAGAAATAAGAGGACATCATCGGCATAGAGGTTAAGTTTAAATTCTTTGGGTCCTTTATGATATTCTTTAATATTCACATTTTTCTGAGATAGCACGGGATAAGGGCTCTATAGCCAGGGCAAATAGGAGGGGCAATAAAGGGCACCCCTGTCTGGTACCTTTCTCTAGTGAGAAAAATTGGGAATTATTACCTGGCCTGCTTTATCCGAGTTTGGGGGTCCCTATATAAGGCATGAAAACCTTGCAGGAATTCACCAGTGATGCCAAATCTGGGTGATAGATGGTCTAGGAACTAATGCTGTCAAACGCCTTATGTATATCAAGGCTGAGGAGAAGTGCCTGCTTAGAATGTAACTTGGCATCTTGTATTATGTTGGTAACTAGGTGGATATTGTCCATTATTTGTCTTCCTGGAATAAACCCACTTTGGTCAGGGGAGATTAAGGATGTTATGACGGAGGCCAATCTGTTTGCTAGCAATTTGCCAAAAATCAAGTCAGATCAAATAAAGTCATTATTGATGACAGAGATTGGGCGGAAGTTTTGGGGAAGGGAGTGATCTTTGTGGGGTTTGGGGATGAGGGACACGTTGGCTAACAACATTTCTGCGGGGAAATTGTTGCCTTTTAAGATAGGTGATAAAATATGTGAGAATTTTTTATAGTAGGAGGCAGAGTAACCATCTGGGACTGGTGCTGTGGAGGTTTTGAGTGATTTAATAATAGTAGTTATTTCTGCCACAGTGCAGGGAGCATTTAATGCCTCTGTCTGTAGGTTGGACAAAGTAGGTAGTGTAAGGTTCGAGAACCAAGATTGGGATGTTGGGTCGCTAGTTGGTTGGGAGACTGCAAATAAATTTTTGTAGAAATCTACAAATATGTCCATTATATCATTTGGATGAGTGACCAAGACCCCGGTCGAGTTGCGTAGTTTATAGGTGTGGGATGGTTTCATAGCCTGGTTAAGTTTCCGTGCAAACATCGTAGATGCTGAGTTGCTATTTAACATAAATTTGGTGTTAGCCCATCTCAAGGCTTTCTCCGTTTTCTGAAAGCAGGAGGTCCAAAGCCTGCTTCTTGTCATTGATTTGTTGAAGGAGGTCTGGGGAGGGAGATTGGTTATAATGGTTGTATAGCCTGTCCAGTGTTTTTGCAAGAGAACAGAGCTCAGTTAATTTGGCCCTATTCTTTTTGGAGGCTATGTTAATAAGATGACCTCGCATTATGGCTTTATGAGCCGTCCAGAGTGTGCAGGGCGGGGTTTCTGGGAGCTGATTTACTGTGAAAGAGTCATTGAGTTGTGTTGCGAGGGTGTCCATGGTGGGGGGATCTGTCAGTAAAGAGTTGTTAAGTCTCCAGGTATAGGTAGTAGGTTTAAGGCCTATTCTGGATACTGTGAAAGAGACCATATGATGGTCTAACCAGGGGCAGACATGTATATCAGCCCTAGATGAGTTTGCTAAAACTGTAGGGGTACAAAAAATATAATCTATGCGAGCAAAGCAGTCATGTGGGTTTGAATAGAAAGGGTAAGGTCTGCATCCAATATTATGTGCTCGCCATGCATCAATAAGTTGCAATGCGTTCAGGCTGCTCTTGAGTGATTAAGGGAAGGCTTTGGAGGAGGGGGTAATTCTGCTCCTGTCTAAGCCTGGGGGTGCCGTGAGGTTAAAGTCTCCTCCTACTATTAAGTGTGGGGAGAGATAGCGGTCTAGGATGGCAAAAAATTGTTTGAAAAATGAAGCCCGTGCTTTGTTGGGGGCAAAGATAGAGGCAATAGTAGTAGCCCGACCTTGGATCTTACCTTATAATATTATAAACCTACTGTTAGGGTCTGTCACGTACCTGGTGATGGAGCCTGATATGCAGAGGACGGCCTCTCTTCCAACTCTGACTTGGAGCCCCTGATAGAGCTGACAGGAAGCACCAAGATGCAGAGTCGCACGAGTGCCTGGCGGGATCACTGAACCTGGAGCTGGATCGGAGCACTCGGCCGGGCTGTAGAGGTGTCTGTAGGAATCCCAGAGCAGTGGTAGGCAGGTAGCTGGAGTGAGTAGACAACCGGTCCCCACAGGCAGAAGTCCAGGTGCAGCAGAAGGGATGGTGGCACCCTCGAGGCTGAAGAGAAGGCAGGTACAGGCAGGCCGGGTCATACACAAACGGGCACGTCAGGAACAGAGGCTGAAGCGGAAGCGGAATCAGATTACATGCCGGGTCGTCAGCAGACTGGCAGCGAAGTGGCAGAAGGAGCAGGCAGATGCAGAGTAGAGGACAAGCCGGGGTCGGATGCAGGCAGGAAACAGGAACGTCAGGAAGCAAGCCGGGTCACAACAGGAACGGAAGTCAGGTAGGTAATTGCAGGATACACAGGGAACGCTGTAGAGCAGACAGCACTGAGTCTGGAAACTGACTGAGTTTAAGTAGCCTGTTTGGGTGTCAAAAAGCTGTCACAGGGTGTGTGTGCACCAATGGAATTCTGACAGGGGCAGAGGTAACAGGTCATCTTCTTCGGCAGCCATCTTGGGTGCTGGCATGCCCTTCCTGACACTGCCCCCCCCCCAAAGGGCAGCCTCCGGATGCCCAACTTGGCCCACTTGTCAGGATGGGAGTTCTTAAAAGCTTGAACCAAATTTTGGGCATGGATATTACCTTCAGGTTCCCAGGAGTTGTCCTCTGGCCCATACCCTTTCCATTTTATCAGGAACTGGATCTGATTTCTTCTCTTCCTGCAGTCTAAGATTGTTTCCACCTCAAACTCTTCCTCCCCGTCAATAATTACAGGTTCAGGCGGGCCGGAACTTCGTCCTGGGAATGGGTCAGGAATGGCAGGTTTCAACAAGGTTATGTGGAACACAGGGTGGATTCTAAATGACTCAGGCAACTCTAATTCATACGCAACCTCATTGATCCGTCTCTTCACCGGAAATGGTCCTATAAATTTAGGGCCCTGTTTCTTCGAGGGACAGGCCAGTTTCAAATTAGTAGTTGCTAGCCACACTTGGTCACCAGGGTTCAAGATCAATTCTCCCCTTCTTTTTTTGTCAAAAACTTCCTTATTGTATGCCTGTGTCTTGGCCATTGTTTCCTGTAGCAGTTTGTTATTGGCGTTGAAGAAATTTATAGTTTCGGAAACAGCTGGTACAGGGGAATCTGGAATTGTATTAGACAAAAAAGAAGGGTGGAAACCGTAGTTTGCAAAAAATGGAGATTGCTTTGTAGCAGAGTGTACTGAATTGTTATAAGAAAACTCGGCCAGGGGAAGCAGAGAAGCCCAATCGTCTTGAGAAAATGAGGAGAAACATTTCAGGTACTGTTCTCGAGGGTTTGATTAGTCCTCTCTGTCTGCCCATTCGTTTGTGGGTGATATGCAGAAGAAAATGAAAGTTCAATCCCGAGTGCATCACATAAGGCTCTCCAGAATCTGGATGTAAACTGCACCCCATGGTCGGACACAATATTGTCCGGAATCCCGTGAAGCCTTACGATCTCCTTGACAAAGGTTTGGGCTGTTTCTCGAGCAGATGGTGTGCCCTTCATGGGCAGGAAGTGTGCCATCTTAGATAGTCTATCGACAACTACAAAAATGGTGTTGTGACCCTCAGATGGGGGAAGTTCTACAATAAAATCTATTGAGATCATCTTCCAAGGTCTACTGGGGACAGGTAAGGGTTTTAGCAGACCCCAGGCTCTGGATCTGCTGGTTTTATTGCGGATGCAAGTGGTGCAAGATTCCACATATTTCCTACAATCTTTTTCCACCCCAGGCCACCAAAATGTCCGTTGTACTAATTCAGTTGTCTTGTCAATGCCAAAATGACCTGCCAGCACATGATCATGGCATCGCACCAGGATGGCCAATCGGAGGTCTTCCGGCACAAAGACCTTGTCTTCATGCCAAAGTAGCCCATTCTTTGCCAGTAGAGAGACCCCGGCTGGTGAAGGGTTCCTTACTAGAGTTTGTTTAATTTGTTTTATTAACTCTCCTTGAAGTAACAGGAAGTTCCCAGGGGATAGAATGGTATCCGGAGATGAGATTTCTTCAGGTTTGCTGAACATGCGTGATAACGCATCGGGTTTTGCATTCTTGGATCCAGGCCTGAATGTTAAGTGAAAAGTGAATCTAGAAAAGAATAGTGCCCACCTGGCTTGTCGGGGTTTCAATCTTTTTGCTGTTCTTAAATACTCGAGGTTCTTATGATCGGTATAGATCAAGATTGGGTGTGTGGCCCCCTCTAGAAGGTACCTCCATTCCTCCAGGGCGGCTTTGATGGCCAAAAGTTCACGGTCCCCGACGTCGTAGTTCCTTTCGGCATTTGACAGCTTGCGGGAAAAAAAATCAACTGGATGCAGTAGGGCCTTAGCTCCCCGCCTCTGAGACAATATTGCTCCTACCGCTGTTTCTGAGGCGTCTACTTCCAAGACGTAGGGCAAGGCTGGGTCAGGGTGTTTCAGGACAGATGCAGATGTGAAAAGTCTTTTTAGGGTGTCAAAAGCTTTCTGAGCTTCCAGAGACCAAGAGAATCTTGTACCTTGTTTGGTTAAACTTGTAATGGGGGATATGATTGCAGAAAAATTTCTGATGAATTTTCGATAAAAATTTGCAAACCCCACGAAACGTTGGACACCCTTCTTATCACTGGGAGCAGGCCAATCCAGGATGGCTGTAACCTTCTGGGGATCCATCTGGATGCCTTCGGTGGAAATGATTAAACCCAAGAATTGGATGCTTTGGCGTTCAAATACACATTTCTCTGGTTTTGCATAAAGTCCGTGTTGTCGAAGGCGACTCAATACATTCTTGACGTGACTACGGTGGTGATCTAGAGAGGGAGAGAAGATTAGTATATCATCAAGATAAACAACAACAAATAGATCCAGGAAATCTAGGAAGACATCGTTGATGAAGTGCTGAAAGGTAGCTGGGGCATTGCAAAGTCCAAAGGGCATCACAAGGTATTCAAAATGCCCAAACCGTGTGCGGAACGCCGTCTTCCATTCATCCCCCTCTCGTATGCGAACCAGATTATAAGCACCCCGAAGATCCAATTTTGTGAAAATGGTGGCCGTACCGAGTCGCTGGAATAATTCAGGCACAAGTGGAAGAGGGTAACGTTTTTTTACAGTGACCTTATTAAGTTCACGGTAGTCCACACAGGGCCGTAATGAGTGGTCCTTTTTTTCTACAAAGAAGATCCCCGCACCAGCAGGAGATGTGGAGGGGCGACTAAACCCCTTTTTAAGGTTGTCATCAATGTAGTCTTTCAAAGCAACAAGTTCAGATTCAGATAGAGGAAAGATCCTGCCAAAAGGAACTTCAACCCCAGGAAGGAGCTCAATTGGACAGTCATAAGCCCTATGAGGAGGAAGCGTTTCTGCCCCTTTTTTGCTGAAAACATCCAGAAAGTCGTGATATGCTACTGGAACGACTTGGCGGGCTTCGGACTCCAAATCGATGCACAGCAGGGGAGATTGGTCCTGATGATTCTCTTGCCAACAATGCTGAAGGCAATAGGGGGAAAGAAACTTGATTTCTTCTGTAACCCAGTTAATGTAAGGGTTATGAGCTTTTAACCAAGGCATACCCAGAATGATTGGGAACAGAGGGGAAGCGATTGCATCTAGGCGTAGAAGCTCTTGATGGTTCTCGGCAATGGTGGTAGATAATGGGATGGTTTCATGAGTAACCAATCCAGATTTAATGGTGGATCCGTCTGCCAGATGTACAGAAAGTCTCTGAGCCTTGGGTAGTAGAGGAATTTGATGTTTGGCAGCAAAAGCTAAATCTATGAAACAGCTGCAAGCTCCAGAGTCAATTATAGCGGGGGTCTGGATAGTTCCTCCTGGGAGCTGTAACAAAATGGGAAGAGCAAGATGAGCAGAGTGATTGGGTAGAGATGGAGGAGAAGCAGATGTAACTGAGAGGCACTTGCGGATCTTGACCGGACAAGACCTCACATAATGTCCTGATCCTCCACAGTACAGGCAAAGATATAGCTGGCGTCTGCGCTGGCGTTCTTCTGTAGTCAGAGAAGGACGGAGGAGACCAAGCTTCATGGGTTCAGGTGCGTCTGAAGCGGATGCGGCAGGAGCAGGTGAAGCGGGACTGAAAGAACCAGACACTCGTGGAAGCATCCATACTGGACGGGACTGGTCGGTGGCTCGTTCCGACCTACGTTCCCTTAAGCGACGGTCAATCTGGATTGACAAATTTATAAGTGTCTCCAAGGTGGAGGGGACACCTGTTCGTGCTAGCTCGTCCTTGAGATTATCAGAAAGGCCCATGCGGAACTGGTAACGCAGGGCAGCATCGTTCCAGTTAGTGTCTGAACTCCAGCGCCTGAATTCTGAAACATAGTCCTCCACGGCCCTGTGACCCTGCTGAAGCGTGTGAAGGGCGGCTTCCGCAGTAGCGGTTTGCTGGGGGTCTTCATATAACTGAGCCATGGCTCCAAAAAAGGAGGCTAAGTCCGTCAGAGATGTGGCCTTTTGTTCAAGGAGTCTGTGAGCCCAGGCCTGTGGTTCCCCCTGAAGCAAGGAAATGACAAACCCGACCTTGGTGGCTTCCAGGGAGAAGGTTCGTGATTGTAGCGAAAAATAGAATTTGCATGCGTTGCGGAAGGCTCTGAACTCGTTGCGTTCTCCGTGGAACTTTTCAGGAGTTGGGACTCTGGGTTCAGGTGGTAGCATAACGACTGCAGGAGCTGCTGGCATCCCAGAAGTGGAAGGTGCTTAAGCAGCAGAGGCAGACAAGGCCTGTATTTGGCCTTCCAGCTGGGTATAACCCTGTTGTAAGTCCTTTACAGCTTGTGTTACTCCGGCTAGGTGTTGGCAGAGTTCCTCCATAGGAGAGGGTCCTTGCACAGGCTCAGACATGGCTGTCTGCTACTGTCACGTACCTGGTGATGGAGCCTGATATGCAGAGGACGGCCTCTCTTCCAACTCTGACTTGGAGCCCCTGATAGAGCTGACAGGAAGCACCAAGATGAAGAGTCGCACGAGTGCCTGGCGGGATCACTGAACCTGGAGCTGGATCAGAGCACTCGGCCGGGCTGTAGAGGTGTCTGTAGGAATCCCAGAGCAGTGGTAGGCAGGTAGCTGGAGTGAGTAGACAACCGGTCCCCACAGGCAGAATTCCAGGTGCAGCAGAAGGGATGGTGGCACCCTCGAGGCTGAAGAGAAGGCAGGTACAGGCAGGCCGGGTCATACACAAACGGGCACGTCAGGAACAGAGGCTGAAGCGGAAGCGGAATCAGATTACAGGCCGGGTCGTCAGCAGACTGGCAGCGAAGTGGCAGAAGGAGCAGGCAGATGCAGAGTAGAGGACAAGCCGGGGTCGGATGCAGGCAGGAAACAGGAACGTCAGGAAGCAAGCCGGGTCACAACAGGAACGGAAGTCAGGTAGGTAATTGCAGGATACACAGGGAATGCTGTAGAGCAGACAGCACTGAGTCTGGAAACTGACTGAGTTTAAGTAGCCTGTTTGGGTGTCAAAAAGCTGTCACAGGGTGTGTGTGCACCAATGGAATTCTGACAGGGGCAGAGGTAACAGGTCATCTTCTTCGGCAGCCATCTTGGGTGCTGGCATGCCCTTCCTGACAGGGTCTTTATATATATGATCAACTTCAAATAATACTGAATTTTTTATGAAAATGGCTACTCCACGGGATTTAGTGGTGTGGGTTGTACAATAAAATTGTTTAAAGGATCTGTCAAAGAATTGTGGGTGGTTGGTGTTAGAGAAGTGGGTCTCCTGCAATAAGAGGATATCCGCACCCAGACTCTTGTATTGACAGAATGCTTTCTTCTGTTTTTGAGGAAGATTAAAGCCTTGCACATTATGTGATATTATTTTAAGGGCCATAAGGACTCAATGAGTGTGTAGCTTGGTGTACGCTATAGGGGCTGTGAGAGGAGTAATACCATGGAATAACCAACCTCGCATAATTTAGCCAGAAAAAATACCGTAAATGATCCTTGATAGAAAAGATCTTTGTCTGCAGTACAACATGAAACAGTATTGTTAGAGAAAATCTTTCCGAGCACAATAATAGAACAAACTTATACAGACTAAGAGAAATTGGAAAACTGCTTAAAGACAAAAAATGAGCGTGGGGGTCAATGGAAAACATTCCTTTTGACCAACAATAAACTTTGTTTGGACTATGAAGTCCAATACCGACTGGGGGTCCAGGAATTGCCGAGGCGAGGAACAGGGCAACCATAAAGAACAAGTCGCACTGAGCCTCACAACGGGAAGGGACCGAGAGCCGGTGGGGGGGATGACAATGAACGCGAGGAGACTTACCGCCCCAAGGCATTTGGGTATATTTAGTGGTGTGGGTTGTACAATAAAATTGTTTAAAGGATCTGTCAAAGAATTGTGGGTGGTTGGTGTTAGAGAAGTGGGTCTCCTGCAATAAGAGGATATCCGCACCCAGACTCTTGTATTGACAGAATGCTTTCTTCCGTTTTCGAGGAAGATTAAAGCCTTGCACATTATGTGATATTATTTTAAGGGCCATAGGGGCTCAATGAGTGCGTAGCTTGGTATACGCTATAGGGGCTGTGAGAGGAGTAATACCATGGAATAACCAAAGTCACATAATTCAGCCAGAAAAAATGCCGTAAATGATCCTTGATAGAAAAAATCTTTGTCTGCAGTACAACATGAAACAGTATTGTTAGAGAAAATTTTTTCGAGCACAATAATAGAACAAACTTATACAGACTAAGAGAAATTGGAAAACTGCTCAAAGACAAAAAAGCGCGGGGGTCAATGGAAAACATTACTTTTGACCAACAACAAACTTTGTTTGCACTATGAAGTCCAATACCGATCGGGGGTCCAGGAATTGCCGAGGCGAGGAACAGGGCAACCATAAAGAACACGTCGCACTGAGCCTCACAACGGGAAGGGACCGATAGCCGGTGGGGGGGATGACTATGAACGCGAGGAGACTTACCGCTCGAAGGCATTTGGGTGTATTGAACATTAAACCTCTAGAGATAAGTGGAGTAAATAGTAGCGCTCAAATAAATAAAAAAATGAAAAAAAAAATGAAAAAAATAAATAAAAATGTGCTAATGAAAGCAATGATCAATCTAAATGAACAGTAAAAGTATATATGTGTGAATATTGACAATAATACCCTCAAAGCAACACACGCTGTGGCAGATGTGAAAATAATGAATAAAGTGTTGACATAAAGTTAATAAATTATGAATATTCCGATGAATGGCAGGGGCGTGGCTATATGACAAGCATCTGAAGTGTGACGCAGGACGTTGTGACGTGACATGCTGCATCGAATGGTGGAGGCTTGAGACTAGGAGTGTGTGAGACTGCACAGCTGACACACTATCCTGGGTCCGCCGTGACCACTATAGATCGTTTTACCAGTGCATGGAGTTTATGTTATGATTTCCTTTGGAGTGTTTTTTTTGGCCTGCTTTAGTTTTTACACATGTGAGTGCGATGGTTTGAATTTTTAATAAATTTGCTGTACTTTATCACACTATTTGGAGCATTTTTTCATTTTCATGTGGAGCAATGACTTCTTGAGGAAAAGGATTTGTTGCATTTACGCTCACTATTTGGAGATAACGTTTGGAATCTAGAGATCACATTTTAACCCCCAATAAGTGTGGGTTGAGGCGAGTTATGCCAAACACAAGAGTGGGAGGCATTTTAGCTGGTGAGTGCAAATCTTTAAGTGGGAGTGGAAGCACAAACACTGAGGTGTGGTGGAAGATCACAAAGAACAACCAAGAGTTTTCATTTATAGATTTTCAGACCATTCATCGGAATATTCATAATTTATTAACTTTATGTCAACACTTTATTCATTATTTTCACATCTGTCACAGGGTGTGTTGTTTTGATTATTATGTGATATGATGTGTTTGCTCACAGTGTTCACCAATAACATTTTTTCTTAGAATATATTCACATGATATGAACTTTATGTTAAGATTTCATTTATTATTTTCACATCTGCCACAGGGTGTGTTGCTTTAAACATTATGTGATAGGATGTGTTTGCTCACAGTGTTCACCAATAACTTTTTTGTCAGATCACATTCATATTGTGACTGATTTTCAATGAGGGTATTCTTGTCAATATTCACACATATATACTTTTACTGCTCATTTAGATTGATCATTGCTTTCATTAGCACATTTTTATTTTTCATTTTTATTTGTATTTTTTCATGTTTTATTTATTTGAGCGCTACTATTTACTCCACTTATCTCTAGAGGTTTAAATTCAGTCACATATTTGTTACATATTAAGTGGCAGCTATAGTTTATTTAAATTATATTTTTTTCACTTACTCAGAAGCGCAGTGGAAGTATCACAGGGTGTAGGGCGTTTGCTTGTGAACTATCAGGTGTGTATATTGAACATTGTTTTGGTGTGGACAAGCCGTCCGAAAAACTGTCTCGCCAGATGGGGATAGTGGCAAGGGGGAGAGAAGGGTTCCTTTTGGGCTCACAACTTGAGCCGCTGAGTACAGAGCTGTGTTCAAACTATACAGTCATGACTGGGAGAATATGAAACCCCTCTACATGGCTTAGTTCTAGAGTCTATTGGATTGAATACCCATCTTGGAGCGAGACAGTCTTGATGTAGATATCAGAAGAAATTACGGGCAGGGTGGATTAGGCTAGCTGGACCCGAAATGGTTGGCGCCATCTACCTTGGATCCGACGTGAGGAGGGTGTGTTCCATATTGGGCTAGGTCCTCGTGTGGGAGGCTGCTGGTTTGGGGCATCTGAATCCAAAAGGGCCAATTTAAGCAATATTTCCTTCCCGGTAGTGTATGTGGTTCCATTGTGTGGTACAGTGAGCTTGAAGGGGAAGCCCCATCTGTATCGGATGTGGGCTGATTGGAGCACTGAAGTGACCTCCTTCATCTTACGTCTATGGTCCAGTGTGGCCTGCGAGATATGGCTGCTGAATTTCTGGCAGAGCTTCGATTAGGTAGTCCTTTAAGTAGAGTATAACATCTTGTGGCGGCTTCTCAGCAGGAGGTTTGGGGCGCAAGGCCCTGTGAATCCTGTTGCACACAAAAGCTGAGGATGGCATGGATGGAAGGAGTGTGTTGAATAACTTGTTGGCTGCAGCAGGGAGGTCGGTAACCATTTCTGGGATACCGCGCAGTCTCAAATTGTTTCTACGGTTAAGGTTGTCCTCGACCTGTGACTGCACCATTTGGAAGTTTTCAGCCAAGGACTCATAGTCCTTACGAAGATCGGCATGTGCTAGTGCCAGCTCGTCATGTTTGGTCTCTAAAAGATCGGTGCGGCCGCCCAGAGCAGTGATTTCTAATGAGAGTGTATTGATTGCTTTGTGTAGCTCTGTTTGAAAAGTCCCTGCTAGTTTTTCATACATGGCGGATAAACTATCTTCAAGATCTGTCTTTGTAAGCTGTGCAGGGCGCTCACTGTCTTCTTGAGCTGAAGCTGAGATCACAGGGGAAGCTGCTGGAAACGGAGAGCTTCGCTGGGCCTGGACGCCATCTTTAGCCATGCCTGTTCGTTCTGCAGTGCACAGGAGGTATGTTGTGAGGGACCCTTGCGGTTTGTAATTCTTAGGCTTTTTGCGGGACGGCATGCACCCAGAGTACCCACAGGGGTGCAGGGTTGAATGTGGTCAGAAAGGAGCGAAGTTTGGCCCTGTGGGAAGGTGATTAGTCTCCATTATCTTTGTATATCTTTATACATCAAAGCCCAGCGATTTTCAGGGCGGCTGCACAGTTACTGTATATATGTAAGCTCAATATTATTAAGTGTTTTTGCATAACAAGACCACTTACTGTTATCTCACATATATATTATTATTATTATAGCCAAATTTACCACCCTAACTCCTCCCACAGTTTTTACACTACATAGACAAGTAATATACCAAAACGTGCAGATTGTTCCCGATTGGTGTGCTATTACTTCGTGGAACATTTTGCCGAATGGTTCACGAAATATCGTCGTTTTTGCAGCGAAATTGGTCCCAAAAGAATGAATGGGGAAATGTTCAAAACTAGAGTGGGAGGTGACAAAAGCTGAAAAATCAGGACATGATTTCTAAACTGCCACCACTCCCTCATTTTAAAGCCCACCTACACAAATCTTATATAAAAACGTTCAGCTATCCCTGCTGCCACTAAACATGTCCATGGCTAAGCTATAGTCCTGATAGTTTTCACAATATGACCATTTGTTTGTAACTCACGCCGTCCATTGACATTCGTTGAAACTCTACTCTAGCGCCCTCCAAATTTGAAGGGCAATATCTAAACTGTAACTGTGCCTTCATTTTTAATATTTCAGAGACATACTATACATCAAAATCTAGGTCTGGGTCTTGTGATTCTCACAATATAAAGATCTTCACTGTAGGATTTATAATTTTTAAAATACGACCGTTTGAAGTACTGCACAGTTATTACAGCTATCATGATCCTGTGTATTGTGCAGTGGTTGTGAAGCATAAACAGGGCATGAGCGTTGCCAGGAAACAGTGTTTGTAAACACTGATTATCATCAAACAGATAGCACACCTTCACCCCCATTCTACGTCAAGATGCTGAGACCCCCCAAATGCATGTGGTCATACCTTCATCTGCTAGGCTTGATAATGCTTGTAGACTACTTGTGGAGGCAAGAACACTTCACACAATTTCCCAAGAAATTGTAGCTTTTCTAGTTAAGATATGTAACCTTATATTTTTACTTGATATTTTTCTACGGGTAACAGATAGCATTAAAAATAATTTAAATTCTATTGATTAAAGTACAGGAAGAGAGGTTTGAGGAAGCTTTGATTAAACTTTGGAGCCATAATCCTTTCTGAATTCTGTCCAGAGAACATAACTTATTTTCTATAAGTCTCAATGTTTAAAATGTATGTAATCTCATGCTTAACAGTAGCCTTAGATGTGTTTTTTTTTATAAATCAGTTTCTTTAGGAGTAAAGGTAAGTTCCTTTTTCACTAGAGTAGAGGTCACACTTTTCCCTACTGCAGCTGTTTAAGACCTTCAGATATAGTTGAAATTCTATTGGAATCTGTAAAAAATAATAGTGCAGTTAGGGGCTTATTTTCTCATATGACATGTGGATGTTTGTACTGTAGAGCATTAGTGTGCTTTATCTCATGTAGGGCAAAGAAACAGGTTGATTGCACCCATACTGCACTCTATACTGCACTTTTTCCAAATCTAGACTGCACCTATACTAGCCTTACACCACATTATACCAAGCCATTACCACATCTGAACCATATTGAACTTTCACCTGTGTCAAGACTATACTGTACCTATACTGCAAGCAAGTTAACTGCAACTATTTTTAAGTGCAAAGAAGCTTTTTAAGGGACCCAATGATAGCCGGCAGAAAAACATCTCAAAAGACTGCCACTCCCTTATAATTATTCTGAAAGGCACCCCTTCTGCTGCAGAGACTGCCTCTTCTTTTATCAAGGAAGTTGTACGCCTTCATGGTATTCCTGCTAACATTACCTCTGACCATGGGGTACAATTCATCTCCCGATTTTGGAAATGCTTATGTGAAGCTTTGGGTATTAAACACTGTTTGTCATCTGCATACCATCCACAGACTAACGGTCAAACAGAGAGGACAAACCAGACCCTGGAGCAGTATTTGCGTTGCTTTTCTTTGTTTGCACAAGACAACTGGGTCTCTCTGTTGCCGTTAGCAGAGTTTGCATATAATAACTCTATACACTCTGCAATCAAACAAACTCCCTTTTTTGCAAACTATGGGTTTCACCCATCTTTTTTGCCTGATGTTCCCCAGGAATCTTCAGTTCTGGCAGTACAGGATTGTTTGGAGTTCTGGAGGTCCAACAACCAACTCCTACAAGAAACCATCACCAAGTCCCAGGAAAATAATAAGAGGTTCTATGACAGGAGGAGAAGGGGTAACCTGGACCTTAAACCAGGAGATAAAGTATGGCTTTCCACCACGAATCTAAAGTTGGCCTGTCCCTCTAAAAAACTTGGACCAAGTTATATTGGCCCAGTAAAGAAGAGGATTAATGCTGTTGCCTTCGAGCTCAACCTGCCGGCAAGTTTGAAGATTCACCCGGTATTTCACGTATCTCTCTTAAAACGATCCGTGGCTGACCCCTTCCCTGATCGAGAACCTGAGATTCCTCCACCCTTGCTTGTCGAAGGTAACGAAGAGTTTGAGGTTGAGGCTGTTATGGACTGCAGGAAGAGAAGAGGCCAGACCCAGTTTTTAATTAAATGGAGGAGCTATGGCCCTGAAGATAATTTGTGGGAACCCTCTTCCAATGTACATGATAGGTTTATCTTGGTCTCATCAGGCCACAGAACATGGTTCCAGTAATACATGTTCCTAGTCTGCTTGTCTTCAGCAAACTGTTTGCGGGCTTTCTTGTGCATCATCTTTAGAAGAGTCTTCCTACTGGGACGACAGCCATGCAGACCAATTTGATGCAGTGTGCGGCATATGGTCTGAGCACTGACAGGCTGACCCCCCACCCTTTCAACCTCTGCAGCAAAGCTGGCAGCATTCATACATCTATTTCCCAAAGACAACCTCTAGATATGATGCTGAGCACTTAACTTCTTTGGTCAACCATGGCGAGGCCTGTTCTGAGTGGAACCTGTCCTGTTAAATTGCTGTATGGTCTTGGCAACCATGCTGCAGCTCAGTTTCAGGGTCTTGGCAATCTTCTTATAGCCTATGCCATCTTTATGTAGGGCAACATTTTTTTTTTCAGATCCTCAGAGAGTTCTTTGAGAGAGAGTGAGAGCGATAACACCAAATTTAACACACCTGCTCCCCATTCACACCTGAGACCTTGTAGATCTAACGAGTCACATGACACAGGGGAGGAAAAATGGCTAATTGGGCTCAATTTGCACATTTTCACTTAGGGGTGTACTCGTGTACTCGCATTTGTTGCCAGCGGTTTAGACATTAATGGCTGTGTGTTGAGATATTTTGAAGGGACAGCAAATTTAAACTGTTATACAAGCTGTACACTCACTACTTTACATTGTAGCAAAGTGTCATTTCTTCAGTGTTGTCACATGAAAAGATATGATATAATATTTACAAAAATGTGAGGGTTGTACTCACTTTTGTGAGATACTGTATGTTTAAAGCGCTGCTTAAATTGATGACGCTATATAAGTACCTGAAATGAATAAATAAAATAAATAATAGATAAAAATAAAAGGGGATGAATTAAAGCTGTAGGTGAATATACAAAATGGTAGGATATAGTAATTTAAGTGGTATTAAAAAAAATTTAAAAAAAAGGGAAAATGTGGTGTGGTTCCCCTTATGGTTCAAACCAGACCCTCAAGACGGCATGCAGCCTGGTGTGGTCAGTAAGGGGCGCATGTTCACTGCCATACCAGGCCTTTTAACACTGGGCATAACTTTGTTGACCCACTGGGGGTTATTTACTAAAGCTGGAGAGCTGGTGCAACTCTTCCTAGTAACCAATCAGTTTCCAGGTTTTATTGCCAAAGCTTAATTGAACAAGCTGAAGTTAGAAGCTGATTGGCTACCATGTACAGCTGCACCAGAATATGAGTGCTCTAGTTTTAGTAAATCTATCCCAATATGTTGTGGCGGCGGTGAAATATTGACAGGTTGTTGTGGTTCACAATGAATCTTCATCACTGGATGACATGATTAATCATAGATTGCAATAGTGGATAATAATTACATTTTTACAAAAAAACAAAACAAACATGTTATACTTATCTGTTCTGTGCAATTGTTTTGCACAGATCAGCCCTGATCCTCTTCCTGAGTCCCCCTGCTGAGAGCCCCCATAGCAAGCCAATTGACACATACAATGGGGCTCAGCTCTCCCCCCCCCCACTCCCTTGTCACTGGCTGTGATTGACAGTGGGAGCCAATGGCTGCTGTGTCTGAGCCAATGAGGGAGAGATCGGGCTCAGGTATGTATTGGGGGGAGTTGCACACAGAAGGTTTCTTTTTGCCCTAATGTATAGATTGCATGAATGTAAAAACCTCCAGCCTTTAGAACCACTTTAAATTTACATGTCATGAGGAAAAACAACAACAATTCCATTTGTAAGTGATATTTATACTTGTGATAATATTTAAAATCATGAAATAATATAAAGAATGGTTTTAAATAACGAATTCTTTGTATTTGCAATTATACCTAGTTAATGTAAGAAACCTAAAAAGAGATGGCCTTCAGTCAGTGGGAATCAGAACTGATCACTGAGAAACTGGGTATAATTTTGGTAACCCTTAATACATACAGTATAGTATGTTTTTCATATGAAGCACATTTTATCTTTGACTAATGCATGCATAATGTATCTGATGATATTTTTGTACAATATGTACAATGAAATACTACAATCTTAAAAAAAATAATTCATTTCCTGAATTTCTTTTCCAAGTACCGCTTTCCTGATATACTTCTGTGTCTTATTTCTTAGAGATCTATGCATCTGTAATTATTATGTTGAGCAGACACATGGATTACCTAATCAGTTGAGCATATATTTTCCTTCATATTTTTTCTCCCTTTTAGGTTGAACTAGATGTGGCTTTTTTTTCAACCTGACTAATTATGTAACTATATGCATTCTTCAACAATGGCTTTTACTGTGCTTAAAGTGACCCTTTCACACAAAAACAAACAAAAAATAGGCACACTAAAAGAAAAAGAATACTTTTCAACAAGTGACAACTCCAATATTTTGTTGCAGGGCTACCACTGCTCCCTTTCCCTTACATCACTACTGTGCATTCTTTTTCTTTTACATGGTTCCTCTAGTCTTACTTGTGACAGGATTGCTTTAAGTGTAGGTTGTGTAGGGAAGTACACCATGTTATGGCAGAGGGATCAAAAGCAGATGAGGGCATTCTAGTTTGACTGGAAATATTCTTTACCATGGCTGATGCATCAATAGTCCTTTTTGGGTGCGGACTACCTCATATGATTAACTTGCATTGTTTTGCTAATAAAGTAAGTGTTAAAGAGTTAGGCTGCCCGTACGTTACGAAGGGGTTAAGGCTGCCAACTCCTGGGGTGTTCATGGCTTTGCCCCCTTGTGACGAGCCATAAATACAAGGGGAGGCAACCTAGCTGGGTCTTTAGATCTTGGATGGTAAAGTACAAGGAGGACTGCAGCCACTTGTGACTGGACTCCACTCTTTGGGGGCTTCCCCTATATTGGGTACCCAGTTAGAGTCCTGAACATGGTTATGGACTTTCATGCAAAGGACTTTGCTATCTATGAGTTATGAACTGGGCAGCCTGAGCTAGGATGTACTAGAACTGTGTATGGAGAGAGCTGTAAAATACTGTTTTACATTAATTCTGTATCTTCAAGAATTCTTCAGTAAATGTTTTAAAAGTTCCTACATGCCTGTCTGAAGTTCTTTGGCCAAGGGCTGAATGCAAGGTGTATAAAAGAACAGGGTTTATAAAGGGGATGAAGAGGAAAGTGGTGAGAGACACATTACACAGGCTTAACCTGTCGTGGATCTGGAGAAGAGGCTAGATAGCCATTGCTATGAGTAACCAAAGTGATGTCGGTTGGTAAAGCAGACAGCCAGCGTGAAGTGTGGCAACTTGGCATGGATGATAGATTGCCCTGGTAGTGAGGGGGTTTGTGAGCTTAACCCCTTCCCTAGTGATTGGTGCCCCACATATACGGGACGGACATCACATCGCGGGGTATCCTATGTATCAAGCCTGTCAAGGTAGAGTAAAGAGAGAGACGAAAGATCCTTGGGAGTGCAGAAGCTCGGGTACATGTAGAGAAATCACTGCTTAAAATCAGTGAGAAGTCTTAGATTTTCAATGGGAGTGATGTGACATGATGGCTGTGTTGGAGTGGGACACAGTCTCTGCGGTCTCCCCTCAGAAGTCCTGCATCTAGTGTAAGAAGTCAGTGTGCAGTAAAGATAAATGTGAATCACTGGGAAGCGCATCGTAAACAAAGATTTAAATTCATCCTCGTTTCTGCCCCCCGTCTTCTTAGCATCCACGCTTTCCAGCTTACACACAACATTTGCACATAGGGCATGTTGCCTTCTTATATGATTTCCCAGCCTTTGGATGCTCTGCAGAAGGGATTTATTTGTGAAATAGAAGTTATATGGCAGGATTTTCATAGCCATGACTCTATTAATACATCCCACAACTTTGGAGTGGTAAGAAATGTTGGTGTTCCCACAAGGTGTTTAATGGAATTAATATATATATAAATAGAGCACTTTATGTCAGACAAGTCTAAGGAGGACTCTGTATACAAGTTCTTGCCTATATAGTACTGTATAATTAAATATGAAGTTGGAGTACTTGATTCTTCTAATTTTAAGGATGACTCTATATACAAGTCACGTACTGTATCTATGTACTAGTATGTTATGGTGGAGTGCTCAATTTTTCTAATTTTACACATACCCTTATTAAGTAAAGGGATTTAAAGTGGTGTTCCGGCTGAAATTATACTTTTTAAATAAAAATACCCCTATAATACACAAGCTTTTTGTATTCTAGTAAAGTTAGTCTGTCAACTAAGGTCTGTTTTGTTAGTTTATAGCAGTAGTTTGTTATTTTATAAACTTACAGCAGGCCGTGGCCATCTTAAGTGTGGGCATCTGAAGCCAGACTGTATTTCTTCCTGGATCTCATCCTTGCAGATCTCGCACATGCTCAGTGCAGCACAAGCAGTGTAATAGGTTTCAGATCAGGTTTCCATAGCAACGGCAGTTTCACAGGAAGTTGCCCCCCCTTCCCAGAAGGCATTGCAAACAGGAAATGATGCGATGGGCCGCGGCCAAGGAGGAGGAAGTGAAAAATGAATACAGCAGATATACAGTAGGTGCTGAGAAAAAAAATAAAAAAATATCCAATTTGTTACAGTGCACAGTTTAGTGAGGGATGCTGAAGAGTTGTAAAAGTGGGTGGAACTCCACTTTAAGCTGCAGTTTTAATATTGGCCAATTGTGTTTTTTGTGTTTATGTTTTATGTTTTTTTTTCTTCTTTCTACTTTGTAGAAAAGGTAGTATATAGTTTTTTTACAAAGTGCTGTATGTTTTTTCAGAGCCCAATATTTGCAGAATTTTCATGAGTGACACATTGAGGAATAGAGTCTCAGCCAGGTTTTAATTTTTTCTGTTTAACCTAAGTTGCACCAGTAATAATAATAAGGACTCCTCCTTATTTGAAAAACATGAACTAGTATATGTATTGCATTTATATTTGATGGACTTGGAGGACTTTTCATTAAATTTTTGGACTAAAGAGTTAACTGCGCAGTAGACAGCAGAAGTAGAACAAGCTTGCTTCTATTCTGTTTGTGCCTCAAAGCTGCTTTCAAATGAAGGTGGTCTCTGCCTGTGTAGACCAGGCATTAGCGAGCGCATTAATGTGTATTCGATCAGTCATGTTAAGCCCCGTCCACAAGTACAAAGGAAACAAAAAGTTCTGCCTGTACGCTATTTATTTGTTTTTAATATTGTCTCCATGTTTTATTTTGCTGAGAAATCAGTTTGCAAAAACACCCCCTAGCATTCCTGGCTGAGGCAGATGAGTAAGATGATTCATGAAGAATTTACTTCCTGGAATCCATCTGCCCTTATATCGGGCAATCAGGCAAGAGGGTGTACTTAAAGCGGAGTTCCACACAAAAATGGAACTTCCGCTTTTCGGAACCCTCCCCCCTCCGGTGTCACATTTGGCACCTTTCAGGGGGGAGGGGGGTGCAGATACCTGTCTAAGACAGGTATTTGCACCCACTTCCGGCATAGACTCCCATGGGAGTCTATGCCTCTTCCCGTCCCCACCGCGCTGTCTGCTGGGAACACACAGCTCCCAGGAGAGAGCGGGGACCACTTGGGACGCACAGCGTGACTCGCGCATGCGCAGTAGGGAACCGGGAAGTGAAGCCGCAACGCTTCACTTCCTGATCCCCTCACCTAGGATGGCGGCGGCAGCTGCCGAGAACCGAGCGGGTTCTCGGCGTCGGCTGCCGACATCGCTGGACCCTGGGACAGGTAAGTGGCCATGTATTAAAAGTCAGCAGCTGCAGTATTTGTAGCTGCTGGCTTTTAATATTTATTTTTTTTGGCGGTGTGGGTGAACCCCCGCTTTAACTGAGAAAACCTCTCCTTCCCTCCTGATGACTCCTAGGATGTATGACATCATCTGCCTAGGCCTGGAAACCAGGAGGTAACAAAATAAATGTGAAAAAAAATTAAACCAAGAAAAATATGATATATTCTCCTCTCTGTTTACTAATGCTAGCAGCAAAATGATTAAAAATGTCAGTGCTGATTAAGAGAGTAAAGTTCTGCTTTATAAGAACAAATCTTCTTTCATAGAAATTTAATTTTTTCATCTTTCCCTTTACAGTGCCTTGCAAAAGTATTCACCCCCCTTGGCATTTTTCATGTTTTCTTGCCTCAAAACCTGGAATTAACATGGATTGTTTGAGGATTTGCATCATTTAATTTACAGAACATGCCCACAACTTTGAAGATGTTTTTTTTTTTATTGTGAAGCAAACAGCAAATAGGACAAAATAACAGAAAAAGTAAATGTGCATAACTATTCACCCCCTAAAGTCAATACTTTGTAGAACCACCTTTTGCGGTTATCACAGCTCCAAGTAGCTTTGGATAAGTCTCTATGAGCTTGCCACATCTTACCACTGATATTTTTCCCAGGCCATTCCAACACATTTACATGTTTCCCCTTAAACCACTCAAGTGTTGATTTAGCAGTATGTTTGGGGTCATTGTCCTGCTGGAAGGTGAACCTCCGTCCTAGCCTCAAATCACACAGAGTGGTACAGGTTTTGCTCAAGAATATCCCTGTATTTAGCACCATCCATCTTTCCCTCAATTCTGACCAGCTTCCCAGTCCTGACTGCTAAAAAACATCCCCACAGCATGATGCTGCCACCACCATGTTTCACTGTGGGGATGGTGTTCTTTGGGTGATGTGATGTGTTGGGTTTGCGCCAGAGATAGCATTTTCTTTTGGTTTTTTGCTGAAAGTAATGGCTTTCTTTTGGCCACTCTGCCATAAAGCCCAACTCTATGAAGCGTGCGGCTTATTGTTGTCCTATGTACAGATACTCCAGTCTCTGCTGTGGAACTCTGCAGCTCCTCCAGGGTTAACTTAGGTCTCTGTGCTGCCTCTTTAATTAATGCCCGGTCTGTTAGTTTTGGTATGTGGTTGTCTCTTGTCAGGTTTGCTGTTGTGCCATTTTCTTTCCATTTGGTTATGATAGATTTGATGGAGCTCCTAGGGATCATCAAAGATTTGGATTTTTTTTATAACCTAACCCTGACTTCTCAACAACATTGTCCCTTACTTGTTTGGAGAGTTCCTTGGTCTTCATGGCAGTGTTCTGTTAGTGGTGCCTCTTGCTTAGGTGTTGCAGCCTCTGGAGCCTTTCAAAAAGGTGTGTACAGGCATACCCCACATTTAAGTACACAATGGGGTTTATTTATTAAAGCTGGAAAGTGCAAAATCAGGCTCACTTCTGCATAGAAACCAATGAGCTTCTAACCTCAGCTTGTTCAATTAAGCTTTGGTAAAAAAAAACCTGAAAGCCCATTGGTTTCTATGCAGAAGTGAGCCTGATTTTGCACTTTCCAGCTTTAGTAAATAAGCCCCATTGCGTACTTAAAAGTGGGGTATGCCTGTATATGTAATGACAGATCATGTGACACTTAGATTGCTCACAGGTGGACATCAGAAGTCACATAATTAGTGAAATGAAGGTAATTGGTTGCGCCAGAGCTTTTTATGGGCTTCATAACAAAGGGAGTGAATACATACGCACATACCAATTATCATTTTTTTATTTCTGAAAAATAGTTGTATGTATATGTTTTTCTAATTTTACTTCACCAACTTAGACTATTGTGTTCTGATCCATCACATATAATTCGGATTAAAAATACATTGAACTAAAGGCTGTAATGTAACAAAATAGGTAAAAAGCCAAGGGGGTGAATACTTTTGCAAGGCACTGTGCATCTCTTAACCACTTGCCAAACGCCTCACGCCTATGTACGTGAACAGAGTGGCACGGGCAGGCAAAATCACGTACCTGGTACGTGATTGCCTTCCCGCGGGCGGGGGGTCCGATCGGACCCCCCCCGGTGCCAGCGGTGGTCGGCATTTGGCTGGGAGCGTTGAGAGACGAGGGGGAGGCCATCCAATCGTGCCCCCCCCCTCGCGATCGCTCCCAGCCAATGAGAAACATCCCCTGCCTCTGTATAGTACACAGAGGCAGAGGATGTGATGTCATCTCTCCTCGGCTCGGCAGTTTCCGTTCCGGCGCCGAGGAGAGAAGACATGTGAGTGAGTGCACAACACTACACAACACAGTAGAACATGCCAGGCACACTAAACACCCCCGATCCCCCCCGATCGCCCCCCCGATCACCCCCCAATCACCCCCCCCCACCCCCGTCACAAACTGACACCAAGCAGTTTTTTTTTTTTCTGATTACTGCATTGGTGTCAGTTTGTGACAGTTAGAAGTGGTAGGGCAGTTAGTGTTAGCCCCCTGTAGGTCTAGGGTACCCCCC
The DNA here is from genome assembly GCA_037952835.1 of Lithobates septentrionalis. NCBI lineage: Eukaryota > Metazoa > Chordata > Amphibia > Anura > Ranidae > Lithobates > Lithobates septentrionalis. Next base: position 10,173,727 of record JBBDGP010000440.1, on the reverse strand, counting down.
TAACCCCCCCTAATAAAGTTTTAACCCCTTGATCACCCCCCGTCACCAGTGTCACTAAACGATCATTTTTCTGATCGCTGTATTAGTGTCACTGGTTCCGCTAGTTAGGGACGTAAATATTTAGGTTCGCCGTCAGCGTTTTATAGCGACAGGGACCCCCATATACTACCTAATAAATGTTTTAACCCCTTGATTGCCCCTAGTTAACCCTTTCACCACTGATCACCGTATAACCGTTACGGGTGATGCTGGTTAGTTCGATTATTTTTCATAGTGTCAGGGCACCCGCCGTTTATTACCGAATAAAGGTTTAGCCCCCTGATCGCCCGGCGGTGATATGCGTCGCCCCAGGCAGCGTCAGATTAGCGGCAGTAGCGCTAACACCCACGCACGCAGCATACGCCTCCCTTAGTGGTATAGTATCTGAATGGATCAATATCTGATCCGATTAGATCTATACTAGCGTCCCCAGCAGTTTAGGGTTCCCAAAAATGCAGTGTTAGCGGGATCAGCCCAGATACCTGCTAGCACCTGCGTTTTGCCCCTCCGCCCGGCCCAGCCCACCCAAGTGCAGTATCGATCGATCACTGTCACTTACAAAACACTAAACGCATAACTGCAGCGTTCACGGAGTCAGGCCTGATCCCTGCGATCGCTAACAGTTTTCTTGGTAGCGTTTTGGTGAACTGGCAAGCACCTGCCCCAGGCAGCGTCAGATTAGCGCCAGTACCCTAACACCCACGCACGCACCGTACACCTCCCTTAGTGGTATAGTATCTGAACGCATCAATATCTGATCTGATCAGATCTATACTAGCGTCCCCAGCAGTTTAGGGTTCCCAAAAACGCAGTGTTAGCGTGATCAGCCCAGATACCTGCTAGCACCTGCATTTTGCCCCTCCACCCGGCCCAGCCCAGCCCACCCATGTGCAGTATCGATCGATCACTGACACTTACAAAACACTAAACGCATAACTGCAGCGTTCGCAGAGTCAGGCCTGATCCCTGCGATCGCTAACAGTTTTTTTGGTAGCGTTTTGGTGAACTGGCAAGCACCAGCGGCCTAGTACACCCCGGTCGTAGTCAAACCAGCACTGCAGTAACACTTGGTGACGTGGCGAGTCCCATAAGTGCAGTTCAAGCTGGTGAGGTGGCAAGCACAAGTAGTGTCCCGCTGCCACCAAAAAGACAAACACAGGCCCGTCGTGCCCATAGTGCCCTTCCTGCTGCATTCGCCAATCCTAATTGGGAACCCACCACTTCTGCAGCGCCCGTAATTCCCCCATTCACATCCCCAACCAAATGCAGTCGGCTGCATGAGAGGCATTTTTATGTCCTCCCGAGTACCCCTACCCAACAAACCCCCCCAAAAAAGATGTTGTGTCTGCAGCAAGCGTGGATATAGACGTGACACCCGCTATTATTGTCCCTCCTGTCCTGACAATCCTGGTCTTTGCATTGGTGAATGTTTTGAACGCTGCCATGCACTAGTTGAGTATTAGCGTAGGGTACAGCATTGCACAGACTAGGACACACTTTCACAGGGTCTCCCAAGATGCCATCGCATTTTGAGAGACCCGAACCTGGAATCGGTTACAGTTATAAAAGTTAGTTACAAAAAAAGTGTAAAAAAAAAAAACAAAACACAAACAAAAATAAAAAAAAATAGTTGTCGTTTTATTGTTCTCTCTCTCTCTATTCTCTCTCTATTGTTCTGCTCTTTTTTACTGTATTCTATTCTGCAATGTTTTATTGTTATTATGTTTTATCATGTTTGCTTTTCAGGTATGCAATTTTTTATACTTTACCGTTTACTGTGCTTTATTGTTAACCATTTTTTTGTCTTCAGGTACGCCATTCACGACTTTGAGTGGTTATACCAGAATGATGCCTGCAGGTTTAGGTATCATCTTGGTATCATTCTTTTCAGCCAGCGGTCGGCTTTCATGTAAAAGCAATCCTAGCGGCTAATTAGCCTCTACACTGCCCCCCCCCCCCCCCCCCACCGTCTTCCGTGTTTTTCTCTGGCTCTCCTGTCTCAACAGGGAACCTGAGAATGCAGCCGGTGATTCAGCCAGCTGACCATAAAGCTGATCAGAGACCAGAGTGGCTCCAAACATCTCTATGGCCTAAGAAACCGGAAGCTACAAGCATTTTATGACTTAGATTTCGCCGGATGTAAACCGCGCCATTGGGAAATTGGGGAAGCATTTTATCACACCGATCTTGGTGTGGTCAGATGCTTTGAGGGCAGAGGAGCAAAGGGCAAAAAAAGAGTACCTGTCACTACCTATTGCTATCATAGGGGATATTTACATTCCCTGAGATAACAATAAAAATGATTTAAAAAAAAAAAAAATGAAAGGAACAGTTTAAAAATAAGATAAAAAAGCAAAAAAATAATAAAGAAAAAAAAAAAAAAAGCACCCCTGTCCCCCCTGCTCTCGCGCTAAGGCGAACGCAAGCGCCGGTCTGGTGTCAAATGTAAACAGCAATTGCACCATGCATGTGAGGTATTACCGCAAAGGTCAGATCGAGGGCAGTAAATTTAGCAGTAGACCTCCTCTGTAAATCTAAAGTGGTAACCTGTAAAGGCTTTTAAAAATGTATTAATTTTGTTGCCACTGCACGTTTGTGCGCAATTTTAAAGCATGTCATGTTTGGTATCCATGTACTCGGCCTAAGATCATCTTTTTTATTTCATCAAACATTTGGGCAATATAGTGTGTTTTAGTGCATTAAAATTTAAAAAAGTGTGTTTTTTCCACAAAAAATGCGTTTGAAAAATCGCTGCGCAAATACTGTGTGAAAAAAAAATGAAACACCCACCATTTTAATCTGTAGGGCATTTGCTTTAAAAAAATATATAATGTTTGGGGGTTCAAAGTAATTTTCTTGCAAAAAAAATAATTTTTTCATGTAATCAAAAAGTGTCAGAAAGGGCTTTGTCTTCAAGTGGTTAGAAGAGTGGGTGATGTGTGACATAAGCTTCTAAATGTTGTGCATAAAATGCCAGGACAGTTCAAACCCCCCCCCCAAATGACCCCATTTTGGAAAGTAGACACCCCAAGCTGTTTGCTGAGAGGCATGTCGAGTCCATGAAATATTTTATATTGTGACACAAGTTGCAGGAAAGAGACAAATTCTTTTTTTTTTTTTTTTGCACAAAGTTGTCACTAAATGATATATTGCTCAAACATGCCATGGGAATATGTGAAATTACACCCCAAAATACATTCTGTTGCTTCTCCTGAGTATGGGGATACCACATGTGTGGGACTTTTTGGGAGCCTAGCCGCGCACGGGACCCCGAAAACCAAGCACCGCCTTCAGGCTTTCTAAGGGCGTAAATTTTTGATTTCACTCTTCACTGCCTATCACAGTTTCGGAGGCCATGGAATGCCCAGGTGGCACAAAACCCCCCCAAATGACCCCATTTTGGAAAGTAGACACCCCAAGCTATTTGCTGAGAGGTATAGCGAGTATTTTGCAGACCTCACTTTTTGTCACAAAGTTTTGAAAATTGAAAAAAGAAAAAAAAAATGTTTTTTCTGGTCTTTCTTCGTTTTCAAAAACAAATGAGAGCTGCAAAATACTCACCATGCCTCTCAGCAAATAGCTTGGGGTGTCTACTTTCCAAATTGGGGTCATTTGGGGGGGTTTGTGCCATCTTGGCATTTTATGGCCTTCAAAACTGTGATAGGCAGTGAGGAGTGAAATCAAAAATTTATGCCCTTAGAAATCCTGAAGGCGGTGCTTGGTTTTCGGGGCCCCGTACGCGGCTAGGCTCCCAAAAAGTCCCACACATGTGGTATCCCCGTACTCAGGAGAAGCAGCTGAATGTATTTTGGGGTGCAATTCCACATATGCCCATGGCCTGTGTGAGCAATATATCATTTAGTGACAACTTTTTGTAAATTTTATTTTATTTTTTTGTCATTATTCAATCACTTGGGACAAAAAAAAAAATTCAATGGGCTCAACATGCCTCTCAGCAATTTCCTTGGGGTGTATACTTTCCAAAATGGGGTCATTTGGGGAGGTTTTGTACTGCCCTGCCATTTTAGCACCTCAAGAAACGACATAGGCAGTCATAAACTAAAAGCTGTGTAAATTCCAGAAAATGTACCCTAGTTTGTAGACGCTATAACTTTTGCGCAAACCAATAAATATACGCTTATTGACATTTTTTTTTACCAAAGACATGTGGCCGAATACATTTTGGCCTAAATGTATAACTAAAATTGAGTTTATTGGATTTTTTTTATAACAAAAAGTAGAAAATATCATTTTTTTTCAAATTTTTTTTTTTTTTTCCGTTTATAGCGCAAAAAATAAAAACGGCAGAGGTGATCAAATACCATCAAAAGAAAGCTCTATTTGTGGGAAGAAAAGGACGCAAATTTCGTTTGGGTACAGCATTGCATGACCGCGCAATTAGCAGTTAAAGCGACGCAGTGCCGAATTGTAAAAAGTGCTCTGGTCAGGAAGGGGGTAAATCCTTCCGGGGCTGAATTGGTTAACATCCCACATTTACCTGAACTATGTGGAATATTAAAGTACATGCTGCATTGCACATCCATTGGGAAGGTATTTTGGGGTGCCATTCAGAATCACAAAGGCATATAGAAACTGCAACACAATAATGTGAATGGGCCCATATGCCCCGTACACACGGTCGGACATTTATTGGACATTCCGACAACAAAATCCATGGATTTTTTCTGACAGATGTTGGCTCAAACTTGTCTTGCATACACACGGTCACACAAAGTTGTCGGAAAATCCAATCGTTCTGAACGCGGTGACATAAAACACGTACGTCAGGACTATAAACAGGGCAGTAGCCAATAGCTTTCATCTCTTAATTTATGCGTGGCACTTTGTGCAGTGGATTTGTGTACACACAATCGGAATTTCCGACAACGGATTTTGTTGTCAGAAAATTTTATAGCAAGCGCTCAAACTTTGTGTGTCGGAAATTCCGATGGAAAATGTCTGATGGAGCCCACATACGGTCGGAATTTTCGACAACAAGGTCCTATCACACATTTTCCATCGGAAAATCCGACCGTGTGTACAGGGCATTAGTTTGTTAACCACTTCCCATCCAGGTCAATTCTGGCACTTTGCTCCTACATGTAAAAATCATCTTTTTTTTCTAGAAAATTACTTAGAACCCCCAAACATTATATATGTTTTTATAGCAGAGACCCTAGGGAATAAAATGGCTGTTGTTGCAACTTTTTATGTTACACGGTATTTGCACAGCGATTTTTCAAACACTTTTTTTTTGAAAAAAAAACAGTTTCATGAATAAAAAAAAAAAAAACAGTAAAGTTAGCCCAGTTTTTTCTATATAATGTGAAAAATGATTTTACGCAGAGGAAATAGATACCTAACATGTCACGCTTTAAAATTACACACACTAGTGGAATGGCGCCGAACTTTGGTACTTAAAAATCTCCATAGGAGACGCTTTAAATTTTTTTACAGGTTACCTGTTTAGCGTTACAGAGGAAGTCTTGAGCTAGAATTGTTGCTTTTGCACTAACGCAGGCCGCAATACCTTACATGTGTGATTTGAACGCTGTTTACACATGTGGACACCACTTATGCATGCGTTCCCTTCTGTACGCTTTAAAATTCTTTTTTTTTTTTTTTATTCTTTATTTTACTTTTATTTTGTTATTTTTACACTTTCTCTTTAAAACATTTTTTTGATCACTTTTATTCCTATTACAAGGAATGTAAACATCCCTTGTAATAGAAATAGTGGGTGACAGGTCCTCTTTATGGAGAGATGTGGAGTCTATAAGACCCCACATCTCTCCTACAGGCTGGAAAGGCTGAGATAAAAAAAAAACCTCTTTCGGCCTTTCCAGCCGCATCCCCGGCATTGTTTACATCTGCTGGCCCGGACATCATAATGTCGTGCCCGGGCCTCTGAGGGTCATAGAGATGACTGGGGACCTTCTGTTCTCTGAAAATCTCTATGCTCAACTTCTGGCGGTGACCGATTCGTTCTCCGGCTGGCCAATCGCAGGAGCGAGCCGGTAAAAGCACCGGAGGTCCGCGGGAGGGGGGGGGACATCAGCTCCCATCGCCTGTAAGAACAATCAAGCGGCTGAACTCCCACAATGATTGTTCTTATGGTGCACAGAATAGCTGGCTGAAAAAGAAGATATCTGAATGATGCCTGTAGCTGCAGGCATCTTTCAGATATCCCCACTCAAAGTCCAGGGCGTCATTTGACGGCCTACGGGCTTGAAGTGGTTAAACCATCCAAATGAAGAAAAAGGTAATACTGCACCCCAGTCCACTGAAAGCTTTTTTCCAAATCTTCATGGGATATGGGATAAAGCTCTAAAGAGTTTGCCACTGTACTCAGTGCTTAATAAAAGAGATGTGCTAATCCACTGCAGATCATTCGTAAATACTTGCTTTTCAACTTTTTCTTATCCCATATAGTGCTGCTTAGCTCCTCTAGCCTCTTTGAAGTGTTTAGGAATCAGAGAGGAACCAACTGCATCAACATCTGAGGGGCATAGCAAGGTTGAAAGTCCATTTTAATTAATTGATTGATAGCAACTAGTTTGTAAACATTAACCTTGTAAAACAACCCATTCAGTTTAAAGTGCTAGTAAACCACCGGCTTAGTTTTTTAACCACTTGAGCCCCGGACCATTATGCTGCCTAAGGACCAGAGGTTGTCACGTACCTGGTGGTGGAGCCCAGAATGCAAGGAGTAGCCTCTCGTGTGCCTCTGGTTCGAGAGCCCCTGATAGAGAAGACAGGGACTCAAGAGCGCAGGGGGCCACAAGTGCTTGGCAAGTGGCAGGTGTAGAGTTGATCCGGACCTCTGGTGCAGCAGCAGGAGGACTGACAGGAACACTGGATCCACTGATAGAGTAGAGAAGAACTATAGCTGGCAGGAACTCAGGAACAACAGGCAACAGGGAGGTGTTCTGTATTACAACTGGAGCACTGGAACAACTGGTAGATGAACCGGAACTCTTGGAAGGAACACTGGAACTGTTGACTGGATAGAGAAGCACTGTAGCTAGCAGAAACCCACGAACAAGCAGGCAGCAGGGAGGTGTTCTGTAGTACCACTGGAAGCACTAGCAAAGTCAGACAGGCCGGGTCAAACACAGGCAAGCAGAGCAGGTACAAAACGGAATCAGGAGAGTAGTCAGGGCACGGACCGGATCGGCAACAGACAGGCAGGTAATAACTGAAGGATGAGGCAGAAGAATCGTCAGACAAGCCGACGTCGGGGACTGGCAGCAAACAGGAGAAGTCAGGAACAAGCCGGGTAACAGGAATCAGGTAAACAGGTATACTGGATAGCTTAGGGTCACAGGGAACGCTGTAGACCGGACAGCAAGGAAGCATGCTGACAGGCACCCTTAAATAGGCCTAATGGCGCCAAAAGCTGTCACACTGCATGTCTGCGCGCCTCCGCGTGCACGCCCGAGTACCGATCGTACGTGCCCGTTCGTATCATCGTGTACCCCCGCTCGTATTAGCGCGCAACCGCATGCGTCCGTTCGCGCCAACGCGCCTCCGAACGCATCCTCTGGCTCTATTGACAGTAGTTCTGTTAACCGATCTTCCGCCGACGGCTGAACTAACAGGACGTCTTTCATGACATTGCCCCCCCCAAGGGGCAGCCTACGGATGCCCAACTGTGCCATCTTACTTGGATGAGATCTTTTAAAGGCAAGAATCAACCTCCTAGCATGGATGTTGGACTCCGGCTCCCAGGAGTTTTCCTCAGGCCCATACCCCTTCCATTTTACCAAGACCTGGACTTGATTACGTCTCTTCCTACAATCCAGAATGGACTCAACCTCATATTCGGTTTCTCCGTCAATGATCACGTATTCAGGGGGATTGACCCTCCTGTTGACAAAAGGATCAGGAACTGCAGGTTTGAGTAGGGCAACATGAAAGACCGGGTGAATCCGGAATGATTCTGGTGGCTTTAGTTCGTAGGCCACATTATTAATTTTTCTTATCACTGGAAAAGGACCCACAAACTTGGGACCCAATTTTTTGGAATGACAAGCCAATCTTAGATTCAAATTGGATAGCCAAACCAAATCTCCAGGTTTAAGATCAAGCTCCCCCCTTCTTTTCTTGTCAAACACCTCTTTGTTGTAGTTCTGGGTCCTTGCCATAGTCTCTTGCAGAAGCTTATTATTTGATTCGAAGAAGTTTAGATTTTCTTGAACAGCTGGTACTGGACACTCCGGAATGTTAGTGGACAAGAACAGAGGATGGAACCCATAATTTGCAAAAAATGGTGTTTGTTTTGTAGCGGAATGAACAGAGTTGTTGTATGCAAATTCGGCAAGGGGAAGAAGCGGAGCCCAATCATCCTGGGAGAACGAGGAAAAGCAGCGCAGATACTGCTCCAGCTTCTGATTCGTTCTCTCCGTCTGGCCATTTGTTTAGGGGTGATAGGCAGAAGAGAAGGCAAGATCAATTTTCAGGGATTCACAAAGAGCTCTCCAAAACCTGGAGGTGAATTGTACCCCCCGATCAGAAGTAATATTGGCAGGGATGCCATGAAGCCTCACCACCTCCTTAATAAATGTCCTGGCAGTTTCAGCAGCAGTAGGGGTACCCTTCATTGGTAGGAAATGTGCCATCTTGGATAATCTATCCACTATTACGAAGATCGTAGTGTAGTTTTCAGAAGGTGGCAACTCAACAATAAAATCCATGGAGATCATCCTCCATGGCTTCTCCGGGACAGATAGTGGTTTTAACAGGCCCCAGGCTTTAGACTTGCTGCCTTTATTTTGGATACAGGTGACACATGCTTCCACATAGTCCTTACAGTCCTTTCTTAATGATGGCCACCAGAACGTGCGCTGAAGAAGTTCAGATGTTTTATGTACTCCGAAATGGCCGGCTAACATATGGTCATGGCAAGAACTAAGAGCTGCCGTTTGCATCTCCTGAGGTACGAAGATCCTATCCTTAAACCACAGAAGATCATCTCTGGCCTGTAGAGATGTATCAGGTGGAGTGGAAATGTTCCTGGAGGCTTGCTTGATCTGTGACAGTAGATCCCCTTGGAGTAACAGAAAGTTCCCTGAGGACAAGATGGTATCTGGCGGAGAAGGTGCTTCTGAATCACTGTACATCCGTGACAGAGCGTCAGGCTTGATATTTTTTGACCCGGGACGGTAGGTGATATGGAAAGAAAATCTAGTAAAGAACAGTGCCCATCTGGCCTGTCGTGGTTTCAACCTCTTGGCAGTCTTTATTCTAGATTCTTGTGATCTGTATAAACAAGAATCGGGTGGGCTGCTCCCTCTAACAGGTATCGCCATTCCTCCAGCGCAGCTTTGATCGCTAACAATTCTCGATCACCCACGTCATAGTTCCTTTCTGCTTCCGCTAATTTACGGGAAAAAAAAACGACTGGGTGCAGAAGAGCCCTAGGCCCCTGTCTTTGGGAGAGTACTGCACCGACCGCTATCTCCGAGGCGTCCACCTCCAGGATGTAGGGTAACGTGGAATCAGGATGTTTTAAAACTGAGGCTGAGACAAACAGATCCTTCAGTGTAGTAAAGGCCATCTGAGCTTCCGTAGACCAGTGGAACTTGAGGCCCTGTTGGGTTAATCTTGTAATGGGAGAAATGATGGTGGAGAATCCCTTGATGAATTTTCTATAAAAATTTGCAAATCCCACGAAACGTTGAATCCCTTTTTTGTCAGTAGGAGCGGGCCAGTCCAGAATGGCGGAGACCTTCTGAGGGTCCATTTTGATGCCTTCCACAGAAATAAAAAGACCAAGGAACTGAATACTCTCTTGTTCGAAGACACATTTCTCAGGCTTGGCGTAAAGGCCGTGCAGGCGAAGTCGGGTCAAAACGTTTCTGACATGTTCACGGTGTTCAACTAGGGAAGAAGAGAAGATTAGAATGTCATCTAGATAAATAACAACAAACAGGTCGAGGTAGTCTCTGAAAATGTTATTTACAAAATGCTGAAATGTAGCAGGAGCATTACAAAGTCCGAAAGGCATGACTAAATATTCAAAGTGCCCAAACTGGGTACGGAAAGCAGTCTTCCATTCGTCTCCCTTGCGAATGCGGACAAGGTTGTTGGCACCACGAAGATCTAACTTAGAAAACACTACTGCAGACCCCAGCCTCTGAAAAAGTTCTGGCACTAATGGTAAGGGATAACGGTTCTTGATCGTGATTTTATTGAGTGCCCGATAATCCACACAAGGGGGCAAGGAATGGTCTTTCTTTTCCACAAAAAAGATTCCTGCTCCTGCCGGGGACGTGGAAGGTTGGATGAAGCCTTTCTTTAGATTGTCGTCAATGTAAGTTTTTAATACACCTAGTTCTAACTCTGGCAAAGGAAATATTCTCCCGAAAGGAATCTCTGCCCCTGGGAGAAGCTCAATCGGACAGTCATATGGCCAGTGGGGAGGAAGGGTCTCGGCCCCTTTTTGACTGAAAACGTCCAGAAAGCTATGGTAGACATCGGGTACAACCTGACGGGTCTCGGCATCAGTTTCCATGCACAACAGGGCAGAGGGAGCTTGAGTAACTTCTGGTAGACAGTGTTGGTGGCAATAAGAGGAAGGAAACTCAATTTTCCCTGAGGCCCAGTCAACTTGCGGGTTATGGGCCTTGAGCCATGGCATGCCCAATATGATGGGGAATAGAGGATATTCAATGACATCCAGACAAAGTAGCTCTTGATGACTGCCAGCAATGGTGGTGAGCATGGGTACTGTTTCCTGGGTTACTGGTCCTGATCTGAGGGTAGAACCATCGGCCAGATATACTGAAAGTCCTTTCGCCCTGGGCCGGATGGGAATGTGGTGTCTGGAAGCGAAGGACAAGTCTATAAAGCCACTGCATGCCCCGGAATCAATGATAGCGCTGGTTGGTATATTCCCTCCTGGGAGCTGTAAAAGAAGCGGAACAGCCAGGTGAGACATTTTATTCAGTGCAGCTGGGGTAAGAGCAGGAGAGACAGAGAGGCACTTACGAAGCTTGGCCGGGCATGTTCGTACAAAGTGTCCGGGTTCCCCACAGTATGGGTACAGGTTACCAGCCCGACGGCGTTGACGCTCTTCAGGAGTGAGGGATGGCCGTAAAAGTCCCAACTGCATTGGTTCCGATGTATCTGAGGTCATGGTAGTAGAAGCTGGAGGAGCGGAGTGGAGAGAACTAGGCACCCGGGGCAGCATCCAGGCAGGACGAGCAGGACCAGAAGATCGCTCCGTACGTCGTTCTCTCAGGCGTCTGTCTATTTGGATGGAAAGGTCTATGAGGTCCTCTAAAGTCTCAGGAATGCCCACTCGGGCTAGTTCATCCTTCAAGGATTCTGAAAGGCCCATACGGAACTGATACCGTAGGGCGGCATTGTTCCAATTTGTGTCGGAACTCCAGCGTCTGAATTCCGACACATAGTCCTCAACAGGTCTGCGGCCTTGCTGTAGGGTGTTCAAGGCTGCCTCTGCCGTGGCGGTCAGCTGTGGGTCTTCATATAATGATAACATAGCCCGAAAGAAGGTATCCAGGGTATCAAGTGAGGTATCTTTCTTTTCTAATAAGCGATGGGCCCAGGACTGGGGCTCTCCGGTCAGCAGCAAGATCACGAACCCCACCTTGGTTGCCTCCAGGGAGAAAGTCCTTGGTTGAAGGGCAAAAAAGAGTTCACACGAGTTGCGGAAGGACCTGAATTTGCTCCGGTTACCCGAAAATCTTTCAGGTGTAGGGACCCTGGGTTCAGGCGGCAACATAACCACTGATGGTGAAGCAGAAGTCCCGGATACTGGAGGTGTAGAAGCTGCTAGAGCCCGGACTCGGCCTTCCAGCTGGGTGTAGCCTTCTTGTAGGCTCTTTACTGCCTGGGTAAGTCCAGCAAGATGGCGGCAGAGTTCATCCATGGGAGAGGCTCCCTGCGTGGGCTCAGACATGGCTGTCCGGTACTGTCACGTACCTGGTGGTGGAGCCCAGAATGCAAGGAGTAGCCTCTCATGTGCCTCTGGTTCGAGAGCCCCTGATAGAGAAGACAGGGACTCGAGCGCAGGGGGTCACAAGTGTTTGGCAAGTGGCAGGTGTAGAGTTGATCCGGACCTCTGGTGCAGCAGCAGGAGGACTGACAGGAACACTGGATCCACTGATAGAGCAGAGAAGAACTATAGCTGGCAGGAACTCAGGAACAACAGGCAACAGGGAGGTGTTCTGTAGTACAACTGGAGCACTGGAACAACTGGTAGATGAACCGGAACTCTTGGCAGGAACACTGGAAATGTTGACTGGATAGAGAAGCACTGTAGCTAGCAGAAACCCACGAACAAGCAGGCAGCAGGGAGGTGTTCTGTAGTACCAATGGAAGCACTAGCAAAGTTAGACAGGCCGGGTCAAACACAGGCAAGCAGAGCAGGTACAAAACGGAATCAGGAGAGTAGTCAGGGCACGGACCGGATCAGCAACAGACAGGCAGGTAATAACTGAAGGATGAGGCAGGTATACTGGATAGCTTAGGGTCACAGGGAACGCTGTAGACCGGATAGCAAGGAAGCATGCCGACAGGCACCCTTAAATAGGCCTAATGGCGCCAAAAGCTGTCACACTGCACGTCTGCGCGCCTCCGCGTGCACACGTGCACGCCCGAGTACCGATCGTACGTGCCCGTTGGTATCATCGTGTACCCGCGTACACCCGCTCGTATTAGCGCGCACCCGCATGCGTCCGTTCGTGCCAACGCGCCTCCGAACGCGTCCTCTGGCTCTATTGACAGTAGTTCTGTTAACCGATTTTCCGCCGACGGCTGAACTAACAGGACGTCTTTCATGACAGAGGTCTTTTTCCAATTTGGCACTGCGTCGTTTTAACTGCTAATTGCGCGGTCATGCAATGCTGTACCCAAACAAAATTTGCATCCTTTTCTTCCCACAAATAGAGCTTTCTTTTGATGGTATTTGATCACCTCTGCGGTTTTTATTTTTTGCGCTATAAACGGAAAAAGACCGAAAATTTTGAAAAAAAATGATATTTTCTACTTTTTGTTATAAAAAAAATCCAATAAACTCAATTTTAGTCATACATTTAGGCCAAAATGTATTCGGCCACATGTCTTTGGTAAAAAAAATGTCAATAAGCGTATATTTATTGGTTTGCGCAAAAGTTATAGCGTCTTCAAACTAGGGTACATTTTCTGGAATTTACACAGCTTTTAGTTTATGACTGCCTATGTCATTTCTTGAGGTGCTAAAATGGCAGGGCAGTACAACCCCCCCCCCCAAATGACCCCATTTTGGAAAGTAGACACCCCAAGGAAATTGCTGAGAGGCATGTTGAACCCATTGAATATTTTTTTTTTTTGTCCCAAGTGATTGAATAATGACAAAAAAAAATATTTACAAAAAGTTGTCACTAAATGATATATTGCTCACACAGGCCATGGGCCTATGTGGAATTGCAACCTAAAATACATTCAGCTGCTTCTCCTGAGTATGGGGATACCACATGTGTGGGACTTTTTGGGAGCCTAGCCGCGTACGGGGCCCCGAAAACCAATCACCGCCTTCAGGATTTCTAAGGGTGTAAATTTTTGATTTCACTCTTCACTGCCTATCACAGTTTTGGAGGCCATGGAATGCCCAGGTGGCACAAAACCCCCCAAATGACCCCATTTTGGAAAGTAGACACCCCAAGCTATTTGCTGAGAGGCATATTGAGTCCATGGAATATTTTATATTTTGACACAAGTTGCGGGAAAGTGACACATTTTTTTTTTTTTTTGCACAAAGTTGTCACTAAATGATATATTGCTCACACAGGCCATGGGCATATGTGGAATTGCACCACAAAATACATTTAGCTGCTTCTCCTGAGTATGGGGATACCACATGTGTGGGACTTTTTGGGAGCCTAGCCACGTACGGGGCCCCGAAAACCAATCACCGCTTTCAGGATTTCTAAGGGTGTAAATTTTTGATTTCACTCTTCACTGCCTATCACAGTTTCGGAGGCCATGGAATGCCCAGGTGGCACAAAACCCCCCCAAATGACCCCATTTTGGAAAGTAGACACCCCAAGCTTTTTGCTGAGAGGCATGGTGAGTATTTTGCAGCTCTCATTTGTTTTTGAAAATGAAGAAAGACAAGAAAAAACATTTTTTTTTCTTTTTTCAATTTTCAAAACTTTGTGACAAAAAGTGAGGTCTGCAAAATACTCACTATACCTCTCAGCAAATAGCTTTGGGTGTCTACTTTCCAAAATGGAGTAATTTGGGGGGGTTTTGTGCCACCTGGGCATTCCATGGCCTCCGAAACTGTGATAGGCAGTGAAGAGTGAAATCAAAAATTCACGCCCTTAGAAAGCCTGAAGGCGGTGCTTGGTTTTCGGGGTCCCGTACGCGGCTAGGCTCCCAAAAAGTCTCACACATGTGGTATCCCCGTACTCAGGAGAAGCAGCAGAATGTATTTTGGGGTGTAATTTCACATATTCCCATGGCATGTTTGAGCAATATATCATTTAGTGACAACTTTGTGCAAAAAAAAAAAAAAAAAATTCGTCTCTTTCCCGCAACTTGTGTCGCAATGTAAAATATTCCATGGACTTGACATGCCTCTCAGCAAATAGCTTGGGGTGTCTACTTTCCAAAATGGGGTCATTTGGGGGGGGGGGGTTTGAACTGTCCTGGCATTTTATGCACAACATTTAGAAGCTTATGTCACACATCGCCCACTCTTCTAACCACTTGAAGACAAAGCCCTTTCTGACACTTTTTGTTTACATGAAAAAGTTATTTTTTTCTGCAAGAAAATTACTTTGAACCCCCAAACATTATATATTTTTTTAAAGCAAATGCCCTACAGAATAAAATGGTGGGTGTTTCATTTTTTTTTTTTCACACAGTATTTGCGCAACGATTTTTCAAATGCATTTTTTGGGGAAAAAACACACTTTTTTAATTTTAATGCACTAAAACACACTATATTGCCCAAATGTTTGATGAAATAAAAAAGATGATCTTAGGCCGAGTACATGGATACCAAACATGACATGCTTTACAATTGCGCACAAACGTGCAGTGGCAACAAAATAAATACATTTTTAAAAGCCTTTAAAAGCCTTTACAGGTTACCACTTTAGATTTACAGAGGAGGTCTACTGCAAAAATTACTGCCCTCGATCTGACCTTCGCGGTGATACCTCACATGCATGGTGCAATTGCTGTTTACGTTTGACGACAGACCGCCGCTTGCGTTCGCCTTAGCGCGAGAGCAGGGGGCGACAGGGGTGCTTTTTTTTTTTTTTCTTTATTATTTTTTTGCTTTTTTATCTTATTTTTAAACTGTTCCTTTCATTTTTTTTTTTTTTAATCATTTTTATTGTTATCTCGGGGAATGTAAATATCCCCTATGATAGCAATAAGTAGTGACAGGTACTCTTTTTTGAAAAAATTGGGGTCTATTAGACCCTAGATCTCTCCTCTGCCCTCAAAGCATCTGACCACACCAAGATCGGTGTGATAAAATGCTTCCCCAATTTCCCAATGGCGCTATTTACATCCGGCGAAATCTAAGTCATAAAATGCTCGTAGCTTCCGGTTTCTTAGGCCATAGAGATGTTTAGATCCACTCTGGTCTCTGATCAGCTCTATGGTCAGCTGGCTGAATCACCGGCTGCATTCTCAGGTTCCCTGTTGAGACAGGAGAGCAAGAGAAAAACACGGAAGACGGTGGGGGGGGGGGCATTCCCTCCCACGGCTTGTAAAAGCAGTCTAGAGGCTAATTAGCTGCTAGGATTGCTTTTACATGAAAGCCGACCGCTGGCTGAAAAGAATGATACCAAGATGATACCTAAACCTGCAGGCATCATTCTGGTATAACCACTCAAAGTCGTGAATGGCGTACCTGAAGACAAAAAAATGGTTAACAATAAAGCACAGTAAAGTATAAAAAATTGCATACCTGAAAAACAAACATGATAAAACATAATAAAAATAAAACATTGCAGAATAGAATACAGTAAAAAAGATCAGAACAATAGAGAGAGAGAGAATAGAGAGAGAGAGAATAGAGAGAGAGAGAACAATAAAACGACAACTATTTTTTTTAATTTTATATATATATATTTTTTTTTTACACTTTTTTTGTAACTAACTTTTATAACTGTAACTGGTTCCAGGTTCGGGTCTCTCAAAATGCGATGGCATCTTGGGAGACCCTGTGAAAGTGTGTCCTAGTCTGTGCAATGCTGTACCCTACGCTAATACTCAACTAGTGAATGGTAGCGTTCAAAACATTCACCAATGCAAAGACCAGGATTGTCAAGACAGGAGGGACAATAATAGCGGGTGTCACGCCTATATCCGCGCTTGCTGCAGACACGACATCTTTTTTGGGGGGTTCGTTGGGTAGGGGTACTCGGGAGGACATAAAGAAAATGCCTCTCATGCAGCCGACTGCATTTGGTTGGGGATGTGAATGGGGGAAGTACGGGCGCTGCAGAAGTGGTGGGTTCCTAATTAGGATTGGCGAATGCAGCAGGAAGGGCACTATGGGCACGACGGGCCTGTGTTTGTCTTTTTGGTGGCAGCGGGACACTACTTGTGCTTGCCACCTCACCAGCTTGAACTGCACTTATGGGACTCGCCACGTCACCAAGTGTTACTGCAGTGCTGGTTTGACTACGTGTACTAGGCCGCTGGTGCTTGCCAGTTCAATAAAAAGCTACCAAAAAAACTGTTAGCGATCGCAGGGATCAGGCCTGACTCTGCGAACGCTGCAGTTATGCGTTTAGTGTTTTGTAAGTGACAGTGATCGATCGATACTGCACTTTGGTGGGCTGGGCTGGGCCGGGCGGAGGGGCAAAACGCAGGTGCTAGCAGGTATCTGGGCTGATCCCACTAACACTGCGTTTTTGGGAACCCTAAACTGCTGGGGACGCTAGTATAGATCTGATCGGATCAGATATTGATCCGTTCAGATACTATACCACTAAGGGAGGTGTATGCTGCGTGCGTGGGTGTTAGTGGTACTGGCGCTAACCTGACGCTGCTTGGGGCTGGTGCTTGCCAGTTCACCAAAATGCTACCAAAAAAACTGTTAGCGATCGCAGGGATCAGGCCTGACATTGCGAACACTGCAGTTATGCGTTTAGTGTTTTGTAAGTGACAGTGATCGATCGATACTGCACTTGGGTGGGCTGGGCTGGGCCGGGCGGAGGGGCAAAACGCAGGTGCTAGCAGGTATCTGGGCTGATCCCGCTAACACTGCATTATTGGGAACCCTAAACTGCTGGGGACGCTAGTATAGATCTGATCGGATCAGATATCGATCCGTTCAGATACTATACCACTAAGGGAGGCGTATGCTGCGTGCGTGGGTGTTAGTGGTACTGGCGCCAATCTGACGCATATCACCGCCGGGCGATCAGGGGGCTAAACCTTTATTCAGTAATAAACGGCGGGTGCCCTGACACTATAAAAAATAAACAAACTAACCAGCGTCACCCGTAACACTTATACGGTGATCAGTGGTGAAAGGGTTAACTAGGGGGCAATCAAGGGGTTAAAACCTTTATAAGGTAGTATATGGGGGTCCCTGACGCTATAAAATGCTGACGGTTAACCTAAATATTTACTTCCCTAACTAGCATCACCAGCGACACTAATACAGCGATCAGAAAAATGATCGTTTAGCGACACTGGTGACGGGGGGTGATCAAGGGGTTAAAACTTTATTAGGGGGGTACCCTAGACCTAAAGGGGGCTAACCCTAATTGTCCTAACACTGTAACTGTCACAAACTGACAAGATGCAGTAATCAGAAAATAAAAAACTGCTTGGTGTCAGTTTGTGATGGGGGGGTGGCGGGGGGGGTGATTGGGGGGTGATTGGGGGGGGGGTGTTTTGTGTGCCTGGCATGTTCTACTGTGTGTGTGTGTGTTGTGCACTCACATTACTTCTCTCCTCGGCGCCGGAACGGAAAATACCGAGCCGAGGAGAGATGACATCATTTCCTTTGCTGCTGTTTAGCATACAGCAGCAAAGGAATGTTCCCATTGGCCGGCGGCGATCGCGAGGGGGGGGCCACGAACGGATGGCCTCCCCCTCACCTCCGATCGCCGGGGAACAAAACAGGACCGCCTCGGGCACCGGGGGGGGGTACGTGATTTTGCCTGCCCGTGCCGCCTTGCCGACGTACATCGGCGTGAGGCGGTCCTTAAGTGGTTAAACATGCAAAGCAAATTTATAATGTGCTAGTATGCATTGCTCCAGTTCTTTGATTGTACAAGCCAGGATGACGTCACTCCCACATATGCGCATGGGAGCCACTGTTTATGGCTATGCCATTACTTTAGAGCGTATGTGGCGGTGACGTCACCGGCCGGCTTCGCAAGTAAATATCTCCTAAATGGTGCAAGTTTAGGAGGTATTTATTGTACCTATAGGTAAGCCTTATTATAGGCTTACCTAGAGGTAAAAATCCACCAAGGGAGTTTACTCCCACTTTAGAATAGAAATGAAAAGCCAAACATTTGTGTATAGATATATAAAAAAAAATTATAAATACCTTTTTCCCCCTTCCTCAAAAAGGTTCCTCAAAAAAAAAAAAAACCCTTTGCCTTTCTGGAACACACAAAATGGATGTCAGATCCAAAATAGCTGAAGCTGGTACAAGATGGTGGGTGATTCACTGATTCAGCAATGATCATCTCCCATTTCCTGTCTTACATTCATGTACTCCAGAGATGACTACATGACATGTCTCATGGCTGGCTTCCTGATGGAAAACAAAACTGTAAACCATGCCTGCATAATGTGGGTTGCCACTTGTATTCTTCATTGGAAGCCTGTGTGACAAGGAGACAATGCAGGGGCACAATTAGGAGTCAGGGTCGGGTGTTGCCATCCTAAAATAGGAGCAATCTTTATAGATGGATCACTAGATAATATTTTGTTGAATGCTCCAGATTTCATCAGTTTAAAAATTAATTTTAAAATTACATTAACATGTTAAAGCTTATAAAGGGTCTTAGTGGCCAGCAGAGGCGACTGGTGTTTTTTTTTTTTTTTTTTTTGGGGGGGGGGGGGGGCGTCAAACAACCACTCACCCTTCCCGAGCTGTTTGCCAGTCGGTCTGGTACTTACCCCATCATGGCAGGTGGCAGGCAGCATGGTGCAGTGGCTCGGTTCTGAGTCCTCTCCTCCATGGCGGCTTCCAGCTCCTCCCCTCGTCCTCCTAGGCGTCCAATAGGATCCCCTGTTCTTTCAGCCAATCAGGTGACCGGTATCAAAACCCACTTCCTGATTGGACAGGAGGACGATCAGTGTTACAACAGCGAATATTGATTTGCTGTTGTAACACACCTGGGTGGGCTCGGAGTGCACTTTCTGTGACGCTAGCCTCTGGCTCTAATCGGTGTTTAAAAAAAAGCATACTCGCATTGAAATCCATGCATCGATGTCTTGAAAGGGGCTGGGCGCATGGATTGGGGAGGTGGCGATGAACAGGAGGGAGGCGGCGCCCGTGCGCCATTAATGGATGGGCCAGCCCCCGATGGCCAGGTTTAATATTCCATAGTGCTGGAATTCTCTCACGGTTCCCGATTAACTTTGAGGTAACTTATGAAATGAAACGATTGCATCCCAAGCATATAAATGACTTTATACTACAACAAATCTGATCTAAATAAGCCTAGAAAAACAACCAGCAAAGCATCTGTATATTTAGAATCCGGCTGCAGTGTCTAATGGAATATTGCTACACACTGACAAAACTTGGAAGAGACCAGTAGACATTATGAAATACTGCACACACAAAAATAAATCTCTAGATACAAAATAAATCCTTTTATGGTTTCTAAATTACACTCACATTTTTCTCTGCAGAGGCAGTGCTCTGTTTTCTATTTGTTTTATATCATACTGACATCTAATATATTGAACAGATTTGAAGGGGGTCAATGACAACTCATCATCTAAAGCTTGACACAGATATCAGATCTACCGGTAAATAGATTCAAAAATCTAGTACAGTTAAAGGGCCACTAAAACAAAAACACAAGCTGGCTCCTATAAAAGAGTGTTGAAAATGTTTTATGGATATGTTTGTCAGAACTGACGATAATGAGATAAAATGTTGACAAGGAAAGAAGATTTACTTATACACAGTTAACTTCCTGTCTAGTAATCCTGCAGAAGGTGTCTGTAGAATGCGTAATCTCAAAAAAACTATAATATATGTGTTATAAAATTTGATTTATAGAGCTAATATCTATCCAACAAGCGTACATGTTTATAAGCACTCAGCCACTCATGAAATCCATTCATCTTTTTTCAGTGCACAACTTTACACCAGCACGGGTACCATTTTTTATCAAATTAATTGCTGTGGAATCTTCACGACTGTGCAAGATATATATATATATATATATATATTTATATATATATATAATGATGACATCCAATCGCCAACCACCATATAGCAGGGCGGGCGCTCTGTGCAGAATCACATTTATATATATATAGATATAAATATATCTATATATATATATATCTATATATATATATATACACGTGATTCTGCACTTCCAGGTAGGGGGCGCGTGCTATCGGCGCGCCGCTTCTGCTACGGGTGCTGGCCAATGGATAACCATCAGCACCCACTGATCGGCGAGAAGATACATTAGACAGAGCTCTGCATCAGTAAACAATGCAGAGCTCCGTCCTGTCAGGGGTGATGTGCCAGATTTTGTTTCCCTGCACAGCAGGGAATAAAATCCAGCACATCCTTTAGTGAAAGCAGCACGCTGGACGCACAAAAACACTGGTTAGGTACACATTTAACTCTTTGTTTAACCCTTTCCCAGTGTCATTAGTACAGTGACAGTGCATATACAAGGCATACCCCACTTTAAGGGTTTATTTATTATAGCTGGAGAGTGCAAAATCAGGCTCACTTCTGCATAGAAACCAATAAACCTTTAACCCCAATTTGTTCAATTAAGCTTTGGTAATAAAACCTGGAAGCTCATTGGTTTCTATGCAGAAGTGAGCTTAATTTTGCACTTTCCAGCTATAGTACATGAACCCCATTGTGTACCTAAAAATGGGGTATGCCTGTATCTAGCACTGATCACTGTAGTACTGTCACTGGTTTCCACAAAGTGTCAGTGTCGGATTGTGTGCTGCAATATCACATTTCCGCTATAAGTTGTTGATCGCCGGCATTACTAGTATAAATAAATAGATGAATAAACATTTTAGTATATATCCCATAGTTTTTAGACTCTATAACTTTTGCGCAACCAATCAATATACACTTATTGGGATTTTGTTTTACCAAAAATATGTAGCAGAATACATATTGGCCTAAATTTATGCAGAAATTCGATTTTTTTACATTTTGTTATTTTGTTATATTTTATAGCAGAAAGTAAAAAATATTGTTTTTTTTCAAAATTGTCCGTCTTTTTTTTTGTTTATAGCGCAAAAAAATAAAAACCCAGTGGTGATCTCATTGTGGGGAAAAAAATTCTATACATTTCATTTTTGTACAGCGTTGCATGACCGTGCAACTATCAGATAAAGTAATGCAGTGCCGTATAGCAAAAAATAGCCTGGTCATGAAGGGGGGTAAAATCTTCTGGAGGTCAAGTGGTTAAATGAAGGTCTTCACCATCAGAACACAGAGACAGTTCATTAATATAAGAATTACAGATACACCTTGCACTGTCAAGGATGCTCATTTAAAAATATGGTATTGTTGACTTTAGCCCCTTCCCCCATCCTTTGCTATAGATAGGAGAGTGATAGCAATAATGGAATAGGCACTTGATGTTCTGCACTGTAAATGGATTAAATATCTGAAAGCAAGACTAGCTCCAAATCAATTGTTTTATTAGCACATATCTATATGGGGAACACACCACTATACAGCATATGTGTATATCAGGAAATGTCCCAAATGGCTTCAGCACATCTTGCACGGAAAGTGTTGTGGTCCGCCACACACAGAGCTTCACATCTGCTCATCTTTGGTTAGCTGTGTCCTTCACCCTCTCCTATGCACCACCATGACTTGACACATTGACATACAAACTGCTTACAACATGCATATTGTTACATAAACTGCTAACACCACACATTTCGTTACATACAGTGCCTTGAAAAAGTATTCATACCCCTTAAAATTTTCCACATTTTGTCATGTTACAATGAAAAATTTAATTTTTTTATTTTATTGGGATTTTATGTGATAGACCAACACAAAGTGGCACATAATTTTGAAGTGAAAGGAAAATGGTAAATGATTTTTTAATTTTTTTACAAATAAATATGTGATAAGTGTGGCGTGCATTTGTATCAATACTTTGTAGATCCACCTTTCGCTGCAATTACAGCTGCAAGTCTTTTTGGGTATGTCTTTACCAGCTTTGCACATCTAGAGAGTGACATTTTTGCCCATTCTTCTTTGCAAAATAGCTCAAGCTCTGTCAGATTGGATGGAGTGCGTCTGTGAACAGCAAATTTCAAGTCTTGCCACAGATTCTCTATTGGATTTAGGTCTGAATTTTGACTGGGCCATTCTAATACATGAGTATGCTTTGATCTAAATCATTCCATTACAGCTCTGGCTATATGTTTATGGTCGTTATCCTACTAGAAGGTGAACCTCTGCCCCAGTCTCAAGTCTTTTGCAGACTCTTATGCCGCGTACACACGAGCGGACTTTACGTCAGACTTTGCTCGGCGGACTTTACGCCAGACTTTATGATGGACTTTCCGAATAAACGGACTTGCATACACACAATCCACCAAAGTGTGTCGAATTCGTACATGATGACGTATGACCAGACTAAAACAAGGAAGTTCATAGCCAGTAGCCAATAGCTGCCCTAGCGTGGCTTTTTGTCCATCAAACTAGCATACAGACGAGCGGACTTTTCGACCGGACTCGAGTTTGACGGATAGATTTAAAACATGTTTCGAATCTAAGTCCGTCCAACTTTTGAGCAAACAAAGTCCACTGGAGCCCACACACGATCGAATTGTCCGACGAAATCCCGTCCGCCGGGCAAAGTCTGTCGTAAAGTCCGCTCGTGTGTACGCGGCATTAGAAGAAAATCTGTTAGATTGCCCTGTATTTGCCTCCATCCATCTTCCCATCATCTCTGACCAGCTTCCTTGTCACTGCTGAAGAAAAGCATCCCCACAACATGTAAATTGGATGTGACCTGGCACACACACTATAGCACACATGGCGACCTCCATCCCTAAATTAGTTTATAGAAAAGGAGAACTGTGGGACTTTAAATGAGGCGACCGCCATGTTAGATATGGACGAAAACATAAAGTTGAAGTTACAGTACATGATTTGTTGTTACATTGAAGAAAAATATTGTATCAAATAGGTAGTCACATGACTTAAACTAAATTTGCTGCTACATAGCATGCAATACAAATAGGAATAAGACATACGAAATGTACATGATAAGATAAATAGGTTAAAAAACATGTATTATAGGATCAGATAACTTTGGGCATCTAGTGGCACTCAACGCGTTTCCTGGCATTACGGCCATTCATCAGGAGTGTTATGAAGTAATATACTGGAAAGGAAATGGACAATGGTTAATGGTAATGCCCTTAGAATAAGGGAGGACAGAGAGATTGTATCCCAACAAGGTGGAGATAAATTGGGATACTTACTACACAGCCTCAAAGCCAGGTCCGGTATCCGCCAAGGACTAATTTAGGAATCGAGGTCGCTATGTATGCAATAGTGTGTGTGATAGGTCACATCCAATTTACTGTTTGACAAATATTTGGTTGGAAGACACCCGCTCCCAGTGACAGGTCACTGTGTGTTTCTGCCACACATAGCGTTTTGCTTGTAGGCCAAAAAGTTACATTTTGGTCTCATCTGCCCAGAGCACCTTCTTCCACATGTTTGTTGTGTCCCCCACATGGCTTCTCGCAAACTGCAAACGTGACTTCCTATGGCTTTCTGTCAACAATGGCTTTCTTCTTTCCATTCTTCCATAAAGGCCAGATTTGTGGAGTGCATGCTTAATAGTTGTCCTGTGGACAGATTCTCTCATCTGAGCTGTGGATCTCTGCAGCTTCTCCAGAGTTACCATGGGCCTCTTGGTTGCTTCTCTGAATAATGCTCTCCTTGCCCGGCTTGTCAGTTTAGGTGGACGGCCATATCTTGGTAGGTTTGCAGTTGTGCCATACTCTTTCCATTTTCGGATGATGGATTGAACAGTGCTCCGTGAAATGTTCAAAGCTTGGGATATGTTTTTATAACCTAACCCTGCTTTAAACTTCTCCACAACTTTATCCCTGACCTGTCTGGTGTGTTCCTTGGCCTTCCTGATGCTGTTTGTTCACTAAGGTTCTCTAACAAACCTCTGAGGGCTTCACAAAACAGCTGTATTTATACTGAGATGAACCACTTGCCTACCAGGCCCTTACACCCCCTTCCTGCCCAAGCCATTTTTCAGCTTTCAGCGCTGTCGTACTTTGAATGACAATTGCGCGGCCGTGCTACACTGTACCCAAACAAATTTTTTATCATTTTATTCACACAAATAGAGCTTTTTTTTGGTGGTATTTAATCACTGTTGGGTTTTTTATTTTTTACAAAAAAAAGACCAAAAATTTTGAAAAAAAAATGTTTTTTACTTTTTTTCTGTCAGTAAATTTTGTAACTAAGTAATTTTTCACCTTCACTGATGTGCGCTGATGAGGCGGCACTGATGGGCACTGATGAGGTGGCACTGATGAGGAGGCACTAATATGCTGCACTTATGGGCACTGATAGGTGGCACTGATGGGCACTAATAGGTGGCACTGATGGGCACTGATAGGCGGCACTGGTGGGAACTGATAGGTGGCACTGGTTGGCACTGATAGGTGGCATGGTTAGGCGGCACGGATAGGCAGTACTGATGGGCACTGATGGGCATTGTTGGGTGGCACTGATGGGCAATACTGATGGGCATTGTTCGACAACAGTGATGGGCATTGATGAGCGGCACTGATTGCCAGCACTGATTGGCATAGCTAATGTGCACTGATTGGTGGCACTTGTGGGCACTGATTACTGCCACTGGTGGGCACTGATTGCTAGCATTGGTGGGCACTGTATGGGGACACTGTATTGCTATACTGTAATCAGGGCACTGATGATCAGCCGCGGATGCCACGATTGGCGCGCAAAAGTGGCCGTTCTGGGATGCCGTCATATGACGGCGTCCCAGAACGAGAGCCGCACCACCCCGCCGACATTTGACAGTGGGTGGGCTTCAACCAGTTAAATTACATACAGGTGGACTCTATTTACTAATTAGGTGACTTCTGAAGGCAATTGGTTTTAGTTAGGGGTATCAGAGTAAAGGGGGCTGAATACAAATGCACGCCACACTTTTCACATACTTATTTGTAAAAAGTTTTGAAAAACATTCATCATTTTCCTTCCACTTCACAATTATGTGCCACTTTGTGTTGGTCTATCACTTAAAATTCCAAGAAAATACATTTACGTTTTTGGTTGTAACATGACAAAATGTGGAAAATGTCAAGGGGTGTGAATACTTTTTCAAGGCACTGTAAGTTGTTTGTCATTTACAATGACAAGAGAGGTACAGAATATACTTAATTAATTAACATAGCAAACAGATAGTGATTCAGCATAAATCATCCCTACACAGCACATCAGAGGGTTTCAACTCGTGCCACAAATTCGTTACATCTGTGCTAAACTGGCTGTATTAACAAAGCACTACACTGACACCTTGGCAGTTGGAATATGGGCTTCTCATAACAAATCCGTTTATATTATAAACTGCTTTTGCTTTTCAATTGAAATAAACTTTAATATTTAAATACAGTATACAATATATATTTCTTTTCATTAAATAAACTGTATTTCCTCATTTCAGTTACCTATTATTCTAGTCTCTTTGAAAGACCGCTCTAAAAATAAATGCATGGTGCAATTAGTTTGGGTCACTTGTCCAAAAGTCCTCATTCCATTGCAGCTTTTGTAGATTGAGAGTAGATTTTTAAAACATCTGCTTTTTATTATTCAGCTTTTCTGTGTTTATTATTTCACGTGATAACTATCATGCAATACTTGTGTGAAAACCCAAGGAGAACAATAACCTATTTATCAAGATCCTAGGAGCTGTGTTTTCCAGTAGGTTTGAATTTAGCTTGGTTTTAACTGAGAGCTTAATTCATAAAATAACACCTCTGCTTGGAATGCATTTAAAGGCCACTTTGCAAGGACACACAGCGAGTGGGTACTATGCAAACATTTCTAAAAAAAATAAAATAAATTATCAAGCATAAGTATATACATTTTCAGCTTCAAGCATCAGGACATCCTATGCTGCCTCCATGCTGTCTATCACAGTTGGGCCATATTGTAAAAAACAGTAGGAGGCCTCATGTTCAGATCCAAGATGTTTCTTTCACATAGGAAACAAAACAAATAGATTCATTTAGTTGTATTTTGTTTTGGAGGTCCCTTTATCTACAGTTATAGCAACAATTTATTTATGCATATATCTGCAAATTTATAGTAGCATAGAGCATCCATATTTTAAAATTAGAGATATAGATATGCAAGTATTTAATTGAACACAGCAAGGACTCAAATATATTCGGAGAATCGCATAAATAAACTGTTATATACAACTGCATACTAGACCAGTTGTTTGATTGTTTTGGCATTGAGAAAAATAGAACATGTTTTAGGAAGGAAATGTACATGAATTCTTAAAAATGAGTAATCGGGTAATGATTATCTGTTATGCCGCGTACACACGGTCGGACTTTTCGGCTACAAAAGTCCGACAGCCCATCCGACAGACTTTCGACGGACTTTTGGCGGACTTGCAGCAGACTTTCTAAGGAACGGACTTGCCTACATACGATCACACAAAAGTCCGACGGATTCGTACGTGATGACATACACCGGACTAAAATAAGGAAGTTGATAGCCAGTAGCCAATAGCTGCCCTAGCGTGGGTTTTTGTCGGACTAGCACACAGACGAGCGGATTTCTGTGTCCGGCGTAGTTACGGCGTAAAGATTTGAAGCATGTTTCAAATCTAAAGTCCGTCAGATTTGCGGCTGGAAAAGTCCGCTGAAAGTCCGGGGAAGCCCACACACGATCAGATTGTCAGCCGGCTTTAGTCCGTCGGCGTCCGTCGGACTTTTGTAGACGAAAAGTCCGACCGTGTGTACGCGGCATTAGAGCAATATTGAGATAGACAAAAGTCTGATGTAAATAGTGTTATATGATAACAAACATGGGCTATGCTAATATGTTTCAAACTATTTCAATGCTTTGTTATGACCTTAAACAAAGCATAAGCAAATTATTTTCAACGTAAGGTGACTTGGATTCTGTATTAATTAAAAAAATATTTTTTATTCATTTTGTATATATTTTCCCACATGAACTATTTTCAAAATGATTCATTTTAACTTGGTTGGAGCTGGATGAGACAGCCTGTGTGTAAAATTATGCTTACCTTTTCAACCCCAATAAAAAATCTTTTGATGTGAGATTCTACCAGTGATCTCTTCCGTTTACTGCAGGAGTCTGTCTTATAGTGCACCTATGCTCAAAAATAGAGCAATTCCTTGTTATATAGGGAATATCTAGTAATGTAAATAGTGCCTAATATGTGGAAAAATCTTTATTTTTTTTGCTGAGAATTTCCATTGCACTTCCTAACATGGGACATTACCTAGGCATTCCTGCACCAACAGCCACTGCATATGTGGTGTTAAATCATATATAGCTAATTTAATAATTAGTAATTTAATTGGATTTGGACTGTCTTCCTGGGCACTATACTGATTGCTGACAATGTCTGCCTATTGCTCTTCTAAGGGCCCACTGGAGAGGAGGCTATATTAGGACCTGCAATACCATCCTGCTTTTTCTTCAGCTTGATATCAAGTAGCAGAAATCACCCTCCTACACTGTTCCTGCTGCCTCTTGAGCTTATTTACCCCTTGTGCTGCCTTTGTTTGACGTGCCACTGATCATTCCCCCACTAGTGCTGCTTCTGTAAGTGTTTATGTGGTGCCTCTCATGCCTTACAAGCAAAGCCCTGCACCTTTGCCAATGACACTGTCATACAGTGCTGGGACAAGGCCATCTAGAGCCCAGGGCAAACATATCAAACTGCCCCCTCCCCCAAAGTTGTATGAGCATTATGTGTTAGAACCCCCCCCCCCCAAAAAAAAAAACAACTAAAGAGCACTCATCTGCATGCTTAGCCCCTAAGAAAAAATTTCCCCTCCTCCCAGGGAAAATCCGCCCTCCTGCTGAAATTGCCCCTTGCAGCACAAATCTTCCCCCTCCCTCATTACCCTTCCCAGCTCAAATTCCCTCTCTCCCTAAATCCTCCCAGCATAAATCCCCCCTCCAAAAAAAAAAAAATCACTCCTCCTAGCACGAATTCTCTACCCTTCAAATTTCCCCGCCGAGTACACATCCCCCCCCACTCCAAATCCCTCCTTCCAGCACAAATCCCCCCCCCCCCCCCAAATTTCCCCTCTTACCATAGATTGCCTACAATCATCCCTACTAGCACTAATCCCCCCCATAAAAATTTCCCCTCCTAGCACAAATCCCCTCTACCATATCACTTCTTCTAGCACAAATCCTCTTTCCCAATCCCCTCTCTCAACACAAATCCCCCCCGAATCACCTTTCCTAGCACACACCCCCAAATTTCCTCACCTAGAACAATTCTTACTTCCTGCTGCCTCCCACATTCCCCCACCCAACACAAATCCCTTCACTCCCATCTCTTCGTGATGCCCCCGCCTCACATGATGCTACAGTGCCCAGGGCAGTTGTCCCTCCTGCCCACCCCTTGTCCCGACCTTGCTGTTATGACATGATAAGTTGATCCTGGGGAAAGGATCAGCTGTATGAAGCCTGCAAGCAATACTAATGACTAGTCCTTAGACCCCTACTCGACTCTAATGGCATCCACAGTCTTGGTCTAGGCTTTAAAGCCATTTTAAATTTAGGTTCAGTTATGAAGTAAGCATTAGGGAAACCGAGTCTGGGTAGTAATATCAGAAAACATTATCTTTGAAGGGCACACATTACTATGGCAGCATAGTAGGGCTGTAGGCTAGGTTATACTAGATATCGTCTATGAGATGATTATTACTTTGCAATCTTCCTTCATAGGAACGGCCCTTAAGCAAACTAAAAGAAGTTTATGGCTTCTGGTGCCATTTACATAAAGAGTTTGCTCTGACTTGACAAAGTCAATTCGATCACAACCTGCTGACTCCAGTCTTCCATCTGTGAAAAGTTTTGAGGTACAAACTTTAGAGAGCTGGGAATATTTTTTTTTTTTTTTTTTTTTTTTTAGCCACTTCAGTTACCTTGATCCAGAGACATCTTTCAGATTGATAGTCATGGTTGTCTCTTGCCGAGTCACATCATTGTGGCCGTTCAGGCTTTTCTCTTGGTTTAATTTGTGCGTTCAATATATAAGGTTACAGTTATGCAAAAGTGCAACATAGAAAAAAGAAAGAAAAAAAAAACACCCACTCTATACGTCCCGGCCAGCCGGCCACACAAACTCTTATGCCGCGTACACACGGTCGTACTTTTCGTCTACAAAAGTCAGACAGCCTGTCCGACAGACTTCCGGCAGACTTTCGGTGGACTTGCGGCGGACTTGCGGCGGACTTGCGGCCTACTTTCTAACGAACGGACTTGCCTACACACGACCACACAAAAGTCGGTCGGATTCGTACGTGATGACGTACACCGGACTAAAATAAGGAAGTTCATAGCCAGTAGCCAATAGGTGCCCTAGCGTGGCTTTTTGTCCGTCGGACTAGCACACAGACGAGCGGATTTCGGGGTCCGTCGTAGTTACGAAGTAAAGTTTTAAAGCATGTTTCAAATCTAAAGTACGTCGGATTTGAGGCTAAAAAAGTACGTTGAAAGTCCGGAGAAGCCCACACACGATCGGATTACCAGCCAGCTTTAGTCCGTCAGCGTCCGTTGGACTTTTGTAGACGAAAAGTACGACCGTGTGTACGCGGCATTACTGTTTACATGCATGGCTATATTTTATTGCTTTTAAAACTAGTGATCCCCCCCCACCCCCTCCCCCCAGTGGCCCACCCCAATTATTCCAGTGCACACCTTATTTTAAGCTAATATCTATGTTTTCCTTCCTTTCCTCTCTCTTCCTCCTCTCACATTCTCTCTTGACTTCGGGTCTCTGGGCTATGGAACAACATCTCTGCCCTGGTAAAGGGGCGATTACCCTCGGCGCTAAGGCAGTATTAGCAGAGAGCGTGGCATTGCTTGGACCCATGGGTTCCATAGTTTCATGAACAAGTTGTAATTACCTAACCTGGTGTAGAAAGTCCTTTCGCTCCATATTGTGGAGTTGACCGTCCCAGCCCAGGCTTCCGGGGTTGGAGGTGTACTTGATTGCCATGCTTGAGCAATTAATTTTCTGGCTTGAAACAGGCATCTTGCTATCGCTATGGCTGTGCTCCTATCCCTCAGTTCACTACTGACATAACCCAGCACACAGATTTTGGGATCAAGTTCTATATCCACTCTAAACGTAGCATTTATTTTCTTTATAATCTCGGTCCAATATCTAACTAATTTTGGGCACCTCCAAACCATGTGAATTAGGTCGCCTGTTCCTCTACATCTAGGGCATTCGTCATTGGTTCTGCGGCCGAACATAAACAGCTTTTTTGGTGTGTAATAGGATCTGTGTAACAACATCAAGTGGGAGGCTTTTTGTGAGGGAGAAACTGACACCTCTGATCCAAGCTCAAGAATCCTCTCCCATTGCTCGTCCGTTATCACCCCCACATCTGCCGCCCATCTGCCCCTTCCCCCTGATAGACCTGCCTTCGTATTACCTCTCTTTGTTAATTGGGTGTATGCCTCTGTGATTAAGCCCTTGGTGGTCTCTGAGTTGATTATTGTCTGTAGTAGTGGGATCCCGCACCATGTTGGGGGTTGTCTACTAAACTGCTTGCTCAAAGCATGCCTGATCTGCAGGTAGCTGTAGAATGTCTGGCTCGACATCCCGTACTCACGTCTTAGGTCCTCAAAGGATTTCAGAGTGTCCCCTTCATATAATTGTATCAGCCGGCTTACCCCACAGTTTTCCCACAGTCTGTTCCTTTCTACTGTTAATAGTTCATGCAGTCGCTTATTGTTCCATAATGGCGCGTATTCTGATATTCCTTTATACCCCATTATTTTTTTAGCTGCCTGCCAGACCTTGGTAATCATTTTAAATGTTGGGATTTCTCCTTGTAGCGAGTCTGCCTCCAGTGCTCCCACTAATGAGGTATGTGGATTCCCCTGCAGAATGATTTTAATATTGCTGTTTCCCCCACTCTCGGTAGCACAACCACCCAACTGTTGTAGCTGGGCTGCCAGGAAGTAGGTAAATGGTTGAGGGACCCCCAGTCCCCCCTCCGTATCGGGACGCTGCAGTTTTTGTAGGCTAATCCTAGCCTGCCCTTTTTTCCATATTAATTCCCTAAAAAGGGATTGGATTTTTTTAAACCACTTCTCTCCAATCCAAGTTGGGGAGTTGTGAAGTAAGTATAACAGCTGAGGCATCCAAACCATTTTTATCAAATTGGCTCGGCCTGCCACCGACAAAGGGAGTCTGCTCCAAATATCGCATTTCCTCTTGAATTTTAATAAGAGGGGGATCAAATTGTCCTTAATAAACATACCGGGGTCCTTGGACAGCACAACACCCAGGTATTTAATTTTCTCTGTGATCTTCAGGTGGGGCAAGCACATCGGGGTGGAGTTGGCCAGTGGGTCTACCGGTAGAAGCGATGACTTCTCCCAGTTGATAACTAGTCCTGAAAACTTTCCAAAGTCTTCTACTAAGTGCATCACTTTCTCCAACGAAGAGATCGTGTCCCCCAGGAAGAATATGACATTGTCTGCAAAAAGCGCTATTCTCTCTTCTCTCCCTTTTCTTTGAAATCCCTGTATTTCCGTAGATGATCTCACTGCTCCCGCCAATGGCTCCATGGCCAGAACAAACAGCAAAGGAGACAGGGGGCATCCCTGTCTTGTCCCTCTTTCGAGGGGAAAGCATTCCGAATATTCGCCGTTTATCTTAAGCCTTGCCCTTGGATGGTTATATAGGGTTTTTAGCCAGCTGATAAATACGGGGCCGAATCCAAACTTCTCTAGTACCCTCCAAAGGTATTCCCACTCCAGGCTATCAAAGGCCTTGGCAACGTCCAAAGACAGTATGGCTCTGGATTCCACATTCTCTGTTGGTACCTGTAGATTCAGATAAGCTCTTCTGATGTTTATACTAGTGGACCGACCGGGGATAAACCCTGATTGGTCCGGATGCACCAGTTTGTCAATACATTTATTTAGCCTAGATGCGAGCACCCTTGCAATGATCTTGGCATCTGTGCACAGCAGTGATATCGGTCTGTATGAAGCAACTTCCGATTGATCTTTCCCCTCCTTTGGGATTACTACTATATCGGCCTCTGACATTGATAGGGGCAGCCTACCATCCCTGGTTGCCTGCTCTAGCACTTTTAGAAGTTCCGGGAGCAGAGTCTCCCCATATTTCCTATAGATCTCCAATGGTAGCCCATCCGGGCCCGGAGATTTCTGCCCTGACAGCTCTGCGACTGCCTTTTGTAGCTCCTCCAGGGCCAAAGGGGAATCTACCTCGCTTCTATCAATCTCCGAGAGTGTGGGCAGGTCTACTCCCTCCAAGAACCTGTCCATCTCATGCTGGTTCAAGCCCTGGCGGGACCTGTACAGGTCTCTGTAGAATGTGGAGAAGGTTTCTAAAACCTCGGCCGGATCAGATGTAATATTTCCAGCCGACGTTTTAATTGAGGAGATGGCCGGTGAGAATAGATTAGACCTGGTTAGGAGGGCGAGCATCCGGCCTACTTTCTCTCCCTCCCCAAAGTAATTTTGTTTCTGGAAAAGTCTCTTATTCTCTACTCTTCTATTAATTACCTCTTTATACACTTGTTGTTTATTGAGCCAAGTCTCCTGTTTTTCTCGGGTTGGGTCTGACACATATTGTGCTTCTGCTTCCATGACTTCCCTGCTAGCCCTTACCTCCCGGTCCCTTGATGTTTTTTTTACCATGGCAACCTGCTGGTGTAGCAGTCCCCTAAGATATGCTTTTAGGGTATCCCACACCACCCCTACTGATGCTGTACCTGAATTGAATGTTATAAACTCTTTTAACTTAGAAGAGATTTCTGTTGGACTACTAATCAGGTCCAGCCATAGTGGGTTTATTGTCCACCTCTTCTGACTAGTTCTAGTGCTTAGATTTAGAGTCAAAGTCAGGGGAGAGTGGTCCGATATTCCCCTCGGTCTATACTCTATGTTTCCTATTAATCGCATGGCTTCGCTGTTACCCACTGCCATGTCTATACGCGAGAGAGTGGAATGTGACCCTGAGTGGCAGGAGTAATGCCGAGTATTTGGATTATAAGATCTCCAGAAATCGCACCATCCAATCTCTGCGAGCAGTTGGGCCAATCGCCCCTCTGGTACTCTTTCCGCGCGGGTCACGGGCGGGAATCGGTCCATACTACTATCTAAAACTGCATTAAAGTCACCCACCGCTATTATAGAAATGTCCACCATGCCATCCACAATCTCCAACAATTCCAGCATGCTCTCTGTTTTAAACGGAGGAGGGATATAAATATTTGCTATCACCAGAGGTTTGTTTTCTACCACACAGCTCAGAAAAACATACCTTCCCAACGGGTCTATCCTAGCTTTCCTGCAGGAAAATGAGATACCTCTCCTCACCAAAATGCTCACCCCTCTTGAGTAGGAGGTATGGACCGAGTGATACTGTTCTTGGAATTTCTTACTCCGAACATGTACTTTAGTCTCATTAGTGAGGTGAGTTTCCTGCAGGCAAGCCAGTCCAACACCATAGTTTTCCATCATCGAAAAGACAGCCGCTCTCTTAGCAGGATCGCTCATACCCCTAATGTTCCATGAGCCTATTTTTAAAGTTTTAAAGGGCATCTGCGAAAAAAAAAACAAATAAATAAGAAGAAAAAAAAAGAAAAAGAAAAAAGGGGGAGTGGCTGACCCCCCCAAAAAAATAAAAGCAATTCATTTGTGCGTTTGTGTCTACGGGACTTGCCGTGATATCTGTGGTTGTGTTAAAAATAAGAAAAAAATATAGGGTGAGGGGGTAAGGGCCCCCGCGTCCAGGGACCACTCCATCCCCTCCTCCCGTGTTATTTAATTGCAAACGTGACCAACCTGTGCAAATGTGCTTAATTTTTGCAGACTCTCTCCTCTTAAGTGCGTGTGCCTTTTGTTCACCACAGTATCTGACCCCATTATTTATTGTGAACCCCCCTCCCCTCCCTCTAATTAACCTACCCCCCTCCCTCCCCCCAACTTTTGCCTGGCCTAACCCCCTTTCCCCCACCCCCCTTCGTGTTCCCCCCTCCTGCCTTACTAGGCTAGCCCTAGGGGCTATACGTGTGACCTTTTTACTCCCTTCCAACCATTCGAAAAAAACCTCTTCACTCACGTACTGACCAAGTGCTTCGTAACACGCTTCCAAACTCCTCCCTCCCTCTCCCCCTCCCCCCACCCAATTCCAAACACCAGAACAATACTCAAAAAATGTAAACCTAGTGAGATCGCATCCTTCATCCGTTCTTCCATCCAACACGCCCCCCTCTTGCCCTCCCCTCCCCGTGCCATCCGCTATATGATGCTAACAAAACCCAAAAAAGAAAAAGAAAAAAAAAGAAAAAAATAAATAAAACATAATGATTCAGCCAGCCCTATGCGACCCCTAGCTCTGCAGGGTCATTTTGTTATCTTCAAGCCATTTTGTTGCCCCTGTTGTTGTGTCAAAGAAGTGAGTAGCCCCTAGGGCAGTGATGCGCAGGCGTGCCGGATATAGCAGGGCATATTCAATCTTATAGTCCCGTAATTTGTGCTTAATGTCCCTAAATTCGGCCCTTCGTTTCTGCAGGTCTGGGGAGTAGTCGGGGAAGAATAAAATTTTCGCCCCGTTGTATAGAATATCCCCTTTCTCTCTAGCCCTGCGCATCAATGTAACCTTGTCTCTGTAGTTCAAAAATTTCATGATTATTGGTCTGGGATATCCTCCTGATGGCGGGGGCCTAGTTGGCACTCTGTGGGCTCTTTCGATAGAGAAAAGGTGAGAGAAGGTTTCGGTCCCAAATATTCCCCTGAGCCACTTCTCTATGAACTCTTCGGGGTGGGGGCCCTCGCACCGCTCCGGCAGGCCCACCACCCGCACATTGCTCCTGCGAGACCTATTTTCCATTTCCTCCATCTTAGCTTTATGCAGGTCAATCTGCGTTTTCATTGCCTTAAGCTCTTGCTTCAATGGGAACAGATCGTCCTCAGCCTGGCTCATCCTCTCCTCTAATGTGGTTGTTCTGGCAGCAGTCCTTTGTAATTCTTGGCTTACTGTGCTTAACTCTTCCTTTAACCCCTTCAACTGATCACATAATTCACTTAGGGAGGCTTTACAGGAATTAACAGCACATAAAACATCTTTCAATGTCGGCTCCGCTGTTAAGGGTATATTTTGCTCGGCGACATTGCTAGTAGCCATTCCTGAGGGTTCACCCGCTAAGCCTTTACTGCTCGCGGATTTTATCGTGTGTGTTACCGACGACCCTTTTCCTAAACTCTTCCTGTCCCCAGGGCCTCCCACGTAGGATTTCTCCTGCTGTTGGGGGGTGCTTTTGGATGGTGATGGGGCAGAGGGGTGCGCAAATTTTTCCAACTTGGCCGCTGCTGCTGCTGCTGCCTGATTTCCCTTTTCTTTTGATGCACGGGTAATTTGAGAGCTATTGTTCTCCTGTTGCTGCAGCTCCTCTCCCTTTTTTCTAGTCATGGCTTAATGTATAATCCAGAGGGGGATGATTATGGGGTTTTAGCGGCTTATCAGATTAACCTTTCCCTTCCTTTTCCCAGGTCAAAAATATTAATACAGTCCCGGTTGTGTCTTTCAAGTACTCGGTTGCAAGCAGGGCTAGCACCCAGCCTAGAACGACGGGTGACGGGTGATTCAGTATTATCGAACCTTTGTTTTCACTGCCATATATAAACGTTTGCTATATTTATACTTCCCAGCTCCAGCCAGCATCCCCCTCCCCCACAGGGACAAGTTGCTTTTTCATCACCAGATAGACTGTCTCATTTATAATCAAAGCACTCGGTACCTTAATACTGCCAGGCTGTCTGGGCAGTGCAGGGACGTTCCCCACTGATTACTCCCGCCGCTGTTAGCAAGCGCCGTCAGAGCCGCTAGCGTCGGATCCGTCGCCCCGGCAACCCTCCGATCACGGCCGGTGTTACACACTTTCCTCGCCACTCCAGGGAGGGGGGTCACTGGGGGATCACTGGCGGCACTTATCCTATGAGCTCCGGTGGCGTATTCGGCCTGAGCAGGGTTGAGAGGAGCCAGGCAGCTAAACAATCTCTGCAGCCGGCGAGAGAGCTTCCGGCTGGGCTTGAACCATAGGGCTGGTGCGGATAGTCACGGAGGCTTCAGGCCAGAGGGAGACCGCTAGCACCGCCTCTCACTCCGGCATCCGGTCACGCCCCCTCTCCATCCCACATTCTTTACTTGAGCTGGGAATATTTAACAGGATAAAGAAGTGAAGATCAAGCATATTTTTATTGCATTAAAGTGGTTGTAAACCATTACATATACCCAGTGAAGTGGTTAGCCTCAGGTGATACACAGAGATAAACAAATGCTTCTACATAAATTGAAATTGTTTATCTTCAACCCTTTCCCCTCTACAGCCATTTAAACTGCACTGTTTACACAGCATTTTTGAGCTTCAGGAGGCAGGGATCTGATGTCATAACCTGCACAACATAAAGAGAAGAGCTGAGTGTAATCTGAGACCGGAGCTGAGGCCATCAATCACCTGCTGCGTGCTGGATAGGGGGGCAGGGCTATCTCCTGAGATTGCTTGGTGTCAGGATAAATGATCAGAAGTGACTCATGCAGATAGGGGAGAGAGGAGAGAAAAGCTAGAAACCACACTAGGTGCTATAGATTGAGGAAAGTACACAATATAGAAGGATATGCTTTGTTCATTTTTCATTTCAGAGGTTTAAACCACTCAAAAGTAAAAGAAAGCATCACATTCAATAAAGAAATATATGGAACTGGTGAAACAGTGAAAAGAAAAAAAAAAACACAATAAGCACAGAAAAAAGACCTGACAAAGGTTATCGCATGACAAAAGGTTATGCAACACTGCATTGCCAATAAAGTTAGCTGGAATGAGAAAAATTTTTTTCCCTACAATTGGGACTCCTTCATCAGGATTGAGTGATGTCTCACACTGGATGGATGTTTATACACAAAGTAAGCAAAAGGGGGCTGGGAGATTTGAAGGGGCTGATAAGAGCATTCTGCTCAGCTGGAGACTTGCCTAGCTGTTGAAGGGTGTATGTGAGGTGGATTCTTGAGGACGCGGGGTGTATGGTGGGGGATTATGAAGGGTGCTAGGTGTATGATGGGAGATTCTGAAGAATGCAGGGTGTATAGTGGGATTCTGGAGACTGCAGAGTGTATGGTGGGGGATTATGAAGGGTGATAGGTGTATGATGGGAGATTCTGAAGAATGCAGGTTGTATAGAGGGATTCTGGAGACTGCAGAGTGTATGGTGGGGGATTATGAAGGGTGCTAGGTGTATGATGGGAGATTCTGAAGAATGCAGGTTGTATAGAGGGATTCTGGAGACTGCAGAGTGTATGGTGGGGGATTATGAAGGGTGCTAGGTGTATGATGGGAGATTCTGAAGAATGCAGGGTGTATAGTGGGATTCTGGAGACTGCAGAGTGTATGGTGGGGGATTATGAAGGGTGCTAGGTGTCTGATGGGAGATTCTAAAGAATGCAGGGTGTATAGAGGGATTCTGGAGACTGCAGAGTGTATGGTGGGGGATTATGAAGGGTGCTAGGTGTATGATGGGAGATTCTGAAGAATGCAGGTTGTATAGAGGGATTCTGGAGACTGCAGAGTGTATGGTGGGGGATTATGAAGGGTGCTAGGTGTATGATGGGAGATTCTGAAGAATGCAGGTTGTATAGAGGGATTCTGGAGACTGCAGAGTGTATGGTGGGGGATTATGAAGGGTGCTAGGTGTATGATGGGAGATTCTGAAGAATGCAGGGTGTATAGAGGGATTCTGGAGACTGCAGAGTGTATGGTGGGGGATTATGAAGGGTGCTAGGTGTATGATGGGAGAATCTGAAGAATGCAGGATGTATAGAGGGATTCTGGAGACTGCAGAGTGTATGGTGGGGGATTATGAAGGGTGCTAGGTGTATGATGGGAGATTCTGAAGAATGCAGGTTGTATAGAGGGATTCTGGAGACTGCAGAGTGTATGGTGGGGGATTATGAAGGGTGCTAGGTGTATGATGGGAGATTCTGAAGAATGCAGGTTGTATAGAGGGATTCTGGAGACTGCAGAGTGTATGGTGGGGGATTATGAAGGGTGCTAGGTGTATGATGGGAGATTCTGAAGAATGCAGGTTGTATAGAGGGATTCTGGAGACTGCAGAGTGTATGGTGGGGGATTATGAAGGGTGCTAGGTGTATGATGGGAGATTCTGAAGAATTCAGGTTGTATAGAGGGATTCTGGAGACTGCAGAGTGTATGGTGGGGGATTATGAAGGGTGCTAGGTGTATGATGGGAGATTCTGAAGAATGCAGGTTGTATAGAGGGATTCTGGAGACTGCAGAGTGTATGGTGGGGGATTATGAAGGGTGCTAGGTGTATGATGGGAGATTCTGAAGAATGCAGGTTGTATAGAGGGATTCTGGAGACTGCAGAGTGTATGGTGGGGGATTATGAAGGGTGCTAGGTGTATGATGGGAGATTCTGAAGAATTCAGGTTGTATAGAGGGATTCTGGAGACTGCAGAGTGTATGGTGGGGGATTATGAAGGGTGCTAGGTGTATGATGGGAGATTCTGAAGAATGCAGGGTGTATAGAGGGATTCTGGAGACTGCAGAGTGTATGGTGGGGGATTATGAAGGGTGCTAGGTGTATGATGGGAGATTCTGAAGAATGCAGGTTGTATAGAGGGATTCTGGAGACTGCAGAGTGTATGGTGGGGGATTATGAAGGGTGCTAGGTGTATGATGGGAGATTCTGAAGAATGCAGGTTGTATAGAGGGATTCTGGAGACTGCAGAGTGTATTGTGGGGGATTATGAAGGGTGCTAGGTGTATGATGGGAGATTCTGAAGAATGCAGGTTGTATAGAGGGATTCTGGAGACTGCAGAGTGTATGGTGGGGGATTATGAAGGGTGCTAGGTGTATGATGGGAGATTCTGAAGAATGCAGGGTGTATAGAGGGATTCTGGAGACTGCAGAGTGTATGGTGGGGGATTATGAAGGGTGCTAGGTGTATGATGGGAGATTCTG
Source organism: Lithobates septentrionalis (assembly GCA_037952835.1). Lineage (NCBI taxonomy): Eukaryota > Metazoa > Chordata > Amphibia > Anura > Ranidae > Lithobates > Lithobates septentrionalis. The sequence goes on along the minus strand of JBBDGP010000440.1, from coordinate 10,134,177 downwards.
AAGAATGCAGGGTGTATAGAGGGATTCTGGAGACTGCAGAGTGTATGGTGGGGGATTATGAAGGGTGCTAGGTGTATGATGGGAGATTCTGAAGAATGCAGGGTGTATAGAGGGATTCTGGAGACTGCAGAGTGTATGGTGGGGGATTATGAAGGGTGATAGGTGTATGATGGGAGATTCTGAAGAATGCAGGGTGTATAGTGGGATTCTGGAGACTGCAGAGTGTATGGTGGGGGATTAAACAAAACAAAAAAACAAGTGCAGAGATAAAAATCCAGATGGATGCTGGATAACTGACACCACAGTAAGGGCCGCTCCAACAACTCATATGAACATAATGAGAAAAAGCTAAAACAGTCACCAAAGAGTGCTATCAATGCGGGGTGAACATAACTTGGAGCCCAGGATTGAAGGAATAAAACCATAACACAGTTTATTGACACATTCTAAAACTTGCAATTACAAGTGACACCTTACCTTGGGTGGCGGATTCTAGAGGGTGCAAGGTTTATGGGGGATTCTGAGGAAAGTAGGCTGTATGGTTGGGGCTCTGAAGGAGACCGGGAGTATGGTGTGGTATTCATAGGATGCAGGGTATATGGGAGGAGAACATAAAGAAAACAAGATAGCTGCCATTGTGGGTACTTACACCAGTGCATGTGTATCTTGGTGCCTCTTATTTGTTTATTTTGTCTTATTATTGATATTAGGTGGTTATTATTAGTGATTTTGGTGGTGTGGCTTCAATGGCGGCATGAGGTTTCATGGGTATGGTTAAATTATTATCATGGTCAGTAGAGTGTCGGTGAATTTCATTTAAAAAATATGATAACCTTAAAGAAAAGAGTTAAATAAAAACTGACAAGAAGCTGTCAGTTTGGGTGAGAAGACAGGAGGCGAAGAAAGGAGGAAAATTGCATCAGTAAAGGCAGGACGCATATTGCTGAAAAGCTGAGAGAAGGACGACAACTAAGGAGGATGGCAAAAAAGAAAATGAAGGACAGCTGAGAAGGAAGAAAGAGGAAATGACATTTAAGAAAGATGGTGAAGAAGTGTGACTTTGAATGAGGGAGGGAAGAGATGGCTGAGAAGGTGGGAGATTAAGGACAAAGAAGAAGGTAAGGGACAGCTAAGAGTCAGGTGGATAAACAGGTTTGAGAATACAGTTGAAAATGAAGTAGGAGAATGGTGGCTGATTAGAAGGGAGGAGGACAGGTGATTGGAAGGGTAGAGAAAGATGGCTGAGAAGGAGAAAAGAAAAGAATGGGTGAAGAGTGACTGAAGTTTGAGGTTTAGAGAATGAATGGCACAGGTGAACATGTGGATAGTACAAGAAAATGAAAGGATGCATTTGTAAACACAGATGATGAGGGCGTGTGGAGGGAACAAGTGACAAATCTTACGTTTGCATTTACAAAAATAAAAAACTTTAATTCAACACATGTATCCTGACATATCTGGCAGTCATAGAAAATGTAGAAATAATGTACACGTTTACAAATGTTTTTAAATCTGATGCACACATTTACACAAATGTTCATACACTACGGTCATGGAAGGTTATTCCAACCAAACAATTAGATTCCAGCTTTCAGCAATTTAGCCTATTAGGTGAAATGATATCTCTAATTGGTGAGTACCAGCTCCTGGACTTTGTATCTTTATCTTATAAACCAATGCCAAGCTGTGTTTCAAATGTAGAAGACAAGTTTATAAACCAATCAAAATACCTTAAACTTTCTGTTTGCATGGCAAAATGTTAATTTTAGCACCAGGTTAAACAATGGCCATAACAATGATTTAAAGGCTGATGAAACATATCAAATCCACTGAAATATCCTGTCCTCTGGAGGCTGTATAACAAGTATCTAAATACATTCCATGTCTGACTCAACTCAACTCAAATTGGATTGGAAAGCTTTCAATGTGATTATCATCCTGTCAGTGTGTCACATTTGCTGATGTGTCTGACAACCTCAAATGAGTTTTTATTAAAAGAAAATTGCGCCATAGCCCAGAACCATATGGGTGTGATTGGCACTTTAGCTGCACTTGCCCCTCTGGTCAATACACACACGGCTAGATATCTAAATTTGCAGCCTGTAGACTAAAGCTAAACTAATGTATCAAGGCCGAGCATAGCAGGGTAAACAGCACAATACATCTGCATTTCTGTTTCTTTTTTTTATTTTGTCTGGATAATTCCTAACCCTTTAGGTACGGATAACTACCAAATGGAATAGGGAGGGGTGCATTCAAAGGCTACTGAGTAAAGCCACAGACTCTGATTAGTAAGATTAGTAATTGTATGCTTTAACTCCTTGCCGACCAGCGCACGACGATGTACGTTGGCACAATGGCACGGCTGGGCAAATGGGCATACAGATACGTCATCGTGGCATTTTGGGCGCGTGCGCGCCCACCGCAGACTTAGTGACTTGCCCGCTGGTCCTGCGGACTCTATGTCCGCTGGGGGCCCGCGATCGTGTCACGGAGCGGCAGAACAGGGAGATGCCTATGTAATCAAGGCATTTCCCTGTTCTGCCTAGCAACATGACAGACATCTACTGCTCCCTTTCATCGAGAGTAGTGATCTCTGTCATGTTCTAGTGAGACAATTCCCCCCACAGTTGGAATCACTCCCTAGGACACACTTAACCCTTGATCACCCCCTAGTGTTTAACCCCTTCCCTGCCAGTGTAATTTACACAGTAATCAGTGCATTTTTATAGCACTGATCGCTGTATAAATGACAATGGTCCCAAAATAGTGTCCGATGTGTCCGTCGTAATGTCGCAGTCATGATAAAAACCACAGATCGCCGTCATTATTACTAAAAAAAAATAATAATAAAAATGCCATAAATCTATCCCCTATTTTGTAGAAGCTATAACTTTTGCGCAAACCAATCAATATACGCTTATTGCAGTTTTTTTTAACCAAAAATATGTAGAAAAATACATATCGCCCTAAACTGAGAAAGAAATTAGTTTTTTAAATATATTTTTTGGGGATATTTATTATAGCAAAAAGTAAGAAATATTGCTTTTTTTTCAAAATTGGCGCGCTTTTTTTATTTATAGCGAAGAAAGCTCTATTTGTGGGAAAAAAAGGACGTCAATTTTTTTTACTTGGGTGCAACGTCGCATGACCGCGCAATTGTCAGTTAAAGCGATGCAGTGCCGTATGGCAAAAAGTGCGCTGGTCAAGAAGGGGGTAAATCCTTCCAGGGCTGAAGTGGTTGAAATGGTAGCACTACATATTAAGTGGACAGCATATCACCTGTAAGTATTACTGTGTTCCAATATATGCTGACATAATCACATTTTGCAAATGTCACCTAAAATACTGGACTTTGGTAAGAGTAAAATTATAGCTCTTGATAATAACTGTATGCTGTAATATTCTGCCTGATTTTAAACTCGGGAAGTAGAAGAAAGCTGTGGGGCTCTGCATCTCTTAAAGCAGTAACTGTTCTCAGTCAGATCTTCAAGTGTTACTAAACCCAGGAGACTGCATTCACTATATCTGGTCTCCAAAAGTACACAGAACATGGAAATGCAATTATTTTAGTAAATATAAACTGCCTAATACCTTTTCTTATCAGCAGTATATAGTATTCTTGTGACTTCTATCAGTGTCTGGTTAAAGCTTGTAGGAGGAGTTTTCATTCTCCTCTGACTGTCCTGTGAGGCTGTAGGACCCCTGACCCTCTGTCTGGACAGTGCTGGCCGGCCATGTGCTGCACCCTTCCAAGAAAAGAAAAAAAAACTCTCTAGCAACACACACCAAACTGAGCATGTGCAGAGTGCCTCCAAGGCTCTGTTCTATCAGGAAATAGCTTGGGGACAGTGGAAGAAGGGGAGGATCAGAGAAGGCAGGATCAAACAACCTTTTTACACAATGCAGAGAATTAACCCATTAGGTTCCACAAGGATATAACAAGCATGCATTACTGCATATACAGACTGATTTTACTGTTCTGGGTTTAGTAATACTTTTAGCATTTTAAAGGTAGGGATTCTCCTTAGACAGCTCTCCCAGGAGTAGTGCCAAGGGTCTTCTCTTTGCCAGGATCCTGGGGGATAATTGGTAATATAGCTCCACCATGCCACTCTGCTGCCTCCTGGGAAAGCTGGGAAAATCGTGGGATTTTGACCCCCCCCCCCCCCCCCCAGCAGGAGGCAGCAATTAGCAAAGTGACTTCACCCATACCTCACAGAGGCATTAGAAGCTAGGGAGAAATTTAAAATAGCATTTGTAGGAAATTTGACTCGATGGGCTCTCTGTAGTACGACTCCTACATTTTTATGCTTAATCATTTTCTGGAGTGATCTATCTAATTACCCCCCAGGATCCCTCCAGAGTTATCAGTCCAGTACACACTTTGTTACACAGAACCAAGTCCTGATGAAAGGGAACCCTTTGAACCTTGAAACATGATGAATTTTTTTGGTAAAGATATAGAAATCTCAATAAAATTAAATCTGTACTTTATACATTTTGCTTTTGGTGATTTTGAATCGAAGACATTTCAGTTGTTGGACTCGTACTTTGCCAGTCAACCTATAGGACCAAGTGTTGTGACTCAGTGGGGGCTATTTACTAAAACTGGAATGTGCAAAATTTGGTGTAGCTCTACAAAGAAACCAATTAGCTTACAGGCTTTAGGGCTGGTTCACACCTATGCATTTTCTAGCGCGTTTTCAGTTTTGCAGAAACACACTACAGTCCATTTAGCATGGTTTCCTATAGATGTAGTTCACATCTGTGCATTTTATAGAAAGCGCCAGGGACTCTTTTTTTCTGGTTTTTGGTTCCATAGACTTCAATGGATGAAAAGCATGTTTTGAAAAACGCAAAATGTACCAGCAATATGCAAACTGCAACCTGTATAAAACCGGGTTCACACTGGTACGACAAACGCTCCGACATTGGGAGCTCATGTCGCATGATGTGTGAAAATCAATGTTTCCCTATGCAGGGCTGGATTAAGAACATCATGGGCCTGGTGCTGAGAATTTTGGTGGGGCTTTTTATAAAATAAATAAATAAAAATGCAAACAATTTTTTTTTTTATAACAAATTAAATTAAATAGAGAGAGGGAGGATGAGAGAGAGAAAGGGGTTGAGGGAGGGGTGAGGGGTAAGGGAGGGAGGATGAGAGAGAGAGGGGGGATGAGAGAGAGAATGCCCATGAGCATGCATGGGAGTGACAACAATGCAGCCCGGCCAAGGGAAGTGACCAAAGGCACAGAACCTGGAAGGAAGACGGGGTGAAGATGGAAGCACCCGGGACCCGCCGGATTGATCAGAGCGCAGCGCTGGAGGGCTCAGTCTGACAGGTAAGTGTACCCTAATGTGCTAATATGCTGTGCATACTAATACATTATGGCATAACCTACCTCAGGGCCTCTAAAAAGTAGTAATGTTAGCGAATTTTACTACCGCTTTAAAATTGCAGGATCCCAGGAGCCTCTCATGGGGCCCCCTACTGACCCGGTGGCCCTTGGGCAATGCCCAAGTGCATAGTTGCCAACATTTAAAAAATATTTTCAGGGACAATTTTTGTTACCAGTGGTATATTTAGAGTAGCTGACATCCCCTATGTTCCTCTATACATCACAGTAATAATCACAAAATTAAATGAGTACTAATAATGGGCAGAACAAATATGAGGACTGAGAAGATTTCCTTTAGTTGAATTAACAAAAGTGTGCCCATTCTAGAGCTGGTAATATTGAGAATATTCAATATAATTTTAAAGAACTGTGGTCCAGAGGCATAGGGGAGGACTATGGATGGTATACAACTGGGAAGTATGTACAGGTGAGGGAGAGGAATGTGGAGAGTATAACAATGGGCACTCTGTACAGGAGAGGAGTGTGGAGGGTATGGCAGTGGGCACTATGTACAGGAGAGGAGTGTGGAGGGTATGGCAGTGAGCACTATGTACAGGAGAGGAGTGTGTGGGGGTATGACAGTGGGCAGTATGCACAGCAGAGGAGTGTGGAGGGTATGAGGGGGGCAGTATGTACAGGAGAGGAGTGTGGAGGGTATGATAGGGGTAGTATGTACAGGAGAGGAGTGTGGAAGGTATTATGGGGGCAGTATGTACAGGAAAGGAGTGTGGAGGGTATGACAGTTGTCAGTATGTACAGGAGAGGAGTGTGGAGGGTATGATGGGGCAGTATATACAGGAGAGGAGTGTGCAGGGTATGATGCAGTGGATTGCTTTTCCACGAGTGGTATAGCAGCTGACAGGCGTTTGTGAGGTGCTACTGCCCCCTCCTTGTTTTTTTTGGTTTTTTTTTACATTGCTGAATGATAATTTTACATTGTTGGACTATGCTGCTACTGCGAGCGAGTTTGGCTTGCAGTTGCAGAGTGGCCCCATTGAAATCAATAGGCGAGTTTAATAGGCGGTGCTGCCTGTCAAACTCTGTTGACTCGAAGCTGTCCATTGAGCTCAGTGCCTCTGGCAAGAAGTGAGGAGAGGTACTGTGATCTCATCCCCTCAGTCTGCTGCAAACAGTGTGTGCCAGCTTGTATTTAAACTGGCTGCACTGTATGTAGCTTCTGACAGGCTGCACAAGGAGCCCCATATCTTCGGAACCATAGATGATAGGAGCCCCAAATGTTGACCAGTGGTGGGGTAGGTCTTCAACCACGACCCTCGAAGTCGATTGTTTTTTTTTGTGATTTTTAATTTTTTTTGGCAAATGGGCCTATCTTACGGTAAGGAGACTGGAGCTGCAGCTCCAATAGCCCCTATGTTAATCCAGCCCTGTCCCTATGGGAGCTGTTTTAACTGGTCCGACACAAGTTGGTCCGACTTTGAAAATGCTCCCTGCACTACTTTGGTCCAACTTTAATCCTACTTCAGCCCATTGAATATCACTGAAGTCGGATCAAAGTCGGATCGTTGTCTTGACTGATCCGACTTTGGTATGCGACTTGTGCTCTGATGATCTTGAAGAGTAACTCCATGCCATAAAAAAACAGCATGGGTTCCCCTAAAATCCATACCAGACCCTTATCCAAGGAGGCAGCCTGGCAGATCAGAAAAGGGGGTGGGGACGAGAGTCCCCCCTCCTGAACTATACCAGGTCGCATGTCCTCAACATGGGGGGATGGGCGCTTTGGGGCAGGCGGGCCCTGCGCCTCCCCACCCCAAAGCACCTTGTCCCCATGTTGATGAGGACAAGGGCCTCTTCCCGACAACCCTGGCCGTTGGTTGTCGGGGTCTGCGAGCGGGGGGCTTATCGGAATCCGGGAGCCCCCTTTAACAAGGGAGCCCCCAGATCCCGGTCCCCTACCCTATGTGAATGATTATGGGGTACATTGTGCCGCTACCCTTTCACCTAAAAAAAAGTGTCAAAAATAAAACACGTTAAACAGGTTTTTAAAGTAATTTATTAAGCAGCTCTGCCTCCTCCGCTGATGTCTTCTGCCTCTGCCAGTTCTTCTCCCCTCTCCGGCTCTTCTCTGATCCCTCTCCGGTTCTTCTCCCTCTGTCCCCTGTCTTCTGCCGGGTCTCCTCCTGCTGTCTTCTCGCTCTTTTGCCCGCTCTTTTGCCCGGTCTTCTCTGCTGTCTTCTCCCTCTGTTTTTCTTCCAATGTTGACTCAACGCTCTCTCCCACTCTAATGCCAGGTGCGCGGTGATGACGTCACACGATGACCCCACCCCATGCCAATATAAGTAGTGGCACACCGCGCACCTGGCATTAGAGTGGGAGAGAGTGTCGATTCAACATCGGAAGAAGAACAGAGGGAGAAGAGCAAAAGAGCGAGAAGATAGCAGAAGACAGAAGACCCAGCAGAAGACAGCGGATAGAGGGAGAAGAACCGGAGAGGGCCAGAAGACATCAGTGGAGAGCGGAGAAGACCCGGAAAAGGGAGAAGGACCGGAGAGGGGAGAAGAACCAGCAGAGGCAGAAGACATCAGCAGAGGAGACAGAAGAGCTGGAGAGGGGAGAAGAAGTCGGAAGAGACCCCGGAGCTGCCTAATAAATTACTTTAAAAACATGTGTTCTGTGTTTTATTTTTGACACTTTTTTTTAGGTGAATGTGTAGGGGTACAATGTACCCCATACTCATTCACATAGGGTGGGGGGCCGGGACCTGGGGGCCCTCTTGTTAAAGGGGGCTCCCAGATTCCGATAAGCCCTTTGCCCGCAGACCCCGACAACCAATGGCCAGGGTTGTCGGGAAAAGGCCCTTGTCCTCATCAACATGGGGACAAGGTGCTTGGGGTGGGGGGCGCAGTCCCAAAGCACCCACCCCTCATGTTGAGGGCACGTGGACTGGTATGGTTCGGGGGGGGTGTTCGCTCGCCCCCACCCCTTTCCTCACCTACCGGGCTATGTGCTCGGATAAGGGTCTGGTAGCGTGGGGGTTCCCCTGAAAATCCATATGCTCTTGGAGGGGAAACCATTGCTTTATTCCACTGTAGAGATCACCTGGAGAGGGTTATTTTCCGTTGCTGTGAGGAATATGATACTATTGGATTGCCCGCTGTAGGAGAGAGGATCCCTTTACTGGATAAGTTCGTGGAGGTGTATCTCTTGGCTGAGCGATCCCTGTGTGAGCCCTTTTGATCTCTATAATTTGAGATCCTGCATCTCTGGTAAGCGACGCTGATTGTTTGTTTTTCATGAAAAGAACAACTGAGCGATCCTAGGAGTGTCCTTCCACATATTTGCATTTAACAAAGCACTTTATGGACTTTATCACCATTGTTATTATTTTACCTAATCATATGGTCTATCACTTTGTGTCATAATCCTCCCTTTTGTATTAAGGGAGCTATTATATTTGGTTGCACACTTTATTCTTTACACATATCTGCTAGCCGAATATTCAGGCTATTTTTAGTTGCAGCACCAGTTTGTCATTATAATAATTTTTGGGTGAGCGCAGATATTCTACTATACATTTTGAAACAGTATTACATGATGGCAGTAACCTCTTTCAGAAGGATAATGCACCCAGCCACACTGCAAAAATGGTTCAAGATCGGTTTGAGGAATACAACAATGAATTTGAGGTGTTGACTTGGCCTCCAAATTCTACAGATCACAAGCCAATCGAGCATCTGTGGGATGTTCTGGAAAAACAAGTCTGATCCATGGAGTCACCTTGCAACCCACAGGACTTCAAGGATCCAGATATCACAGCATACCTTCAAAGGTCATGCCTTGATGGGTCAGAGCTATTTTGGTAGCAAAAGGGAACCTCCCCAATCTTACATGGTGGTCATAAAGGAGGTCATTACCTCTGATGATGGCTTGATGCTGAAACGCGTAAGGTGTGCCTTGGTTTGTGATGTCATCCCGCACAGCCTGACCGTTTGAGGCTTGGTGACACAGCCAAAGACGAAAGTGCTATAGAGACGTGTTTACCTTAGTGTCAGGCTGACACTCTGAGATCGTAAGTGCAATACTTTTTATGTCTTATTAAATACGGAAACTGTTTTACTCTATAGGTGCCTCTCTTTTCCCACTCTATGTCTGTGTGAGAGAAAGGGATACTATCAGATGTGCTGGAGAGGACCTTTCATTTGGCAAGACACTTTTCTTGGCATTATGACACCAGTGGATTTGTCTGTTATAAGAACTGCACATGCACTTTATATGATTTTTATAACCTATGGAGTATATGAATTAATTGTGCTATTTTCTAATATTTTTTGATTATTTCTGGATTTCACCAATTGATTTTATATCACGTATGATCATTAGTGAGCACTTCTTTTATTATTTATTTATTGGTTGATTGATTGAATGTGTAAACAGTTCCACAGAGCAAGATTACAATGTGTACTACATACACTATGGGGGTTATTTACGAAAGGCAAATCCACTTTGCACTACAAGTGCACTTTCAAGTGCAGTCGCTGTAGATCTGAGGGGGACATGCAAGGAAAATAAAAAACAGCATTTTTGCTTGCACATGATTGGATGATAAAATCAGCAGAGCTTCCCCTCATTTCAGAGCTTCCCCTCAGAATTACAGCTATCTACAGCGACTGCACTTACAAGTGCACTTTCAAGTGCACTTGTAGTGCAGAGTGGATTTCTTTTTAGTAAATCAACCCCTTTATTACCAAATATATTGGGACACCTGCCTTTACACGCACGTGAACTTTAATGGCATCCCGGTCTTATGCCGCGTACACACGATCGCACATTCCGACAACAAAATCCATGTTTTTGTTTCGACGGATGTTGGCTCAAACTTGTCTTGCATACACACGGTCACACAAATGTCGGAAATTCCGAACGTCAAGAACACGGTGACGTACAACACGTACGACGGCACTATAAAAGGGGAGTTCAATACCAAGTGGGCCACCCTTTGGACTCCTGCTAATCTCGTGTTTATCTCGTGTTAGTAGAAGTTTGGTGAGAGACGATTTGCGCTTTTCAGCCTCATGCTTTTCAGATAGGTACTGCTCTCCAGTTTGTGCTTGTGGGTTCGTATCTGGTTTTCAGTGCGTGTAGTCAGTTTGCATTTGTTTTTCAGTGCGTATTTTATAGTACATATTTGATTTGTAGTGCATTCTTGTCCACTCATTTCTGATTTTCAGCTCGCTCTTCTCAGGCCTTTCTGTTTTTCAGTGCTTTCTGTTAGTTCGTTCTGACCAGCCAACCATTTTGAAGCCATGTTGCAGGTACATACTCATCGTTGAGTTTGTGCTATGCAGGAGCTTGGTGTTGGGGTTCTTACTTTGACCCAAGCCCAGTCCATGAACAGGGCGGGGAGGAGTTCATGGACGAATAATTGGTTACTCCAGCGTGACTAATTCTCTCATATGCCTTTATTGCGTTAGATCCGGGAGAATAATCCTGATGATTTCAGGAATTATCTCCGGAGGACGGACCCCGTTTTTCACCGTTTGTTGGCTTTGATGTCCCCATATTATACAAAGCAGGACACCTGCATGCGGCAAGCCATCACTCCTGAACAGAGGCTAGTAGCCACGTTGCGGTACTTGGCGACGGGGAGAAGTCTGCAGGACATCAAGTTCTCGACAGGCATCTCCCCCCAGGCTCTGGGAATCATTATTCCAGAGATCTGTTCTGCCATCATTCAGGTCCTGCAGAAGGACTATATTAAGGTAAGATTTCTCCTTTAACATCACATTATATGTATTTAATGTTTGCAAATGTATTGTATTTATTTCATCATTCCCTAATTACCATGAGTGTAATATTCTGTGAATGTCTCCTTTGTTCTCATGCATGCTGGACATACATAAAACATCAATGATGTTTTTGAGTCTTTTTTCAACATCATTGATGTCTTCCTTGATCTTCTGTAAATCACGATTGCACACGATGATCTCCCCGATGAGGACGTGTACACTTGCACTTGTGAAATGAGTTTCTCCTTCCACAGCATCCATATCACCTAAAATTCAAAAACACACCATGTATTAAAAATATGCAGGCATACATCTATTACCTGAAGCTGTGGTCTCAGACAGTCACCTGTTGTGGTCACTATTTCACCCACTTCATAAACCTCTCCTTCCTCCACATCCTCTGGTTGTGGTGTTGGTATTTCCCCTTCTTTATGGGCTTGGGGGTCCCTGGTGTTCAGGAATCTGAAACATTGCTTGCATTGTCTTTTTGGGCAGAGTTCCAAGACAGTTGAAGACATTTTTTCCCTTTCTAAAGCTGGAATACTTACCGTATTTATCGGCGTATAACACACACTTTTTTCCCCTTAAAATCAGGGGAAAATCGCGGGTGCGTGTTATACGCCGATCCCCTGCGAACCCCCGCTGACCGTAAGTGGAGCGATCGCCGGTCGAGTTTGAAAATGGCGGCGCCGGCGCCAAAATACATAGCCGTGACTTGCGGCGTCTCTTCGGCCACTTTTGGTTCCACTAGTAGTTCCGCCCGGGATGGGCGTGACTGTGAGCGGAGCGAGTGCCGTCCATATACAGATAGCCGAGTGTACTCGGCTAGGTTCGGCTAGCTCCGCTCACAGTCACGCCCAGTCACGCCCTATGATGGACACAGGGACTGGGCGTGACTGTGAGCGGAGCTAGCCGAACCTAGCCGAGTACTCTCGGCTATCTGTATATGGGCGGCGCTCGCTCCGCTCACAGTCATGCCCATCCCGGGCGGGACTACGAGTGGAGCCGAAAGTTGCCGAAGATACGCCGCAAGTCACGGCTATGTATTTCGCCGCCGGCGGCACCATTTTCAAACTGCAGTGACACTGACAGGTCACTGCAGTTTAACTGCAGCCTGGGCAAGGCTGCAAATGGACACAGACAAAGCTTCAGATGGGCACTGACAAAGCTGCAAGGCTGCAAATGGACACTGATAAGGCTGCAAATGACTGCAAGGCTGCAAATGACACCAAGGCTGCAAATGACACTGGACAAGCATGCAGATGGACACTGTGCAAGGCTGCATTGATGGGCATTTAAATGTAAGTTTTTTCCTTAAAACATTTTTTTTCTTAAAATTCCCTGGGGTGCGTGTTATACACCGGCGCGTGCTATACGCCGATAAATACCTTTTTTTTTTACAATTTTCACACATGGAGACACCCCTAGTATCTACTGGAGCACCTGTGTGGGACACCCTAAAAAGGGTGTTCTGGTGTCCCACACTAGTGCTCCTGCGTCCAGATGTGTAAACAGCTGCTGAGTGTCCTCTCCTTACACTAAATCAAGTTTAAATTTCATTCTAGTTACAAACCCATCTAGACAACAATGTACTAAACTCCTTTTAATACAAATAGGCCTGAACAAATGTAGTTAACCTGGATCTTCCAAAACATCATACTAGTGCGCAAACAAACAATGTTTACTATGAATGATTACTGTGCCCACGAACCTGAAAGTTGCCATTTTAAACTGTACAACAGTAAAGAAAAACACATGGAGCAGCATGCAAGTTATAATAATAATAGAAACACAGGACAAATACTTACGTTTTAGTAGCAGTTTTCTGATCTTTCTGTACTGATCCTGCTCCCTCAATTTCAGGTCTGACCAGCGTTTCCTCAATTGATCCTTGGATCGTTGTACCCCAAATTTCCTGTGCAGACGTTTCACAACTTTAGTCATGATCTTGGCCTTTCTTACATTTGGGTTTGGGTAAGGTCCATGCTTCCCATCATAGTCGGCCCTCTTCAAGATGTCCACCATCTCCACCATCTCTACAAAGGACATATTTGAGGCCTTAAATCTCCTCCGGGATCGGGACGTTCGTGGCTCAGGGCTTTCGGCGTTGCTGCTGCTGTCTGCATGCACTTGCTCTTTCTCCGCCATGTGCTCTCCCACTGCTCCGAAAGAGAAGTGGCGGGGAATGTACTAGATAGAAGGTCAGGGGTGGACGGAGTTTCACGCATTGGCGCAGTGTATATAAAGCGCAACATGCGTGCGTCGTACGTACAATCTGTGAGCGGAGGAAGGAGTAGCGGAAGCGCCAATCGTGATAACGAAGGTACAATTTTAACTTGGGCATATACTGCTTATAGATTGAGGCCTATATTGGGACAATATTAGGAGAGTTTAGCCTGACATTAGGGTTTGTCTTGTGTTGTGTCTTGCAGAGAAAATGGATGGCTTCAATGATTCAACTTCTTCCCCCTATTCATAGACAAGTACAGGGAGCTGCCCTGCCTGTGGCAGGTGAAACACCCGCATTATAATCATAAACAAAAGAGGCAGGCAGCGCTGGAGAAACTGCTGGAAGCCACAGATCCCCACGGCAACCATCCCCTACTACAAGGCCAAAAGTGGTGGCCCGAGGAGCACTTATAATAGGGAGCACAATAAGGTCCAGGATTCCCAGAGATCAGGAGCAGCAGCAGATGACATTTATGTACCCAGGCTGTGGTACTATGAGAGATTTTGTTTTCTGTCAGACAAGACTGAAGTCAGGCAATCACTCTCAACCCTACCTTCCACGCTTCCTTCCACCCCAGTTGAGGCTTCCGATGTCCAACCTGGGCCTTCCAGCCAGGAAGAAGTGGAGGAGCCCAGCTTGAGCCAGATATAGCATTGTTCTACATATTTCTTGTCATAAAATTAATGATGTTAACTAGATGTTATTATTGATCACAATAGACAGTAGTGACCAAAAATGTTTGGGACAGGAATGAAGAATGCTGGGCTCAGAATGATAGTCTTTTCTATTTGTTAACATTCAATTTGCAACAGTCATGAGCAACAGTCATATTGTGTGTGATTGATGAACAAAAAACTAAAACTATGTCCCTTTTTCATACACAGGAAAGCCTCAGCCAGGAGGAGGGGGTGGAATGTGGCAGCCAGGAGGAGGCTGTGGAATGTGGCAGCCAGGAGGAGGCTGTGGAATGTGGCAGCCAGGAGGTGGCGGGGTAAGTAGCAGCCAGGAGGTGGCACGTCCCAGTAGCCAGACCGAATTGCAGGGCCCTCCCCTCCGCCTTCCAACCAAAAGGCCCATGAAGGGGAGGAATGTGGAGGAGGCAGCGCTTGGGCTGATTCAGGAGGCTAATGCTGCCCTCAGAACCACCCCCACTCTTCAAGAGGCCTTCGCCTCCATGGCTGCATGCAAAATGCAGGAGATGGAGGAGGGCAACGCCTCATCTGTGAGGAAATTATATATCTGAACCTAAATAAGGGGTTGAGGGGCCAACTCACAACCAAAACCCACCTGTGTGGGATCGACCATCCTCCTCCTCCACCTCCTGCCACAACTCCAACACCACAGCCACAGTCTGGAAGGAAGCGTGGAAGGAAGAAAAGAGAGTGATGGCCTGGGTTCAGTCTGGTCTGACAAAAGACGCAGGCTGTTGTATGACCACAGCCTGGGGACATATATATCATCTGCTGCTGTTCCTGATCTCTTGGAGTCCTGGACCGGATTGTGCTCACTATTATATGGACTCCTCAGGCTACCAATTTTGCCTGTAAAAAAGTTGATGTGTGCCCTGGGGTACAAAAGCTTCGCCAATTTCACAAGTTTCTCCAGCGTTGTCTTCCTCTTTATTTTCTTATGACCCATAATAAATGGCTATTTTTGATTCACAAATACTTGCCTTTGTGTTTTACTTCAAAAAGGACAATTTGTTTGTGAGTAGGCAGGTACATTTCCTAAATACAATGTCAAATTAACAAGGGACACCAACCAACCTCCTTGAGGTTAAAAAATACAAGATAATAATGGTGTTGTGGTAACTTGACACACAAAACAAAAAAAAATATTATGGAGATTACTAGAAAAAAAAATAAAAAAACAGTAGATCTTGATAAAAAAAACAAAAACAAAAAATAATTCACTATAAAAATAAATGCAAAACATTATTATGGAGATCTGACAAAAAAAAATATATTATTCAGGAGATCACGAAAAATAATAAAGAAATCAGTTTGTCAGAACTCTGTGTGAATATCAGCAGCAAAACAGCTTCATTCTTCTACCATTATAAAGAAGAAGAGAATGCGCTGCATTAAAAGATTTTAAAATTTGCAGCGTGATGAATGTGCTATCTCCATTACAAACGCTAGTTTTACCAGAACGAGTGCTTCCATCTCGTACTTGATTCAGAGCATGCGTGGAATTTTGTGCGTCAGAATTGTCTACACACGCTCGGAATTTACGAGAACGGATTTTGTTGTAGGAAAATTTGAGATCCAGATCTCAAATTTTGTTTGTCTGATATTCCGACAGAAAATGTCCAATGGAGCCTACACATGGTCGAAGTTTCCGACAACAAGCTCCCATCGAACATTTGTTGTCGGAAATTCTGACCGTGTGTACGCGGCATTAGTCCGTAGGGTTCAAAATTGAGTTGGTCCACCCTTTGCAGCTATAACAGCTTCAGCTCTTCTGGGAAGGCTGTCCACAAGGTTTAGGAGTGTGTCTATGGGAATGTTTGACCATTCTTCCAGAAGCGCATTTGTAAGGTCAGGCACCGAAATGGTCTGGCTCGCAGTCTCTGCTCTAATTCATCCCAAAGGGGTTCTATCAGGTTGAGGTCAGGACTCTGTGCAGGCCAGTCAAATTCCTCCACCCCAAACTTGCTTATCAACACTATATTGCCAAAAGTATTGGGCCACCCCTCCAAATCATTTGGTGGAGGGAGGATTATGGTGTAGGGTTGTTTTACAGGGGTTGGGCTTAGTTCCAATGAAGGGAACTCTTAAGGCTACAGCATACCAAGACATTTTGGTCAATTTCATGCTCCCAACTTTGCGGGAACAGTTTGGGGATGGTCCCTTCCTGTTCCAACATGACTGTGCACCCAAGCACAAAGCAAGGTCCATAAAGACATGGATGAGTGAGTTTGTGATGGAGGAACTTGACTGGCCTGCACAAAGTCCTGACCTCAACTGGATAGAACTTCTTTGAGATGAATTAGGCCCCTTTCACACTGGGGCGGTGGGGGGCGTCGGCGGTACAACAGCGCTATATTTAGCGCTGCTGTACCATCGTTCTTGCAGCTGTATTCGGCCGCTAGCAGTGCGGTTTTAACCCCCGCTGGCGGCCGAAAAAGGGTTAAAATCACTCGTACAGCGCGGCTATAGCCGCGGTATTGCCGCGGTATAGCCGCGCAGTCCCATTGATTTCAATGGGCAGGAGCGGTTTAGGAGCGGTGAATACACCGCTCCAAAGAAGCGGTTTGCAGGACTTTTTTCACCGTCCTGCCAGCGCACCGCTTCAGTATGAAAGCCCTCGGGCTTTCACACTGAACAAACAGCGGAGGCTGTTTAGGGGCGGTTTGCAGGCGGTATTTTTAGCGCAATACCGCCTGCAAACCGCCCCAGTGTGAAAGGGGTCTTAGAGCAGAGACTGCTAGCCAAGCCTTCTCGTCCAACATCAGTGCCTTACCTCACATATGCGCTTCTGGAAGAATGGTCAAACATTCCCATAGACACACTCCTAAACCTTATGGAAAGCTTTCCTAGAACAGTTGAAGCTGTTATAGCTGCAAAGGGTGGGCCAAATTAATATTGAACCCTACGGACTAACACTGGGATGCCGTTAAAGTTCATGTGCGTGTAAAGGCAGGTACCCCAATACTTTTGATAATATAGGGATGATTTACTAAAGGCAAATAGACTGTGTACATATACAAGTGCAGATGCTCCAGAGCAGGGTTGCAAACCGCCAGTAAATTCACTGACAGTTTGTAAAAATCTGTGATTTTTTTACAACTGCCAATAAATATCGGGGGCTGATAATTTCATGCTGTGTTGACTTTTTAAGTGTAAATCAAGCAAATTACTTTGTTATAGGTATTGTCAGTGTTTCCATATCATGTTTATACTGTTCAAATATTCACTGGGGGTTATTTACTAAAGGAAATTCCACATGCACTGAAAGTGAACTTGGAAGTAAAGTCGCTGTAGATCTGAGGGGGACATGCAAGGAAAATAAAAAAACAGCATTTTAGCTTGTACATGATTGGATAATAAAATCAGCAGAGCTTCCCCCCATGTCAGATCTACCCCTTAGATTTACAGCGACTGCACTTCCAAGTGCACTTTCAGTGCAATGTGGATTTACCTTTCGTAAATAACCCCCACTGTGTTAGTTTTCAATAGAAGTTCTTTAATTTCTCAGGTTGCCAGTAAAAAATGTGCTCTGCCAGTAGATTTTCCATGTTTTGTCAGTAAAAAATGCTGCAGGAGGTTGTCATCCCTGCTCCAGAGCTTAGTAAATGAGGTAAGGCTTCACTTTACAAAGAATACCCAATCACATGCAAGGAAAATTTAAAAAAAATGCATTTTTGCTTGCACATGATTGGATGATGGATGCATTTACTAAGCTCTGAAGAAATTGCGCTTACAGAGTGCAATTGCAATGGCAAAAGTGCACAGCCTATTTGCCTTTAGTAAATCAACCCCATAGTGTAAATACACCTTTTGGTTACTAGTAACTGCAGCTTGCATTATTTTATTCACTGTTACCAGTTGGTGCAGATTCCTACACTTGTATATGGTCATACAGTTATCGCTGATCAGTGTATATTGAGTGTTTTATAAATTCTCTATAAATACCTCTAATAAATAAAATGTCTCATTCCATCACGTATCCCAAAAAAAATTTCTTTTAAAACCTTAGCGTGCAATATCTTAACTGCACAGTAGATGTCGCCCGTGCTCTGATTCCCTGTGCCTACTAGGGGCTTAGTTAGCGGAGTTCTTGCTCTATCCACTCCCTCGCTGTACGGATTGGCTTTGATTGTTCTGTACTATTTGGGCAGAACGTAGTCACAAGTCTCCCCCCTGGACACTCCTTTGTGATCTTGCACTTTGGGACAGAGCCACCTCTGGATAATTAGCACAGCTGGCACCTCTGCTGGGATCTGGGCTCGGAGGAGTCGGGATGGCTGGATGGAGACTCATCATAGGAGTGCATGGAGTCCTTCTACTAACTTTGGTGGTGGGCTATAACATTGATGTGGACCACCCTATTGTCTATCAGGGTCCCAATGGCTCGTTTTTTGGATATTCAGTTCTGGAGCATCACCATGATGACACAAGATGGTAAGATTTGACTTTGTATCTGTAGATCACATGTGGGTTCCCCATTCCCTGTGATCAGATGGAAATGGTGTTTGACAGTTCCAATCCTGCTGTGTACACATGGCCTTCAGGACTATACACCCCTGATATTCTATTAGAAGTCATCAATTATCTTCATATTAGTCCTATTAGTAGCATATAGACCATAGGCTTCTATAATGGCAGTGATCTTATCCATCCCGCATGGGTGCCTATGAATGTATCCATTGTGATGCTGGATGACTGCAATAAGGAGTTCATTTAACATCTCTTATCTGATTTCCTTTCCTCCCAGACTCCCAGCCATCATCATAGAAGTTTTATAATGGCTAACGGTAAAACTTTTTAAAGTTATTATTATTGCAGGGCAGTGAAGAATACTTTTCATTATTATTCTTCTAATTTTTTTTTTTTTTTACTACAGGTACTTATATATCGCCGACAATCTACGCAGCGCTTTACATACTGTATATATTATACATTCATATCAGTCATCACTTAGACCCCATTCACACTGACGCAGTTTTCAGGCATTTTAGCGCTAGAAATAGCGCCTGTACAGCGCCTGAAAACTGCTTCCCATTCATTGCAATGGGGGATTATTTACGAAAGGCAAATCGACGTTGCACTACAAGTGCAAACTACAAGTGCAAAGTGCACTTGATATTGCACTGAAAGTGCACTTGGAAGTGCATTTGCTATCTGAGGGGTAGATCTGAAACGAGGGGAAGCTCTGCTGATTTTATTATCCAATCATGTGCAAGCTAAAATGCTGTTTTTTTATTTTCCTTGCATGTCTCCCTCAGTCCCTACAGCGACTGCACTTCCAAGTGCACCTTCAGTGCAATTTCAAGTGCACTTTGCACTTGTAGTGCAAAGTGGATTTGCCTTTAGTAAATAACCCCCTATGAATGCTTTCACATCAGGGCGGTGCGCTTGCGGGATGTTCTGAAAAGTCCTGCAAGCAGCATCTTTGAGGCAGTTTGGGAGCGCACTATACAGCACTTCCAAAATGCCCCTGTCTATTGCAATGAATGAGCAGCGCTTCCGAAGCAAAGCAACACAGGAGTTTTTAACCCCTTCTTTGGGATAAAAAGCGCCCCGATAGCAGCCGAAAAGCACTAAAGCGGCGCTAAAACGAGCGGCGCATTAGCGCTGACGCGACCGCACCCCTAGTGTGAAAGGGGTCTTAGTCCTATAATCTGTGAGTTTTAGCAACATGTCAGTAGGTCTTTGTGATGCAATTCAAAGACAATTTGTAAATTGTTTATAAACTGATGTATCAGGTTTGGATACAGTGTGGCTGAATTTCCTTTTTCAACAAAAAGAAATATAAATAACCTGAGGAGTGGGTGGCCTGGATCCCCCCACCTCTTGGTTTGCTGTAGACTGTCTCAGATGTCACCTACTGTAGTTGACCTACTATTGGTGCCAAAGTTCACAAGCTTTTTTTTTTTTCAGGCTGGGAACTAAAAGAACACTTGGACATTGTTTAATAGTTAACAGTTTAGATTGTAAGCTCTTGCGAACAGAGCCCTCCTATCACACTTGTCTTTGATTGTAACTGTACTTTCTCCCTTTATTCTTTAAAGTTGTGCACCTTCTGCTGGCGCTATATAACTCCTGTATAATACTACTAATAATATTGAAAATAAGCCATTTCCTAAAGGAAAATTGCAAACAATTGGAATGCCACATGGTTTGGGACACAGCAGTGTTAGGTTCTGTTCACATTTATGTGATGCATTGTAGGTGCCTTTTAGATGCGTTATCATTAAAAGATTTTTTTTTTTTATGCAACTCGCCTTATACACACCTAAAATGCACAGGTGTGAAGGGGGCTTTAAGGTGCGTGCTTAATTATAAGGGAACTAGTACTTTCAGAACAGTAAAGCAATAGCAGCCTTCGTGCTTTCTCACTACACGTGGTTAAGGTGAGGTTAAGGGTTAGGGAAAAGTTACTGTAAGGGCTCATTCACATGTACTTTGCGCTCTGAAAAGTGATATGCATCCAGATCCCTCTTCAGAGAGCATTTGACATATAGTGAGAGGTGTTGTATGACCTCCTCACCTCCTGCTTTAACCCCTTGAAGCCAGCACTCACTTGAATGGGGCACATGCCGTGGGCATAGTGCCTGCAAAACGCAAAAGGGGGTAAAATTCCTTCTAAGCATAGTGACTTTGGCATGTGTAGACCCTGTCCACTGCCTCTGCAGCTATAGGAGATAGCAGTCGATGGGTGGTAAAAACATGGCTCAACCTCAGCAGGCCTGGATCTAGGGGGGTGCTGAGATGGACTGTGCCCCCCCCAACTTTTAGTTGTGCATCCCAGGTCTCTGAGAGTGCATCCACTGATCCATGAGGCACTCTGATCCGGGACAGTTAATGTAGGGGGTACTCTGTTGAGGAAACCTTATGTAAGGGGTACTCTGATGGGGGACCCTGATGTAAGGGGTACTTCGATGGGGACGCTGATTAAAGGATTACTCTGATGGGGACACCAGATTTAAGGGATACTCTGATGGAGACCCTGATATAAAGAGGGACTCTGATGAGAACTCCTGACATATAGGGAGGACTCCGATAAGGACACCTGATTTAAAGAGGAAGTAAACTTCAATCTTTAAGTTTTACCTATAAGTAAGCCTGTATTAAAGGAGAAGTCCAGCCTAAGCTTGTTTGGCTGGGCTTCTCCTATGGATCACAGGAGAGCAATTCATTTTTGTGTTTTCAGCAGAGACTGGGCTGAAATCCGCTCTCTGTGGACTTCAGGGATATCGGTCCAGGCACCGTGTCATCCCAACAATGGAAGTCATGATCCACCAGGTGCCTGGACTGACACCCGTCTCAGCTTCTCAGCAACCCGCTGAGAGCCTGAGACGGTCGCTCCCCACCCCTCCACAGCTCAGCACTCCAATGAGCGAGGAGGAGGCAGAGCGGAGAGATGCTGATTGACAGTTAGCAGCTCTCTGCTCGGGGAGCTGTTAGAACTGAGCCATCAGTGATGTTCAATCGCTCGGTTCTCAGTGCAGAGGCGCCATCCACCTAGGTAAGTATGATGGGGGAAAAAAACTCCAAATCCATACTTCTCTTTTAAGGCTTACCTATAGGTCGTGTAAATATCTCCTAAACATGCACCATTTAGGAGATATTTAGCGTCCTAGCAGCCAGTTACGTCAGTGGCGCATGCATTCTGAAAGAATGGTCGCCAGTGCCGTTTCTTTACAGCCCTGTGCCGTGACCAGCGGCTCCTGCACGCATGCGCAGGAGTGATGTCATCACGGCTCTGGCCAGTCACAGAGCCGGAGCCGCGAACCCGAAGGAAGACCCTTTTGAGGTAAGATTCACATAACTAGCACATTATGCCTTTGCCTTGCAGGTAAGGCAGAACCTTACAACCGCTTTAAGGCAGCACAGGTTCTGTGTAATCATTCTGATCTAATGACAGCCTAATGCCGCGTACACACGGTCCTACTTTTCGTCTACAAAAGTCCAACAGACGCTGATGGACTAAAGCTGGCTGGTAATCCGATCGTGTGTGGGCTTCTCCGGACTTTCAACCGACTTTTTTAGCCTCAAATACGACGTACTTTAGATTTGAAACATGCTTCAAAACTTTTACTTCGTACCTACGACGGACCCCGAAATCCGCTCGTCTGTGTGCTAGTCCGACGGACAAAAAGCCACGCTAGGGCACCTATTGGCTACTGGCTATGAACTTCCTTATTTTAGTCCGGTGTACGTCATCACGTACGAATCCGACCGACTTTTGTGTGGTCGTGTGTAGGCAAGTCCGGTCGTTAGAAAGTAGGCCGCAAGTCCGCGGCAAGTCCACCGAAAGTCTGCCGGAAGTCTGTCCGACAGGCTGTCCGACTTTTGTAGACGAAAAGTACGACCGTGTGTACGCGGCATAATACATACTAGTGTTCCCTGTTCACAGTCCACCTCTTCACTACCTGTCAGACATTATGCCGCGTACACACGGTCCTACTTTTCGTCTACAAAAGTCCAACAGACGCTGATGGACTAAAGCTGGCTGGTAATCCGATCGTGTGTGGGCTTCTCCGGACTTTCAACTGACTTTTTTAGCCTCAAATACGACGTACTTTAGATTTGAAACATGCTTCAAAACTTTTACTTCGTACCTACGACGGACCCCGAAATCCGCTCGTCTGTGTGCTAGTCCGACGGACAAAAAGCCACGCTAGGGCACCTATTGGCTACTGGCTATGAACTTCCTTATTTTAGTCCGGTGTACGTCATCACGTACGAATCCGACCGACTTTTGTGTGGTCGTGTGTAGGCAAGTCCGGTCGTTAGAAAGTAGGCCGCAAGTCCGCGGCAAGTCCACCGAAAGTCTGCCGGAAGTCTGTCCGACAGGCTGTCCGACTTTTGTAGACGAAAAGTACGACCGTGTGTACGCGGCATACTTCCAGGTTTTGACTGTGGTACAGAAGCGCAAGGAATGAGTGAACAAGGAATGGTTCCTTGCATTTCTGTTATACTGTTTACATTATGCCCTATGACTTTTTTTTACTGCACCCCCAGATCATATAGTCTAGATTCGGCCCTCTTCCGCAAGGTTTTACCACCCCCAAACTGCTAGTGTGAATTAGCCCTAAGTGCCATTTATTCCTTTTAGCATCCCAACGCACCTTGCCAATGCATGTGTGTTGCAGCACACCACAACACAAAGTAACTTTTTACCTTTAGTTGTGGTGAGCTGCTTTTTAAAAATAAAGAACACACACTTTGATGACATTTAGGTGCTGCAGGCAGTGCAGTCAAATGAATTAGGCTGCCTTATGCAATGCATAGTAATGCAAGCTCTTAAAGCACAAACCTTAAAATATCACCAACCAAAGTATGTTGTTCCCACGTGCATTGACCACATGTGCAAACAAGGTGACCTAACTAGTGACCTGTGCTGACCTAGCCTTAGGGTTGGATTTAGGATAGGGCTTAGGCTTGTTTAGATTGCTTAAAACTACTCAATGCTTAAAACTACATGAGTTTTCATTGACCAAAGATAACATACCAAGAAATAAGGGGTCTACTTATCAACATTTTAACTCAAGATTCAAACAATTTTTAAGAATCAATTAGAAAATGTGTGAATTTTGTTAGAAAATCTTTGCTTTTGAAACGTTCATTCAGTTTTCTAGTAGTTAGTGTAGTCAAGTAGGCGATAGTTTTTGACCACAGTGACGAGAAAGTGTTTGAAGGAGCAGGATGAGGAACAAACAATTTGGCAACAGTGAAAGTGAATTTCATTTGGGAAATTCCGTTCATACTGAAATTGAACGCTAAAAGTGAATGAAATTCAGAAATACCAGTCTCTGTATCAAAAATAGTAACCAGATTTTTCAGAGAGCTCATTCGAGAATCTTCAAATGTGTGGCCACCAGAAGTACGCTAGTTACCAATACTTATTTGATTTGTTGCACCTTTAACTATAGATAATCTTTCTGTATGTCTCGAACAAATGACCTTTAGTTGACTGAATGAATGGCATACAACTAGTAGAATAGATTTAGTGGTGAAGTGAATGCATTTGCTAGTTATGATGGGACTACATGATTCCGTTGACACGTCTACCTTCAGGCTGCAGCAGGTGGCAACCTAAGAACAACCAAAGAACCTTAGAACAGCATAGTGTAGCAAAACTGCATAAAGTAGTAATTGGTGATAAACGAGCCAGTAATTTAGGCAAATCGGCTGTGACAGTGGAGCGATGGTGTTCAGTGTGATAAAAAAAAAAAAAGAAATGGTTCACTTGGAGGTTGCACAACCTCAAACCTCATTCACTGTCAGTTAACAGTGGTTGTTTGAAGAAGACACTTGTCCATTAATTTGAAGAAAAAAGTTCCTAAACTCACAGATTTTAAGGTTTACACATAGTAGAAGGCAGATAGTTCACATCCCCAGGAACCATGCAAAACTGAAATATCAGTTTTGGATATAGATGATGTAAATACAAGAATCAAACTGTGAATTGGGTTGTATTTTCTGCATTTAAACTTGTTCCCATCATAAATGCAAATTTATATGAAATGCTATCTGTTCTTCATTACATCAGAAGAATTAGTCATACTACGACTGCTTGCTTTGGAAACATTTATTGCACAGCAAAGTGGACAAATCTTATCGTAATGTGAAAAGTATGACTGTGTAAACTAAACTAGCTCAGCTCTCCCAGGCCCACATTGCTTACCTCTCTTAATGATAAGGTTGCCTTTTTGTAGTTCTTAGTAAGCAGGCTTGGCAGGAAACCGAAGGCACTGCAGAGATTTGGATAGAAGTGTGAATGCTGATTTTGCGCTTTTAACAAATAGAGGAAGTGATAATAATCATCATCTTAAATAGTAAGACTCATATTTTCTAAAGCCATGTCACCAACAAAGTTCAGTTAGCACCTATGCCTGTATTTACCAAAAGAGACTCTTTGACTACATAAACACTATTTGCATTTACTTCTTTACTTTATTCCTACTTCATATGGATGGGTAAATCCAGCGGTAAACTAAAGGAAAAAGATACTTTAAGGCTGGGTTTACACTATTGCGAATTGGATGCGGATTTTCAGGAGATTTTTGACCGTCTCTCTATGGAGCCGGTTCACATATCTTCGCTGTGGCTCTGGTGCAAATTGTGCTTCTTTTGGTCCGTTTCAGGTCCGAATTCAGCCAAAAATTCAGGCTGAAATTGGACCTGAACGAGAACGCACCGGACCCCTGCTGTGAGCTGCAAGCGAAGATAGTGTGAACCCAGTCTGAGACCACCGAAGAGGTCACAAAACTCTCAGCAACATAGATAACATGCACCATAAGGATGAGCCGAACACCCCCCGGTTCGCACCAGAACATGCGAACAGGCAAAAAATTCGGACGAACAAACGAACACCGTTAAAGTCTATAGGACACGAACATGAAAAATCAAAAGTGCTCATTTTAAAGGCTTATATGCAAGTTATTGTCATAAAAAGTGTTTGGGGACCTGGGTCCTGCCCCAGGGGACATGGATCAATGCAAAAAAAGTTTTAAAAATGGGCGTTTTTTCGGGAGCAGTGATTTTAATAATGCTTAAAGTGAAACAATAAAAAGGAAATATTCATTTAAATATTGTGCCTGGGGGGTGTCTATAGTATGCCTGTAAAGGGGCACAGTTTTCCCGTGTTTAGAACAGTCCCAGAGCAACATTACATTTCTAAAGGAAAAAAGTCATTTAAAACTGATCGCGGCTGTAATGAATTGTCGGGTCTTGGCAATATAGATAAAACGCATTGAAAAAAATGGCATGGGTACCCCCCCCCAGTCACCAGGCCCTTTGAGTCTGGTATGAATATTAAGGGGAACCCCGAGCCAAAAATTAAAAAAAAAATTTGGAAATTAAGAGGAACCCTGCGCCAAAATTTAAAAAAATGGACTGGGGTCCCCCCAAAATCCACACCAGACCCTTATCCAAGCACGCAACCTTGTAGGCCGCAGGAAAAGAGGGGGGGATGAGAGAGTGCCCCCCCTCCTGAACCGTACCAGGCCACATGCCCTCAACATGGGGAAGGTGCTTTGGATTAGGGGAGGCCTTTAGGAGTAGCCCCCTAGTCTGGGTGGGGGGAGGGGGTTGTGAACTCAGGCTTGGGCTTGGGTGCAGAAAGGACCCTTCTCATGACACATGGAGGGATCCTGACCAGGAGGGGCGGGAGCAAGGAGAGGACAGCAGGATGACACTGCCGAGCAATTCTCCAGGGAGGAAGACAGCCAGATGGGCTGGTGAGTGACAGTCAGGAGGACTGAGAGGCAGCCTGAGAAGACTGGATGAGAGCAGTCTGGGATGGATGCAGAGTCAGTCAGGAGGACTGTGGTGGAATGGGCAGGAGAAAGGGGCAGCTGCAGCCAAGTGGGCTGGCAGTGCCTGAAGAGATGGTACTGGAAGCAGGAGCCACATATAGGACAGCTGTGCGTCAGGCTTTTTTTGCTACACCTAAGGGGCCCGCAGTCCCTTCCTGTAAAGGGTCTAATCGAGCCTTTATTAGACCATCAAAAACAGTGCCAGCGTGTCCTGGGTGTTGTAGTTCCACAAGCAAGAGTTGTGCTGGAGGAGTTGAAGGAGATCAACAAGCAGGCTTTGTGCAGGAGGCAGAGGGTGTAAATGCTGTGTGTATATAGTTGTCCCTGAAGACTTTACTACACTGATCAAGTGGGCATCCCATATTCCCAATCCCAAACCAAGTTTAAATCCCCTAATAAAACAAAAAAACAAAACAAAGCTGCTCGGACTGTTTCCTGACTCCGTGTGCTGTAATATTTACTATTGTCTTCCTGATTCTCCTCCTGGCCAATCAGGAAACAGGTCCTGAGACCATTACCCGATTGGCCGAGAGGAGAAGCGATCCTATTGGCCGCCGAGGAGGGAGTAAACGCAGAAGAAGCCGATGTGAAGCACCAGGAGGAGGAGATGCTGCACTAGCAAAGTCTTTTCAACTGTGAATATGATAAACCCATTCACTTCAACAAATAGCTGTATTTTTGTCATGTTGGACTGCAGACTCTTAAGCTGTATCCATAGGAATGTTATTTGCAGCACAGTGGCACCAGTTTTGTCAGTTATTCAAGATTGTTTAACAAGTAATTGCTGTAATGAGCTATTTCTAGGTGTAAAATGGGTCTAGGTATAAATGGGTTTTTGCTGGAGAAAAGTCCAATATCACTCTAGACCAGTGGTTCTCAACCTCTCTAGTGCCGTGACCCCTTGAAAAAATTTCCCAAGTTGTGGGGACCCCTAACAGTAAAATTTTCGTAGTGTGGGTTGTCAGCACCCAAGGCAAGACAAGTAATTTGCGCCCCTAACCCACGGATTTAGCGCTCCCTGAGTCCCTTCCACTCGTACAGTATTAAAACCCCTTATGGTACATTTTAGGATTTAGGGTTTAGATCTCTCTCTATCCAAATTTCTTGCCCCCCCCCCCCCCCCATTTTTTCTCTCTAGCTGTGTTTCTTGTTCTCTTATTCTTTCTCTCTCTTTTTCTTTGTTCCTGCCCATCTTTTCCTCTCCCTTCCATGTATTCTCTATTTTTATTCCTTCTCTTACTCCTTGGTGGGGGGGGGGGGGGGGGGGTGAGGGGAATGGGATGAGTGGCGGGGATTTGGGATGAGTGGCAGTGCTAGGGGGAGTTCTGATCAGCCAACTTAGGTGCTCTTGATCAAGGTCATCTGCTGATCTGAGAATTGTAGTGGGGACTTTTAATCACAGGTAGTGTTACTCACTGTGACTCCGGCTTCACTGTGTCTTCAGCTTTGTGGTGTCTCGCAGCAGTAACACCTATGCCAAAATCAGGAGATAGGGTCTCCGCCAGCCCCTCCCACTTCACATTCCTTACCAGTCAGCTGACCTCCAGTCTCTGCCCCCCAGCCATGCTGTGAACTGAATGGGCGGCTGCAAAGAGGCCGAGTGGGCAGCCCAGCTGGTGCGGCCACAGGCCCTTTTGGGCAGTGGCAAAAAGGCTGGGAGAGCGGTGCGGGCTTCAGGAACAGCCCAGGATTCCCTGGCAAATAGTCATTCGACCCCCCGAGGGGGTCCCGACCCCCAGGTTGAGAACCACTGCTCTAGACAGTAAAATAAAAGTAATACAGATCAAGAGTTATATTGTGCAATACCATACACAAACGGTGACTGCAGTAATCATACTGGATAACCCCGTGAATATTAAATCAACAACCATGTGATAAGAAAAGTAAAAAGTAACAAATCCTTAATATATTGCTTGTGCCTATATGGCACAGGTAGTTCCAAAGAATGACCACTATGTGCTGCTGCTAATATACTATACAGCTGATGTGATGAATCCAGCATATAAAGTGCAAGTAATGCAATCAAATCCAAAAAATGTCCATATGGACTAGAAAGAAGTAAAGGAAAACCTTTAGAAAACTACAAAAAACACAAAAAAACACAAAAAAGTCTGTTCACAAGTGGTATGTCCCAAACTGTAAATAGCATGAAAAAAGTTCAAAAAACTTAGTGACTGTGGTGCTCCTAGAGGTGAAAATCCGTGACTTCTGTGCTCCCCTTTTGGCTCCCCACTCACCAGCTCCCACTACCCCTGCAGGGGTGACAGGCACTTTAAATTCCGACTGCTGTCCTCTTGGCCGGTATCCCGTGGTCACTGAGATAGGGTGTCCTCTCTCCCAGGCGTTTCCAGATTTCCGCTTATATCACGTCCAGGAAGGGGATCGCCAGAGAAATCCTCATAAAAAGAGATGCCACCTCATAGTGTAGTCTGATTAAAACTTTTATTAGCATAAAACTCCCCACATGGGAGAAATTAAAACCGCAAACACTACACTATGGGTGAAGCCGAAAGCCAGGAAGTACTTTCCCGCAGCGTGCGGTCCAGCTGCGTTCCAGGCTCTCTCGCTCCGTACCCGGAAATGACGTAAGTGCGTAGCCCCGCCTTACGCGTTTCGTCATCGACGTTTTCAAAGGCGGCGCCATCTTACTACACCTCACAGGTTATAAGGCAGGCGGACATGCTGGGTCCTCCCTTCTCCCGTCAATGTGGGAATTTTGATTGGACAGTCAATCCTGAAGCTCCCCCTCCTGGTACAGCCCCATTAGGAGACCCAAATCAGATCCCTATGTCCGTAGGTTAAAAAATATTAGTAATATTACGGACCCATGCATCTCCGCTCACCCTTACATAAATAGGCAGATATATTTCATGCAAAATAATAGTGGCATCAAACATCTTGTTAATATATAATACAGGTTAAGTTCAGTTCAAAACCTCAAGTAGATGTATCATATAGGCAAAGTCCACAGTGGTGGGTTACGGTACTGCATGTTCTCCATCTTGCAAACCCAGTGCCTATCTTGTAAAAGTACATATAAATAGAGTGTTAAGCTGAGTCCCATTCATGATCTGTTTTTATATAGAGGTAAAGGGAAAATTTAGGTGTTCATTACTATCTTTATGGATATCAGCCTCAGATCTCCAAACGTCGGATGAGGAAAGAGAAAGTGTTCTTTGTATTCTACATCCGAGATTTGAACCCAAATAAATTTGGTGTTTCTGGGACCATCCAAGCCGCTCAAAAAAGTTGTAAAAAGATTATAAAAAGATATAAATACATAAGGGCTGGCTACCAACCATTCCTATATTGGGCCGATGTATTCCTAGGTGTAGGTATTGTATAAGCACTTTACATTTACACAGCACTAATTTATATGATTAATGTCCCACATACAGCACCTTCCCAATGGTATGTTCTAGTAGTACACTCTCCCACATACACCCAGATACTACTTAGTAGACTTACTCCAATGTGGTATCAGCACCCCCAAAGGGGCCCTCCATTACATTCTAGGATCCTAGGAAACCCGGGGATTTAAAATACATATTATCATCCCGGGGGTGTGGGTTGCATTAAGGGCATGGGAAATATAGATAAAAGAAACGACATGAAGGGCATTGGTAAAGATACAAATAAAAAGAAAACAGCGTAACAGGCATAATTAAAATATATATATATATATATATATATATATACAGTGGCTTGCGAAAGTATTCGGCCCCCTTGAACTTTTCAACCTTTTGCCACATTTTAGGCTTCAAACATAAAGATATAAAATTTTAATTTTTTGTGAAGAATCACCAACAAGTGGGACACAATTGTGAAGTGGAATGAAATCTATTGGATATTTTAAACTTTTTTAGCAATTAAAAAACTGAAAAGTGGGGCGTGCAAAATTATTCGGCCCCTTTACTTTCAGTGCAGAAAACTCACTCCAGAAGTTCAGGGAGGATCTCTGAATGATCCAATGTTGTCCTAAATGACTGATGGTGACAAATAGAATCCACCTGTGTGTAATCAAGTCTCTGTATAAATGCACCTGCTCTGTGATAGTCTCAGGGTTCTGTTGAAAGCGCAGAGAGCATCATGAAGACCAAGGAACACACCAGGCAGGTCCGTAATACTGTTGTGGAGAAGTTTAAAGCCGGATTTGGATACAAAAAGATTTCCCAAGCTTTAAACATCCCAAGGAGCACTGTGCAAGCGATCATTTTGAAATGGAAGGAGTATCAGACCACTGCAAATCTACCAAGACTTGGCTGTCCCTCTAAACTTTCAGCTCAGACAAGGAGAAGACTGATCAGAGATGCAGCCAAGAGGCCCATGATCACTCTGGATGAACTGCAGAGAACTACAGCTGAGGTGGGAGAGTCTGTCCATAGGACAACAATCAGTCGTACACTGCACAAATCTGGCCTTTATGGAAGAGTGGCAAGAAGAAAGCCATTTCTCAAAGATATCCATAAAAAGTCTCGTCTAAAGTTTGCCACAAGCCACCTGGGAGACACACCAAACATGTGGAAGAAGGTGCTCTGGTCCAATCAAACCAAAATCGAACTTTTTGGCCACAATGCAAAACGATATGTTTGGCGTAAAAGCAACACAGCTCATCACACTCAACACACCATCCCCACCGTGAAACATGGTGGTGGCAGCATCATGGTTTGGGCCTGCTTTTCTTCAGCAGGGACAGGGAAGATGGTTAAAATTGAGGGGAAGATGGATGCAGCCAAATACAGGACCATTCTGGATGAAAACCTGTTGGAGTCTGCAAAAGACCTGAAACTGGGACGGAGATTTATCTTCCAACAAGACAGTGATCCCAAACATACAGCAAAATCTACAAAGGAATGGTTCACAAATAAACGTATCCAGGTGTTAGAATGGCAAAGTCAAAGTCCAGACCTGAATCCGATCGAGAATCTGTGGAAAGAGCTGAAAACTGCTGTTCACAAACGCTCTCCATCCAACCTCACTGAGCTCGAGCTGTTTTGCAAGGAAGAATGGGCAAGAATTTCAGTCTCTCGATGTGCAAAACTGATAGAGACATACCCCAAGTGACTTGCAGCTGTAATCGCAGCAAAAGGTGGCTCTACAAAGTATTAACGCAAGGGGGCCGCATAATTTTGCACGCCCCACTTTTCATTTTTTTATTAGTTAAAAAAGTTTCAAAAATCCAAAAGATTTCGTTCCACTTCACAATTGTGTCCCACTTGTTGGTGATTCTTCACAAAAAATTAAAATTTTATATCTTTATGTTTGAACCCTGAAATGTGGCAAAAGGTTGAAAAGTTCAAGGGGGCCGAATACTTTCGCAAGCCACTGTATACATATGTGTGGAAGCAATATCCATCTGTATCCATCCATATGTATATAAATTGCACATAATCCCTCATACCTGGGTGTGGGTGTCCCCACCTATATCCATATGTGCACATATACCCAATTAATTCTATAAGTTGGTGGTGCTAGGGGTATTGGCTGTACTCAAGCCTATGTACCGACCCCATATTAGTCATGTCTGTGATTTTCCTGCTACTGTCCCCTACTTCACCATTTATCTACCAGCACATGTGTGCACGGGCAGTAGGTTGGTTATCTAGTGCCATAGTGTTTTGTTATACTCTACCCCCTTTGCTGGACACCTAACAGGTAAAAGCAGAGGGACACCATACACCAGAAAGGAAGAACCACTGGGGAAGTACACCCCAGGTAGTAATCCTGTGGATTGATTTAGGGGTTAGCTATAAAACAGTTGAGGTCTATGTCCAGATTCAAGCCCCTAGGGGCAATAGACCCCAACCGATATATCCACCCTGTCTCATTCCTAGAGACCAATGTTTCTTTGTTGCCCCCTCTCCAGTGGTTTTTCACCTGATCAATGCCATAAAAAATGAGGCCACTTGGATCTTTTTGATGGAATTCGGCAAAATGCCGTGATAAATGGTGCTTCGGGAACCCTTTTTTGATATTTTTGATATGTTCCCGTATTCTGACATAGAGGGGGCGGGTGGTTCTCCCCACGTACTGTAAATGACAAGGGCATTCAATAATATAAGTAACATGGGTACTATGACAGGTTATCAGCTCCTTAATCTGATATTCCTTATGGTCTACAGTTGACCTAAACTTTTCCTTCTTTCTAGGTTGGGGTTTGCTAACTCTACAGGGTAGACATCTGCGGCATCTGAAGAATCCTTTCATATTGGGTATAATGTGGATTTGCTTAGGGGGGTCAATGACATTATGTACAAGATGGTTGCGAAGCGTAGGTGCTTTCCTATACACAAACTTCGGTTTGGTGGGGAGGATTTTGGCTAATACACGGTCCTCTTTCAGGATAGGCCAGTATTTTTTAATGATCCGTTCCACATCCTTGTATTGGTTGTTAAACCCTGTAATGAAGGTTATCTCCGTCTGATCATTTCTGGCCCTCCTGTTCTTCTTAAGTAGTTGGTTTCTATCCATGTTCTTGATCTCCTGTTTCAGCTTGTTCAGGTTTTCCTGTGGGTATCCCTTCTCTTGGAACCGCTGAATAAGGACATCTGCCTGAACATCAAAATCTTCCAGTGTGTTACAATTTCTCCTTATCCTTAATAGTTGGCCTTTTGGAATGTTGGATTTCCACTTCGGATGGTGACAGCTTGAAGTGGGTATGTACCCGTTTCTATCTGTACTTTTAAAAAAAGTACGGGTGTTGAGGGAATCCCCTGCTTTAAAGATTTCTAGATCTAAGTAATCAATCGCCTGCAGGTTCCACTTGCCCGTGAACGTGATCCCATACCTATTCATGTTCAGCTCTTCAAGGAATTTCTCAAAACTGTCTGTCGTGCCATCCCATAAGATGATTAAATCATCAATATATCTACGGTACATTTTAATTTGGGGGATATTTTTGTTATAGATGTATTCCTCCTCCCACATGTTCATGAACAGGTTTGCAACGCTTAGTGCATATCGTGCCCCCATTGCAACACCTTTAGTTTGTACAAAATACTCCTTGTTGTACCAAAAGTAGTTGCATTCCATTGCCATTTTAAGGCCTTCCCGAATATAATTGATCTGCCCCTGTCTCATTGCTGTGTTCTCATATAGGGCCTTTTCTACTGCAAGCAGCCCATCCGGTTGTTCAATGCTTGTGTACAATGAGTTGACGTCTATTGTTGCTAATACCCATTTTTCTGTACCTTTTATATTTTGGAGTTCTTCGATGAGCTGTAAACTGTCACGCAGGTATGATTTCCCTTGCTGTACCAGAGGTTTCAAGTATTTATCTAGGTATTCCCCCAATCTTGAGAAGATCGAATTTATGCCACTGATAATGGGTCTTCCAGGTGGTTTATGCAATCTTTTGTGGATCTTCGGTGTGTAATATATCACGGGGGTCTTTGTAGAATTCGAGTATAAATATTCGGCTTCTTTGTCATTCAATATCCCCATAGCCTTTCCTTTAGTGATGTACTTCTTTAGTTTTTCCTCATATTTTTTCTTTGGATTCGTTCTAAGTTTCTTATACGTATTTTCCACATTTAATAGGTTGTCCATCTCTTCTTGATAATCTTTTTTGTCCAAGATAACCAGTCCGCCTCCTTTGTCGGCCGGCCGTATAACTACCTCATGTCGTTTCCCTAAATCTTTGATGGTCCTCCAGATATTTTTCCTCTTTCTTTCCTTCCTTTTAAGGTTTCTTAAATCCTCTTCTACCATTTTCTTAAAAGCAGTCAGGCACTGGCTCCCTGGCGTTTTGGGGTTGAAGGTAGAGTTATTCTTCAAGTTGGTTTGGGTATATTCTGGGTTGTCCTTAATACTAGTGTCTGTATTCAGAGCAAAGTGTTTTTTCAAGTTGAGTTTCCTCATGAACTTTTGAAGGTCAATATAGGCCTCAAATTTATCCAAGCCCTTATCCGGTGCAAATTTTAGGCCCAAATCAAGCACCTGTAATTCTTCGGCTGTAAATGTTACACTGCTTAAGTTATAAATGCCCTTTCCTAATACACTCTTCTTCTTTTTCTTCCTGCCTCCTCTGCATCCTCTTGTCTGCCTCTTCTTGCCGGGTTTCTTCGCATCTCCTCTGTGTTTATTCTCTGGCCATGCTCCTGCCCGTAATAGGGGTTCCTCCTCTCTCCGTATCCTCGATTTATAGTTGGGGTTCCCTCTTCTCCGGTTCCCCATTGGTCCTCTCTCTGCATATTGCCTCTGTTCGTATTCATTCCCCTCCATCCATAAGTCCTCCCCCCCACCTGCCCCTCTCTATCTCTTTCCCTTTCTTTTTCACTTGCCTAAGCGCAGAGACTCTGTGACTTTGATTTAATTTAACCACCTTAGGGTGGTTATACACTCTGCAGCTATGGACATCTTTGGATATATGACTAGCAGAAATATAGATTTAGGGGGTGTGTTCAGCCAGGAACAAGTCACTAACACGCAGGATATGCATAGCCTCATGAGGCAGCTCAGACATGCTATGGAGAAGCAGTTGAGAGTGTGGTGGGACATTGCCACCTTAGACATGTACATCACTGAAAAAATGACCCCTAGAAGATTGAGGTGGGACTTACACCCGAATGACAATATTGATGGGGCTTGGATAAATTTGAGGCCTATATTGACCTTCAAAAGTTCATGAGGAAACTCAACTTGAAAAAACACTTTGCTCTGAATACAGACACTAGTATTAAGGACAACCCAGAATATACCCAAACCAACTTGAAGAATAACTCTACCTTCAACCCCAAAACGCCAGGGAGCCAGTGCCTGACTGCTTTTAAGAAAATGGTAGAAGAGGATTTAAGAAACCTTAAAAGGAAGGAAAGAAAGAGGAAAAATATCTGGAGGACCATCAAAGATTTAGGGAAACGACATGAGGTAGTTATACGGCCGGCCGACAAAGGAGGCGGACTGGTTATCTTGGACAAAAAAGATTATCAAGAAGAGATGGACAACCTATTAAATGTGGAAAATACGTATAAGAAACTTAGAACGAATCCAAAGAAAAAATATGAGGAAAAACTAAAGAAGTACATCACTAAAGGAAAGGCTATGGGGATATTGAATGACAAAGAAGCCGAATATTTATACTCGAATTCTACAAAGACCCCCGTGATATATTACACACCGAAGATCCACAAAAGATTGCATAAACCACCTGGAAGACCCATTATCAGTGGCATAAATTCGATCTTCTCAAGATTGGGGGAATACCTAGATAAATACTTGAAACCTCTGGTACAGCAAGGGAAATCATACCTGTGTGACAGTTTACAGCTCATCGAAGAACTCCAAAATATAAAAGGTACAGAAAAATGGGTATTAGCAACAATAGACGTCAACTCATTGTACACAAGCATTGAACAACCGGATGGGCTGCTTGCAGTAGAAAAGGCCCTATATGAGAACACAGCAATGAGACAGGGGCAGATCAATTATATTTGGGAAGGCCTTAAAATGGCAATGGAATGCAACTACTTTTGGTACAACAAGGAGTATTTTGTACAAACTAAAGGTGTTGCAATGGGGGCACGATATGCACTAAGCGTTGCAAACCTGTTCATGAACATGTGGGAGGAGGAATACATCTATAACAAAAATATCCCCCAAATTAAAATGTACCGTAGATATATTGATGATTTAATCATCTTATGGGATGGCACGACAGACAGTTTTGAGAAATTCCTTGAAGAGCTGAACATGAATAGGTATGGGATCACGTTCACGGGCAAGTGGAACCTGCAGGCGATTGATTACTTAGATCTAGAAATCTTTAAAGCAGGGGATTCCCTCAACACCCGTACTTTTTTTAAAAGTACAGATAGAAACGGGTACATACCCACTTCAAGCTGTCACCATCCGAAGTGGAAATCCAACATTCCAAAAGGCCAACTATTAAGGATAAGGAGAAATTGTAACACACTGGAAGATTTTGATGTTCAGGCAGATGTCCTTATTCAGCGGTTCCAAGAGAAGGGATACCCACAGGAAAACCTGAACAAGCTGAAACAGGAGATCAAGAACATGGATAGAAACCAACTACTTAAGAAGAACAGGAGGGCCAGAAATGATCAGACGGAGATAACCTTCATTACAGGGTTTAACAACCAATACAAGGATGTGGAACGGATCATTAAAAAATACTGGCCTATCCTGAAAGAGGACCGTGTATTAGCCAAAATCCTCCCCACCAAACCGAAGTTTGTGTATAGGAAAGCACCTACGCTTCGCAACCATCTTGTACATAATGTCATTGACCCCCCTAAGCAAATCCACATTATACCCAATATGAAAGGATTCTTCAGATGCCGCAGATGTCTACCCTGTAGAGTTAGCAAACCCCAACCTAGAAAGAAGGAAAAGTTTAGGTCAACTGTAGACCATAAGGAATATCAGATTAAGGAGCTGATAACCTGTCATAGTACCCATGTTACTTATATTATTGAATGCCCTTGTCATTTACAGTACGTGGGGAGAACCACCCGCCCCCCTATGTCAGAATACGGGAACATATCAAAAATATCAAAAAAGGGTTCCCGAAGCACCATTTATCACGGCATTTTGCCGAATTCCATCAAAAAGATCCAAGTGGCCTCATTTTTTATGGCATTGATCAGGTGAAAAACCACTGGAGAGGGGGCAACAAAGAAACATTGGTCTCTAGGAATGAGACAGGGTGGATATATCGGTTGGGGTCTATTGCCCCTAGGGGCTTGAATCTGGACATAGACCTCAACTGTTTTATGGCTAACCCCTAAATCAATCCACAGGATTACTACCTGGGGTGTACTTCCCCAGTGGTTCTTCCTTTCTGGTGTATGGTGTCCCTCTGCTTTTACCTGTTAGGTGTCCAGCAAAGGGGGTAGAGTATAACAAAACACTATGGCACTAGATAACCAACCTACTGCCCATGCACACATGTGCTGGTAGATAAATGGTGAAGTAGGGGACAGTAGCAGGAAAATCACAGACATGACTAATATGGGGTCGGTACATAGGCTTGAGTACAGCCAATACCCCTAGCACCACCAACTTATAGAATTAATTGGGTATATGTGCACATATGGATATAGGTGGGGACACCCACACCCAGGTATGAGGGATTATGTGCAATTTATATACATATGGATGGATACAGATGGATATTGCTTCCACACATATGTATACAGTGGCTTGCGAAAGTATTCGGCCCCCTTGAACTTTTCAACCTTTTGCCACATTTCAGGGTTCAAACATAAAGATATAAAATTTTAATTTTTTGTGAAGAATCATCAACAAGTGGGACACAATTGTGAAGTGGAACGAAATCTTTTGGATTTTTGAAACTTTTTTAACTAATAAAAAAATGAAAAGTGGGGCGTGCAAAATTATGCGGCCCCCTTGCGTTAATACTTTGTAGAGCCACCTTTTGCTGCGATTACAGCTGCAAGTCGCTTGGGGTATGTCTCTATCAGTTTTGCACATCGAGAGACTGAAATTCTTGCCCATTCTTCCTTGCAAAACAGCTCGAGCTCAGTGAGGTTGGATGGAGAGCGTTTGTGAACTGCAGTTTTCAGCTCTTTCCACAGATTCTCGATCGGATTCAGGTCTGGACTTTGACTTTGCCATTCTAACACCTGGATACGTTTATTTGTGAACCATTCCTTTGTAGATTTTGCTGTATGTTTGGGATCACTGTCTTGTTGGAAGATAAATCTCCGTCCCAGTTTCAGGTCTTTTGCAGACTCCAACAGGTTTTCATCCAGAATGGTCCTGTATTTGGCTGCATCCATCTTCCCCTCAATTTTAACCATCTTCCCTGTCCCTGCTGAAGAAAAGCAGGCCCAAACCATGATGCTGCCACCACCATGTTTCACGGTGGGGATGGTGTGTTGAGTGTGATGAGCTGTGTTGCTTTTACGCCAAACATATCGTTTTGCATTGTGGCCAAAAAGTTCGATTTTGGTTTCATTGGACCAGAGCACCTTCTTCCACATGTTTGGTGTGTCTCCCAGGTGGCTTGTGGCAAACTTTAGACGAGACTTTTTATGGATATTTGTGCAGTGTACGACTGATTGTTGTCCTATGGACAGACTCTCCCACCTCAGCTGTAGTTCTCTGCAGTTCATCCAGAGTGATCATGGGCCT
Organism: Lithobates septentrionalis; assembly: GCA_037952835.1. Classification (NCBI taxonomy): domain Eukaryota; kingdom Metazoa; phylum Chordata; class Amphibia; order Anura; family Ranidae; genus Lithobates; species Lithobates septentrionalis. The sequence continues at coordinate 10,095,690 of JBBDGP010000440.1, read as the reverse complement.
CTTGGCTGCATCTCTGATCAGTCTTCTCCTTGTCTGAGCTGAAAGTTTAGAGGGACAGCCAGGTCTTGGTAGATTTGCAGTGGTCTGATACTCCTTCCATTTCAAAATGATCGCTTGCACAGTGCTCCTTGGGATGTTTAAAGCTTGGGAAATCTTTTTGTATCCAAATCCGGCTTTAAACTTCTCCACAACAGTATTACGGACCTGCCTGGTGTGTTCCTTGGTCTTCATGATGCTCTCTGCGCTTTCAACAGAACCCTGAGACTATCACAGAGCAGGTGCATTTATACAGAGACTTGATTACACACAGGTGGATTCTATTTGTCACCATCAGTCATTTAGGACAACATTGGATCATTCAGAGATCCTCGCTGAACTTCTGGAGTGAGTTTTCTGCACTGAAAGTAAAGGGGCCGAATAATTTTGCACGCCCCACTTTTCAGTTTTTTAATTGCTAAAAAAGTTTAAAATATCCAATAGATTTCATTCCACTTCACAATTGTGTCCCACTTGTTGGTGATTCTTCACAAAAAATTAAAATTTTATATCTTTATGTTTGAAGCCTAAAATGTGGCAAAAGGTTGAAAAGTTCAAGGGGGCCGAATACTTTCGCAAGCCACTGTATATATATATATATATATATATATATATATATATATATATATATATTTTAATTATGCCTGTTACGCTGTTTTCTTTTTATTTGTATCTTTACCAATGCCCTTCATGTCGTTTCTTTTATCTATATTTCCCATGCCCTTAATGCAACCCACACCCCCGGGATGATAATATGTATTTTAAATCCCCGGGTTTCCTAGGATCCTAGAATGTAATGGAGGGCCCCTTTGGGGGTGCTGATACCTCATTGGAGTAAGTCTACTAAGTAGTATCTGGGTGTATGTGGGAGAGTGTACTACTAGAACATACCATTGGGAAGGTGCTGTATGTGGGACATTAATCGTATAAATTAGTGCTGTGTAAATGTAAAGTGCTTATACAATACCTACACCTAGGAATACATCGGCCCAATATAGGAATGGTTGGTAGCCAGCCCTTATGTATTTATATCTTTTTATAATCTTTTTACAACTTTTTTGAGCGGCTTGGATGGTCCCAGAAACACCAAATTTATTTGGGTTCAAATCTCGGATGTAGAATACAAAGAACACTTTCTCTTTCCTCATCCGACGTTTGGAGATCTGAGGCTGATATCCATAAAGATAGTAATGAACACCTAAATTTTCCCTTTACCTCTATATAAAAACAGATCATGAATGGGACTCAGCTTAACACTCTATTTATATGTACTTTTACAAGATAGGCACTGGGTTTGCAAGATGGAGAACATGCAGTACCGTAACCCACCACTGTGGACTTTGCCTATATGATACATCTACTTGAGGTTTTGAACTGAACTTAACCTGTATTATATATTAACAAGATGTTTGATGCCACTATTATTTTGCATGAAATATATCTGCCTATTTATGTAAGGGTGAGCGGAGATGCATGGGTCCGTAATATTACTAATATTTTTTAACCTACGGACATAGGGAACTGATTTGGGTCTCCTAATGGGGCTGTACCAGGAGGGGGAGCTTCAGGATTGACTGTCCAATCAAAATTCCCACATTGACGGGAGAAGGGAGGACCCAGCATGTCCGCCTGCCTTATAACCTGTGAGGTGTAGTAAGATGGCGCCGCCTTTGAAAACGTCGATGACGAAACGCGTAAGGCGGGGCTACGCACTTACGTCATTTCCGGGTACGGAGCGAGAGAGCCTGGAACGCAGCTGGACCGCACGCTGCGGGAAAGTACTTCCTGGCTTTCGGCTTCACCCATAGTGTAGTGTTTGCGGTTTTAATTTCTCCCATGTGGGGAGTTTTATGCTAATAAAAGTTTTAATCAGACTACACTATGAGGTGGCATCTCTTTTTATGAGGATTTCTCTGGCGATCCCCTTCCTGGACGTGATATAAGCGGAAATCTGGAAACGCCTGGGAGAGAGGACACCCTATCTCAGTGACCACGGGATACCGGCCAAGAGGACAGCAGTCGGAATTTAAAGTGCCTGTCACCCCTGCAGGGGTAGTGGGAGCTGGTGAGTGGGGAGCCAAAAGGGGAGCACAGAAGTCACGGATTTTCACCTATGGGAGCACCACAGTCACTAAGTTTTTTGAACTTTTTTCATGCTATTTACAGTTTGGGACATACCACTTGTGAACAGACTTTTTTTGTGTTTTTTTGTGTTTTTTGTAGTTTTCTAAAGGTTTTCCTTTACTTCTTTCTAGTCCATATGGACATTTTTTGGATTTGATTGCATTACTTGCACTTTATATGCTGGATTCATCACATCAGCTGTATAGTATATTAGCAGCAGCACATAGTGGTCATTCTTTGGAACTACCTGTGCCATATAGGCACAAGCAATATATTAAGGATTTGTTACTTTTTACTTTTCTTATCACATGGTTGTTGATTTAATATTCACGGGGTTATCCAGTATGATTACTGCAGTCACCGTTTGTGTATGGTATACTTTATAATTTCATAACAGTCACTTTATTACAATTTATTACTTTATATTTACACACCCCATTAGGAAGCGCCATACCCCCATTTACAACTCTTTACACATGTTAGTCCTCTTTGAGGGCTTAACTAGGGGAGGCAGCATACCTACCTTCCTTCTTCTTTCTTTCTCTTTCTGTTCCCTCTCTCATTGGGTACCTACCCCCTGTATCTTCTTTAGGCCCCTTTCTTCCTCTCTCCCCCCCACCTGCCCCTCTCTATCTCTTTCCCTTTCTTTTTCACTTGCCTAAGCGCAGAGACTCTGTGACTTTGATATTGTGCAATACGATTTTTGCTACACTTATTGGCCAGCTGTTCTTGATTAGTGAAAATATTATCACATAATAAAAGTTTACCTCTGTAATACAGACCATGCATGCATAGATTGCTTTCATTGCAGCCAGACAGGGATGTACACATGTACAATTTTAATTGGACTTGCAGAGTTTGACAGGTAGCACTGCCTTTCAAATGTTCCCATTGTCACATAGTCACAAATTATGTGACTTCTGAAGGTAATTGCACCTCACCTCCCTATATAACCTTACATGTAAGAAGTGTAGGCCAATACTAAAGAGTGTTACTTGAGTGACAACTCTGAGTCTGCTGACATCACAACAAAGATGACGGCACGCAGCAGCAGTTTAACTTCTTCCCGCCCACCCCAGCGTCCCTCTGAACAGTTTGGAGTGCCCTGGGGCAGGAAGCATTGGCGATCATGTGACCACTGTCCCGGTGGTCACATGATTGGAAGCTGCTCCGGCTGCCCACTGTTCTCCAGCCTGGACCAAGAGCTGTCTTTGACAGCTCAGTCTTTGTGTGCTCTCAGCACATAAACATCAGCTGCCCAGCGACACATGTTTGCAGAGGCGTATCTAGGGTATGGCAGCCATGGCAAGTGCCATGGGCGCCATAGGGGGGGGGGCGGCAAAAAAGCACAAAAAATAAAGTCCCACCACCCGTCCTCTCGCGGCCGCCTCCCGCTATATTCTTGTCCCCGGCGCCACGACCGGCCTGCTTGAGCGCAGTGCCGGGACAGCAAATTAGCAAGTGAGGAGGCCAGGAAGGAAGCCAGTGACAGGCGCCCCCCCTGACGGCCGATGAGTTGGTCTGGCCAGAGTGACCGCCCCTGGGTCATCTACGTAGAGATAGAGTAACTGGTGGAGGCGGAGCCTAATTCTCCGCCCAGGGCCGGATTAACATAGGGGCTGGTGGAGCTGCAGCTCCAGGCCCCTCCCTCAATTTAGGCACATGGAAGTGGCTTGTCAATTCCTGTGTGCCTTCCTGAAGGAACAGGAGCCCTCTGTGCACACATGGAGGAGACAAGTCACTGCAGCCAAGTCCTGTCTCTGCCGATGCCTGACTCCTATCACAGGATCTGTTCACTCACACAGATCCTCCATGTCTGGGGGAGGGGCGCTGATGTCCTAACCAGCAGGAGCCTGGGAGGAAGGACATCTCCCATGCTGTTATGATAAGGTCAGTATATTTGTTAGGGGGATGTTGTGTAATTATTGTGCTAGGGGACAGACTGCTGCTTCCCCCATGTAATGTGCTCTCTTGTGCCCAGTGCCCACCATGTCATGTGCATTGCAGTGCCCCCCATGTAATGTGCTGTGCCCACCATGTCATGTGCATTGCAGTGCCCCCCATGTAATGTGCTGTGCCCACCATGTCATGTGCATTGCAGTGCCCCCCATTTAATATGCTGTGCCCACCATGTCATGTCATGTGCATTGCAGTGCCCACTATGTAATGTGCTGTGCCCACCATGTCATGTGCATTGCAGTGCCCCCCATGTAATATGCTGTGCCCACCATGTCATGTGCATTGCAGTGCCCACTATGTAATATGCTGTGCCCACCATGTCATGTGCATTGCAGTGCCCACTATATAAAGTGCTGTGCCCACCATGTCATGTGCATTGCAGTGCCCCCCATGTAATGTGCTGTGCCCACCATGTCATGTCATGTGCCTTGCAGTGCCCCCATGTAATGTGCTGTGCCCACCATGTCATGTCATGTCATGTGCCTTGCAGTGCCCCCATGTAATGTGCCCACCATGTCATGTGCCTTGCAGTGCCCCCCATGTAATGTGCTGTGTCCAGTATGTCATTTGCTGTACATTGCAGTGCCCACCATGTAATGCGCTGTGCTGACCATGTCATGTGCTGTGCATTGCATTGCCCTTCATGTGATGTGCAGTGCCCACCATGTAATGTGCAGTGCCCACCATGTCATGTGCTGTGCCTTGCATTGCCCACCATGTAATGTGCAGTGCCCACCATGTCATGTGATGTGCCATCCAGTGCCAACCATGTCATGTGCAATGCCCACCATGTCATGGCTGTGCCTTGCAATGCCCGCTATGTAATTTGCAGTGTCCACCATGTCATGTGCTGTGCCATACAGTGATCCAACCATGTAATGTGCAGTGCCCACCATGTCATGTGCACTTCCCACCATGTCATGTGCTATGCTGTGCCCACCCTGCCATGTTTCGTGCCCAGCATGTAGTGTGTTGTGCCCACTGTGTAATGTGCTGTGCTGTTCAACAGTGCCCACCATGTCATGTACAGTTCCTAACATGTAATGTGCAGTTGCATTTCCCCACCATGAAACGTGCTATGCCATGCAGTGCCCACCATGTAATGTGTTGTGCCCACCATGTAATGTTATGTGCCATTCAGTGCCCACCATGTAATGCGCTGTGCCCACCACATCATGTGCTGTGCCATGCAGTGCCCACCATGTAATGCGCTGTACCCACCATGTAATGTGCTGTGTCATGCAGTGCCCACCATGTCATGTGCAGTGCCCATCATGTAAATTGCTGTGCAGTGCCCACCATGTCATATGCTGTGTTGTGCCCACCATGTCATGTGCTGCATCATGCAGTGCCTACCATGTAATATGCTGTACTCACCATGTAATGTGCTGTACATTGTCCACCATGGCATGTGCCGTGCAGTACCCACAATGGAATGTGGTGTGCAGGGCTCAACATGTCATGTGTGGTGTCCACCATTTAATGTGCTGTGCTCACAATGTAATGTGCTGTGCTGTGTCATGCAGTGCCCACCTTGTCATGTGCTGTGCAGTGCCCACCATGCTATGTGCAGTGCTATTCCTATCTTTACACCACTTGTAATACTATGTGATCAAAAAAATATTAAATAATAAATAGTTAAATAACTGTATCATGCGATAATACCATAAGCCATCTCCTACGTGCAAATACAATCCATACTGAACACAATTCAAATACATGTATATAAACCAATATAATTCTCCTGTGTATATATTACACACAAGAACCTGTAAAAACAGTGAAAAACCATGTGCAAATCGCCCCTCCTGTGCATATACACAATGTTAAAGTCTTATTGAACCAAAAAAAACAAAATCCAAGAAAACAAAAAAACAAAAACAAAAAGCAAAAACCAAAAAAATCTTCTTGCAAATGCTGTGACTGTATTGTGCTCTTGTATCTCTTCTTAGTTAAAAGTGACTTTTGTGACACACCACCACCTTGCAGATTGGCCACTCACCAGATACTGTAAAATGATATGCCTTTGGTTCATTCATGGGATAACCAATCCACCTTAAAAGCTGTTCCACCTTTAAATGCGCTCCACCTTATTATCACTTTCCTTCAGCTATGCTTAGATTTTTCCTCATGTAGGATATATAAATAAGCGATCATAGCGCAATATGTTTAAAACATTTATTGGGTAAAAAAATAAACATAGGTATCACACTCACATTTAAAAGTGCCTTTTGGCCGGCACTGAGCAAATCCAGCAGATAAGGACAAGTTATAAGCGGTTCCGTGGTCCGTGTATGGCCTCCACGTTTGGCTTGCCCCTCACCCCTCGCTCTCGTGTGTGTATCCGCCCGCTGCCCGGACGTATCCGATCACGTGTTCCGAGAGAATTCCCAGCAGCCTCTACGCGTTTCGCATCATCATATGCGTCATCAGGAAGCTGCTGTGTGATTGGTGCGTGCTATATTTATACCCCGTGTAACCGGAAGTACGTGTATCGCTATCTTAACTAAGGGATACTGTTCCCAATCCCTATATTCTATAGCCGGAAGTACGTATACCGCCATCTTAGCTAAGGGATGTTTTGCCCAAATCTTTATTCTTTTAATTACCTTCCTTATGGCATGATATACCCCACTTGTTTAACTTAGTTTACTTATTCTATAGCAAAAAACGATGTTGTTTACAAAGGTGTAGCCCATCTTTAACTGCTGAAGAGACTCTCACAATATCTTAAAACAATTTTAGCAGACTGCAATGTTCCACAGATTGCAAGCGCTATGGGGTGGCAAAAAACCCCATATACTAATCTACCAGTTAAAAAATGCAAATATGTTTTTCTAGATTATTTTTTGCACCTCATACTCTCAGTTTACCATTCATTTTTTTAAAAGATATTCTGATAATGACAATAAAAAATATAACAACTGGAAATCCTTACAAAACATTAATAAAAAATAATAATTATTAAAAAATAATAATAATAAATCATAAAATAAAAATTATATAAAGAAATATAGAAAAAAACAGAAAAAACAGAAAAAAACAGAAAAAACCCTTATATATAAAAGATAAAAAATATAATAAAAAATAAAATAAAAAATGATGAATAATAGAACAAAAAATAAAATAAAATAAAATAAAAAATAATAAAGAGTAATAAAAATAACATTAAAAATAAATGAAAATAAAAAAAATAATATAAAAATATAAAATGAAAAAATGAGAAAAATATAAAATAAAAAGAATGAAAAAAATGAAAAAAATGAAAAAAATAAAAGTATTAATAATCTTCCAAAAAACAATTGATGTCTAGCTCCACATTCAACCCCAGTGGCCTCATCGTGTCCATTTTGAATATCCAATGTGTTTCATTCTTTGACACCTCTCTTTTCATATTGGTGTTCCTCCAGTTTCTTTCTATCTTATCTATTCCATAGAACTTCAGATGTTGAGGGTTTCTTCCATGTACGTCCCTAAAATGTTTAGATACACTATGGTGTTTGAATCCTTTTTTGATATTTCTGACATGTTCACCTATTCTTACTGACAGGGCTCTGGTCGTTCTGCCTACGTACTGTAGCCCACAACTGCACTCCAGCACGTAGGTGACATGCGTGCTACAGCATGTTATCAGTTTCTCAATTTTAAATTTTTTCTCATTAATATTTGATGTAAAACCGGTTATCTTTCTGTCCTGTCTGTCAGTGGATCTACAAGCTTTGCATTTTCCACATCTGAAAAAACCTTTTTGGCTGAAAAAAGTTGACATAGTTTTGGGGGGGTCTGGTACGTTCTTTACTATTCTGTTACGGATCCTTCTTGCTCTCCTGTATATGAATGTTGGTTTTTTTGGGAGTACCTTACTCAGTTGTGGATCATTACTGATTATGGGCCAATTCTTTTTAATGATATTCTCCAATGTCTTATACTGTTTATTAAATCGCGTAATAAATGGTAATTTATTACTTTGGTTATGGTTTTTATTTTTATTTTTTAGGATCAGTTCCCTATTCATATTAGCTACATTCAGACGTGTCTCCTCCAGTACATTTCTTTTATAACCCTTATCTGTAAACCTTTCTATCAGGATGTCAGTTTGTTGGAAATAATCCTCCATCAGGTCACAGTTTCGTCTTATCCTGATGAACTGACTTTTGGGGATGGCCTTTTTCCAATGGGGGTGGTGACAGCTCCCCATTGGTATATACCCATTCCTGTCCGTTTCTTTGAAATGTGTTCTAGTCCCAAGTTGGTTCTGGTTTTTGAATATCTCCAAGTCCAAAAAATTAATTTTTTGTGAATTGTAAGTAGCTGTAAATTTTATGTCATATTTATTGCAGCCAATATGCCGTATAAATTGCTCCAAATGTTCTTGGCTTCCCTTCCATACTATTAGAATATCGTCTATGTAGCGTTTGTATAACAGCAAGTGTGGCCAGCACCCTCCGAAAATTTCTTCCTCCTCCCATTTACTTAGGAAGATGTTGGCCACACTCGGTGCATACTTATTCCCCATGCCCACTCCTTTTATTTGTCTATAATAATTGTGGTCGTGCCAGAAAAAATTATTCCCCATGGCCATTCTTAGTCCCTCCAGGATGAACCTCCTTTGTTTCAATTTTAAATCCGATAGGTTTTTCATTCCCCATGCTACAGCTGCTAGGGCATCTGTTTGTTTTATATTAGTGTACAACGACTCCACATCCAGTGTTACCAGTAATGTGGAATCGTCTACCTGTATGTTTCTCAAATTATTAATTACATCTTTGCTGTCTTTAAGGAACGCCTTACCCTCTCCTGCTATTGGCTGAAGGAATATATCCAAATACTCCCCCAGTCTAGAGTATACTGATTCAATGCCACTGATTATGGGCCTGCCTGGTGGTTTGGTTTTATGTTTATGAATCTTTGGGACCTGGTATATTACTGGTATTCTTGGTGCCTCTGTCAGTAGATATCTGCCATCTTTTTTGTTAATAATTTTATCTGCTATACCCTTATTTAAATAATCCTTCAGTTTCTTTTTAAGTTCCCTGTTAGGGTTCTTTTTTAGGGGTTGATATGTACTACTGTCTTTTACCAATCTTTCTAACTCTGTTTGGTAGTCCTGTTTAGCTAAAACCAATACCCCTCCCCCCTTGTCTGCTGGTCTAATTACTATGTTTTTTCTTTTTCTTTTTTTTTTTTTTTTCCGTTTTTTCAGGCCTTGCCAAATCCTATCTTCATTACACTTTTCTGGTTTGATACTTCTCATTTCTTTCTCAACTATTCTTTTAAATACTTCTATATGTTGGTTGGTATTAGATCTTAGTTAAGATGGCGATACACGTACTTCCGGTTACACGGGGTATAAATATAGCACGCACCAATCACACAGCAGCTTCCTGATGACGCATATGATGATGCGAAACGCGTAGAGGCTGCTGGGAATTCTCTCGGAACACGTGATCGGATACGTCCGGGCAGCGGGCGGATACACACACGAGAGCGAGGGGTGAGGGGAAAGCCAAACGTGGAGGCCATACACGGACCACGGAACCGCTTATAACTTGTCCTTATCTGCTGGATTTGCTCAGTGCCGGCCAAAAGGCACTTTTAAATGTGAGTGTGATACCTATGTTTATTTTTTTTACCCAATAAATGTTTTAAACATATTGCGCTATGATCGCTTATTTATATATCCTACATGAGGAAAAATCTAAGCATAGCTGAAGGAAAGTGATAATAAGGTGGAGCGCATTTAAAGGTGGAACGGCTTTTAAGGTGGATTGGTTATCCCATGAATGAACCAAAGGCATATCATTTTACAGTATCTGGTGAGTGGCCAATCTGCAAGGTGGTGGTGTGTCACAAAAGTCACTTTTAACTAAGAAGAGATACAAGAGCACAATACAGTCACAGCATTTGCAAGAAGATTTTTTTGGTTTTTGCTTTTTGTTTTTGTTTTTTTGTGTTTTCTTGGATTTTGTTTTTTTTGGTTCAATAAGACTTTAACATTGTGTATATGCACAGGAGGGGCGATTTGCACATGATTTTTCACTGTTTTTACAGGTTCTTGTGTGTAATATATACACAGGAGAATTATATTGGTTTATATACATGTATTTGAATTGTGTTTAGTATGGATTGTATTTGCACGTAGGAGATGGCTTATGGTATTATCGCATGATACAGTTATTTAACTATTTATTATTTAATATTTTTTTGATCACATAGTATTACAAGTGGTGTAAAGATAGGAATAGCGCATTCACACTTATCCAATTTTTTCATTCCTTATTCTTTAAAGAAAGGTCTTTTTTGAATGCAGCAATTCTAACACACATATTGTTTTTTGCGCCTGGTGACACACATTTATGCTATGCTATGTGAAGTACCCACTATATAATGTGTTGTGCCCACCATATAATGTTCTGTGCAGTGCCCACTTGTAATGTCCAGTGCCCACCATGTAATGTGCTCAGCTGTGCCTGCCATGTCATGTGCTGTGCCCACCATATAAGGTCCTGTGCCCACTGTGTGCATGTGCTGTGCCCACCATGCAATGTGTTGTGTTGTGCAGTGCCAACCATGTCATGTGCTGTGCCCACCATATAATGTACTGTGCCTACCTTGTAATGTGCTGTATTGGGCAGTTCCAACCGCGTCATGTGCTGTGCCCGCCATTAAATGTGCTGTATCCACCATGTAATGTGTTGTGCCAACCATGTGATGTACTGTGCTATACCTCCCCCCCTCCCATGTAATGTACTATGCTGTGCCCCCCACAGACTCACCCCCTCACTCCCACCCCCCTCTCTCTCTCTCATCCCCTCTCTTTCACCCTGTTCTCTCACTCACCCCCTTCACCCCATACCACCCTCTCTCTTTCACCCTCTCTCTATTCCCCTTTTTCTCACCTCTCTCTCTCTCCCCCCCCCCCTCTCTCTCTCTTTCTCCCCCCTCTCTCTCTCTCTTTCTCCCCCCCCTCTCTCTCTCTCTCCCCTCTCTCTCTAATTTAAATTTAACAAAAAATTGTTTGCGTTTTCATTTTATTTATTTTCATAAAAAGGCCCACCAACATCCTTAGCACCAGGCCCATTATGCTCTTAATCTGGGCCTGTCTATAGGGGAACATGGAGGCTGGCGACCAGGAGAAGAAAGAGATATCAGAGAGTAGAAAATCAATTGGAACCCCCCCCAGGCAGCAGCAGCAGCAGGTACTAGTACTGTACAGCACCTGTCACCATGATATTGATCATCTTGTGCATGTGTACCAGTAACCAGCACCAACTTCAAAGCAAGCAATCAAATATAGTGCTCAAACAATTTGGATTAAATAAATATGCTTAGCCATATATATCATAAAGTGTAAAAAAGTGATTTGTGTTAGTAGTACCTGCTTTTGCACAAATAATTTTATTACACTTTATTTATGATATCAATGGCTAAGCATATTTATTTAATCCATATTGAGCACTATATTTGATTGGCTACTTGCTTCTGCTTGGGCCTGGCATACACACACACACACACACGCACATGATGATGACTTAGACCCCTTTTCACACTGAGCCGCCCCGGGCGTCAGCGGTAAAGCTTGTTGTTTTAGCAGCGCTATTCGGCTGCTAGCAGGGGTGGTTTTAACCCCCGCTAGCGGCCAAAAAAAGGGTTAAATCCACAAAATGCCGCTGCAGCGGCGCTTTGCCGGCGGTATGGCAGCGCTGCCCCATTGTTTTCAATGGGCAGGAGCGGTGGAGGAGAGGTGTATTCACCGCTCCTCCACCACTGCAAAGAAGCTGCTGGCAGGACTTTTTGTGACATCCTGCCAGCACAGCGCCCCCAGTGTGAAAGCACTCAGGCTTTCACACTGGGTTTGCAGCTGAGGCTTTTTTCAGGCGCTATGCTGGCGCTATTTTTAGCGCTGTAGCACCTGAAAAATGCCTCCAGTGTGAAAGTCATCATGGGCGATTCTGCGTGTGTGCCAAGCAGACTGGGCCGGTGCTACCACTAGGCAAACTAGGCAGCCTAGAGCACCAGGCCGCTGGTGATCCTACTCCCTTTCTACCTCTGTACAGTGTCAGAGGCGATGGCGCAGCATTTTTGGTTGCTGGTAAGGCCGCATTTATGGGTGCTGATGCTACTGTATTTTTGGGTGCTGATGTTACCGCATTTTTGGGTGCTGGTGAGGCCGCATTTTTGGGTGCTGATGTTACTGCATTTTTGGGTGCTGGTAAGGCCGCATTTATGGGTGCTGATGTTACTGTATTTATGGGTGCTGATGTTACTGTATTTATGGGTTCTGATGTTACCGCATTTTTGGGTGCTGGACAGGGGCGCAGTTTCAGGTCTTGCCATAGGCGCCATTTTCACTAGATACGCCTCTGCATGTTTGCGCAGCCCACCCTTTAGCCATCGCACATATGCATTGGGCAGTTGTAAAGGAGTTAAGGGCTTTTGAATGTCTACATAAGGAAGGATTTATTTAAGTGAATTGCATACATAAATATACTAAAGTATAACTAAAGGCAAAACTTTTTTTTTGTTTTGGATAGAGTGGAGAAGAATTAGAACACTAGAACATTAGAAGTTTTTATTGCTGTCTGTGCCCCCATTAGGGAGATTCACTCTCTCCATTTGTCCTGTTTACCATTATCATTGAAAGTGAAAGTAGAAGGAAATCCCACATTTTGGGTTTTCCCCAAAAAAAGTAATCGAGGAGAAATCTTCCAATGGGAACACTAAATCTGGAGACCAGGGGACCCGCAAGGAATTTCTTTAATTTGTAAGGATTTCCTCTCATTTCTTGTTTGGCCATGGGACAGGAAGTGAATGGAAATTTCAGCAATGGGACACAGTTGGTGAAAAAAAAAATCTGGCAGCAGTTATAACCCTGCCTCACTCTACCCAAAATGAAAAAAAAAAAAAAAGGTTTTCCTATAGTTCTACTACAGTGAGGGAGAAAAGTATTTGATCCCCTGCTGACAAAAAATTTATCAGTCTATAATTTTAATGGTTGGTTTATAAGAGTGAGAGACAGAATAACAAAAAGATAAAATCCAGAAAAACAGATTTCAAAAACGTTCTAAATTAATTTGCTTTTTAATGAGTGAAATAAGCATTTGACCCCTTTGCAAAACATGACTTAGTACTTGGTGGCAAAATCCTTGTTGGCAATCACAGAGGTTAGACATTTCATGTAGTTGGGCACCACTGCAATTTTGGCCCACTTCTCTTTGCAGATCCTCTCCAAGTCATTAAGGTTTTGAAGCTGACGTTTGGTAACTTGAACCTTCAGTTCCCCCCACATATTTTCTATGGGAATAAGGTCTGGAGACTGGTTAGGCCACTCCAGGACCTTAATGTACTTCTTCTTGAGCCACTCCTTTGTTGCTTTGGCCATGTGTTTTGAGTCAGTCTCATGCTGGAATATCCATCCACGACCCATTTTCAATGCCCTGGCTGAGGGCTCACCCAAGATTTGACGGTGCATGGCCCCATCCATCGTCCCTTTGATGCGGTGAAGTTGTTCTGTCCTCTTAGCAGAAAAACACCCCTAAAGCATAATGTTTCCACCTCCATGTTTGACGGTGGGGATGGTGTTCTTGGGGTCATAGGCAGCATTCCTCCTCTTCCAAACACGGCAAGTTGAGTTGATGCCAAAGAGCTCAATTTCGGTCTCATCTGACCACAACACTTTCACCCAGTTCTCCTCTGAATCATTCAGATGTTCATTAGCAAACTTCAGACGGTCCTGTACATGTGCTTTTTTTTACAGCATTCTGTTTTTATTGAAAATTTTTTAAATTTACATAACAAAAAAAGGGGAAAAAAAAGCATTAATCTCATCCAATGGGAGCCAATAAAAAAATATATACCACATTGTAATAATATATAAAACATAAAACAAAGATATACCAACACACTGCAGGGGTCTCTGAAAGAAAACAAGGGAGAGATAACCCATGGTAATACTCCAGACCCGTGATGGCGGACCCCGGAACCCCAGACGTCCTGGCCACACTCCCCTACCCTCCCCACACTCAAGGGAGGCATGGTCCCAAAACATCCCCTGCACCAAGGTCCGCCACCACCGCCCAAGACCATACATCCCTAAACCCTAATAGGGATATCCCTGCCTTATTTTCCCTCATCCATTTAGATAAAATAAAATATATAATTTCCTACTCCCTTTCTTCAACTCCCACAGTAATGTTAGCTATATCACACAAAACACACACACACATACACACATACACATACACAACACAAAAAATAAATTAAAAAAAAAAAGAGAAGAGACCGTAATGTTCAGAATAAATACACTACCCGAAATAGTTACTCAAACCAGAATCGCCTCACTCAAACCGACTCTGCACTAGTTTCATATCCTACCTCCAAACCAAATACAGATTCCGTAGTTCAGGGGATTCCCTTAGCACTTTCCAAGGAAGCCAAGTTTGATGACATTGTTCATACGTGTCCAGTTCCTGTGATAGAAGAGTCTCCATCCTTTCATAATTGTCCATCTCTGAAATCCACTCAGTCAGCGATGGAGCATGTGCCGACCGCCAGTGGCGCGGTATTAATGCCCTTGCAGCTGTCAACCAGTGTCTTAAAAGGCCTTTTTTAATGCTTTTGTATGAGCCAGGTAAGATGGATAATAAAGTAATTTGAGGTGTGTTGGGAATAGTCACTCCAGTTACACGAGTATGAAGCTGCAGTATCATGTCCCAAAAATTATGTACCGAAGGACATTCCCACCAAATATGTAATAAAGAACCTTTTGCAGAATGACAACGCCAACACAGGTCTGAGACATTTGGATATATCCGGTGAAGCAACAATGGACATCTATACCACCGAGAGAGAAGCTTAAAATTCGTCTCGTGAGCCTTGATTGCTAACGACATACTATGTGTAAGGATAAATGCTTTTTCCCATTCCTCTGGCTTAATTTCAACATTCAAGTCCATATTCCACTTATTTGTGAACTCCGGGAAACATGTATGGAGTCTAAGAATAAGAACCCCATACACTGCAGACAGAATATGTTCTGGTACATTTTGTTGTAGCAAAAGAGACTCAAAGGTATCTGGCTCTCTATTAAACACATCTATAGAAGGAAAGGAAGAAAGAAAAGACGTTATTTGCCGATATTCCAACCAGTGTTTAATTGATTGTTGCTGAGTAGGGATCAAATCTGAAAGCAATGGGAGATCTCCCTGATAAATAATTTGGGATATACGAAGATTTTACTCCTTACTCCATACCAGAAAATGTCTCAGTGCCATTGCCGGTAAGAACCCTGGGTTACCAAACAGGGGTGTCATTAATCCCACTTTAGGCGAAAGTCCTAATTGGTTTTGTAGTTTATCCCAGGTACGCAATAAATGTGCTGTAAGAAAGGATACAGAGGAAAGTGGGCCTCGGGCAGAGATATCTAGCCAGGGAAGTGCCTGGAGATCCAAGGCAGCAATTGACTGTTCTATGTGTACCCATTGTTTAAGATGGGAGTGATGGAACCAGTTTACTAGTCTAGTTAACACTGCTGCAACGTGGTAGTAGTATAGGTCGGGTGCCCCTGCGCCCCCCTTTGCTTTGGGGAGAGATAAAATTCTCCTTTGCAATCTAGGTCTATTACATCCCCAGATAAACCTTGTAAAGGTAGATTGTAGAATGGTAAAAAAGGAACGGGGGACCGCTATAGGTATGGTTTGGAAAAGGTAGAGAAAGCGTGGTATTATATCCATTTTTAAAATATTAATCCTCCCAAACCATGAGTAATGGGCTCGATCGTGCTTCTTAATGCCCTGCATAAGAGGGTAATCATTTTCTATATATAGCTTAGTGAGATCTTGTGGAATTTTTATGCCCAAGTATTGAAGTGTCGAAGTACAGATCTTAAATGGAAAAATATTCCCTAGAGCCTGAACTTGACATGGTGATAGAGAGACATTAGGAATTTCTGATTTGGACAAATTTACTTTAAAATTGCTCAGAGCTCCAAAACGCTGAAATTCATACAGAATAGATGGCATGGAGACATGTGGGTTGGTAATGTAGAGTAGCAGATTGTCAGCAAATACTGCCAGCTTCTCCTCCTGCCCGTCTAATGGTATGCCTGAGATACAGGGATTTTGTCTAAGAGCAGTTACCAAATGTTCCATTACTAAAACAAACAGGAGGGGAGACAGCGGACATCCCTGACGTGTACCATTTTGAATAGTAAAGTTAGGAGATAACGATTGATTGATCCGTATTCTTGCTCTTGGCTTGGTATAGCGTGCCATCATTTTTCTTAACAGAATTGGTCCTAGTCCTATTTGAATCAAAATTTGTTCCAAAAACGGCCTCCCAACACGATCAAATGCCTCCTCAGCATCCACAGAGAGAAGGCAAGCTGGTATCTTTGCTGACTGGGTATATTCGATGAGTAAAAGGGATTTAAGCGTGTTATCGCGTGCTTCTCTCCCCTGTACAAACCCAACCTGATCTGAATGTACCAGATTGGGAATATGGGATTGAAGACATGAGGCAATCAATTTGGCATATATCTTGATATCTACCCCAATTAAGGATATAGGACGATAGCTAGAACACAGGTTTAAATCCTTATCAGGTTTAGGAGGTAATGAGATGTGCACCTCTAATGTCTGGGGTTCAAACCCATTAATATCAGATATGCTATTAAACACTCGAAGCATAAACGGTGTAATAGAATCCTTATAGATCTTATAAAATTTCGATGTAAAACTATCGGGGCCGGGACTTTTACCCGATGGTGTATTCTTAATCACTTCCAATAATTCCTCGAGTAAAAACGGGGAGTCCAGAGAATTCCCACTATTTTCATCTAATATTGGTATAGCAGTGATCTCCCAGCCTTATCTCCATACTGGTACTTTCCCAAGGCATATCTATATTGACTTTTACAGTGGGAAACCTCCAAAGACTGCAGCAAAGATGACCGTACCAAAGATATATCAGCCAATAGCTCCGGGGTTGGGGTCTTTTTGTGGGAGATCTCCAATGCCCGAAGTTTTGACAGGTCGTCCTGTATAGTTGCTGATCTTTCTTTTTTTAAGCGAGCTCCATGTTGGATAAATAGTCCTCTTACTACCGTTTTCAAGGCCTCCCACTGTATAGGTAATGGGGTCTCGTCGTGTTTATGGTCAGCGATAAAATTCTTAATCGCTGCCAAAACTGCCTGATGACATCATGGGTCTAGCATAAAGGTTTCGTTTAAACGCCATGACCAATCAGACCATGGGGTCTGGGGAGGTTGTATTGTCAAAAAAAGAAGTGAGTGATCAGACCAGATGAAAGACCCAATGTCCATTATTGGGTTCCATTCCAATAGTTGTGTTCCCGTGAAAAAATAATCTAGCCTACAATAGGATTGGTGGACTGGGGAATAGTATGTATAATCCCGCTTTTTAGGATTTAAAATACGCCATAAGTCCAGCAATCGGTGTCCAAACAACTCTCTTTTCAGAGCTCTCAGCCGACTGTAAGAGATATTTGATCGCTGAGAGGAGGTGTCCAGTTGGGGTTCTAGAACCATATTAAAATCTCCTCTTACAAGGATTGTGCCTTCTGCAAATTCTGTCAAGAGATGAAGATATTGTGTAATTGCCGTTATTTGATCATAATTAGGAATATAGAATAGAAACATGTGCTTTTTTGCGCTGGGGCACCTTGGGGGCACTGCAGGATTTCAGTCCTTCATGGCATAGCGTTTTACCAATTGTTTTTTTGGTGACTATGGTCCCAGCTGCCTTGAGATCATTGACAAAATTCTCCATGTAGTTCTGGGCTGATTCCTCAGCATTCTCATGATCATTGAAACTTCATGAGGTGAGATCTTGCATTGAGACCTAGACTGAGGGAGATTGACAGTTATTTTGTGTTTCTTCCATTTGCGAATAATCGAACCTACTGAAAGGTGGTTCTACAAAGTATTGACTCAGGGGGCTGAATACAAATGCACGGCACACTTTTTACATTTTTATATGTAAAAAAATTTGAGAACCATTTATCATTTTCCACTTCACAATTATGTGCCTCTTTGTGTTGGTCTATGACAAAAAATCCCAATAAAATATATTTACGTTTTTGGTTGTAACATGACAAAATGTGGAAAATTTCAAGGGGTATTAATACTTTTTCAAGGCACTGTACATCACAGGCATCAGTGATGCTTAGCCAGTCACCCCAAATCTATTTTTTTATTTTTTTATTTTTGGCTGGAGTTCTGCTTAAAAATGATTGTCAACTTAGCTTTTTAGGAAAAGGACAGTACTACTACTACTGGTTGGAAAGTGCAATTCCTTCAAATCCCATTACAAGTTGTGGCACAGCCTTTTCAAGATAGCAGTTAGAAAAAAAAAAGTCCCACCTCAGTAAATGGCAATGAAGTCAGACATTTATTTCGTATTCTGATGAGCAGTGTTAAGTCTGTTTAGTCTATTACATATAACCTTACTGTTCATATAGCGTTCCTGAATGGAATCCATATGTATGACTGTATAATAGGGTCATTTGTGTAAGCAGTGATTCCCAGACTGTTATGCACACACCCAGCAGATGTTTATAGGCTGGAACTTATATTTAAAAGCTACTTTAGGGTGGAACCCCTGATAAAGGGTGAAGTCTTCCTTTTTGGTGGTGATGTTCTAACAAATCCAGCATCTCAATGACCCATCCTTCTTTTTCTTTTACAAATACATTTTGACAACAGAGGATGCATTTGGATATATTTGAATATTTTATTCTGTTACTTATCGCAAGTGTTTCACATTGGAAATCTTATTAAAGCAGCACCATATGGTGATTAACCACTTGCCGTCTGAGCCAATTTTGGCATTTTTCACATACATGTTAAAATGAGCATCTTTTTGCTATAAAATTACTTAGAACCCCCAAACAAAATACATTTCCTGAAAGCAGAGGCCCTGGAGAATAAAATGTATGCTGTTGCAATTTGCTATGTCACACTATGTTTGCTCAGCTGTTTATCAAACACAAATTTTCAGGAAAAAATACACTTAAATGCATTTTAGTGCAAATAAACAGAATAAAAATATAAATGATTATGTTGCTCTGAGTAAGTATATACCAAACATGTCAGGCTGGGTTCACACTAGTGCGAATTTGGATGCGTGTTTCCTGCCATCCAATTCGTACAGCAGGAGATTGTGACCGGCTCTCTATGGAGCCGGTTCACATATCTCCACAGCGGCTCCGGTGCGATTTGCACAGGAACGCTGTGCATCTTTTGGTCTGTTTCAGGTTCATATTCAGCCCAAAAATTTGGGCTGCAATCAGACCTGAAAGGGTGACTAAGTATGCCCCGGACTTGAAATTTTGCATACCTGTAGAATAGCACAGTGGTGTAGTGGATAGCACTTTCGCCTAGCAGCAAGAAGGGTCACTGGTTTGAATCCCAACCACGACACTACCTGCCTGGAGTTTGCATGTTCTCCCTGTGCCTGTGTGGGTTTCCTCCGGGTACTCTGGTTTCCTCCCACACTCCAAAGACACGTTGGTAGATTAATTGGATCCTGTCTAAATTGTCCCTAGTATGTATGAATGTGGGTTAGGGAGCTTAGATTGTAAAAAGAATAATGAACCCGCGCAGTGGAAATAGAGGTCTGTTGGTGAAATTTATGGAACTGCTGCCGCCCAACAAGCAGTCACCATAAATGGGGACAGCTGAGTTGATTGGTGTGGTAGAAGGGTCTGGCGCTGTTCCTTTAACTGAATAATACCCTACCTGCGTATTTGTATATCTCTAGTTCAAAACAAGGCATATAAGTGTAAATTCCTAGGTGTAAACAAGACGTGCAGGTATCAGATGGTGGTATCCTTAAAAAATATTGCACAGTTATAAACGAGCTATAAATATATATAAAAATGATAAGCAGGCTATAAATATATAAAAATAATAATGATGGTGTCAAATCCCATACATGGTGTTGCTGGTTTATATTCCAAATAACATAAAGTGTAGGGGGGGGGGGGGGTGAAGGTGGGGAAGGGAGGGGAGGGGAGGGGAGGGGGAAAATGGGAGGTGTGGGAGATCAACCACTGGTTAAGGAACTGAAAGGTGTTTAAAATCACTCCTAGTAAAGTGCAAACGTGCTGGCAAAGTTCAAAGAAAGTCCTTATTGTGTAGTAAACTTGTTGTCAGATTCGTTTAAACCCTTAATGGTGTAGTATCTTGGTATATATCTTGTGCAGTATCTTGGTGCATGTGATGTTGTGGTTATGATCCTTCAATAGTTTTAAAATCCTTGCTCTGAAAGTGCAGCCACTCACCGGATCGCTTCACCCCTGCAGGGGTATCAGGCAGTTACAGTTTCGCGCCACTGTACCGCAATCACTGGCAGACTCAGGATCGTGATGTATCATATAAAAAGAGAGAAGGAGTGCCCATAGCGTAAAATCGTTTTTAAAAGATTTATTAAACAAGTGGAGAGGTACTCACAATTTCACAGTGTAAATCAAGCGAAGTAGTAAAACGTCACGGTTAGCCTTCAGCGCTGGTAAGTAGGTAATGTTGGGAAGCACAGATTAGGCCACGCCTAATCTGTGCTTCCCAACATTACCTACTTACCAGCGCTGAAGGCTAACCGTGACGTTTTACTACTTCGCTTGATTTACACTGTGAAATTGTGAGTACCTCTCCACTTGTTTAATAAATCTTTTAAAAACGATTTTACGCTATGGGCACTCCTTCTCTCTTTTTATATGATACATCACGATCCTGAGTCTGCCAGTGATTGCGGTACAGTGGCGCGAAACTGTAACTGCCTGATACCCCTGCAGGGGTGAAGCGATCCGGTGAGTGGCTGCACTTTCAGAGCAAGGATTTTAAAACTATTGAAGGATCATAACCACAACATCACATGCACCAAGATACTGCACAAGATATATACCAAGATACTACACCATTAAGGGTTTAAACGAATCTGACAACAAGTTTACTACACAATAAGGACTTTCTTTGAACTTTGCCAGCACGTTTGCACTTTACTAGGAGTGATTTTAAACACCTTTCAGTTCCTTAACCAGTGGTTGATCTCCCACACCTCCCATTTTCCCCCTCCCCTCCCTTCCCCACCTTCACCCCCCCCCCCCTACACTTTATGTTATTTGGAATATAAACCAGCAACACCATGTATGGGATTTGACACCATCATTATTATTTTTATATATTTATAGCCTGCTTATCATTTTTATATATATTTATAGCTCGTTTATAACTGTGCAATATTTTTTAAGGATACCACCATCTGATACCTGCACGTCTTGTTTACACCTAGGAATTTACACTTATATGCCTTGTTTTGAACTAGAGATATACAAATACGCAGGTAGGGTATTATTCAGTTAAAGGAACAGCGCCAGACCCTTCTACCACACCAATCAGCTTAGATTGTAAGCTCCTTGAGGGCAGGGACTGATGTGACTGTACAATGTATATGTAAAGTGCTGCGTAAACTGACGGTGCTATATAAGTACCTGAAATAAATACAACCACAATACTTGAAATTCTCCATAGGCGACCACTTTAGAGTCAAACATGAGTTCAAGTGCTAGAACTATCACTCTCACACTGACATTCGCTGCAATATCTCACGTGTGGTACAATCACTGCTTATCTATGCATGTGGGACACACGTGTGTGTTTGCATTTGCGCACGGGGAATTGGGTCGCTCTACATTTTTAAATCTTTTTTTTGATTTTTTTGATTTGATTATTTATATTTTGTATTACTTTTTTTTATGAAAAACATCCCTTGTAAATAGCTGGTCAGTGACAAGTATTCTTTTTGACAGATCAGGGGTCCATTTAAACCACTGATCCCTCCGCTACCATCCAAGGCAACTGATTAAACAAGATCAGTTTGATTGGCTGCTTCCCAGGCTGGTAACCAGGCAGGCAAATAGACAACTGAAACTGGAAGTGACAAAATCCTCGTTACTTCTAGCTTCATTCATCACAGAGGAGAGGGAGAAATGGATGTTCCTCCTTCTTTTTTGTGGGCAGCCGACTTGACCGCTTGCAGCAGTCCTGGACTGCTGAAATGGCCTGGTGGCAGTGGTGGGTTAGATTTGGCCCGTGGGCCTTGTGTTTGACACATGTGGTGCTAGGGGAAATCCCAGCTTTCACGGTTGTCATCACAACAGGTATCCCCTTTGGAGAGTTTTCTTCATGTCAATAAACAATAGTAGTAGTTTCTGCCATTTTTCTTCTAGTTGACAACTTTCACATGGGCGTGATTTGACAGGTCAAATGCCATGTTAAATCGGAGCCTATTGCTGGCAAAAGGAGCATCCCAATCAGTGCGATGCTAACTTTGCATGAACCCACACAGATGTCTTTCAAGTCACCCCCAAAGTCGGGGCTAAAATGTGGCTTTGAAATCATGCACAGGTGTCTATTAAAATCGCCCCCGAAGTCGCCAAAAGTAGTGCAGGAACTACCTTTGGAAATCGGCGCGGCGCCACAAAGTTGGCGTCGCACCGATTGGGACAGTCCCTTTGCCGGCAATAGGCTGCGATTTGACATATGAACAGGGGCTATCAGAAACAGCAATAAATCAGAGATTCCCACCTTCTCCACTATGCCAAACATTCAAAACATTTTTGTGCCTGAATTTCCTTTTTGAACAAAACAGAATGCTTTAAACATTCTATTTTGTTCAAAAAGGAAACTCAGGAACTTCACTCTCCCAATCCGCAATGACTATTTTTAATCATTATGCTGCTAGCATTAGTAAATCGATGTGAAAGTATATTACTTGTTTTACTGTAAACATTTTTTTTTTACATTTCTTCAGTTATTTCATGGTTTTCAGACCTAGGCAAATGATGTCATACATTCCAGGAGTCTTTGGGAGGGGAGGAGTAGTTTTCTTATCAAAGTATGTCCTTCTGCCTGGATGCCTGAACTAAGGGCCGATGGATTCCAGGACATAAATGCTACATGAATCATTTGCCCTTAGACCCCATACACACTATTATATTTTCTGCAGATTTTTGACTTCAGATTTACCAAAACCATATAATATGAGGTCAAAGGTCAAACCTTTTTTGTATGCAATCAGGCAGGCCCTTGCACTACACGATCTTGTTAAATCTGAAGACAACAATCTGCATAAAATCTAATAGTGTGTATGGGGCCTTACACAAGATAGCCATGGCTAGAAATGATAGGGGGGTGCTTTAGAAAGTGATTTTTCAGCAAAATAAAGCATAGAGACATGGATGGATGGGGGAGAATGCTTTGAATACTACAAATGAATTAAATAGCGTTTTTGGTTTGTAATGCTCAGATGCAATATAGTTCCGCTTTAAAGAGTTTTTTCATATTTTTAAAAAAACTGCTCTCTGGTCATATCTTTGCTCCAAATAGGGGAGGTCAATGAAGGTATGGCAATGCCAATAATATTGTATCTATAAGTAATAATGTATGACCATGGATAGATTTGTATTCTGGAGACAGGGCAGCTGTAAGGTAATAAAGAACAGTAGTCCTTGAAAAAAAAATGCAGCATTCGGGACAGTATTTAGAACCTAATATACCTACCATATTAGAATAATACTATTGCAGGACTTTGATGAACAATTTGGAAGGAGGGACTGTTTAAAAGATATTGTATTCCCTTTGTGTTCCCTGTATATTTCATAAAATCATTTGATGGTTTACGTTCCCCCAGTGCCTGGCCATGTGACAAATGCCTGTGCACTGATTGTACGGTTTTTGCTGAAGAGGACCATTGTTCAGTAAAGCTGGCCATACATGCATAGTTTTCTTTTGTTCAGCCTGTGGGATAAACAAAAGAAATCTTACAGATTCCTCCAGCCATGATAAACATCGAATATGGACAAATATCAGACAACGCCCCATAAAGAACAATAGGTGGTCCGATCGGGTCCGCCTGAAAAACTGAAAGGTGGACCCGATCGGTCTGCTGGTGTGAAAGGGGTCTAATTGTAGCACAAGAGCTCTTGGTTAACTCTAAACTGATGAGCTGTAAGGGCTTTTAAAGCATTACTTATGGAGATATCACGGGTGCATTACATTTTTAGACTTAAAGCGGAGTTCCACACAAAAATGGAACTTCCGCTTTTCGGAACCCTCCCCCCCTCCGGTGTCACATTTGGCACCTTTCAGGGGGGAGGGGGGTGCAGATACCTGTCAAAGACAGGTATTTGCACCCACTTCCGGCATAGACTCCCATGGGAGTCTATGCCTCTTCCCGTCCCGACCGCGCTGTCTGCTGGGAATACACAGCTCCCAGCAGAGAGCGGGGACCACTAGGGACGCGCAGCTTCACTTCCTGATTCCCACACCTAGGATGGCGGCGGCAGCTGCCGAGAACCGAGCGGGTTCTCGGCGTCCCCTGCCGACATCGCTGGACCCCGGGACAGGTAAGTGGCCATGTATTAAAAGTCAGCAGCTGCAGTATTTGTAGCTGCTGGCTTTTAATATTTTATTTTTTTTGGCGGTGTGGGTGAACCCCCGCTTTAACCAAAAAAAAAAATTGGAATTATACTGTGTGTGTTTGCACTAAAATTCATTTTATCATTTTTTCCTGAAAATTTCCTTTAATAAACAGTTGTGCAAATATGTTCAACTATCATCTTTTTATTCTACAGGGCCTCTGCTTGCAGAAGATATATTATGTTCTGGGGGTTTAAGTCATTTTAAAGATTTTTTCATGTGTGCAAAAATGAAAAAAATTTCTCTAGAGCCGGACTGATTAATTTTCAAGGTTCTGCTGGAACCTGTTATCCCAACAGACTTAAAGACTGGTTAATGACTGGTTAACCACCTGTTGTTAATTTAAAAAGCTACACACACCCAGCCCAGCCAGGCCATCTCTTTTCCTATATAAACTGGGCTCATTCACTCAGGTATTGCCTGAGTAAAAGCTAGTGTTCCTAAAGCTGGATACACACTATACAATTTTCTGTAGATTTTTTTCCTTCAAATTTACCAAAACCATATAATATGAGATCAAACCTTAGGAGTTTCAATTTGTATGCAGTCAGGCAGGCCCTTGCACTATATGGTTTTGGTAAATCTAAAGGAAATCAGACAACAAAAGTTGAATAGTGTGTAAGGGTCTAAAGTTGGCCATACACCATACAATTTTCTTATTCAATTTTCTTTAGATTTACCTTCAACTATGTAGTGCAAGGGTCTGCCTGATTGCATACACATTGAAAAGGTTTAGGTTTCACCTCATATTATATGGTTTTGGTAAATCTAAAGGAAAGTTGAACAGGAAAATTGAATAGTGTATGGCCAGCCTAAGGCTAGAGCTGTTTTTTTTTTTTTAGAAGAGTCCTAATATTCCCCACTGCTTACTTGTGTGCCTGGCTTCTGAAAAGATTTTGAGTGACCCCAAAACTGCTAGTGTTCCTGACTATGGAGAGATTTCTTATTGCTCTAATGCCCCGTACACACGGTCGGATTTTCCAACGGAAAATGTGTGATAGGACCTTGTTGTCGGAAATTCCGACCGTGTGTGGGCTCCATCACACATTTTCCATCGGATTTTCCGACACACAAAGTTTGAGAGCAGGCTATAAAATTTTCCGACAACAAAATCCGTTGTCGGAAATTCCGATTGTGTGTACACAAATCCGACGGACAAAGTGCCACGCATGCTCAGAATAAATAAAGAGATGAAAGCTATTGGCCACTGCCCCGTTTATAGTCCCGACGTACGTGTTTTACGTCACCGCGTTTAGAACGATCGGATTTTCCGACAACTTTGTGTGACCGTGTGTATGCAAGACAAGTTTGAGCCAACATCCCTCGGAAAAAATCCTAGGATTTTGTTGTTGGAATGTCCGAACAAAGTCCGACCGTGTGTACGGGGCATTAGATTCTTAGTACCCCTGTCGTCAGACCCCCCTTGTTCCTAGTCTCTGATCACAAGTGTATCCTTAGTGTTCCCAGGGATTTCTCTGTGTTCTTGCCTTCAACCCGTATCCTTATATCCTATGACCATTCCAGTGTTCTTGTGCCTGTTTCCTGCGTAAATCTGCCAGCTTTTAGCACCTCCATGATCCCCCCCGTGTTACACAGTAGGTGAGGTTGAAAAAAGGCACAAGTCCATCAAGTCCAACCTATTTCATCCTGCCTTTTGTTATTATTACCTGTATCTGCAGTTCACTTCAGTGTCTTGCTGTGTATTCCTAGTTTGTTTGCTGTTCTGTGTCCCCTTTCACTTCTGCCCGTTCCTAGTCATTCACGTTTGTCCCTGTGGATTACTACTCACTTATGGGGCGTACACACGGTCGGACTTTTCAGCTACAAAAGTCCAACGGACGCTGACGGACTAAAGCTGGCTGGTAATCCGATCGTGTGTGGGCTTCTCCGGACTTTCAACGGACTTTTTCAGCCTCAAATCCGACGGACTTTAGATTTGAAACATGCTTCAAATCTTTCCGACGGACTCGAGTCCGGTCGAAAAATCCGCTCGTCTGTATGCTAGTCCGACGGACAAAAACCCACACTAGGGCAGCTATTGGCTACTGGCTATGAACTTCCTTATTTTAGTCCGGTGTACGTCATCACGTAAGAATTCGACGGACTTTTGTGTGATCATGTGTAGGCAAGTCTGTTCGTTAGAAAGTCCGCCGCAAGTCCGTCGAAAGTCCGCCAAAAGTCAGTCGAAAGTCTGTCGGACAGGCTGTCGGACTTTTGTAGCTGAAAAGTCTGACCGTGTGTACGCCCCATTAGAGTAACCCAGTGTACTACTACTGTTCCAAATGCTTCTGTATGTTTCTGTGCACGTCTACCAGTTTGGGCTGTACTACATAATGACCTGTGATTCCTGCATCTCAGCGCTACAAGGGATTCTTACTTGCTTATCAGCCCTTATTTACCAGAAGTTGCCTGCTTAAGTGAATTTAAGAACTACAACCTAGAAATTGTCTGCAATGTAACCCATCTCCACTTTCAGGAGCTCTGGTAAAGGTTCAGGTGGTTCCTTAGACTTTGCACCTTGGCCCTTCAAAGGGCCCTCACCTTTGCTGTATATCAGGGCCGTCTTTAATATTGATTGGACCCTGGGCAAAAATTTTCTTGGGCCCCCCCATTCAATTTCACTCTCCACCTGCTCTGAGACATACAATCAATAGCAATTAGACTTAAAATCACTATATCAGATCAGACAGCAATTGCGATTGGTTGCCAGCGGTTACAGCATATCATTACTGCTTACTGACTGGTTGCTAAAGGTTACAGCACACATTACGGCTCACTGATTAGTTGCTAGAGGTTACAGCAAATGATTTCTGCTTGTTAATTGGTTGCTAGAGATTACTGTATAGTATTACTGCTCACTGATTGGTTGCTAGAGGTTACAGCTCATCATCTGCTCACTGCAGGGGGCATGATATACATATGAATGCTGCCTTTATCTACATATCAATGCCGCCAGCCACAGCTATTTACTTATGCTCCCCCTATTTACATATGAATGCCAGTTATTTACATGTAAACACAGGGTCTGCAGGTGAGTCATCTGTACACAACAATAAGGCAGAGCTGGGCAGCATTAGTACCAGCACTTCACACTGAGATATTGGACACAGCACAGGACAAGGGGATTAAAACTGGAATAGTTGGCAAGTATCAGGCAGCTGCTTTGGGCCCCACAACAATGACAGGGCCCAGGGCAGCTGCCCCTTTTGCCCTGCCTTAAAGACGGCCCTGCTGTATATGCAGGCAGGCTGAGCTCTCCCTCATAATATTTGTATTAATTAGTACAACACTAATCTCCCTCTTCAGTACCAATAAGTATCCTTCCTCTCCTAGACTCCTTGTGCACCCCAACTGTATCCTTTGCACCTCTGAGTTCCTTGTTACATTTGCATACCTCCCAACTTTGTGAGACAGGAATGAGGGAACCTATTAGGAAAAGTATGCAGGCATAGAACACAACCCCATTAAAAGAGAATTGCACAAAAAAATTATTGGTTAAACCCACAAGTGCCTTTTTACCACTACTATTCCTTTATATTGGCTTTTAAATGTACAAATGCAGCAATTTAGAAATTGGATAAAAGGTTTAGCACTGGGAAAACTTTTTTTATAAGTAGTGCATTTTATATACAACTATATAGATCAGACCAAAATGAGGGACAAATGAGGACAGAGGGACATTGTTCCAAATCAGGGACAGTCTCTCAAAATCAGGTACAGTTGGGAGGTATGCACTTGTGTTCCTGCTGTAAGATACTTCTGTCTCCCTGTGAGCCCTACTCCCTAGTACTGTAATGCAGCGTACACACGACCGGACTTTCTGGGAAACTAGGTCTGACGTTCTTCCCACCAGACTTCCGGCGGACTACCGCCGGACTTTCTGAACGGACGGACTTGCCTACACACGACCGGACTTTCCGGCAGACTAGGTCCCTCGGTCTTCCCGTCGGACTTTCGCTGGAGTTACGGCGGACTTTCAGAATGCAGGGACTTGCCCACACGCGGCCAAGTCCGTTCATTTTGAATGTGACTCGGGTACGACGGGACTAGAAAAGGAAGTCAATCTCAACGCTTTTATCGGCGAGATTGACACATTGCGAGCCCCTCGCGGGGCATACCAGGCCCTTAGGTCTGGTATGGATTTTAAGGGGAACCCCCTACGCAGAAAAAACAGCGTGGGGTCCCCCCAAAATCTATACCAGGCCCCGATCCGAGCACGCAGCCCGGCCGGTCAGGAAAGGGGGTGGGGACGAGTGAGCGCCCCCCCCCTCCTGAACCGTACCAGGCCGCATGCCCTCAACATGGGGGGTGGGTGCTTTTGGGGAGGGGGGCGCCCTGCATGCGGCCTGGTATGGTTCAGGAGGGGGGGGCGCTCGCTCGTCCCCACCCCCTTTCCTGACCGGCCGGGCTGCATGCTCAGATCGGGGTCTGGTATGGATTTTGGGGGGGGGCCCCACGCAGTTTTTTCGGTGTAGGGGGTTCCCCTTAAAATCCATACCAGACCTAAGGGCCTGGTATGCCCCGCTGCAAAAAGGAAAATTGTTTTTTCCTATTGCAGCAAGCGCAAGATGCAGTACCCTGCCCTTGCGTTGTATCTGGTCCATCGGACCAGCCTACAGATGAACGTACTTTCCATCCGGCGGAGTTATGACGGAGAGATTTGAAACATGTTTCATTTCTAGGTCCGTCGGACTTTTGGGGAAAAAAAGTCCGCGGGAGCCTACACACGATCAGATTGACCAAGTCTGCTGTAAAGTCCGCTCGTGTGTACGAGGCATTTGAGTATATTGCTAGTATTCTTTACCCTGCCTGTCTGCAAGGCCAGAATCTCAGTGCTGCACTATACTGCTGCCATTCCTGAGAGTCCTGTATTCTGTGGTTTCCCAGGTCCTCATCTCTATTGCTTTCCTATAAAAGGTCAGCTGTAGCCTTCATAGTGTGTTCTGAGTACAACTCTATCCAGTATACAGGCTGCACGAATGGCCCATGATCCCAACCATTCTTCATGGGCTTTTTTAGGCTTTACTAGATTTCAGAAAACTTTAGCACTTCTTAAATTTGTTGAAAACCAGCTAAAGCCTACTATTGGCTTATTTAACCTCTTCACCGGGGAAGACATCATCCCGGTATCAAAATTTACAGCTGGCGAATCCCTGTAAAGCAAAAATTATTCAAGTGGCTGAACAGCGGCTTGTTCACTTTTGCGGGTGGCAGAAGGGGACCCCCTTGCGCCACTGCCTTTCCTGGGCTCTCCTGTCCGATCAGGGACATTGGCATTGGCTTCACTACTCAGGAACTGACGTTGTTCCTCCATATCTGTGACCCGAGAAACTGGAAGACCAATCTGTGTCTGGCTGCATTGAAGGCCAGAAAAGAGATTGAAGGATCTAATAGGCCCCAGATCTCTCCATAAAAAGGACCTGTCACGGTCAATGCTATTACAAGGGATGTTGTTCATCCCTTGTGATAGCAATAAAGTTGGATTAAAAAAAATGAGGCAGTGTAAAAAAAAAAAAAGTATTGAATAAAATAAATAATAAAAATCCCCCCGTGCTCACACACAAATGCGAACGCATATGTAAGTCCCGCACGCATATGTAAACGGTGATCGCATCACACATGTGAGGTATCGGTACGAACGTCAGAGTGAGAGAAATAATGTTAACTTCAGATCTCCTGTATAACTCTAAACTGGTAACCTGCAACCTGTTTAAAGTGTTGCCTATGGAGATTTTTTAGGTACCATAGTTTGGCATTGTTCCACAGGTGAACACAATTTTAAAGCATAACATGTTATCTATCTATTTACTCGGCACAACATCATCTTTATATTTTCACCAAAAAATTGGGTATTATTGAGTGTTTGTGTGCAATAAAATTCATTTAAATGTATTAAAAAAAAACAAAAAAAAAAACTGTGCAAATATCATGTGACATAAAAAACACCCACCATTTAATTCTCTTCTAAGAAAAAAAAAAAAAAAGATTTATATATATATATATATATATATATATATATATATATATATATATATATATATGTGTATATATATATATATATATATATATATATATATATATATATATATATATGTGTATATATATATATATATATATATATGTATATATATATATGTATGTGTATATATATATATATATATATATATATATATATATATATATATATATATATATATATATATATATATATATATATATGTTTGGGAGTTCTAAGTTATTTTCTAGCAAAAAAAATAATTAGATTATTACAATTATGTCTTAAAGCGGAGTTCCAACTACAATCAATATTTTTTTTTTAACCTTTCACAAGCATTTCAAATGGCATTGTAACACTCACGTCTTCTGTAAAATTTGTCCCCCGATGTCCGGTTTCATCTGTAAAAAGAACTTTGATAACGGTGTTCTGGCCGTTTTCATTTTGCTTGTGGGCATGTGAAGCCCACAAGCATCCTGTTCCGGGATACGGTGCTGCTGCTGGACCAGCATGCACCGCCCGTTCTCTCCTCGATCTCGCGTATGCGCATTCTGTCATCGCAGCGCCGTCAACTACTCAGGTTGCCATCACAACAGGTGGTGGCGTCGGAAGTGCCCGCCCCGTTGTGATGGCAACGAAGCCCTCAGCGCAGCCCACTGACTCTTGGGAAATGATGACACACATCTCCGAGGAGCAGTAGGGAGCGGAGGCGCCGAGGGAAGTGACGTCAGGAGCCAAGGTGATGAAGGAGGAAGATTTCAATGGACCGCATAGCAACAGGCAAAAAAAGGTAAGTAAAAAAAAAAAATTTCTCCAAATATTTTTTTTATATTATTTCATGCACATTAATGACTTTTTTTTTTTTTGGGTGGAACGCCACTTTAAATTGACAGCCGGCACTCCTATTAAGGAACCCATGTGTTGCAGTAATGCATGTGTTACTCCAGTACTATAGTACTATTAATTTTTAAAGTGAAAAAAATAAATAGTGATAACATACTATAGAATGCGCATGTGTTGCAACAGAGCATACTACTGTACACTGTAGTGCATGTCTGATTTTTGCTCCGTTATGGTGCATTGGCAGCTAACCTAAATGAATGGGCTGCTTGAATGCAACATAAAGCAGAAATTGCATATATGTAAACAGGTGCAAAGATCTGTGTTTAACATCACCAAACTAGAGCTAAAGGTGGTTGCCCCAGAACCTTTAAAGTGTTACTAAACCCACAACAGTAAAATCAGTCTGTATATGCAGAATAGCATGCTTGTTATACTCTCTGTGGAACTTAAGGGAATAATACTCTGCATTGTGTAAAAAAGATCTTTGATCCTGTATGCATAGATCCTTCCCTCCTACATTGTCTATCTGGGGAAGGCCAGCTAACACACAGGAGGAGTAGCCAACCTGCACATGCTCAGTTGTGTCTTTTATGCTGGAGAGAACATTTCCTTGTTCTCAGAGCTAGCCAGGTCACATGATATTGACATCACACATGTGAACGTGTATACAGGCTATAGTGGAAATCTCTTCCTATCTGAACACACATTATTAAGATATAGGGGATGGAGGAGAGGGACAGAAGGCAAGTTCTATATAAACAATTGGTCAGTCAAGTGGCTGATCAATAACTGACCAAACACCTATTGTGGTGTTGTTGCTGTAACCAAAAAACGATGCTGAAAACCCAAAAGGACAGGGGGATGGGGGAAGGGGGAAGGGATACTCGGTGTAGAGAATATCGATTGGAAAGCGGTTACTCCAGCAACAAACTTGATCAGAGTGTAAATATATCAAAATTGGCAGTTTATTGATTAAAATTAGCAAAACATATTGAGGCATACTGAGAGTACCTTCAATGATTTACTTTACAGTCCCCATCATTGAAGATACTCTCAGTCCAAATTTCTACGCTCAGCCACCCCCCATGAGTTGGTCCTGCCAGTTATTCGTTATTGGCAATCCCTCCACCTGCCTCTCTATCCTCCCTGTTCCCCCAGCCGTATGATGCTCAGCAGCTTACCAGACCAAATTACCAATATTTTAATATCCAATGTATGGCTGTAATCCTACACTGTGATTGCCTTGATTAATTGGAACACTATTGCCCCGTACACACGGTCGGACTTTGTTCGGACATTCCGACAACAAAATCCTA
The DNA here is from genome assembly GCA_037952835.1 of Lithobates septentrionalis. Lineage (NCBI taxonomy): Eukaryota > Metazoa > Chordata > Amphibia > Anura > Ranidae > Lithobates > Lithobates septentrionalis. The sequence continues at coordinate 10,062,920 of JBBDGP010000440.1, read as the reverse complement.
GGATTTTTTCCGACGGATGTTGGCTCAAACTTGTCTTGCATACACACGGTCACACAAAGTTGTCGGAAAATCTGATCGTTCTAAACGCGGTGACGTAAAACACGTACTTCGGGACTATAAATGGGGCAGTGGCCAATAGCTTTCATCTCTTTATTTATTCTGAGCATGCGTGGCACTTTGTCCGTCGGATTTGTGTACACACGATTGGAATTTCCGACAACGGATTTTGTTGTCGGAAAATTTTATATCCTGCTCTCAAACTTTGTGTGTCGGAAAATCCTATGGAAAATGTGTGATGGAGCCTACACACGGTCGGAATTTCCGACAACAAGGTCCTATCACACATTTTCCGTCTGAAAATCCGACCGTGTGTACGGGGCATAAAGCGGCTGACCAACATACCAAGTCCGGACCGTGTTCAGTGTTGTTGTGTACTTTGTCTTACATGTAGTCCTGTCTGTTACATCACCTTTTGATATGGTTATTATCATTAGCCATAATGTGTTTTTTTTTTTGGACTGCCTCAATATGTTTTGCTAATTTTAATCAATAAACTGCCAATTTTGATATATTTACACTCTGATCAAGTTTGTTGCTGGAGTAACCGCTTTCCACTCCATATTCTCTATACCGAGTATCCCTTCCCCCCTTCCTCCATCCCCCCGTCCTTTTGGGTTTTCAGTATCTGAACACACAGCTCTGGACAAACTCTGCAGGTTATGTGACTGTGGTATACAGATCAGCCAAAAGGGTATATAGTGACAGTATTTTAATGTAAAAAGAAGATTTATAAGCTGTGGGTGGGCAGATTAACTACTTTCATATTACTGGGTTTAGTAACACTTTAACCAAGATACTCAATTGTCATACCTCCCAACTTTTTGAGATGGGAATGAGGGACACCTATCAGCAAACGTATGCAGGCATAGGACACGCCCCCTGCCACACCACCTTAAAAGAGAATTGTACAAAAAAAAACCAAGATTGGTTAAACCCACAAGTGCTTTTTTTACCACTATCATTCCTTTATACAAGCATACCCCACTTTTAAGTACACAATGGGGTTTATTTACTAAAGCTGGAAAGTGCAAAATCAGGCTCACTTCTGCATAGAAACCAATGAGCTTCCAGGTTTTATTACCAAAGCTTAATTGAACAAGCTGAGGTTAGAAGCTCATTGGTTTCTATGCAGAAGTGAGCCTGATTTTGCACTTTCCAACTTTAGTAAATAAACCCCATTGTTTCCTTAAAAGTGGGGTATGCCTGGTATTTGCTTTTGGAATTTAAAAATGCAGCAATTTATAAATCAGGTGAAAGTTTTAGCACTGGAAAACACTTTTTGATAGATAAAAAGTGGATGTTTTATACATGTATATAGATCAGACCCAATTAAGGAGGAATGAGGGACATTGCTCCGAATCAGGGACAGCCCCTCGAAATCAGTGACAGTTGGGAGCTATGAATTGTTTGACAGCTTTGTAAAGCTTGCTATGTGCCCTGCTCTAAAGTCTGTACAAGGTCTTATACAGTAGGATATTGGATTTTACATTCTATCAATATGTTCATTTAAAGACGTGAATATCCACTCATGTTAGCTGCCTAAGTCTGACTCTCAGTCTTCTGACTTTAGTGGAATTTGGCTGATAAAGATCTGGACAAAACATTTCAAATGATAGCTTCTCTAACCCCCCCCGTAAGACAGTCTTCTACATATTAAGAACATTTCTGTCCAGTGTGGAAGGCACCAGAAGCACATACTGGGGGTCCTGAACTGCGAGCAGCTATAACATCTAATAAGGAAGCCTGGCTGTGGACAGAAATCAACACTAGGTTGTATCACTTATTTAGTAGATAACTATCAATTGCTCAGCTGGAAGCCTTGTAACTGAAGCTCTCTGTTATAGACACAAGTATTCAGGCTCACTGCCAGATGAAGACTTGTGTTTCTTTAACCCTCTTTCATTCAGAAGGCCATGATTATTTGTTCCCTCTATTATGGCTGCATTTCTCCTTCAATGGTATGAGTTTGCCTATGCAAATAGTTCAGTATTTCAATGGCCTTTTTTAAAATCCTACATTACATTAAGTATATTTAATAAGATCAAGCAGTTTTGGGTTGCAGTGGTATGTTATGCTACCTTACATCGAGTAAACTATTTTCCTCTGTTCTCCTGAATGGCGACTTTTTGACCTAATGAGTTTCTAAAGACTGCAAACAACTTCATACCATCATTTCTCTTGCAGCGAAAAAAGCCATTTTGCATGAATTTAGTTATTTATTATTTAATATTTCATAGAAAAACTAACTTAAGTATATACCACATGAAGTTGGTGGAGGCCTCTTTATACAAAGAAATTCCAATTTATTAGGAGCCATTTGTTTAAACTTTAACTATTGAAACTCAACAATTGATAGCATGATGTTCAGAAATATTCAAGGTGTTTACCACTTACAAATTACCTGCAGCTGATTTCACAACTTCCCACTAATCTATAAATATTAACACAATTGACTGAGACCTCTCCTGCTTCATGCCTTATTAGGTGCATGGCCTGCTGCCCATTCATTGTTTGACTGTTGACCAGCTAGCCACTCAAACCTCATGCTACTAGCTGGACTATTATGTGACTATTGTATTATTTCACTGGCCATCATTCTTGTCAATTGCATTTTTTTGCTTTAAAAAAAATTATATATATTATACACAAATATATATATACACAGTTGTGCTCAAGGGTTTACATACCCTGGCAGAATTTAGGATTTCTTGGCCATTTTTCAGAGAATATGAATGATAACACAAAAACTTTTCTTTCACTCATGGTTAGTGTTTGGCTGAATCCATTTATTATCAATCAACTATGTTTAATCTTTTTAAATCATAATGACAACGGAAACTAGCCAAATGACCCTTATAAAAAGTTTACATACCCCAGTTCTTAATACTGCGTATTGCCCCCTTTAACATCAATGACAGCTTGAAGTCTTTTGTGGTATTTATGGATGAGGCTCTTTATTTTTTCAGATAGTAAAGCTGCCCATTCCTCTTGGCAAAAAAGCCTACAGTTCCTGTAAATTCTTAAGCTGTCTTGCATGAACTGCACGTTTGAGATCTCCCCAGAGTGGCTCAATGATATTGAGGTCAGGAGACTGAGATGGCCACTTCAGAACCTTCACTTTATTCTGCTGTACCCAATGACAGGTCAACTTGGCCTTGTGTTTTTTATCATTGTCATGTTGGAATGTCCAAGTACGTCCCATGCGCAGCTTCCTGGCTGATGAATGCAAATGTTCCTCCAATATTTTTTGATAACATACTGCATTCATCTTGCCATCAATTTTGACCAAATTTTCTGTGCCTTTGTAGCTCACACATCCCCAAAACATCAGCGATCCACCTCCATGTTTCACAGTAGGAATGGTGTACCTTTCTTTATAGGCCTTGTTGACTCCTCTCCAAATGTAGCGTTTATGGTTGTGGCCAAAAAAGCTCAATTTTGGTCTCATCACTCCAAATGATTTTGTGCCAGAAGGTTTGAGGCTTGTCTCTCTGCTGTTTGGCGTATTGTAAGCGGGATACTTTGTGGCATTTGCGTAGTAATGACTTTCTTCTGGTGACTCGACCATGCAGCCCAGAGTTTGAACATTGCTGATTGGTATTCTCAATTCCTTGGATATCTTTTTATATCCCTTTCCTGTTTTATACAGTTCAACCTTTTCCCTCAGATCCTTTGACAATTAATTTGCTTTCCCCATGACTCAGAATCCAAAAACGTCAGTGCAGCACTGGATGAAAGATGCAAGGGTCTGTCAAGAGTCCAGAAACTCAATGACCTTTTATAGACACACACTAATTACAAGCAAACAGATCACAGGTGAGGATGGTCACCTTTAATAGCCATTCAAACCCATTTGTGTTAACTTGTGTGCATGTTATCAGGGCAAAATCACCAGGGTATGTAAACTTTTGATCAGGGTCATTTGGGTAGTTTCTGTTATCATTATGGTTTAAAAGAGTAAACATGGTTGATTGATGATAAATGGCTTCAGCTAAACACTAACCATGAGTAAAAAAACAGTTTTTGTGTTATCATTCATATTCTCTGAAAAATGGCGAAGAAATGATAAATACTGCCAGGGTATGTAAACGTATGAGCACAACTGTGTGTATATATACCATATTTATCGGTATATAACATGCGTCGGCGTATAACACGCACCCCAAGTTTAGGAGGGAATTTTAGGGAAAAAAACTTTTAGGAGTAAAGTTTAAGGAAGAAAAACTTACATTAAAATGCCCATCAATGCAGCGTTATCGGTGTCCATCTGCAGCCTTGTCAGTGTCAGTGCAGCCTTGCCCCAGTGTCCATTGCAGCCTTGTCAGTGCAGCTTTGCCCCAATGCAGCCTTTTCAGTGCAGCTTTGCCCCAGTGCAGCCGTTTCAGTGCAGCTTTGCCCCAATGCAGCCTTGCCCCAGTGCAGCCTTGCCCCAGTGCAGCTTTGCTCCAGTGCAGCTTTGTCCCAGTGCAGCCTTGCCCCAGTGCAGCCTTGCCCCAGTGCTCGCCGCGATCCCTGCCGACATACACAGCCGTGTGTAAATTTAAATATGGCGCCGAGACTGCAGTGACTCGGCGGAGCGGAGATACACATACCCGAGAGTCCTCGGCTTTTTTCGGCGTCGCTCACAGTCACGCCCAGTCCCGCCCTATGATGGACATAACACAGGTCCAATGGCGGGACTGGGCGGGACTGTGAGCGGCGCCGAGAAAAGCTGAGGACACTCGGGTATGTGTATCTCCGCTCCGCCGAGTCCCTGCGGTCTCGGAGCCATATTTGAATTTACACACGGCTGCAAAAGCCGCGATCGCTCCAATCCGAACAAAAAGTGTCGGGGATCGGCCTATAACACGCACCCACGATTTTCCCCTGATTTTCAGGGGAAAAAAGTGCGTGTTATATGCCGATAAATACGGTATATATATATATGTGTATATATATATATATATATATATATATATATATATATATATATATATATATATATATATATATATGCAGTATATACATATAATACTCCTAGATTCATTAGTTTGGCCATAGATTTTTTTCATGTATTCTTGCGAGGCATTGTGCAAATCTTATGATTTGAAAGGCACTCCAACACAGCTTGCTGACAGAGGGTGCTGCACAGAAATGCAACATGCAGTAATGCATTAACGTGTGTTCCAGCGTGACATGCTTTAAAAAAAAAATGCAGGTCTGCTTTCTGGGCCACTGAGATTTATGCCAGCCCCTTCATTTTTAAATTAGCTGCCTAGCACAGCACACAAAATGATTTCCAATCCCTTCCTTTCCTGAACAGGAAGTGATGGGGAGTGGCTTTAATAGAGACCCACGTGGCAATTTACGAAGACTCTAACCCTTCCCCGTTCCAAAACATATCCAAAACAATGTAAGGCCTCATGACACACGGAAGATTAGCAACCCATATATTCCCAGGCATAAAGTACCTGGTATGGCAAGGAAACAGGGTTGTGCCGCTCCAGGTGAGAGCAATCCTCCCTCTACTAATTTGGTGCAGGTCCAGTCCACGGTCTGGATAGATAGCCAAAGATACAACATGTTGATCGCACTCCAAAATGTAGGGAAAAATTATGTTGCTTTATTCCAAGTTAAAACAAATCATGATAACACCGATAAAGACACAGCAGAGATTCATCCCTGCAGTGTCTGTGTCTGTATTGGCGTTATCATGATTTGTTTTAACTTGGAATAAAGCAACATTGTTTTCCCCTACATTTTGGAGTGCGGTCAACATGTTGTTTCTTTGGATAAAATACCTGGCGCTTCCTAGTGCCAGAGCTCTGCACGTGCCATATACAGCCACCAATACAAATGAATGGCTATGCACAGCTGTGTTTGGGTAAATGCGATGACTGTTGCATCTGCGTTTACTTTACCTACGTAATGAGTAGAAATCTTCTGAAAATGAAAACAAACCCATGTTAGATAGTTCTTATCAGAACTGGTCACCATTGTGACATTTTACCTCTCCTTCTGTTCCACAATATTGGATTTTTCCTCACTTTGTGCCCTGCTGACAGTGATCACCAGAAAAAATAATAAGAATAGATCTCCAAAATATTGAATGTTGCATGCAACTTTTCCAATTCTGATTCATATGGGATAGCTATTCAAAAACATCACTGTTTCTAACTCTACAGTGTTTTTTTTTTACTTTTAAGATGATAATACTGTAGTCTGTTCCAATAGCTAACACACCAAAACATGCAGATAATTCACTGTGTGTATGTAATTGTCTGTGTAATACTTGTACAGTAGATGCCTTGCTAGGAAACTGCAGTAAGATAAATAACGTTGCTGCCAAGGTTTCAGTGCGTTGAATCACTGACCCGAAGACAGAATATAAACAAGGACTCTTCACTTTTCACTAACTAACCTGCTCAGCATATTTGCTCTGAGTAAGGGCTCTTTCACACGGGGCGGATCAGTGATGATCCGCCCCGTGAACACCCGCTTGCTCAGCGGGGATCGCTCCGCCGCTCCCCGCTGAGCAGGAAAGAGCGCCGCACTCCGCTATGGGGGATCGGATGATGACGGACCGTAATGCCTGTCATCACCCGATCCGATCCGAAAACGGATGGAAAAGTAGATTTTCCTCCGTTACACTTTTCGGATCGGAGCGGGTCGGATGTCAGCGGACATGTCACCGCTGACATCCGACGCTCCATAGGGATACATGTATGTCCGTTTTTCATCCGAAAACGAAAGGATGAAAAACGGACATACGGATCCCCCGTGTGAAAGAGCCCTAAGTGAAAATATTAAAGAAGTGCAGGAATGTAAAAAAATGAACATACATACTGTACCTACCTGCTGCAGCATCGGTCCAATGCTGCAAGCTGTCCCTTACTGGCTCTAAGCCTGAGAACTGATTGCTCAGTTCTTGCTCTCTACTGAGCAATGTCGGTCACCAGCTCACTGGAGCGCCTGGCTCAGAATCTCAGCGGCTCGCTGAGAGGCTGAGCCAGCTGACTGTAAGGCACCTGGGTTGATCCTGACATTGTCATGATTCGACCAGAGTCTGGAGCAGGTTTGTGACATCGGCCAACAGAGGGCTTTAACCCAGAGTTGGTGGGTTCTGGGTCACAGGAGAGCACAAGTAAGTGCACTCCTGTGACCCACATGAGGAGTATGGCCAAAAAAGCTTTGGTTATACGTCTTTTTAACATTAGTGGGTCAGCGTAACACCTAGGCAACTAATATTTACAGCAGTGGCAGTCTCCCCGTATTTTTCTCAGGACAGAAGGGTGTTTCCATTCCAATTTAGTAAAAGAGTAGTTGACTTTAGAGAAAATGGCTAATCAGACATTGTACTGCACCATAGTTTGACAATGCTACCCAGTGCAATCTACTGGATTTGGGCAGACACGCCCTCTCTTTCTCACTGCTTCAAAATGTGTTTTAATGCATTTCCCTGCAAAAATACATTAGGGATCATAACATAAGGTGGTAGAGGATTATAAAAATAAATGCGTGAGCCTTCAGTTGGGCTTTAAATCCTTACAGGCAATACTGCAGTAATGTTGGGTAATGGGCAAGGAAAGCATTGCTGCCCACTGCTAGCTTCATGCATTCAAGTTAAAGAATTCCACTTAACAGCCATTAGGCCTAAGGTGAAACATGTTTATGTAACTAAAGAACTTTGGAGGAAGTATATTAATCTATTGCACACCCCATTGTAGCCCCAGCTGTATTTTATTTGGGTTTCAATTGCCAACCAGCTAGTTTATATGTAAAAAGGCAGTATCGACCAACTGGGTTCTCTATTTCACCCCCCTCCATACATTCAAAGAAGTAAAGTCATTGGGCAACTGTTTTTCTTCCAGACATCTTGATGCATGGGAACCAGTTTAGTCTGCATATTGTGTAACTCCAGCATTACACCATTTTAAACTATTCATCATTGCCTTCATAAAATCCAGCTTATATCCAGAAAGAAGTGATGCATCTACAGTATTTAGCATGGACTAGAGGCCTGTTCTGTGCCTGGGTTTTCTTTTTTTTTATATGCAATCAAGACGGTCATCTTACAAAGGTTGCATGTACCTTTACCCACTAAAGTACCCGTATTTGTGCACTGTGAAGTGCAAATGAGTTGCCTGCTACTTATTGCCCAACATATTGTGAGACATTGCATTTTTTTTTCCCAGTGATTAAAAAAATAAAATCACAGATATTTATATAGACTGTTTTTCTGCTTTTTTTGCGTCTGCTGTTGTCATTTTTCAAGCGTATGTAAACTCTAACAGAAAAATTCTTATTTTTCCATTTTGATCTGTTAAAGTGGTTGTAAACCCTTAAATACGGTATACATAGTGAAGTGACTGGCCTCAGGTGATACACAGAGATTAAACAAATCTTTCTAAGGAGTTGTACGTGTTTATCTGCTGCCTGCTCTCCTCCAAATTCGTTCAAAGTAGATCAAAGGATTTTTCACAGCGGGGGGCAGGAATCTGATGTTGCATACTGCACAGCTGGAGCAAAGAGCTTCAGTGTAATCTGAGACCTGAGTGGAGGGAACGGACACACTACCTTCTACACAGAATCATAGGGAAACATACATATCTGAAGCTGTCAGTCATCTGCTGTGTGCTGTAGGGGGACCGGGTCATCACCCAGGATTCTGTTGTGTTGGCAAAGACTATTAGAAGTGACTCATGCTTTTAGCAGGGGGAAGAGAGATCAGGGAAGAATGACACTTGGTACTTTGGACTGAGGCTAATACACACTATAGAGGGATATGCTTTGTACATTTTTCATGTTAGAGGTTTACAACCAATGTAAATCTGTTGGATGAGTAACATTGTTCCCAGTCATCTCTGAGGACTACAGAATCCCTCCCCTATGTTATGGGTAAGAAGAGAAAGGCAGGTGTCTTTAATCCTATCCAGCTGAGATAGTCCTCCTCCATATATACATTCTAAACATTGTCACCCTAGGACAGGGAATTGTGGTACTACTAAGATCATCAGGTGAAAATAAAGCAAAAAAAAACCCAGAAAAAAAGATAACTTATGCAGCCACCACTAAGGACTGGTGGGCTACAATATATAACATTTTTGCTCTTGGTTTTAGAAAAGTTAACTTAAAGTGGTTGTAAAGACAGAAGTTTTTTTTTTAACTTAATGCATTCTGTGCATTAAGATAAACAACTTTCTGTGTGCACCCGCTCCCCTCAGCTCCCCCAATACTTACCTGAGCCCCATCTCGATCCAGTAATGTTGCACGAGAGACTCGGTTGTCCGAACTCTCCCTCCTCATTTGCCGAGGCATGAGGAGAGAGAGGGGGCCGGGCCGCAGCTCCGTATCTGAATGGACACAGGGAGTTGTGACTAGGCTCAGGTGCCCCCATAGCAAGCTGCTTGCTGTGGGGGCACTCAACAGGAGGGAGGGACCAGGAGTGCCAAAGGGGGACCCGAGAAGAGGAGGATCCGGGCTGCTCTGTGCAAAACCACTGCAACAGGGCAGGTAAGTATAACATGTTTGTTATTTTTAACAAAAAAAAAAAGAGACTTTAGTATCACTTTAACTTAGCACAAGGATAAAAAAAATGTACATTGTGATAAAAGGCTGCTCCGGTTGATAGATGTGTCCTGTGTATTATCACATACTTACAGATAAAGGAATCACAGGATATCTCATCTTTATTGTTAAGAGGAGGAAAGCTCATGTAATTATACCATCCACTTGTTTATCAGTGGCAGCAGGATAAAGTCTTTACATCAATTACACAATGTCAGATATCCACAGCTCACAAAATATCTAGATAACATCCCTTGGATGTGTTGTAGAAAAAGCAATATTTGATTTATCATTCGCACCATCTGTAGCACTCCTCACTTCTTTTCAAACCTCCGGCGGTGCTTGTGTAGCTGTTTTTACTTAGAAGACTTTATACTATCCCAGCGCTCCCTTTCAAATATGTGCCAAAAATAGATTCTGGGTGGGATATCGATGGAAATAGCTCAGCTTTGAGTGAAAATAGAATTGTGAAAACACAGAATGCTGTTGTCATTGTATGGGCCAATAAAAAAATATTAAAAAGCCATTAGGAGCTTGTATGCAAGAAAGTGGCTTACCTTTACACACCCAGGTCCTGAAACAAGTTATGAGCTGGGGCCACCATAGCAAACTGCTTGCTATGGGGGCAGACAAGCAGGCTTGCTCCTGAGCTGGTTTGTATGTGTCCATTGACACACACAGCCCAGCTTGGTCCTGCCCCCTGTTCACTTTATTTGATTGACAGCAGCATGATCCAATGGCTCCCGCTGCTGCCCAAGCCTCCTGTGAGAAGATAAAGAAAGGGGAGAACGTCAGACAAGCACAGTCCTGGATTGATACAGGACTCAGGTAAGTGGAGGGAGGGGCACAGCAAGTGACAAAGTGTTTTTTACCTTAGGGCTAGTTTACACTTGCTTCAAAACATGGCTTCGGACATGCTTTGTTACAGCTCTCTGAATGCCAGTCAAAGCTCCTGTCACTAAATAAAATGGTTAGCTTACAGTCCTGTTTACACCTTGCTTTTGCTTGGGGCTTCGATGGGGCTTCGATGGGGCTTCGATGGGGCTTTGGTGAGGCTTTGGTGAGGCTTCGATGGGGCTTCAGTGGGGCTTCAAGCGAGCTTTGCTAGAGACTTTTATAGAGACTTTGAAGCACAACTAAAGCGACATGGGGTATCATTTTTGAAGCGAAGCCAAAGCAAAGCAAAAGCGAGGTGTAAACAGGACTGTATGGAAATAGAATAAGGCGCGCCAGACTAAGTGTAGTATTTAAGAACTAATTTAATAGGACAAACAAGCCAAATGGCTACTCACAAGGAGATGATAATATTCAGGCATATATAGGATAGGGGGTCCGGGGTCACTGTGCAGTCCACAGTGTAGGGAGCTGTGTTCCAGCAAAAGAGATGACCAGCTACAGGGAGGTGGAGCAGCGGTAGAGCCTCTGTGGATGTCCGGAAGGCTAGTTGGGTAGCACGCCGTGTGATCTCTATGGCGTCCAGAAGCCAGAGACCGGAACCGGAAGTGCGTGTCAGCGTGGAACGCAAGCTCCGTGAGCCGAAAATGACGTAGCGACCAATCAGATGATGCGTTTCACAGCATCCGCTGTTTCTTCAGATCTCTAAGACGCGACCTCTATAACTCTACAGCATGGCCTTCCCTTTACATCTTATACCAAAAAAACCCCAACCTTCCTAACAACCTAACATACCTGGGTTTGGTTCAAAGAACACAACAAAAGTTCTGGTGCAGAATTTGAAACCCATTAAAGACAATGGTAGCTGAATGTTAGTGTTACTTAACCCAGGACCCTGCATTCGCTATATCTGGTCTCCCACAGTACACAGAACATGGAAATGCAATTGTTTTAGTAAATATAAACTGCTAAATATCTTTTCTCATCAGCAGTATAGAGCAATCTTATTACTTCTATCAGTGTCTGGTTAAAGCTTGTAGGGGGAGTTGTTATTCTCCTCTCTGACTGTCCTATTAGGCTGCAGGGACCCCTGACCCTCTGTCTGGACAGTGCTGTTTGCCCCTTTGCTGATCACATGCACCCTCCCAAGAAAACAAAAATAAACCTCTCTAGCAATATACACCAAACTGAGCATGTGCAGAGTACCCCTAAGGCTCCATACTATTAGCAGATGGATTGAGGACAGTAAAAGAAAGGGGAGGATCAGAGAAGACAGAATCAAACAGCCTTTTTTACGCAATGCGGAGGGCTAACCCCTTAGGATCCACAGTGAGAATAACAAGCATGCATATACAGACTGATTTTACTGATTTGGGTTTTGTAACACTTTAAAAATGTTTCTGGCCATTTTCTAGGCTAAAAGGCAAGTGATTCCCAAATTAATGGCATGGGGGCTTGGCACTACCATGTGGAACATGTGCCAAAGTGATCAAAAATATAACAATGTTTTTTGCCTCAGATCAGCTATTTTAGCATTGTTCACAGTGAAACACTAAAAATGCAAAACTCAATTAAATAACATGCCTGTGGGATGTCCTGACCCTGCTTGTGAAGCAGCATACCTGTGAGATGTATACAACCTACTACAGCAACACTGACATTTACAAAGAAAAGTGTTGAAATCGCTGGCAAAATGACAGTTCCTGGCCACCTTATTCTGTTTGTAAACAAAGCAGCTAGGGATTCCATTCATCTATTCTGGGGTTTTTCATTGTGTGAGCACTTTATTTACTTTACTTTTGTTTTTGGGAATGAATATTGACCAAATATGGTTCTGGCTGGTTTGTTCACAAATAGAAGCTGCCCGGACATCTGTCATTTAGCAATGGTAGTACCCCCACTTTTAAAGGGCTAAATCATACTACTCTGTAACTTCAAGAGCAGCTTTAAGGCATCCCCAAGCATGATATATTAACACATTTGTGCATTTTTACAAATTTCTACTGTTGCCTTTTAAGCTGCATTCAAAGACCCTCTCCTCACTAATTGATGTTTTTACTTTTTTTATTTTATTTTTTGCCTTTGTGTATGTCGCCCACGGCAGTGCCCAGTTACCTATTTTTAACAAAAGCTTGCAAATTAGGCTTGATAAAGGCTAGACAAAAATATGGTTCACCTGCTATAGTCTTCAAAGGGGTTCAGTGTCATGTTCATAGTCCTGCATGGGACTTGAGGACACCAGGGGGAGCGTCATTTGCTGGGGGAGCAGAGGATCATGTAAGTAAAACTGATTTTGCCATGTTCTAGACAGAACACAGCAGTTAGCCTTTGCAATGTGGGTGCAGACCCATTGTAAGGGAGGACTTTAAATTTTCAAAAGCTGAGCTTTAATGAAATGTGCTAACATCCTTCCATGTTTGTCTCTATGTTCATAACCTAGGGAGTCTCTGTGGTTTATACTGTATATTGTAACTCATTCTGTGGGTTCAAGATGGGCTATGTGTCAGCAATTTGTAGTTGAAATCTAAGGTTTCTTAGTAGTGGTATTCAAGTGGGGGCTCCAAACAAAATTGAAATCCCATCAAGAAACCTTTGGTAAAGTCAACTTCTTTAAATTAGAATGCAGGGATATGGTTTGACTGTCGTTGAAGGATGTTAGCAGGTGTAAACGTTTTAGAATTGGGATTAACCCTCCTACATCCTTAAGAACATCAATTTGTGTAAATGGGATGGTATGATGGATAACAATCCATCCCTATGCTCCTTAACCAATTTGCTCCTAACCTATAGTCAATTGATGGCTGGGCAGGGCTCTCATTGATTCTGGGGGACATCATATGAAGTTGTCCTGGATCATGTCTCACATGCGCCTGCGGGGCCACGCTGCAGTGCAATCTGTCAGTTGCTGTGTCCACCGGACACAGCCAATGACTGATCACTTTACCAGCCCACTGCTGGTACCATGTGACTGCTGTAACCAATCACAGCAGGTCACATGACAGTTATAACTAATGTATGGCTTCCCTTCAATCCATCCATTGTGTACAATTGTGTTGCTAGCTGAGATTGGTCACAGTGATCACATGGTACAGACTGGGCCATTTACAGCCCATCTGTGCCATGTGATCAGCTGTGGCCAATCACAGCTAATCAAAACAAAACAAACTGAGGCTGGGCTCACACATATGTGGCTGCGGTTTGCAGTCTGGAGTCCAGTGCGTTTCTGTTCAACGATTCAGGTGCAATTTTTTAGCTGAATTCACACCTGAACCGGAACCAAAAATTAAATTCGCATAACATGTGAATGTGACCGGCTTTCAATGGAGCCGGTTCACACATGTGCGGGGACGTCAGCAGTGCAGTTTTGAAAAGGGTCCTGTGCGTTTTTGGGCCCAGTTCATGTGCAAATTCAGGTAAAAATTTGCACCCGAATCGGTGAACAGAAACGCACCTGACTGCAAACCGCAGCCGCATATGTGTGAACCCAGCTTGAATGAATTGATTTCATTCAGTAAAATGCTCACATATTGTAATGAAATGTACTGCTGTAAGCAAACGTAATGTAAAATAAATAAATAAATAATAATAATATAATAATAATAATAATAATAATAAATATATATATATATATATATATATATATATATATATATATATATTGATCACTTTCTCAGAGTAGTTACTATCATAACATTATATTGCTCTGGTCAAAGTGTGTTTAAAAAAATGAAATTGTAAAAAAAAAAAAAGAAAAATAATATAATAAAAAATGTTAAAAAATTATTGTTACTATTATTTTTGATCACTAGTTATACGATGATGCTGTACTGCACTGGTGACAATTTTTTTTTTTGTAATTTCTTAATTTTACCAAAAATTATGACAAAAAAATTACAAGACTTGATGGACTTGTGTCTTTTTTCAACCTCACCTACTATGTAACTATGTAACTTCAAAAAACTTGCCATGTCTCTTACTAAATACCTTGGACTGTCTACATTCCAAAATGGGGTAATTTGGGGGATATCTGTACTGTTCTGACATTTTTGGGTTTCAAGAAATTAGATAGGCCATTAGTACATCAGGATTGATCAATTTTCAGATACATACCATAATTTGTACTCTATAACTTTCCTACAGACTAAATAATATAGACTGATTTGGGTTATTTTCACCAAAGAAATGTAGCAGAATAGATTTTGGCCTAAATTTATGAATAACAATTAATTATTTGCAAAATTTTATAACAGAAACAAAGAAAAACTTGTTTCTGTTTTTACAAAATTTTTGCTATTTTTTCGTTCATTTAGCAGAAAAAAACCAGTGGTGATTAAATACCACCAAAAGAAAGCTCTATTTGTGTGAACAAAATGATAAAAATGTAGTTTGGGTACAGTGTTTCATGACCTGAAAGCTGCAAATTGGCCTGGGCAGGAACGGAGTAAAAGTGCCTGGTATTGAAGTGGTTAATTGGGCGGCACAGTGGTGTAGTGGGTAGCACTCTCGCCTAGCAGTAAAAAGGGTCGCTGGTTTGAATCCAAACCATGACACTACCTGCTTGGAGTTTGCATGTTCTCCCTGTGCCTGTGTGGGTTTCCTCTGTGTACTCCGGTTTCCTCCCACACTCCAAAGACATGCTGGTAGGTTAATTGTCTTTTGTTCATATACTGTCCAAAATTGGCCTAGTATATAATTGTGAGTTGGGGACCTTGGATTGTGGGCTTCTTGAGGGTAGGGACCGATGTGAGTGTGCGATGTACATTGACAGCACTATATGGGTACCTTAAATAAATAATAATATAATAGATGAGCATCTTAATGAGACACAATGTACAGGGATAGGGACAATTGTAGACATGCACCCACACTCACTCAGGATGGACTGGTGTCTTTATTCAACCTTACTAACTATGTAACTATGTAATTCTTGGGTATGGTCATTACCAGAAAAAGTAATGAGATAGTGGTAAGATTTGAATGAAAGGGCCTCATAACCTTCCTGAGGAAACAAGACATGAGATTTTTTTATGCATATGGTAAGGTAATTGCAATTCTTTTCTGCAGACTGTCAAGACTCTGAGCATTAACACATCTTATGTTCTCCTAGGCAGGTCTACTAGGAAAACATAAACAGGAAACCCCAACAGTGAGGTAGCCAATTTCTGGCACCTGTGTGGGGTGGATGTTTGCCTAAACCATGGGTCCCAACACCACATGTCAGAAAAAACACAGCAATTAAATAACATTTAACAAAAACAGACAGCAATAATTAATGACAGTACCTCACAGGGAACTAGCCTGGTGTTGAGGGAAGAAAAGAAATAGGGTGAACTACATTCCAGCAACAGTCAGTAGGGTGCAGTTCCTGGAGGCATTTGGCAAGAGAAAAATAATATAGCATGCAAAGTTAAGATCATTGCAAGCCAATAGGTCTCCAGTGAAATGGACAAGGGCTAAGTAGGGTAAGCAGAGTAGCATTTTAGAAATAAGGTAAGTTTTATCTTGGAAGGAGTTGCACCGTTGACTAGTTCAAATTCTTCACCTGAGAACCCTTGTCGAATCTGACTTCTGTACAGCAGTTCTCATTTACGCACTGGATGGAACATCGGCAATTCTTTTCCCTCCTCTCTTCTTTTTCCTCTGCTGATTCCTTTACTAGTTATCTGGATTCTTTTGAGTCCCTTCTCCTGCAAGACTCTACACCTGAACATGTTTACAGAGCCCTTCTTGCAAAACTCCATCCCAACCTTCTAGAATTTACAACTAAATGGGCATATGATCTCAATGTTCAACAAACAGCAGAGGAGTGAGAGAAGTCGTTCACTTTTACTCACCATTTGTCCTGGGCGACTAAGGCCCACAAGACGAACTTCAAGCTTCTTTCCTGTTGGTATCGGTGCCCAACGCTGCTCCATTGGATGTATCTGTCCATTTTGGACCTATGCTGCACTGCCATTCTGCCAGGGACTCCCTCTTGCATATCTGGTGGGAATGCCCCCCTATCCATGATTTCTGGGATCTGATCTTACAGCTTTATACCACTGTTACAAGGGCGACTGCTCCCAACACCCCAAAAATCACTCTGCTCCCTATCTTACCCCTTTTTAAGACATATCAAAAAGGCCTGCTTTGTGGCATTGTGTGACAGCCGCGAGATCTGTTATGCCACACTATTGGCAGATGACCCAGATTCCTCCATTTGATTGAGTGGGTAACAGAGATGGATTACATTGAGAGGATGGAGTCCCCCCTGGCATATGGATACATATGAACAATGCCACCAAACATGGCTTTTTGGAAGGTGTCCAGGGAGTCATCTGAACTGCGAAACCTCCTTGCAGGACAATCATAGGCCCTGTATTTGGATTGAGGTCATGTGAAGTCTTTTCTGGTTGTCCACCCCTGGCTGTTTTAGCCTCTCTTTTTATCCTTTCTCCACCTGCTCTGTTTCTTACTGTTTTACTTCCTTCCGTCCCACGCCTTTTGACCTTTTCCTGAAACACAACCCACCCCCCAACAATTTTTGTCCCCCACCCTTCATAAATTATTTGTTTGGATCATAATTCTCACCGTTGCTGGGAGGTTGTAGCATGCTCACTTTCCTCTTAAACCTAGAAATTGGTGCTATTTGGCATACTATCTCCTTTAATAGTTATGCTCCTGTCTCAGCCCATTTTTTGTACTAGCACTGGTCCCTATTGTGTACATGCTATGTTCTATGTGGGGTGCCTTATATATTTTGTGCACCTTTACAATCTGGTTCCTTCCATTGTTTTAATTATTTTATGTTTGTTTTTGCTGTATTTGCTGGTAAGCGTGAACCACTTTTATACTACTATTTTGTATTCTTTATTATCTTATATTCTATTCTTTTTTTTAAATTAATTGTAAGGTATTAATTTTAAGGCATAATCCAGTACAATACAGAACATAAATACAGTTCACAGTAAAAAACAGTGAACTTTTGGGAAATCAGTTGCACTCCACTCCAATAACTGCCACATAGTAAGACATTTGCAGAAACTAAATATTGACATGTTTTACCAGAGAGGGACCTGTACCCACCAAAGCTCTGGTCCCAATACACACATTATCAACAGGATCTTAAGGAGTATCATGGCCACTCAACAGCAGAGAGTGTGGTTCAAAAAGTAGAGATAAGAGATGGGAGGGGCCTTTCTAGAGATATAGTGTAATATAGGTAAGCCCGCTAATAGGGAGCAAACCCATCAAATGATCAATTACACAGAAGGGTACCAATGAGGAGTGTAATCAGGCCTAGGATGCTGTGTTAGAGTTCTCTACGGAGGGGGAACAGCCCTTGTCAAATTTAGTGAGGCAAACTCTGCTGTTATTTTATCAAGGTTTGGCGGAGCAGGAGACTGACAATTTGTCACAGTCACCTTCCTGGCATAAAAGAGTAGCAAACCAAGTAATGTTCTAATGACTTTTCTTTGGGCCAAAAGCTCCACAAGACTCAAAAAACATACTTTCAGCTCCAGTGGTATCTGGATATTCGTGACAGCTGGAGTTACTTAAGTAACTTGGGACCAATATATACATATTTCCGGAACGATACAGAAGATGTGAAGGAAGCCAACATTTAGATCACCTCATCGCCAGCGGCAAGGATGTGGAATTCCCTTCCACAGGCAGTGGTCTCAGCGGGGAGCATCGATAGCTTCAAGAAACTATTAGATAAGCACCTGAATGACCGCAACATACAGGGATATACAATGTAATACTGACACATAATCACACATAGGTTGGACTTGATGGATTTGTGTCTTTTTTCAACCTCACCTACTATGTAACTATATGTAACTATGGCTGAGTGATCGGCTGAAAATCTAGACAATCTCTCTGGAGTAAGGTAGTAGATAAGGCTGATCTTAAATTGCATGAGTTGGTTTCCAGCGGAGACCAGTTGTTGAAATGGATAGTCCCACACACTTTCCCAACCATCATTATCAAGACTAGGAACATCTACCACTTCATCCCTGTGAGATGGGCTGTTGCAGAGCCTTGTATAAAGCTGAGTGGGCCTTGGCCAAAAGTGCAGCTTGCGTGAGAAATTCCATTCAGGAAGTGGATAGGGAAATGTTGGTCAAATCAAATTGAAACGCACAAACAGTTGAAGGTAAGGAACAGAAAAAAATACCAGCTGGGTAGAGCATGTTTAGATTGCAACACTGTAAATGTTAAACATTAAACTAAATGTTTTTTTTTTTAAATTTTGAGTAGGAAAGGATTAGAATCAGGATTTCATTGCTGTCTGTATCCCTACTAGGTAGATTCATTCTCTGTTTTCCTAGTCCCTGTTATCACCTAGACTAAAAGTGAGAGAAAATTGAAACTGTTGTCACCATTACAAGATTAGAGTAGCAGTTTTCTATTTGTTGCCAAAAAGAGAATTTCCTTAACTTTGGAGAGATTTCCTCTCACTTCCTGTTGTGTCTACGGAACAAGAAGTAAAGGAAAATCGCAAATAGTAAAAAGATAGTGAAAGTAAAAAAATTCTGACATGGTTTTAAGCCTGTTCTACTCAAAGTAAAAAAAAAAGTTTTAGATACTGTATACTTTAAGGGTGATGTCAGATGGCTGGGTTTCTTAGTAGGGTTTTTTTTGTCTCTGTAATATATTGTATGAAAATGTAAAGCTAAGCTAATAAATTTCAAGATATCCATCTATTGCAGTGCTCAGGGAGGAAACCTATACAAAGGTCTCTTTCAACTGAGCAAAACTTTCAGGAAACTCTAACCTGTAGGCAGTCTGTTACACAACTTAGGCCCGAAAACTAAACGTTTTAACAGTTTTTTTGTCTACAGAATTCTTTTGATGGTAAAAAATGATCCAGGCCCTGTTAAGACTCAACAATGGATGTGAAAATGATATTACTGTTTGTGCTGTATTTTGACTAGAAATTTTCACCAGTATACATACAATAGATATATCGCTAAATGGAAGTAAATGTTGTGTTTTAACAAAGATGTATGATAGGCAAGCACAGCTGCTGGTGTCTGTGCCTACAACAACTATCGGATTAGGCTTTACATTTGAATGTAGTGTTAGTAAAAATAATAGAACCAATGTGGCTGCAGAAAAGAGGTGAGCAAAATAGCTTCACTTGATTGGTAGTGGTGGCTTTAACCACTTCAGCCCCGGAAGGATTTGCCCCCTTAATGACCAGGCCATTTTTTGAGATACGGCACTGCATCGCTTTAACTGACAATTGTGCGGTCGTGCGACGCTGTACCAAAACAAAAATGACGTCCTTTTTTTCCCACAAATAGAGATTTATTTTGGTGGTATTTTATCACCTCTGCGTTTTTATTTTTTGCACTATAAACAAAAAGTGGCAGTTTTGAAAAAAAAAAAAAATTTTTTTTTTTACTTTTTGCTATAATACATATCTAAAAAATATCTAAATATATAAAAAAAATACATTTATTCATCAGTTTAGGCCGATATATAATCTTCTACGTATTTTTGGTAAAAAGAAAATCGCATTAGGCGTATATTGATTGGTTTGTGCAAAAGTTATCGCGTCTACAGACTATTGGATAGATTTAGGGACTTTTATTTTTTTTTAATTGTTTTTACTAGTAATGGCGGCGATCTGCAATTTTTAGCAGGACTGCAACATTGAGGCGGACAAATCTGTCCCCAAATGACACTTTTTGGGGACCAGTGACATTATTACATAAATCACTGCTAAAATAGGGGAGAAGGGGTTAACACTAGGGGGCGATCAAGGGGTTAAGTGTGTTCCCTAGGTGTGTTCTAACTGTAGGGGGGATGGGCTCACTGGAACATGACAGAGATTACTGTTCCGGATGACTGGGAACAGAAGATCTCTGACATGTCCCCTGTCAAAGCGGGGATCCGCTTGTTTACACTGGCAGATCCCCATTCTGCCTCTGTACTAGGTGATCGCGGGTCGCCAGTGGACATCGAGTCTGACCGACCCCCGGGCACGCTCCTGTAGCATGCGGCGGAAGTGAGAGCGCACCGCCAGTTGCACGCGCCTGCCTGCAACTGTGCCTGCACGAGCTGCCGTGCAGGTACAGCAATTTGCGCAGCGCTGCCAACCTGCCACAGTATATCTGCATGAGCTGGCCAGCAAGTGGTTAAAGATCATTGTAAACTTCACTTAGCGTTCTTTCACTGATGGGGCGATATACTATAACCACTTTTAGGCAGGGCAATTTCCAAGATGATTTGGCACGAGCTGTTCTAATCAAAGAAATTGTAAAAAAAATGGTGTCATGTACAATATTTTGTCCAGCTAAAGCACCATTCATAAAGATCCTTATCCATTATTAAATATTATTATCATATTGCAAAATAGCCAAAGCACTGTTGTTTAAAGTGCATGTAAAGTTAATGGAATGCCCCAGACAATTTAATGGAAGCTGAATGGACTGTAATATCTGCCATAGAGATGCAGAACATTTAAACAGAATAACGATTAGGTTTGTAAAATAAAACCACTAATAAATTGCTGAGTATTAGGAATTGTATTCTTAACTAAGAATTAAGAAAGCTTATGGCTTTATTGATTTCCTAAACTGATATAGTATGCAATTTTATATTCTGCTTTGTTTACAGAACAAGAAGTATTATAAATAGATATTTTTGCACATTGTGATGGGAAGGAAGTTAATTTACAATTACTGCTGTTCAATGCAGTCAATATATTTGAAGGCCCTTTTACCTATGCCCTTGAATCCACTGCTTTACAAAACTCATAAGCCTTTGGTCCAGTTTAAACAGACACATCAGCACTGTTATATCGTGTTCATAAGTAAATTGCTTTTTTTTGCACCGCTGTTTTATTGCAAATGATGGCCTTTCAGCTCCTGATGCTGTTGTCCATACATGTTAGAGTTAACCCTTTCAGTAAATGAAAAACTGGAACACTCTTTGACATATATTGGCTAAAAACCTGAGGCCATCTTTGTTTTCAGATCCAAATACATAAAAAAAAAACTTTTACAGGAACCTTTCCCAGAAAATCTCTAGAATAGGAAAAATCCTATTCTAGCACCTACCTTTAGGTAGAGGGTGCTACAGAAGTCTAACTTTTTAACTTTAACTAAAAGTGAAGAATATTGTATGTCATTTTTTACTCATGTCTGTTCATACTTAGCACTGTGCTATCAGTGGCAGCAAACAACGCACACCTCACCCACGCTCCCTTGGTGGGTAGATCGGTCAGGTCATATGCACCCCCCCCCGGTCGGTTACCAGCCCGCACTTACCCCATCTATTGAGCGGGCAACAGGCGGCGGCTTTCTCTGCGTCTCCTCCTCGGTAACATCATGGCGGCTGTGCATCTCCTCCCTCCTCTTCCTAGACCAATAGGATCACTTCTCCTTTCGGCCAATCAGAAAAGTGGTCTCAGACCCATTTCCAGATTTGCTGTGAGCAGAATCTGTGTGACAATAGCGAATATTACTTTGTTATTGTCATACAACTTGGAGGGCTTGGGGCGTAGTGCTCTGCGCCCCAAGCCCCCCTTATTTAAAGCCTATTAGAGCCTCCGGCTCTAATCACGTGCTTCAAACAAAAAAAAAAACATTGCAATCCATGCGCCCGCATGTAGATTAGGGGGCCGGATGCATGGATAGGTGGCAGCGCCCCTGTGCCCTGCATTACGGGCCGCCACTGAGTGCTATTCTGCTCTGGAGAGCTGGTCTTACTGCTCTTGGATAAAACGCAACACTCTGGGTCTCTAGCTGTCCAACACCCCCTTCACAATACCCCAATGAACAATGCTGCTCAGAGAGCACAAGCAGTGACATAATTGATTTGTGGGTACCTGTACTTTAGTAAAGAGAATTGGAATGTACACTACTGTGCATAAGTTTTATAAAGGTGTGAAAAAATGCTGTAAATTAAGAATGCTTTCATAAATAGAAGCGTTAAGTTTATTTTTATTAATTGGAAAGTCAATGAACAAAAAAGAACTCTAAATCAAATCAATATTTGATGTGACCACCCTTTGCCTTTAAAACAGCATAATTTCTTCTTGGTACACTTGCACACAGTTTTAAAAGTAACTCGTCAGGTAGGTTGTTCCAAACATCTTGGAGAACTAACCACAGATCTTCTGTGGATATAGGCGGTCTCAAATCCTTTTATCTCTTCATGTAATCCCAGACACACTCGATACTGTTGAAATCAGGGGTATGTGGGGGCCACACTTCTAGGACTCTTTTAGTTCTTAATTACATTGGCTGTATGTTTGGGGTTGTTAAAATATATTTGGGGTCAATCACATACTTCCCTGATGGTATGGCATGATGGATAAGTATCTGCCTGCATTCCTCAGCATTAGGGACAACACTGATCATGCTGATAGTGCTGGACATCCTCCGATGTCGAAAGGCAGTAAGCCTGACGTGTCTTTCATCAGCTGCAATAAGTTTCCTTGGCCAACCACAGCGTCTATGGTTTTGTCTGTTTCTTTGTGCTTCTTCGAAAGAGCTTGAACAGCACATCTTGAAACCCCAGTCTGCTTTGATATCTTTGCCTAACCTTGCTAATGCAGTATAACTGCCTTGTGTCTTGTTGTGCTCAGTCTTGCCATGGTCTATGACCAGTGACATGAAACTGTTTTCCACAGCCTCATCTTAGTAACAGAGTTTGGCTGTTCCTTACTCAGTTGTAAGCCTTCTACAGTATACAGCTGTTTCTATTTCAGGTAATTACTGTGTTTTAAGCTACATATGAAATTCATGATCATTGGCAGCTGCTAGGTGTAATTGGTTAATCATACACCTGACTAATTTAATCCTACAAAATCCCTGACTTTGTGCAATTATAAGAATTGATGCTGCTATTCTATTGTGAAAAAAAAAAGAATTGATGCTGGTTTGAAGCCAAAGGGTAGTCACACCAAATCTTAATTTTGATTTAGATTTTTCTTCTTTTTGTTCATTTTGCATTTTATAAATTGATAAAAAATAAAAATATACTTTTTGAAAGCATTCTTATTTTACAACATTTCTTTACACTTGCTCAAAACTTTTGCACAGCACCATATATGGACCCCCCCAAAAAAAACAAAAAACTACTCTTCTCCCCATACAAAGTAATGCAAATGTAAAAGCATCTTGATGTATTTTACACGGAGGTCAACTGTAGGTCAGGGACACAGAAGCATTTAACATTAGTCTAAAAATCTGAAGGCACTTCAAAGCACACAGTATTTGCACACCTACATCTGACTTACCATTGGGAAACATATTTGGCCTGTTATGCCGCGTACACACGAGCGGACTTTACGGCGGACTTTGCCCGGCGGATTTTTCGACGTACTTTACGACGGACTTTCTGAATGAACGGACTTGCCTACACACAATCCACCAAAGTCCGTCGAATTCGTACGTGATGACGTACGACCGGACTAAAACAAGGAAGTTCATAGCCAGTAGCCAATAGCTGCCCTAGCGTGGCTTTTTAGTCCGTCGAACTAGCATACAGACGGCGGACTTTTCGACCGGACTCGATTTCAACGGATACATTTTAAACAAGTTTCAAATCTAAGTCCGTCCAACTTTTGAGAAAACAAAGTCCGCTGGAGCCCACACACATCGAATTGTCCGACGAAATCCAGTCCGCCGGGCAAAGTCCGCCGTAAAGTCCGCTCGTGTGTACGCGGCATTAGACTTATGCTCGGGATAGTATTTATGCCACCCTTGCCACACCCAAAGATGATACCTCTTTGTCAGGGCTGTACCTGGGGACAGATTTTGGCTGCCCCTTCCCCTATGGCAGAAATGACTGCTTATGTGCATCAAATGTTCCCAGTACTCCCTTGCTCCTTCCTCCTACAGTTCTTTTTCTGAATTCAGCCACATATTGTAATAGTATTGCCCCGTATACACGGTCGGACATTGATCGGACATTCAGACAACAAAATCCTAGGATTTTTTCCGACGGATGTTGGCTCAAACTTGTCTTGCATACACACGGTCACACAAAGTTGTCAGAAAATCCGATCATTCTGAACGCGGTGACGTAAAACACGTACGTCGGGACTATAAACGGGGCAGTAGCCAATAGCTTTCATCTCTTTATTTATTCTGAGCATGCGTGGCACTTTGTGAGTCGGATTTGTGTACACACGATCGTAAATTTCGACAACGGATTTTGTTGTCGGAAAATATTATAGCCTGCTCTCAAACTTTGTGTGTCGGAAAATCCGATGGAAAATGTGTGATGGAGCCTACACACGGTCGGAATTTCCAACAACAAGGTCCTATCACACATTTTCCGTCGGAAAATCCGACCGTGTGTACAGGGCATAAGAGGTTATAGAAGAGATAAATAAGGTTAATCATAACATTAAAAAAAGGTTATCACAATTTGTATATAGTATTAGGTTTGCTGCTCCATCTAACCGTGCTGCCTGGACACACTAGTGTCTTAGTAATAAATCCACCCTGGCTTATGCCATTTTCCATGGATCTAGCTGGAAATAGTTGGTAGTCAAATTTCAGGTTCTGGAATTTTTTTGTAACTTTCCCTCCTCGGTCCTGGAATTTGCATGTGGTTGGACATTTATCAAAAGCCTTAACTTAAGTCAGTATATCTAAATTGATCATTTTATTTGACCTGTATTTGACACCAAAATTTCTGTAACATACGGCTGTCTTGCAAGTAAATTAAATTTTAGGTGGTTTCTTTCATCTGAGAAAAGTAAAATGGACAACTGTCCTTGTTCATTGTTATGTCATTTGTAATGTATGTCTAATTCTTTGGC
This sequence comes from Lithobates septentrionalis, assembly GCA_037952835.1. NCBI lineage: Eukaryota > Metazoa > Chordata > Amphibia > Anura > Ranidae > Lithobates > Lithobates septentrionalis. Next base: position 10,037,647 of record JBBDGP010000440.1, on the reverse strand, counting down.
TGTTCAATCCTTGAGCTTTGTCTCTGTTAGTGGCACCACATTGGGAGAAATATGCAATATATGTTTCTTGGACTTTACAGACTTTTTTGAAGTCACTTTCCAGAGGGACAGCTACAATGTAGAAATAAAATACTTTGACATAATGGATTTATAGAATTCCAACACAAAGAATGTACTGAATGGTTTGTTTCCATACAGGTCAAGCTTAAAATTTCATCAATGATTACTAGCATTCTTACAAATGGGTATTTGCGTTTTATGATGATAATTCACCAGGCTGCTTAGTTCCTAATACAATTTAAGCCAGCCATAGACAAACAGTTTTTCTTAAGATTCAATGAAGATTCTTTAAATACTCAAAGTACATTCAGTGAGCACAGAGAACATAATAGCATTCTATATACAATAATGATTACTAATGACAAATAAAACAGGAGATTAAACTAATGGTTAAACAAATTTTTTAATTGGCAAATAATTATTTTTGAAAAAAAATGTATCATGTACCACCTTGCTTTCTAGAGAGGTGACAGGACAAACTCTGTTGCCAGGGAGACACAAAAGCATTAAACTTACAAGGATAGTGCCTTATCTTTTATCCCTGATATTTTCTCCTTTCTTCCTCATCAGCAGCCTGTGAAGCTGTAAAGCTTCTGTCAGCCTTTCTCTCTAGCTGAGCCAAAACATACAATCAAGGCTGGTAATGTATTTATTTTTTAAGGTGTTTATTTAACCACTTCCCATGCCTCCCATTATCAAATGACATCTGCAGGAGAGATCTCCCATCCTGGGCGGGGGTCATATGATGTCCTGGGCTTCCCGGCCGTCTGGGGGGCGCGAGCCCCCCCGCCATGTCACTTGGGAGCCGATGCGCGTGCCCAGCGGCCACAATGTCCGCCGGGCACCCATGATTGCCACTTAACAGGGCAGGACCGTGGATCTGTGTGTGTAAACACACAGATCCACGTCCTGTCAGGTGAGAGGAGACCAATCATATGTTCCCAGTACAGAGGAACGCCAATCGGTCTCCTCCCCTTGTGAGTCCCCTCCCTCTACAGTTAGAAATACTCCCTAGGTAACACAATTAACTCCTTGTTCGCCCCTAGTGTTAACCCCTTCCCTGCCAGTGACATTTGAACAGTAATCAATGCATTTGTATAGCACTGATCGCTGTATAAATGTGAATGGTCCCAAAATGGTGTCAAAAGTGTCCGATAAGCCTGCCGCAATGTCGCAGTCACGATAAAAATCGCAGATCGCCGCCATTACTAGTAAAAAAAATAAAAATAATGCCATAAAACTATCCCCTATTTTGTAGACACTATAACTTTTGCGCAAAGCAATCAATATACGCTTATTGCAATTTTTTTTTTACCAAAAATATGTAGAAGAATACATATCGGCCTAAACTGAGGAAAAATGTGCTTATTAAAAAAGAACTGGGATATTTATTATAGCAAAAAGTAAAAAATATTGTTTTTTTTTCAAACTTTTTGCTCTTCTTTTGTTTATAGCGCAAAAAAATAAAAACCGCAGAGGTGATCAAATACCACCAAAAGAAAGCTCTATTTGTGGGAAGAAAATGATAAAAATTTTGTTTGGGTACAGTGTTACATGACCGCGCAATTGTCATTCAAATTGCGACAGCGCTGAAAACTGAAAATTGGCTTGGGCAGGAAGGGGGTGAAAATGCCCTGTATTGAAGTGGTTAAATACATTTTTCCATACATTTTTCCATAAACACAAAGACACAATAAACAAAGGCACCATTAAAGGAGACAGAGATGGTAAATACAACCATACAACCAATACACACACACACACACACACACACACACACAGGAAGGCCGCTGACAGCTGATGATTTATCAGTTGTTAAAGACATGGCGGGCCAGCTTCTCGGCCTGCTCCTTAGCAACCAGGCTATATACAGTGAATGTAAAAAACCCAGACAAATTGCAAATTGCAGTACTTGCGTTTTGCTGCATTTTGCGGAAAAAAAGTCTCCAACCCTTTCCAAAAACGCAGAGGCACAAAAATGCATTGATATGAACGTGTTCCATAGGAACCCATTTAAAAAAAAAATTCCCTGCATTTCTGCAAACTGCAAAAAACGCATTAGTATGACTCGAGCCTTAGTGAGCAATGGTAGTGCTTCTCAAATCATTTTTTACAAAATATTAATCTGTTAATGTATCTGTATACTTTGTCAGTGGGAAAGCCACACAATTACATGAAAGAACACAGAAAATCTATTCATATGAAGATCTGGTTAATACGCTGTTAAAAGAAATTACCCATAATACTTGTATGTATGCGACCTTTTAAAATGTCTCCACTTCTCGCATACTTTCATAACAGTCAGCTTTATAAATTTGTCCAAAAGCCAGTGATATTGTAATGCACTGCCCAAATTGAATGATGTGCCTCCACCTACATATCCTGCAAGTAGTTTATCTTATTATTTTTTCCAGGGTATAGTACTTGCATTAGAGTTACAGTACGCACTCCCTCCATTCCTATCTCCAATCTATGTCTGGAGCCAGCTGTGTATACCGTATATACTCGAGTATAAGTCGTCCCGAGTATAAGTCGAGGCCCCTAATTTACCACAAAAAACTGGGAAAAATTTATTGACCCGAGTATAAGTCGAGGGTGAGAAATGGCAGAGGGTCAACAATGCCCATCTGCAGCTGCCTGCCTCCCTGTGTCCTGTGCAGCCTACCTGTACCCTGTACATGTGTGTGTCCTGTACATGTGTGTGTCCTGTACATGTGTGTGTGTCCTGTACATGTGTGTGTGTGTCCTGTACATGTGTGTGTGTGTCCTGTACGTGTGTGTGTGTCCTGTACGTGTGTGTGTGTCCTGTACATGTGTGTGTGTGTCCTGTACATGTGTGTGTGTGTCCTGTACGTGTGTGTGTGTGTCCTGTACGTGTGTGTGTGTGTCCTGTACATGTGTGTGTGTGTCCTGTACATGTGTGTGTGTTCTGTACATGTGTGTGTGTGTCCTGTACATGTGTGTGTGTCCTGTGTGCATGTGCAGCCTACCTGTGTCCTGTGCAGCCTCCCTGTGGCGATCTCCATCCTCAAACGGCGGCCGGCGTGTGATGATACTGTTCGGCGGCCGGCGTGTGTTGATACTGTTCGGCGGCCATTCCACAGTTCAAAAGCCGCGCCTCCTCCTCGTCTGTGATAGGCTGACCGCTGACTGCCTATCACGGACATTCTCATACCACGGACGAGGATGAGAGAATGTCCGTGATAGGCTGTACACTGACAGCTGTTCAGCCTATCACAGATGAGCAGGAGGCGCGGCTTTTGAAAGCTGCAATAGCCGGCGAACAGTAGCATTACACGCCGGCCGCCGTCTGCCTGCATGACACGCTGATCATGCAGACAGACGGCAGAGACTCGAGTATAAGTCGAAGGGACACTTTCAGCCCAAAAAAAAGGGCTGAAAAATTCGACTTATACTCGAGTATATACGGTAATTATAACTATATATGATATTATTAAATAATTTTAAAAATATATATTTGAGTTGGCCCATTCTTTGCAGCTATAAGCAGCTTAAAATCTTCTGGGAAGGACTTCACCTACTACTCTAGCCCGCACGATAGCTTTTGTAGGATCGACCACGTCTTCGTTCCTCTACGCCACATCTCCAATATCCACAAAATTACGATCCCCCCTTCCGTGTGGTCAGATCATGACCCTATCGTTTTTTTATTCACCCTCTCAGGTCTGACGCGCCCTACCTTTCAATGGCGATTAAATGACTCACTCCTTACAACACAAGATGCCCTCCTTGAGATCCATACACGACTCCAAACCTTCTTTAAGGAAAATGTAGGCTCGGTGTCTTCGCCCATCTCTCTTTGGGAGGCCCACAAGGCTACCATGAGATGCCACTGTATACAACTGGCATCCTCCCACAAATGCCACAAGGAAAAACGGACCCGGTAACTTACAGTTCTTTTGGCCTCCGCGGATGCGGATTGGAAATCCCACCCCTCGCTAGCAAACAGGAAAGCTAGGGACACCCTAGCAGCCGAATTAGACTTGTTGGCCTCCGACCAAGCCGAGAAGGCCCTACGGTGGACTAAACATAAATTTTATTCCTGCGCAAATAAACCGGGCGCAATGCTGGCTAAGAAACTCAATGCTACATCTCGCAGCCATAAGCTTATCCGCCTTCGTACTGCCAACGGAGACCTGACTTCGGATCCGAGCAAAGTCACTGCGGCCCTGGCAGACTTCCTAGCCTCGCTTTATGGAAAACCTTCCCCCTTCCCTCTCAATCTCGCGGACGACTTCTTCCGGGATCTTCATCTTCCGCCTCTCTCCTCAGCAGCCTGTGCGACTCTTAATGCTGACATTACTGAACTGGAGGTGGCTCAGGCCATCAAGGGTATTCGTGTTTCAAAGGCTCCGGGCCCAGATGGCTTCACCGGACTATACTACCGTAAGCTCTCTCCCCTCTTGCTCCCCCATCTGACGGCCTACTTCAACTGCATGAAACAAGGTGCGCTGCCCTCCTCGGACTCATTGCGAGCTCATATCTCCATGATTCCTAAGACCACGGAGGAGGCTTACGAACCCCAGGCGTTTCCCCCAATTTCCCTATTAAATGAGGATGTGAAACTTCTGGGGAAAATTCTATGCTTTCGCATTAACAAATATTTGCGCTCCTTGGTTCACAGAGACCAGGTGGGCTTCGTACCTGGCCGTCAGGCGTGGGACAATGTCCGGAAGGTTGTCCACTTGATCACCCTACTACAGCAATGCAAAATCCCCGGCTTTCTCCTTTCTCTTGACATATATAAAGCTTTCGATACCCTCTCATGGGACTATCTACGTTACGTGCTACAACGTTGGGGCTTTGGCGACTCAATTCTGTCATGGTTGACGGCCCTTTACTCAACCCCCTCTGCCTCAGTTCGTTATGCTGGTTGCCTCTCACCCTCTTTTCCTATCTCTAGGGGAACGAGGCAGGGCTGCCCTCTATCCCTGGTCCTCTTTGTTCTCGCCCTCGAACCGCTAGCTATTGCCCTTATGGCAGACCCTAATATCACGGGCATCCCTTATGCAGGCGACAACTATAAATTGAATATGTTCGCTGATGATGCCCTCTTGACCCTCACCAACCCCATTGTCACCCTACCAAATCTCCAGGCCCTTCTAACCCGCTTTTCAACTATCTCCGGCCTCCGTATTAACCCACACAAAACTACTGCCCTGAACTTAACTCTCCCAGGCCCCCTAGTCTTACACCTCCAATCTTCCTTCCCTTACCGCTGGGCAAGCTCTTCCCTGGACTACCTGGGCGTCAAGTTGACCCCCTCTTACGATTCCCTTTTCTCCGCCAACTACTACCCACTCTTACGCACAATTACTGCTCTCATGACATCTTGGCGATTCCCCTCTTTATCCTGGATCGGCCGTATCCATGCGGTCAAGATGACCATTCTTCCGAAGATTCTTTATTTTTTTCGAACCCTTCCTGTCCGGGTCCCTGCCTTCTATCTGAGGCTGCTTCAGAACAGACTTCTCGCCTTTATCTGGGCACATAAACGCCCCAGGGTTTCCCGCTCTACGCTCATAGGTTACGGGGTGGGCTGGGCGTTCCGGAAGTTGCAAAGTATTACCAAGCAGCTCAAATTTCCCAACTCTCCATGCTCCACGCCACTTCTGATATCCCCTTATGGGTTCTCCTGGAGGTACCCAATTGCGCGCCTGTCCCTATCTCCGCCCTATTGTGGCTACCCCCTAAAATGCGACCGCCTTCTGCCAGCCCCCTTATGATACACAGTCTGAAATTATGGGACTCGATACGATACTCGGGCAGGCTTATGTCCCCATTCTTACCGCTGCTTCCCCTCTTGAATAACCCTATGTTCCCACCTGGCCTAGAACAACCCCACATTTTCTCATGGTGGCCCACCCATGGGTTTTCCCTGGTTCGCCACTTTCTCCATACCCGCGCCTTTCCCACGTGGTCCTCGTTTCGAGAGACCCATGAAGCTCCACCTCCCGAACTCTTTCGTTATATCCAACTGCGACACTGGATAACTTCCCTTCGACGCCTGGGCTCCTTTCCGTATCAAATGACTGCCTTTGAGCACTGCCAACATTGCCCAGGTGCTCGTGGCACCATTTCCATGATATACTCCTTACTAACTGCTGGCAGCAATTCCACTACCCTTTCCTATATGCTTAAATGGGAACGCGACCTATCCCCGATAGATCTAGCAGACTGGAGTAATGCCTGGTCCAGCATAGCAAAATGCTCCTTTAACACTGCCACGTTGGAGGCGGCCTATAAGGTCCTCCTGCGCTGGTATTGGGTCCCTGCCCGTATCGCCAAGTCAAACCCATCATGCAATGACAGATGCTTTCGAGGTTGTGGTCAACGTGGAGATGAACTGCACATGTGGTGGTCCTGCCTCCGTCTTATAGGCTTCTGGTCAAGGGTCTTTGGTCTACTTTCCTCCCTATTTCATGCTCCTTTCCGCAAAGACCCCAAATTTGCATTACTCCATTGCCCGCTCCCGGGCCTCTTCTATCATCAACAAAAACTAGCTATATACTTATTTATTGCCGCCAAACGAACAATAGCGAGGGCTTGGAAAAAAACCCTCCGTCTCATTTGCAGAGGTGAAGAATTCCCTGACGACCCTCATGATCCACGAGAAAATGTCCAGCGTCCTCCATGACTCCCATGCAAAATTCCTTAAGGTATGGGCCCCGTGGTGGTCCTACACACTCCCCAACCTAAATCAGACTAGTCTAGGTCTGTAGAATCAGCTTGAGCTGGCCTCCAGCCTGAGGGACCTCTTTTTCCCCCTCCCATTTCCTCTCTTTCTGGGCCTCTCGCCTGCCGCTCTGTTCTACTCTTATATCCCTTCCTCCTTCCCCCTCCGTTGTTGTACATGTGTTCTTTTCCCCCCCCTTTTTTTTTTCTTTTTTTTTCTCTCTTCTTTCCTCTCTTCTCATGTTTGTTTGTCTCCCCCTACCCTGTTTTGCGGACAACTCCACTCACTTTTGTCTGCCTTAGCCCCTGGGCCTTACGGCTTGGGCATAGCGCACTGACAGGTCAATGTCAGTTGATAAAATGCACTTAAAAAATGTTTGTTATGTGCTTTCATGTAAACCTTTTTCCTATGTTTCTGTACATATCCCCTGCATGGGAACTCGTTATCTGGGGTTTTTCCCTTTCTTATATTTTAATAAAAAACATTGTACCAGAAAATCTTCTGGGAAGGCTCTCCACAAGGTTTAGGAGTGTGTCTATGGAAATGTTTGACCATTCTTCCAGAAGCGCATTTGTGAGGTCAGGCACTTATGTGGACGAGAAGGCCTGGCTCACAGCCTCCGCTCTTATTCATCCCAAAGGTGTTATATCGGTTGAGGTCAGGACAGTCAAGTTCCTCCACCCCAAACTCTCTCAAAGCAAGGTCCATAAAGACATGGATGAGTGAGTTTGGGGTGGAAGAAGTACATTAAAATGGAGATTTGACCTATCAATTTATCAAATACTGTAGGTGCTCAATACATGGTGAGTAGCGGAAACACTGTGTACAAAATGGAAAGAAGTGGTTATCTTTCAAACAGCTTTGCGTCCTTGCCTTAAATAGTTTATTTCTCTTTTATTTATTTATATTAATATATAGGTATGTGAAGCTAATGTATATTTAGATACCAGTCACATCCAACTTAGGGTTGTAGAACACATTTAAGTTAGGTACCTATAAACAATTTTGAATTTTTATTGCTCTGTTGTATATGATACATTGGATATGTGGCCTGCTATTTCAGTGATAGTCCGTCTACCTGGTCCTCTTGCCATGCCCTGTCTATTCCCTATACTGATGGAATCAGTTTTGCATAAACTGCAATTGATTCTTCTGACACTCTCTACTTTAATGCAACAAATTAGATATCTGAATGTAAACCTTAATTGGTTCATTACTATTAATGACAAATATACCTCCCTAAATTCTGATATGAGAAAGATGGACATCTTACAGCAAAAGGTTTGTAGTCAGAGCACACACGCCTATGAAACTCCTAGATATCCCCAAAATAAAAGAATCCATATATGTTTATTAGCAAACTGATAATTAAAAATCACTTGTATTTTTCTTATTTTTAGGATACTGGTTGGCGCTCCAAAAGCAGAATCTAAATTTAGCTCATCCATAAAGACTCCAGGAACTATCTTTAAATGCAGAATTTACAACAATCCAAACAAGAAATGTACAGAACTCGATATGGAAAGAGGTAAGCAGTAAATTAATATTACAAAAGACATGTTTTTTCAGGTACTAAATGTATAACTTAAATGAGATGCAGGTATCAGGTACTGACACACATCTATTATAATTATTTATGAGTTCCCTTGCAGCTCAGAGACCCCAGTTATGTTGTGCATATCCACTCCTTCTGTTGTGCATATCCACTCCTAAAGTTGAGCTTACCAGACATCCCAACCTGCAAAAACTAATTTCATGGAGGTGGCAAATGCATTTCAGGGAGGTGACTCTTCACGCCCCCCCCCCCCCCATCATTAAATGCAGCCTTACCAGTGCCAATGAAATACAGCCTTACCAGTGCCCATGGAATACAGCCTTACCAGTGCTCATGAAGTACAGCCTTACCAGTGCCCATGGAATACAGCCTTACCAGTGCCCATGGAATACAGCCTTACCAGTGCCCACAGCCTGATCACAGAGAGCGCTGAAACAGATGTGGCAACTGTAACAAATTCCTGCCTCCTACGATACACGTCACACTGATTCAATGTATCATTGCATCAGTGTTCCATCTAGCTGGGAGGTGGGATTTTGTTCCAGTCCTCCACCACGCACAGATGGGGATGTCATCACATCTGCTCCAGGGCTTTTTTCTCAGAGAATAGGTGCAGGAACTCAACCACGCCCCCATCACACTAAAAGTGGGAGAGTCTTAATGGGGCATTGTTAAATACAAGTAGTGCATTCTGCACAGGTTGCAGAGTTGAGGAGTGCACTGCATTCAGAGTGAAGAGCTCAGGTGTGCACTGAGTACAGAGTTCAGGGTTTAGGAGTGCACTACGTACAGAGTGTAGGGTTCAGAAGTGCACTGTGTACAGAGTGCAGGGTTCAGAAGTGCACTGTGTACAGAGTGCAGGGTTCAGAAGTGCACTGTGTACAGAGTGCAGGGTTCAGAAGTGCACTGTGTACAGAGTGCAGGGTTCAGAAGTGCACTGTGTACAGAGTGCAGGGTTCAGAAGTGCACTGTGTACAGAGTGCAGGGTTCAGAAGTGCACTGCGTACAGAGTGCAGGGTTCAGAAGTGCACTGCGTACAGAGTGCAGGGTTCAGAAGTGCACTGCGTACAGAGTGCAGGGTTCAGCAGGGGACATTAGGGATCAGTGTGGAGAGAGGGGACATTAGGGATCAATGTGGAGAGAGGGGACATTAGGGATCAGTGTGGAGAGAGGGAATATTAGGGATCAGTGTGGTGAGAGGGGGACATTAGGGATCAGTGTGGGGACATTGGTGCTAAGTGTGGTGGTGATGTTTTGTGTATGCATGCAGTGTACACTGTGTGAGTGCAATGTGCTCTGTGTGACTGTTCTGTGCATGTTGAGTGTCATATAACACAGTGCACTTGGTTTACCTGGAGTACTCTGTCAGATTGGAAAGATTTCCGGACATGTCCAATACAGGTGGGGTACAGCAGCACACCCGTCCCTGGAACAGCAGAGGAACACAGCTCTGAGCAGCATGCTGATGAACTAGAGGCGGCACAGTGTCCCAAGACCAACAGCCAAAAGGAAGCCGGGGGGGGGGGTGCACTTTTTATGGGCAGAGAAGCGACGTTCAGATTGCAGAGGTTGACTAGTGGCATTAGATTGCAGGGTAGGGCTGGCTGAAATAAGAGATTAGAAAGGGGATGTTTGCTTATAGGAGGCAGGAGTAGGTGTTCTCGCTCAGAACAGCAACTGCACTGAAGGATAACCAGAGCAGGAAGGGTTTTGTGCTGCTAGGAGAGGAGTGCTGCCGCTTGTAAACAAAGAAGCTGGGCCTTTCTGTTTATAGGTGACAGCAGTGAGCAGAGGAGTGAGGGATCAGCGCTGGAGGTGGCGGAACTTCGTTTCACCGAGTTCCGGTTTAAAAAAACCCTGCATCTGCCTGTCATTTAGCCATAGACAGAAGACAGATCGACCATCGCGGCCGTACTCCATTTGGCCGCTTGGGCCAACTATTGCCCTCCAGCTGTTCAGGCACTACAATTCCCATCATGCTTAGTCATGTCTGTGAATGTCAGAGTTTTACAATGCTTCATGGGATGTGTAGTTCTGCAACAGCTCTAGGGCCGCAGTTTGGAGATCCCTGGTCTACAACATCTGATATGTTTTTATTACTGTCTGTGCCCCTGTTAAGTGAATAGTGAAAGAAAATCTCAAATTTTGGGTTGTCCACAGAATATTAAGGGGACATCTTCCAAAGGGGAAGCTAGTTCTGGTGACCCTGGTGACAACCAGGGGTTTCCTCACTTTGACAGATTTCTTCTCACTTCCTGTTTTGACTATGAACCAGGAACTGAAGGAAAACCTTACCAATAGGACACAGAAGGCAAAAATAAAACCGACAGGGGTTTTAACCCTACCTTACTCTATACAAACAAAAAAAAAATGCTTGCCTTTATTTCCACTTTAAAGTGAAGGAGTAATTGAATTTGGCTTCTTATGGTTCATGCTAGTGGATAACGTTCAAATACTTTCACGTAACCCCTGAAATAAAACCACAAAATGTAATCTCATTGAAAATACACATTTTTTCCTCCAAAAATTCTCCATGGTAATGCTGAACTCCGTGCTGGTGTAAAGTATAACTATGCAGCTTGATCCTCCCTTTACCTGCACTGCATGGGTTAAATGCATGTTTTATTAACCACTAAGCTACCGCCCACCGTCATATGACGGCGGGACGAGGCAGCTCTTGTTCTGGGTGGACGCCATATGACGTGATCGCCCTCCCGAGCCACTAGGGGGCGCGTGCACGCCGCCAGGGGCGCGCGGGTGCCCGCTGCATCGCTCGGGACCCGGTGCGCGTGCCCGGCGGCCGCGATGTCCACCGGGCACCCGCGATTGCCGGGTAACAGAGCAGGATCCACGTCCTGTCAGAGGAGAGGAGACCGATGGTGTGTCCCTTGTACATAGGGACACCGATCGGTCTCCTCTCCAAGTGAGTCCCCTCCCTCCACAGTTAGAATCACCTCCCTAGGACACACATTAACCCCTCAATCAACCCCTAGTGTTAACCCCGTCCCTGCCAGTCACATTTACACAGTAATCAATGCATTTTTATAGCACGGATCGCTGTATAAATGTGAATGGTCCCAAAAATGTGTCAAAAGTGTCCGATATGTCCGCTACAATATCGCAGTCACAATAAAAATCGCAGATCGCCGCCATTACTAGTAAAAAATAAATAAATAAAAATGCTATAAATCTATCCCCTATTTTGTAGACGCTATAAATTTTGTGCAAACCAATCAATATACGCTTATTGCGATTTTTTTTTTTTACCAAAAACATGTAGAAGAATACATATCGGCCTAAACTGAGGAAAAATTTTGTTTAAAAAAAAAAACTGGATATTTATTATAGCAAAAAGCAAAAAAGATTGTGTTTTTTATCAAAATTGTCCCTCTTCTTTTGTTTATAGCGCAATAAATAAAAACCACAGAGGTGATCAAATACCAAAAGAAAGCTCTATTTGTGGGGAAAAAATGATAAAAATTTAATTAGGGTGCAGTGTAACATGACCGCGCAATTGTCATTCAAAGTGCGACAGTGCTGAAAACTAAAAAATGGCTTGGGCAGGAAGGGGGTGAAAGTGCCCAGTATTGAGGTGGTTAAGGACGATGAATAAGTTCAAATACCTTATTTCTCACCCCTTGGCAGCTTGTCACCACTCTTTAATGCTCCTGTGTAGTGGGCCTGTGACAGAAGGTGTAGCTTAAGATTATTCTTCATGAGGGGGGGGGGGGGGGGGGGCAGAGCAGAGGAGGCATGCGGTGGTGAGGAATAGAGCAAGTACTTATACTTTTTTCAATAAATCATAGACAAAATGAGCATTTAACCCATGCAGTGAATGGGCCTGACGGTAATCCAGAGTGTGGCTCGGGGTGAATTTTCAGTACCAAAAGCGGTAACCCCAAGTCACACTCGGGATCGCATTGCAGGATCCAGGTACAGTTACCTACCTTGTCCCCAGCATCCTGCGATGTTTCCCCGCTCTTTGTGTGCGATTATAATTTATGATTTCATGTTTCAAACTTTATCATACCTGGGCTGTCTACTAGACTCTTGTTTGGACAGATTTAAGTGTGTTATTCCTAAGAATTACAGGCCTACAATATAAAACGCCATATTTCCATGCAAAACATTGTATCGCTTAGAGCATCAAAAATCTGAAATAATCATACCGCCAGGGAGGTTAAAACAAATCCTTCCCTTTGTACACACGTGTCACATTTATCTGTCAGCCATATTGTGGAGAACATTACAGTAGGTCCACAGTTATGCTATCCACTTAAAATTCTGAGAGATGTCTGCTAATGTGTCACCAGCCTAAAAGTCTGCAAGCTGAGGAATTCAATCTTCACCCATCAAAGTGTATCTGCATTCTATTTATTCAAACCCCTGATGGTTTGGAACTACAGTTCATGCCCCTGTACCTTACCTACTGAGTTCCACAGGAAGCAATACAAGTAGAGAAATATTTTCACAGCACAGAATGAGTGGCTATGATCCTAATCAGAAGCCCTGCAAGAAACCCTTGTTCAATGTGCCTTATGCCGCGTACACATGGCCGGACTTCCCGACAGAAAAAGTCCGATGGGAGCTTTCGGTCGGACATTCCGACCGTGTGTATGCCCCATCGGACTTTTTCTGTTGGCATTTCCGATGGACTCAGATATAGAACATGTTCTAAATCTTTCCGTCGGAAATGCCGACGGAGTTGAGCCCGTTGGCAAGTCCGGCCATGTGTACGCGGCTTTAGTGGGATCATGGGAAATGTATATCAAACTCAGATCAGGTAAACTAACTGGAATTTCGGAGTGCTTAACTGCAATATCCTTGATAATATTTGTAGGACATGGAGCAATTTACTTGTACCTGGAGTTTATCTTTAGTAGTAATAATCTAATGCCGCATACAGACGATCTGAATTTCTGACAACAAATGTTCGATGTGAGCTTGTTGTCGGAAACTCCGACCGTGTGTATGCTCCATCGGACATTTTCTGAATTTCCGACAACAACTGTTTGAGAGCTGGTTCTCAAATTTTCCGACAAAAAAACTTGTTGTCGGTAATTCCGAGCGTGTGTACACAACTTAACAGAAAATCAACCTGTTAACTTCAGAAAAGCAGTAAGATTGTGGTGCGTAGGTTGTACAATACAGCAATAAATCAGAAATTACATGTATAGTTCCTAACAATTCTACGTTGCTTGCTGATATGTGCATTGTCATTCATTGAAGCCTGCATTCTTCTAGACACATTTAGTATTTAAAAGTATTAAAAGTAATAAAAGTTATATGTGTAAAGAGTCTTGTTTCCAAATTTATTATCTACCCTGGACCCAACAGTACATTCCAGCATATTGTATTTCACAAACATAAAAAATGATAAAACTTTAAACTCTTTAAATAAGAACACATTGTTTATGGTTTTAGTCTATTATCTAGATGCTTTGCAAGATAACAACTCAGTCTTTTGAACTAAATGAAAATCTTGTAAATATACAGATCTCTGCTCATGATATGCCATACCTAAATATCAATGTATTTAAAAGTGGAAGGCTTTTGAACTTATTTCTAAATGTATATCATGGGCATGAAGGTCACCTTTGAAAAGTGTTAGTATTTAGTCCATCTGTACCATGCTGTATCATCCAAGTGTTCGTTTATTTCTCTCACCCCCTCCTCTTTGCAGAAAACAGACGGGGGACTCCATGTGGAAAGACATGTAAAGAGGACAGGGATGATGAGTGGATGGGGGTTAGTCTGGCAAGGCAGCCCAAGCCTGATGGCAGTGTTTTGGTAAGATCATACTTGCTTTCCATTAGTTTAATGTGTTTATACTTCATGTCATCATTAAAGGAAACATATCATTAGCAAGTGTCTCATGCTTATCCTATCTGGTATTTGCCTACCTTAATAACGTAGCAGTTCTTGATCTGTAAGAACAGTTTTTGATTGGAAATAAATCATTTTCTATAAGCATATAGCAAATAAATTAAATACTCTGTTGAAAGCTAGCTTTCTAGTGATCTAGTAGGTATTAGGCCATGGTATTCTACGTACAGCTACTAAATCATTTACAATTCAGATTGCATAGCATGCTTTTCTTGGAGGACCTCTACCCCATAATTCCATCTCTACAGACCTCTGTACATTGTGTAAAACTTTTTTTTTTTTTTTGTGGGAGCTACTTGTTTTGTTATGCTACTATGCATTGCAGTGTTTGTGTAATTGTTGATTAAAGTGAAAAACATAAAGCAAAAAGGATGACTTCAGGACTAAAGCTGAAGGGGGGAATAAATTGAATGATCCCCACATCAACACAAGCAATTTTGATGCAGGGATCTTCCCCACCATTGTATTATGATAGGGGGGGGGGGGGGGGGGCTATTGCAGCTATTGGCGGCAAGCACTGATCAAATGCTGCTTTTTTCAGCATGACCGTTGATTGAATGCTGGTTTTCCAGCATGACTGTTGAACAGACAGCAGTACACAAAGATGGCAATTTGGCTGGTTCCTGCTGAACCGGATCATTTTTGGTCTGTGTAAACCCATTCTCCATTCTTTTTTCAATGAGACTGCCTTAATTTCAAGAGCCTTCATCAGGGCTACAAAGTGATAATACATCTAGAATAACCAGTCCAGATGTGTATTTCTTCTTAGCAGTCTCAAGATATGACTCAGGAATCTGTTGAAATATACACATTATAAAACTTGATTACCAAATTCCACCTGGTTACTGTAAAGATCTCAGAGTTAATCTAGAAGTTGTCTAGCCCTAATGACAGGGCCGTAGATAATTTTTTTTTTCCTGGGGGGGTTCAGGTCTTTCAAACTTAAAGG